>CP136055.1:307317865-308517865 GCA_032464435.1 Aegilops umbellulata | reverse complement strand
CGGACCTCCTGGACACCTCGGAGGGAGGAATGGGCGCCGGTGGCCGCCGTGGAGCGCGATGCTCGACGGCGATGGCGCTCGGTGGCGGATGGGGAACGAGGGGGAAGAAGGAGATTTGGAGGGGAGTGGGAGAGACGGAGAGGGCGACAGTGGAGAGCGGGGGAGAGGACCGAGGCGTCTGGGGCCTTATCCTCTCGTCGGGCGTCGCTGGCGAGGTGGTTAGACGGCGACGGGCGCGCTGTCCCGCCCGGTCGGAGGAACAGGAAGCGAAGCGACCGGGAAGGGGGAGTGGGCCGGCCTGCTGGGCTAGTTGGCTTGATCCAGGCACTGTGCACTTGGCCCAGTGCACAGTGGCATGTGCTCTTTCTCTTTTCTATTTCCTTTTTTTGCATCAGTTTCAAATAGCTTAGGCCATTTAAACACTTTGAAAAAAATAGGTTCACCACAAATATTCAATGTGGAATATTTGGCACAAGATGAACATTTTAGTTTTCAAGTTTGAGCATTTTGAATTTCACTCATAATTTGAAATTGAATTCAACTGGAATATGAAAGAGAGAGGGGACAAAGATGATCAAGCACTTGTTTAGCAAAATGATTAACTTAACCCCAGGGGTTACTAAAGCATCATTACACCGAGGTGTTACAACTCTCCTTCTCTAAAAGAAATTCTCGTCCCGAGAATTAAGAGGTAGAAGGGAAAAGATCGGGGTATTCAGCCTGGAGGTTATCTTCGTGCTCCCAAGTGGCTTCACCATTGCACCTTGAGGAACTTGGTAACCTTCTGGCGGGTTCGACGTTCAGCTTCTTCAAGAATGCGGATAGGATGCTCTTTGTATGTGAGATCATCTTGAACTTCAATCAATTCCGGATCCACTTCACGTTCCGGATCCTTGAAGCATCGACGAAGTTGCAACACGTGGAAGACGTCATGGACGTGAGAGAACTGAGGTGGCAACTCCAATTGATAAGCCACCAGTCCACGACGGGCCAGAATGCGGGAAGGACCAATGTAGCGCGGAGCTAGCTTGCCCTTGACTCTGAACCGGTGAGTGCCTCTCAAAGGAGTGACACGCAAATAAGCTTGATCACCAGGTTAATAAGTTGAACCCCAGTGTTTCCGGTCATAGTTGCTCTTCTGACGGAACTGGGCCGCCTTGAGATTATCCCAGACAATGCGAACCTGCTCTTCAGCTTGTTGAATAACGTTCGGACCAATGAGCGTCCGTTCCCCAGTTCCTGACCAATTCATAGGGGTTCGGCACTTACGTCCATAGAGCACTTCGAAGGGTGCCATCTTCAAGCTGGCTTGATAGCTGTTGTTATAAGAGAACTCCGCATAAGGGAGAGATTCTTCCCACTTCTTGCTGAAATAAAAAACACAAGGTCGAAGCATGTGTTCAAGAATTTGATTGACTCACTCGACTTGGCCTTGGGATTGGGGATGATAAGCAGTGCTCCAGGTAATATGAGTTCCCATTGCCTCTTGGAAACTATCCCAGAACTTTGAAGTGAATAAACTGCCGCGATCTGAACTGATCTCCTTCGGAATGCCGTGGAGTGACACAATTCTGGAGATATACAAGTTTGCTAATTGACTAGCAGTGATTGTCTCCTTGACTGGCAGAAAGTGAGTAACCTTCGAGAATTGGTCGATGACGACAAAGATAGCATCATTACCTTTCTGAGACTTGGGAAGGCCAGTGACGAAGTCCATTTGGATCTTATCCCACTTCCATTCAGGAATCGGAAGCGGTTGCAGAAGTCCGGCCAGTTTCTGATGTTCTGCTTTGACGCGACAACAAACGTCACATTCTTCAATATATCGAGAAATGTCTTGCTTCATTTTAGACCACCAGTACTTTTGACGGATGTCTAGATACATCTTGGTACTTCCCGGATGAATAGAGAGAGGGGTATCATGCGCTTCTTTCATCACCTTCTCTGTCATAAACTCAAACCGGGGTACTACAATGCGATCTCTGAAGTATAAGGTTCCATCTTCACCAAATGAGAAATCTCTGGATTTATCTAAGGCAAGATCCTTTTTCATCAATTCCACGTGAGCAGCTTTGGCTTGAGCAGACTTAATTGCTTTCAGAAGAGTTGGTTCCAGGACAAGGTTATTCAGAGAACCCTGTGGAACTAGTTGGAGGTTCAGTTTGCATAACTCTTCATAAAGGCGGGGTTGAGCTTTGAGAACCATGTGATTGTTGCAATAAGACTTACGTCTCAGGGCATCGGCCATTACATTAGCCTTACCATGGGTATAGGATATACTGCAGTTGTAGTCAGCAATAGCTTCCATCCATCGCTGCTGACGGAGGTTAAGATCTGGCTGGGTAAACAGGTACTTCAGACTCTGATGATCGGTGAAGATCTCACAACGATTACCGAGAAGGTACTTGTCGCCATAGCTTCAGTGCAAAGATAACTGCAGCAAGCTCGAGGTCATGAACTGGGTAGTTCTCTTCATGAGGACGCACTTGACGGGAGGCATAAGCAATCACTCTACGCTCTTGCATTAGGACACATCCTAATCCTTGACGTGAAGCGTCGCAATAGTTGACGAAGTCCTTGCGAGAATCAGGGGGAGCAAGCACTGGGGCAGAAGTTAGCTTGTCCTTGAGTGCCTGGAAACCTTCCTGACATTTGTCTGTCCAATCGAACTTAATGCCCTTGTGAAGCAGATTGGTCAGTGGCTTGGCAATCTTGGAGAAGTTCTCGACGAAACGGCGGCAATAACTGGCAAGTCCGAGAAAGCTTCTGACTTACTTGACAGTATTCGGAGGGGTTCAGTCAAGAATAGCCTGAACGCGCTCTGGGTTGACGGCAATACCATCCTTGGAGATGACATGACCAAGGTAGGTGACTTCGGGAAGCCAGAATTCGCACTTGGAATAATTGGCATAAAGTTGATGTTCTCGAAGCTTCTCTAGAACAAGTCGAAGATGTTCAACATGTTCTTCTTTGTTCTTCGAATATACCAGTATATCATCCAGATAGACTAGGACGAACTTGTCGAGGTAATCCATGAATACATAGTTCATCAGACGGGAGAATGTGGCTGGAGCATTGGTCAAGCCAAAATACATGACGGTGTACTCGTAAGAATCATAATGAGTGATGAATGCGGTCTTTGGAAATATCCTCTTCACGAACACGGATCTGGTGGTAACCCAACCTCAAGTCAAGTTTAGAGAATATCGATGAACCAGCCAGTTGATCATACAGATCATTGATCCGAGGAAGGGGATATTTGTTCTGAATTGTAGCCTGGTTGATAGGACGGTAGTCTTGGACCAAACGGTTCGTTCCGTCCTTCTTCTTGACGAAGAGAGAAGGTGCTCCCCAAGCAGAGGAACTTGGACGAATGAAACCCTTGCAAAGAGATTTGTCGATTTCCTCCTTAAGTTCAAGGAGCTCATGAGGCGGCATCTTGTAGGGTCGTTTGGCGATAGGAACGGTGCCTGGTTTCAAGTCGATGACGAACTCGACAGCCCGGCAGGGGGCATTCCTGGAAGTTCTTCTGGAAAGACGTCTTCGAAGTCACGAACGACTGGAATCTTTTCAATTCCCTCAAGAGGTGTTGCGTTCAACGCATTCAAGACATAAAGTCGTGCTTCGGCGTTTTGAACAATCTGAGCATGGTAGCTTACTATCTCATCGGAAGGATGTAGGAGATGAACGAATTTGGTGGCACAAACGATAGAAGCGGTATGTGCTTTCAACCATTCCATTCCCAGAATGAGGTCAATGTTGGAAGACTCCAGAAAAATGGGAGAAACATGAAATTCCAACCCTTCAATTTCAACGGGGACGTCGCGACCAATCATGGTAGTTCGACACTGACTCGCAGGGGTGCGTACCACTATTGGAGTGTTCATGGGCTCGCATCGAATGTCATGTGCGTAAGCAAAAAAATTTGACATGAAGGAATGCGATGCTCCTGAATCGAATAAAACAGAAGCCGGTACTGAATTAACAAGAAGAGTGTCCATCACAGTGGCAGGTTGGTCTTGAGCTTCATTCAGATCAACATGATTAGCCTGACCACGACCATAAGGTCTAGCATTGTTGTTATGGGGCTGATTGTTACGGCTAGTTGAAGGCAAAGCCAGCTGGCTCTTTTCCTGATTGCACTCTTTAGCAAGGTGGCCTGGGCGGCCACATCAGAAGCACAGACCATCATTGGGATCAGGAGCAGGAACTTGGGATGGTACATCTCGAAGAGGTTGCCTCTGCGGTGGAGGAGGCAGACGAGGTGCAGCATAGGACTGTCTTGGTGTGGGTGCAGTTGGACGATACATGCTGTGGGGGATCCATATCCGACGCTTCTGCGCCGACGGGCCCGAAGATGAGCCAGCGTCACGGTTGCGCCCGAGGGATCCCTGATGATCCTGCAGACCAGTTTCGACATGAATGGCCTTGTTCACCAAGGTGGCGAAGTCGGCAAAGTCATGCACGAGCAGTGCTAGCTTGATATCAGGGTGAAGTCCGTCACGAAACTTCTCTTTCTTACGAGCATCCGTTGCAATGTCTTCTTCAGCATAACGTGACAAGTCAAGAAATTCCCGCTGATAAGCATCTACAGACTTGTTGCCTTGGGTGAGGTTGCGGAAATCTCGCTTCTTCCTGTCCATGATTCCCTAAGGAATGAAGTGGGCACGGAAGGCAGCTTGGAAATCCGGCCAAGTGATGACTGTTCCAGTAGGTAGGGTGCATCTGTGGCTGTCCCACCATTGAGCAGCAGGACCCTTGAGGAAGAAGGATGCGAAGGTGACATAGATGGCAGGGGCAACACTAGCAGACTCCATTTCATATGTGATGTCGCGGAGCCAGTCATCAGCATCATGGGGTTGAGTTGAGCTGCGGTAGATAGTTGGGTTGAGGCGCATGAAGTCCTGCAGAATTACTGGGGTTGGTTGTTGATTCATGTCCGGACAAGGAAACTGAGCCATCATTCCTTCCATGAACTGGCGGTTCAGCTCAAATTGTTGCATCATTCCAGCAAAGAATTCGGGCGGTGGTGGATCGTTGGCTCCACGGCCACGACCATTGGGTCTAACCATCCTACTAACATGTAACAGGGGGTAGTTCAACATTGAGCATTTGCAAAGACAAGGATCATTCATGATGAAACATGCATAATGAAAGAGGTACGATGGATACCACTTCGTAGTCAACACGACAGTGTGTGTACTATTCAGAATACTATTCTAAGAACTATGGCTTAATCAACTTTGGGGTGAATGTGGTCACGGGATCCTCATGTTAGAGTTAGTAAATTCATTTAACCCGAATGGAAGAGAGATCAGAGTCCCAGAGTATAGACGAGGAATAAAAGATCCTAATACCACCCAATGGCGATGTGGGCCCGTAAGACACACAACCATGTTAGTATAAGTTTCTGTAGTGACTAGACTCGACTTCGGCCAAGGAGTTGGAAAGGGGGGTACCTACAGGCAGTCGGCTCTGATACCAACTTGTGACGCCCTTGATTCAATCGTACACTAATCATACATGCAAATGTGTACGATCAAGATCAAGGACTCATGGGAAGATATCACAACACAACTCTAGACACAAATTAAAATAATACAAGCTTTATATTACAAGCCAGGGGCCTCGAGGGCTCGAATACTTAAGCTTGAATACACAAGAGTCAGCGGAAGCAACAATATCTGAATACAGACATGAGTTAGACAAGTTTGCCTTAAAAAGGCTAGCACAAAAGCAACAACGATCGAAAAGGCAAGGCCTCCTGCCTGGGAGCCTCCTAATTACTCCTGGTCGTCGGCGGTCTCCACATAGTAGTAGGCATCGGCGGTGGCATCTGGCTCCTGGGCTCCTACATCTGGTTGCATCAACCGGAAAGAAGAAGAAGAAAGGGGAAAAGGGGAAGCAAAGCAACCGTGAGTACTTCATAGATGGTCGCCAAGCTTGCCTTCCACGCCAAGGAGAGTCCAATCCGGACACGAGTACAGTCTTCGGCCTTCATGTCTTCATAGCCCATCAGTCCGGCCCATGGATAATAGGCCGGAAGCCCGAGGACCCCTTAGTCCAGGACTCCCTCAACTGCAACTTGGTGAGACCGAACTGTTCAATAAGCTATTTTCTTGCTCAAGTGTAACTTGGCTAAGAGAATCATTAGTGGAATCAAGAGAACTACTAGAAGCAACAATATTGGATTTAACATGATTATTGTTACTACTAGAAGGAGAATCTTTCTTGCTCTTGTTGCTAGATTTTACTTGTGGCATGTAAGTAGACAAGAGTAAATGCTTGGCAATCTAAGAAGAACTTTTCTTACTGTCGGCGTTCTGGGAACGGGGGTCCCCAGACTTGCCTGCCCGCGGCCTACGGCGTGGCTCGAGTGGGGGCCCAACGTGACCCATCTTCATCAACACAAGGCTCAAGACCCTCGCGGGGGACCAAGCCTCGCGAGGCGGACGACACAGCGCTTCCTCCAGCATGACCTCCTTAGGTTGGCTCGCGAGGAGGCGGAGAGATCAAGGTGGGGTACCTCACGAGGTGCCCATGACGCAAGCCATGACGACCAAGGGTGCCAGGCGGGCGCCAGCCCGCGCAGAGTCCTCCCTTTCCTCTTCGGTGCAAAGGGGGCAAGCGCAGGCGAGAGGGTCAAGCAAAGGCACCCATTTCGGTGCAACGAGACCAAGATCAGCTCCACGACAAGGACGAAGTCACTATGGAGCCCAAGCCGGCGTCATCACCGGAACCTTTGGCAGGGGAAGACCAACTTTAGTCAGGATAAGTGTACCCGATGTTCCCCTTCAAATTGGCCAATTGTTGGCGCCCTTCCCGCTCAACGTTTGGGAAGAGGCCCAGGGCCTTCGCCTATAAATAGGGCTAGCCACCCCCAGGGTAGAAGCAGATGGTTGGGTATCTGGAGCAAGTAGGGAGAGAGAGAGAAAGAGAAGGGCGATTGAACTCTCCTTGGCAGTTCATCCCCTAACCAAGAACTGACCCTCGTGAGGTCGTTCTTCCTTGTACTGTTCTTCCTCGTCAGCCCAAGAGGCAATCCACCCACCACAAACTAGAGTAGGGTATTACACCACAACGGTGGCCCGAACTAGTATAAATCTTGTGTCTCTTGTGTTGTTCTTGCAGTAGTTTAGACCCTTACGAGACGGAAAGGTAGAGGGCACGATCTCCGCACGCACCCCAGAGTTCGAACCTTAAGGGTCTGCCGGAACCCGTGATCCGACATTTGGCGCGCCAGGTAGGGGTGCGCCGGAATCTGCCTTCCGCCGCTCCGCTCCCCTCTGACTGTCGCATCCATGTGCGGCGCACGTCGAGCTCGCGCCACGCCAGCGGCCCTCGCTGGCGGACGTCCTCGCCATTCCCCGCCGCTCGCCGTCAACACGGCCACCGGCCCGGCGAAAGGCGAGCGACAAGCACCACCCCGGCGCCTGCCTATGCGACCGGGCTGCCGCACAGCAACGTCGACGCTCCCGGTCGTCGCGGCCCTCTTGGACGGCTCACAGGCGCCACCAACGAGCCGCCACGTCAAGCCGTTTGCCCGCCAAATCGGCGTCATTTCCGCACGGCAGGGGCTCCCACGGACCGGGCGGCGCGCGAGGTTGGCCTGACCTTCAGCTCGAAAGACCACCCAGCTAACTTGGCTGGCTCGGGCGCGCTCCCCCTGTTGTGCACCCCCACCATCTGCCAGGTGGCCGTCACCAGAACCCTCGTCGAAGGCGGCGCGGGCCTCAGCGTGCTTTCGGTCGAGACCTTCAACCTCCTCCGCATACCCCGGGAGCGGCTGCAGCCCAGCCGATCCTTATCAAGTGTTGGGGGCGGGTCGTCCGACTCCTTGGGACAGATCCGGCTCCCGGTGACCTTCGGCACCTACGACAACTTCCGCACGGAGATGGTCGATTTCGACATCGCCCCCATCGGTCTCCCTTACAACGCCATCCTCGGCTACCCGGCACTGGCTCAGTTCATGGCCGCTACGCACCCGGCGTACAAACTCATGAAGATGCCCGGGAGCAACGGTACTCTTACCGTGCATGGAGACACCGTGGACGCCCAGCGAGTACTCAACCTCGCCTTCAAGACGGCGGCATCGGCGCAGCCCACCAACGCGGGGACCCCTGAGCCCAAGGGAGCTGCGCCTACCAAGAAGAAGCAGTTGTTCACCCAGGACAAGGCAGAAACCAAGCAGATACCCGTTGACGAGGACGGGTCCTCCAGCGCCACTTTCACCATTGGCGCCAACCTGGGGCCTGAGCAGGAGGAGGCCCTGGTCAAGTTCCTGCGCGCAAACAAGAAAGTGTTTGCTTGGGAGCCCGATCAGTTGGCAGGGATCCCCAGGGACGTCATCGAACACCACCTCAACGTATGCCCAAATGTGCGCCCCGTGAAGCAGAAGGCCAGGCGGCAGTCTGCAGAGAAGCAGGCCTTCATCGTCCAAGAGACCCACAAGTTGGAAGCCGCTGGAGTTATTCGCGAGGTCCGGTACCCAAATTGGTTGGCCAACCCAGTCGTTGTACCCAAGAAAGGGGGGAAGGAACGCATGTGTGTCGACTTCACCAACCTCAACAAAGCATGCCCGCAAGATCCGTTTCCGCTCCCTCGCATTGACCAGATCGTCGATTCCACCGCCGAATGCGACCTGCTGTGCTTTTTGGATGCCTTCTCAGGATATCACCAGATCAAGATGGCGATAGAAGACGTTGAGAAGACCGCCTTCTTGACCCCGTGCGGGGTATACTGCTATACATGCATGCCGTTTGGACTACCTAACGCAGGAGCAACCTTTTAGCGGCTGATGCACATCACCTTGGGCCCGTAGCTCGGGAAGAATGTTGAAGCATACATCGATGACATTGTGGTGAAATCTCGAGAGGCCAGGACCCTGGTACAAGACCTGGAGGAGACCTTCGCGAGCCTCGTCGCAGTGAACCTGCGGCTCAACCCATAGAAATGCGTGGTTGGCGTTCCCTCGGGCAAGCTTTTGGGATTCCACGTGTCTCACCGTGGCATCGAGGCCAACCCCGAGAAGGTCAAGGCGGTCGAGGACATGAGCCCGCCAAAGACCCTCAGAGAAATGCAGAAGCTCACTGGGCGTGTGACCGCGCTAGGGCGCTTCATCTCCAAGTTGGGGGAACGAGCGCTGCCTTTCTTTTAGCTTATGAAGAAAAAGGGGCCCTTTGAATGGACTGAAGAGGCAGATAAGGCGTTTCAGGATCTCAAGAGGTACCTAACCAGTCCCCCAGTCATGGTGGCTCCGCGCCCTCAGGAGCCTCTGCTGCTTTACCTTGCCGCCACTCCCTACTCTGCCAGCGCAGCACTGGTGGCGGTTAGGGAGGAGCGCCAGTCCAAGACCACAGTGGCAGCCCGAGGTCGGACAAGACGGGAACAGGGAAAGCTCGAGAAAGCCGAAGCTACATATGAAGAGAGTCAGCCACCGAGGGACGCACAAGAGACAGGAGAGGCAGCATGCCCGGATGGTCCACCTCCCGAGGCCACAACATCTCGCGAGGTGCCCTCACCTCCCGAGGGCGCCACGACCCAAGCTGCCCACAGCCTTGTTGAGCACCCAGTCTACTTCGTTAGCACGGTGCTGCGGGACGCGAGGGCCCGATATCCGATGCCCCAGAAGCTCCTCCTCGTGCTGCTGGTGGCCTCGCGCAAGCTGCGGCATTACTTTCAAGCTCACCCGATCAAGTTCGTCACATCGTACCCCCTGGAGAGGGTGCTCAGGAGCCCTAACTCAGCCGGAAGGGTCGCTGAGAGGAACATAGAGTTGCAAGCATTTCAGCTCGAGTTCAGCACAACTAGGGTCATCAAAGGAGCCGCGTTGGCGGATTTTGTGGCGGAATGGACAGAGGCGCCGGGCCTCAAGGATGACGAGGATCGCTCCCTCTCCCCAGGGAGCGAGGCGCCAGAAGGCTGGGTCATGTACTTCGACGGGGCATTCTCCAGGCACGGCGCGGGGGCTGGTGCTGTACTGATATCACCCACTCAGGATAAGCTTTGCTATGCAGTACAACTCTGTTTCCAGCAAGGAGAAAAGGTCACCAACAACATAGCAGAATATGAGGGACTGATAGCAGGGTTGAAGGCCGCAGCGGCCCTGGGAGTGAAGCGCCTCACCGTCAAAGGCGACTCGCAGCTCCTAGTCAACTTCTCCAACAAGGTGTACGAGCCGAAGGACGAGCATATGGAGGCCTACCTAGCAGAGGTCCGCAGGATGGAAAAGCAGTTCTGGGGGCTGGAGCTGAAGCACGTGCCCCGTGGCACCAACCAGGAAGCTGACGACATAGCCGGACGGGCGTCCAGGCGGCTGCCGCAGAAGCCCGGCGTCTTCGAAGAGCGGCTCTTCAAGCCTTCAGCGCAGCCAATGCTATCAAGTACAGCTCAGCCTCGAGAGGAGCTCCCTCAGCCGCCAGCCTCGGGAGCCCCGGCCTGCGGGCCGACCTCAGGAGCACGTTTGCTCCTGACGATGGAACCTCAAGAGGAATGCTGGATCACTGAGCTCCGGAGTTACCTGATACATGGGACCCTGCCAGAGAAGGAGGAGGAAGCAGAACGTGTAGCGCAGCAGTGCATCAGAGACGGAGAGCTCTACCGGAAGCGACCCAATGACGTGTCTCTGCGCTGCATCTCTAGGGAGCAAGGAAGGGAACTACTGGGGGACATACACGGCGGAGACTGCGGACACCACTCATCATCACGAACCCTCGTCGGCAAAGCATTCCGTAGTGGGTTCTATTGGCCCACCGCGCTCAACGACGCGATCGAGTTGGTGAAGGCTTGTGAGGCCTGCCAGTTCCATTCCAAGCAGATCCATCAGCCGGCGGAGAGCCTGCAGACTATACCCCTCTCGTGGCCATTCGCAGTTTGGGGGTTGGATATTCTGGGCCCGTTCCCTCGGGCGCCAGGGGGCTACCGTTACCTCTACGTCGCCATTGACATGTTCACCAAGTGGGCAGAGGTGGAGGCTGTCCGTACCATCCCCGCAGGCTCCACGGTCAAGTTCATCAGGGGCATCGTGAGCCGGTTCGGGGTGCCGAACCGCATCATCACAGACAACGGTTCGCAGTTCACCAGTAACCTCTTCAAAACATACTGTGCTAACCTTGGAACGCAGATATGCTACACTTTGGTGGCACACCCGCGAAGCAATGGGCAAGCCGAACGAGCCAACACGGAGGTCCTGAGAGGCCTCAAGACCAGGACGTTCAAGAAGAAGCTGGAGGCCTGCGGCAGGGGTTGGTACGATGAGCTCCAATCCGTGCTGTGGTCCATCCGCACGACCGCGACCAAACCAACCGGGGAGACTCCGTTCTTCCTGGTCTACGGAGCCGAAGCAGTCCTTCCTCACGAGGTTAGGCGTCGCTCCGCGCGGGTCCTGGCGTTCGACGAGGCGCAGCAGGACGCCATGCGGGGGATGGACCTCGTGCTGGGGGAGGAACGCCGCCGGGAGGCCGCGCTGCGAGCGGCAAGGTACCAACAGGCGCTACGACGATATCACTGCCGCAACATCCGCCCCAGGACCCTCGAGGTAGGATACCTCGTACTCAGGCGGGTCCTCTCCAGGGAAGGGTTGCACAAGCTCTCTCCCATGTGGGAGGGCCCGTTCAAAGTTGTTCATGTTTCCAGGCCAGGCTTCGTGCGCTTGGAGACTCAAGAGGGGGAGCCGATCCAGAACGCGTGGAACATCCAGCACCTCAGGAGGTTTTACCCCTAAAAGGCCCTGAGCCTGTGAAGAAGGCGAACGCCTGTGAAGATCATCTCTTTTTGGAAAAGGCCCTGAGCCTGTGAAGAAGGCGAACGCCTGTGAAGATCATCTCTTTTTGGAAAAGGCCCTGAGCCTGTGAAGAAGGCGAACGCCTATGAAGATCATCTCTTTTTGGAAAAGGCCCGGAGCCTGTGAAGAAGGCGATCGCCTGTGAAGCTCATTACCTCTAAGGAGAAAGGCCCGGAGCCTGTGAAGAAGGCGAACGCCTGTGAAGCTCATTACCTCTAAGGAGAAAGGCCCGGAGCCTGTGAAGAAGGCCAATGCCTGTGAAGCTCGCCGCCCCATGACACTCTCACATAATAATGAGTGGGGCTGTACACGCCCCGGAGTCTCAGGAGCGCCGGCCTCAGGCCCTGGGGCTCCCTCCCACGCCCAGTGGCAGCACTTAGCTCCGCGCTGGTGAGAAGACGTCGAAGACTAGACTAGGTGCCGGACGCGACTTTTTCATCTGCTTTCCGCGTTTGACGTGTTTTATTTGCATTTGAAGTCTTATCGAAGCTATCGCCGTTGTTGATTTGTGGTTTGTCGATTTTCGCTCCTTGTTTTGATTTTCTCCCATGAAGGCTTCGCGAGGGATGGGGCTCGAACGCCCTCGCGAGCGTTTTTGCTCTAGCCATTTAAAGGTCTCACGGCCCAGGCTCTCTACAGGACCATCCCTCTGGTCCGTGCCCCTCGGGCACCGCGACATACACGCAGGGCTTGGGTCGGTCGCCCCCCGGCTGGGGCCGCAAACTACCTACGCAAGGGCAAATCATTGTGAAACGCGACAACAAAATTAAGGTAACGGCCACAACGGCAATAATTCTAAACACGCCCCCACGGGGCTCCACGCAGTTGTCTTATCTTACACAGGAAGCAAAAGGAAAAGGAAAGGGCGAGCCCGGCGCGGCCCGCCCTGCTCCAGTCTACAGAGGCGACACCAGATGCCTCCGGAGCTCAAGCGGACTCCCTCTCGCGCTTCACCGGAGCGCGATGACGGGCGGCTGAAGAGCCACCCCTCAAGCAGGCGCGGAGGCGAGGGGGCTGGTTGCGGCCGCCACTGGAGGAGCCGCCTGAAGGGGAGTAGGCGAAGCTCGGGGAGCCTCGAGCGCTGCCAGTAGAGCGAGCGTTGTCTCCTTCGTCATCGTCCTCGGGGCAGCATCCTGCGCGGCGACCGTCTTCCCCAAACACCCTCACGTAGAGGGTGCTGTCGCCGTCGAACTTGAAGTGCAGGGTGCACCGCTCGCCCAGGCCACGCGCGCGGGTAAATGTCTGCCAGCCGCGGGTCAGGGCCCCGTTCCCAGAAGGGGAAACCTCGAGCGAGACCCAAGAGGCCCTACTGCAGCAGCCGTCGGCCTGAAGCCAGAAGCCGCACCGGGCGCCGGCCGGCAACTCGTTGATGAAGAAGCGAGGGAGCTGGAGCCAGGTGCTGGCCGGGTCCGCCGACCACACGACGAACTCCGGCAGCACCTCCGCCGAGCGAAAGCGCGGCCTGGGAGGCCGCGCAGCCACAGCCCGCCTCTCCATGACGGCCGAGCGCTCACCACCGCGCGGAGAACCACCCCTGTGTCCGCGGGGAGCCACAGCGGGGACCACGGGATGCTTGCGGGGACGACCCCGGCCGCGCTTGGCCGGAGGGGAGTCGGGCCCCGCCCGACTAGCCTTCCCCTTCTCCGCAGCCGAGAACCTCTTCGGGGCCATGCGAGCGGCGGCGACGAAGGAGAGGAGGAGGAAGAGAAGCGGGAAGGGATGGACTGGCGGAGCTTGTGCGGCCTCGCACTTATAGCCGGAAGAGGCCAACCGCCAAGCACCACGATCGCAGGTAATAATGACCCGTATCTATGCATACAGGGACTAGTCAAGTCACGCAGTTGCCGAGGCGTCGTGGGGAAGTGGAGACGCCCACGTCCTGTCAAACCGCCACGCGGCACCCAAGGTTGCAGGCTGTTAGGGCCCGCGGCGCTTCGCCCTTGCCCTTTCGCCTCTCGGCACGGCCAAGTCCATGCGCACCTTGGGCCCGGGGGCTACTGTCGGCGTTCTGGGAACGGGGGTCCCCAGACTTGCCTGCCTGCGGCCTACGGCGTGGCTCGAGTGGGGGCCCAACGTGGCCCATCTTCATCAACACAAGGCTCAAGACCCTCGCGAGGGACCAAGCCTCGCGAGGCGGACGACACGGCGCTTCCTCCAGCACGACCTCCTTAGGTTGGCTCGCGAGGAGGCGGAGAGATCAAGGTGGGGTACCTCACGAGGTGCCCATGACGCAAGCCATGACGACCAAGGGTGCCATGCGGGCGCCAGCCCACGTAGAGTCCTCCCTTTCCTCTTCGGTGCAAAGGGGGCAAGCGCAGGCGAGAGGATCAAGCAAAGGCACCCATCTTGGTGCAACGAGACCAAGACCAGCTCCACGACAAGGAGGAAGTCACTATGGAGCCCAAGCCGGCGTCATCACCGGAACCTTTGGCAGGGGAAGACCAACTTTAGTCAGGATAAGTGTACCCGATGTTCCCCTTCAAATTGGCCAATTGTTGGCGCCCTTCCCGCTCAACGTTTGGGAAGAGGCCCAGGGCCTTCGCCTATAAATAGGGCTAGCCACCCCCAGGGTAGAAGCAGATGGTTGGGTATCTGGAGCAAGTAGGGAGAGAGAGAGAAAGAGAAGGGCGATTGAACTCTCCCTGGCAGTTCATCCCCTAACCAAGAACTGACCCTCGCGAGGTCGTTCTTCCTTGTACTGTTCTTCCTCGTCAGCCCAAGAGGCAATCCACCCACCACAAACTAGAGTAGGGTATTACACCACAACGGTGGCCTGAACTAGTATAAATCTTGTGTCTCTTGTGTTGTTCTTGCAGTAGTTTAGACCCTTACGAGACGGAAAGGTAGAGGGCACGATCTCCGCGCGCACCCCAGAGTTCGAACCTTAAGGGTCTGCCGGAACCCGTGATCCGACACTTACGAAGATCATCATTGATTGCTTTTAAGAACCCATGCTCTTGCTCTAGATTGAGCTTTTCAAAGCATAGCTTCTCATGAGTCTTTAAAAGCTCTCGATGATCCTCTAAGGTAGTTTCATGTGCTAACTTAAGAGTGTTTAGTTCTTTAGTTAGACGCTCAATCTCCTTCTTATCATTGTCATTCGTTTCATCTTGATTAACATGATTAATAGCAATTTCATCATAGTTTTCATCACTAGAGTTGTCAACAAGTAAATCATCATCACCTAGCAAATCATCTTCATCACTATTGAAATCAACATACTCGGGGTGTAATACCTTAGGGCCTTTAGCCATGAAGCATCTTCCAATCCCTTCAATTGGTGAATCGAATATGTCGTGGGAGTTGGATGACACAAGTGTAAGACTGGCAACACCTTCATCTTGAGTATATTCAGAGTCGGAGTGACAGCTTCTCTCGGAGTAGTTGTCGGGGTCGGAACCGGATACCCATTCACCAACATGATCTTGATGTCTTCGTCTTGTGTAGCTCTTTGGTGACTTGTCCTTTCTTTCCGAATCCTTGCTTATACGAGAGGGTATTCATTCATAACGATCATCTCTACTCCTCTCTCTTGGAAGTGATTCCTCTCTTTTACTTCTCCTTTTAGGTGAGTCTTCTCTTCTCTTGTAGGAAGTCGTACACTCACTAGAGTAGTGTCCGGGTCTTCCACAATTGTAGCAATTGCGATCACGACTAGAAGATCTTTTTTCATTGTAGGACCTAGACTTGGAGCTTCTCTCTTTGCTTCTAGTCTTGTAGAACTTGTTGAAGTTCTTCACCATTAGGATCAATTCTTCATTGAAGGCTTGTTTCTCACTTGATGTTGTAGGAGCATCACAGGAAACTTTGTAAGCACCACTAGACTTTTTGTGAAGCTCTTCTTTATCCTTGAGTGACATCTCATGAGCAACAATTCTACCAATGACTTCCGTTGGCTTGAGATCTTTGTACTTGGGCATCATTTGGATCAAGGTGCACACGGTATCATATTTTCCATCCAAGGCTCTTAGGATCTTCTTGATGATGAATCTGTCAGTCATCTCTTCACTTCCTCAGACGGCAATCTCATTTGTGATGAGAGCAAGCCTAGAATACATTTCAGCGACTCCTTCACCATCCTTCATTTTGAACTTGTCAAGTTCGCTTTGAAGCACAGCCAATTTGGATTCCTTGACGGACTCGGTACCTTCGTTCATATCAACCAAAGTATCCCAAATTTCCTTTGCATTCTCAAGGCGGCTGATTTTGTTGAATTCTTCGGGGCACAATACATTGAAGAGAATATCACAAGCTTGAGCATTGTATTGCAACATCTTTAATTCTTCCGCGGTTGCTTCACGATTCACTTCTCTTCCATCTTTGAAGAATTCACCTCGAAACCAATACACACAATAGCCCAAACGGCGGGGTTATGTCCAAGAATATGCATTTTCATCTTATGCTTCCAACTAGCAAAATCAGTACCATCAAAGTAAGGACCTCCACGGTGGTAATTTCCCTCGCTAGACGCCATACTCTCCTAGGTTGTGAAACCAAGGCTATGATCACCAAAACTATGGAAATCAAGGCAAATAGAGACCAACGCTCTGATACCACTTTCGGAAGTAGGCTTAGAGGTGGGGTGATTAGACTACTTGACCAAATAAAAATCTAGCCTTTTCCCAACTTTAAGTCTTGGCAGATTTTAGCAACTTAGCACAAGTCAAGCAATCAACCTACACATGCAATTCTAAGAGTCTAGCAGCAGAAAGTAAAACATTGCATATGAAGGTAAAGGGAAGGGTTTGGAGAAGGCAAATGCAATGTAGACACGGAGATTTTTGGCGTGGTTCTGATATGTGGTGCTATCGTACGTCCACATTGATGGAGACTTCAACCCACGGAGGGTAATGGTTGCGCCAGTCCACGGAGGGCTCCACCCATGAAGGGTCCACGAAGAAGCAACCTTGTATATCCCACCATGGCCATCGCCCACGAAGGGCTTACCTCACTTGAGTAGATCTTCACGAAGTAGGCGATCTCCTTGCCCTTACAAACTCCTTGGTCCAACTCCACAATCTTGTCGGAGGCTCCCAAGTGACACCTAACCAATCTAGGAGACACCACTCTCCAAAAGGTAATAAATGGTGTGATGATGATGAACTCCTTGCTCTTGTGCTTCAAATGATAGTTTCCCCAACACTCAACTCTCTTTCACAGATTCAGCTATGGTGGAAAGAAGATTTGAGTGGAAAGCAACTTAGGGAAGGCTAGAGATCAAGATTATTGTGGTTGGATTGGAATGTCTTGGTCTCAACACATGAGTAGTGCAAATGTAGGCACGTTATGATGGCTCTCTCATGAATAGAGAAGGGGTCGAGGGGTATATATAGCCTCGACACAAACTCTAACCGTTACACACATTTGATCCAACTCGGTCAGACCAAATAGGTGAACTCAGTGAGAACGATTCAGTTCAAAATGTGAACGTTAGGATTCTAGGTGGGACCGACATGATCAACTCGGTGGGACTGATGCACTAGGGTTAGGGCAAACCTCATCTCGGTGTGACCGATTGCATGACTCAATGAGATCGATTTCAGCAATGAGTTAACAGAGAATTGGTCAGGCAAACTTGATGGGACCGATCGCTCATTTTGGTAAGACCGAAACGTTACGGTGGGAAACAGAGAGTTTGCATTGCGAACTCGGTGGGACCAAAACATTACGAAGGGAGACAGAGAGTTGAAATCCTATCTCAGTGAGACCGAAATCCCTATTGGTGAGACTGAACTGGTTAGGGTTTCTAGCTATGGCTATGTCAAAGTAACTCGGTGGCGCCAGATAGATCAAATGGTGGGGCCGAGTTTGACTTTAGGTTTTGGAAATATTCAGAATTGAGAAAGCGGTTGAGAGCTTTGGAGCATATCACTATGCATTTTGAGCAAGTAGATCATTAAGCAACACCTCATCCCCTTTTAATAGTATTGGCTTTTCCTATGGACTCAATGTGATCTTGGATCACTAAAATAGAAATGAAGAGTCTTGAAATATTCAACTTGAATGGATATTGGTTCAATGTCCTCCCTGTATGTGTCATCGCGAGAGATGAAGGTAAATGGCCGCAGGAATAAATGGGGGTCGGGCGGCTTGGATTCTCGGCTCGTCCACATGGTAGTGTTTGCAGCGGATAACTACATCATGGCGCCGCGTCCGTCGCAACCGCATGCACACGAACATGCGTGATCGTGCACCGACCCCAAACACTGGCAGCGCGCACGAAGGGACGAGGGCAGAGCGCCCGGAGGGGCACGAGAGCAGAGCGCACGCGGCGGGACGCGAGCAGAGCGCGCTGCGGCCGCCTCAAATGCAAGCAACCACACGCATAGAGCAGTTGAACACGCAGGAAATGGCCGTCTACAAGTCGGCCGATAGTTGCATCACTGCGTAGAGAGCGACCGTGTGCTACTACCGCCGTCTTGGTCTATTAGTCCCCTTTATATTTCGTGCCATATTTTGACCTTAAATTTAACCCACAAAATGTTAATGTGTGTTACAGAAATTATGTAATTGAAAACTATGTTCAAATATGAATCCAAGGATATTATCTCTGGCGACATGCATTTGTATTTTATTAGTTAAATCTCTAGTCAAAATTGGGCACAAAAAAACTTAAACGACTTATAAAGCGGGACAGGGTTAGTGGGCAATTTAATCGCAAATGTTTTTACTTTATTAACCGTACGTGTACGTGTCCTTTCGGCCTCCTCTCGCACGTCTTGTCACCCCACTACCGCAGACGGCTTAGAGCGCAAGCTTGAACAGCGCGCGGGGGCATTCTTTTGGCCAAACGGTGATGACATGTTCCTGCGCAGGTTCCCGCGCAAGCTTCCCACCCGACTCAATGAAATCTCCCAAAATCCCAATGCTTACCGGCCTGCTATGTAAACCCTCATAGCCGGCAAGTCTTGCATCGCATTTTCCCCTCCCTCCCTGTAGCTTATCTCGTCTGATTCTCCCACAATCGCCAATGGCACCGGTCCATCATCGTCGCTCAGCCACTTCGTCGTCATCAGAGGACAGCTCCAGCTGGGAGGCTACACCGCGACGGCGGCGCAGTCCCCGGTGTAGTGTAGTGCGCATGGCGTCCCTGTTGGGTGTGCGTGGAACCCCCACCACACGCTCCGCCGCCGTTGCCCGTCGGCAGCTGTTGCCGGCTGCTGTTGCCTCCACCCCACCATCTGCCGTCGTGGCCGCCACACCACCGTCGAAAGCCAAGGTCATCGCTCGCTCCATCGTCGAGGCCCGAAGGCGGTAGGTGGCCGTCGTGGACGCCACCCCACTACCAGCCACCATGGACATCACCCGCTCCCCCGCCGTGGCTCGAAGGCGGGAGATGGTGGTCGTGGCCGCCACCCCATCATCAGCGGCCGTGGCTGCCAGCCCACCGTCAACCGCCGGGGTCATCACCCGCTCTACCACCGCCGCCCGAAGGCGGGAAGTGGAGGCGGAGGCTGGCACGTGCGTCAGCGACCTTGAGCGCTACATCGAGTTCCTGCAGGAGGAGGAGGAGCGCCTCGTCGAGCATGCAAAGATCCTTACCGCCGCCATGGCCGCAACACACACCGCCGTGGAGGCGAGGAATCAGGAGATCTACGAGCAGAAGCATCGCTTCGAGAGGGCTCGTATGGAGCGGCAGAGGGCATTCGAGGTGAGCGTCGCTGAAGGTGCAGCAGCGGCTGGCACCGTATTGTAGTTGTCCAGCTCGTCGGTAGGCTCCTCCACCTCTGCCTCTTACTAAGCGAGCTCGGCAGAGGAGAGGCTGCCGAAAGTAATACAAAGCCCCTCTGTGGTAGTAGTATTTAGGGGCTTTTTTGTTCAGTTCATCTCACTATAGATGTGGTGGAACTGTACAATGTACTTAATTTTTGGTAGTATATATAGTTGAACTAGCTATTTCAGTACGTGGTAGGCGACAATTGGGGAAAATTGGTCGGTTCAGTTGTCGAGTTAAACTGTTTGTATAAAGAATGACTGCTTAATCTATGAATGAAATCTATGCTTAATTACTGCATTTTAGTTGCAAAAATTAGATAGTGCTAGTGATTTTTAGCTGCATATTTTGATAAATTGCAATGTTACAAGGTTGACAAATGGAAATGTTACTAGATCAACAAATGTCAATCTTTCCAGTTTGACAAATGGCAATATACCCAAGATGACAGATGCAAATCTTACCAAATTGTTTGTACGTGGTTGCACATGGGTCATCCAGAATACCGTTTGCGTTGAAGGGATGTACAAATCCTACTCGGCACATTTTCTCTTGGCTTAACGCCAAGTCTGGCTTTGCATGCCGTATTCAATCTGAACCATTTGCACTGAAGAGATACACAAATCCTGCACTGCAAATTTTCCCTTGACTTACTGGAGAAGATCATAGCTCTCACTTTGCATACGGGTGTTCTATCTAAAACGTTTGCGATCAAGAGCTGCACTAATCCTGCTCAACACATTTTCCCCTGGGTTCTTGGGGAAGTTGTCGGTTTGCATACGGTGTTCTAACTAAAACGTTTGCGATGAGTGTTTTATATTTAAAAACCATTGACCTTTTTTAAGATAAAATCATTTGATTAGTCTGTACATTAAGAGAGAGAAATGCAAGTTCATTCAAACCATATCTTTCATATGATCGAGATACAGTATTAAACCCAAAAAACTATTTCCGCGGCAACGAAGGTGGCGTGCCGCGCTGGCGTTATCGTTGTCATCCTCCGGGACGCCGTTGTTGAAGTCTTCAAGGTAGCACAGAATGTTCTTCACTTGGAAATCAAACACAAGGTCGTCGCGCGATTGACGGGTGGGGTGCGGGAGAACAACAACTAGCAGCGCTGCAAGTTAGCGGTCGACGACGGCGTCCCATGCCGCTGAGGGGGGCGCGCACACGGGCAAGGGCATGGTGGGTGCAGGAAAACACACGGGGACCAGCGCCGCGGTGAGTGCAGGGCGCGCACGGGCACGGGCGCTGGCGCTGGCCTGTACCGAGCTCGCGCGGGTCCGTGGAGACCTCGCTGACGCCCGCAGCTTCCAGCTCTGCGACAGTGCTCGTCGACCAGCCCGTCAATGCTACCGGGATGGTCTGTGGCGCAGGAGCGGGGATGGGAGCTCGGACGGGTGCGGGGGCAGCAACCACCGCGGCCAGCTCGTTCAGAGCCATGTCCATCAGGCCCCATTCCTCCTTATTTTCTATCTCCTCCAGCTCGGAGTTGACTTCACCAAACTAGAAGACTAGTGGAAAATGATCCTTCTGCGCCATGGCGTTGGTGGAGCTCTACGGGAGGGAGGGGAATGGGAGGCGAACAACAAGGCCGCCCGTATTAAACAGCGGCTCGGACGCCATTAATGAAAAGGATGCGAGCAAGGCGGGCGGCCATGGAAGTCAAAGGGCTCGCTTCCCAGTGAGCCTGCACAACGTACAACTCCCACGCTTCCTGGTGAGCCTATGCATTGGAGGACAGCTTGCACGCCTCTCGGTCAACCTACGCACCGGACTGCGCTCGCACACCTCCCGTTCAGTCAAGCAGCTGTCCGCACGACACCTCCTATAGACACTAAAAGAGAGACACGTGGCGTCACGTGAATGGTTAACACAACACACACGAATTAAATTATACAAACGTTTGAGATGTTAAAGTGGCAGCTATTTGTTTCAAAATGCCTTTGTTGGCTGTTATTCGAGAGCGCCTTCTCTCAAAATAGACACGAAAATACTACAGCATGTCGGGTGCGATTCCATGATAGCATGCCAAGTTTCATGAATTTCACCCCAACCTGCCCCATATGGGATAATATTTTTACCACGGCATGTTGATGCCGTCCCATACTAGCATGTCAAGTTTCAAAAATTTCAGACACGTTTTCGATTTACTATAATTTAAAAAACATGTATCTCAATGTTAGCAGCCGAGCGACAATGGCAAGCTGTTTGGCACTCATTCTCATTTCTTGCATGGGACTTAAGCATGCAACCAAGGACACGCATTTCAATTTTGAACCCATTTATATGCACCGGAGCATGTGCAGTATAAATTTGAATTATGCACATAAATGCATAGAAAACTCAGTTAATGTATAAAAATGTCCAAGCGAACCCCGAAAAATCCCAAAAACTGACACAACACTCCTATTGTTCTATGTTGACATGAATTTTTTTTGAAAGTAAGAAGATGCAACAGATATCATTTTGTCCCCCAAGGTGGCACGTTCCCTACCGAAACCATCAGGCTTGTTGTGAGAGAATCTCTGGTTTGCGCGAAGCTTATACCCCAACCTGCCCCAAATGGGACAATATTTTTACCACGGCATGTCGATGCCATTTCATGATATCATGTCAAGTATCATGAATTTCACATGAGTTTTCGATTTACAAGAATTTTAAAACCATGTATCTCAATGTTAACAGCCGAGCGACAGTGTCAAGGTGTTTGACATTCATTCTCATTTCTTGCATGTGACCTAAGCTTGCAACCAAGGACACACATTTGATTTTTCAAACCGTTTTTATGCACTAAAGCATGTGCATGTGGTTCAATTTTGGATTATGCACATAAATTCCTAGAAAACTTAGTTAACGTATAAAAATGTCCAAACGATCCCTGAAAAATTCCAAAATTTAACACGACACTCGTGTTGTTCTATGTTGACACCAGGAAAAAAATTGAAAGCAAGAAGAGGCGACGAATATCGTTTTGTCCATAAAGGTGACACGTTTCCCTAACGGAACCATGAGGCTTCTTGTGAGAAGCTTTGGTTTGTGATAAGCTTATATCATAACCTGCCCCAAATGGGACAATATTTTTTACCCCAGCATGTTGATGCCATTCTATGATAGCATGCCAAGGTTCATGAATTTCAGACGGGTTTTGGATTTACTAGAATTACAAAAGCAAGTACTTCAACGTTTGCCGGAGAGGCATGCTGCCGTGGTGTTCGAAATTCATTCCCATTTCTTGCATGAGACATAAGCATAAACCCATGGACACATATATGATTTTACAACCCATGTTGGTGCACCGGAGCATGTGCATATAGCTTAACTTTGAATTGTGCACCTAAAATGGTTAGAAAACTAAGTTAATGTATAAAAGTTGTCCAAATGAACCCTGAATAATTCCATCTTTTTGACACACCTATAGTTGCATGTTCGCTATAGATAAAAGTTCTAGCAATTCAAACACCCTCCATTGCCGCTATGATCCCATTATGTAATTCAAATCAAGATGAAAAATCAAGTAGATCGCACACAGTTTATTATCACCAACCATGTGAGATGCAGTACAAAATATCTTGGAGCACCATCGGAGTATAGTACGCATATGGCTTACGCGAGAAGGTGCGTCGGTGATGTCGCTTGAAGCTACGTTGGTATTTCCCCAAAGAGGAAGGGATGATGCAGCACATCGGCGGTAGGTATTTCCCTCAAATATGAAACCAAGGTTATCGAACCAGTAGGAGAACCAAGTAACACAATGTAAACAACCCCTGCACACAGATAACAAATCCTCGCAACCCGACGTGTTAAAGGGGTTGTCAATCCCTTTCGGGGTACGACACCTCAATATAGGCAAACAGACGTGAGATAAATTTGTAGTAATTGATAGATTGAACGCCAAATAAAATAAATAAGGAAAAATATCAGCAAGGTATTTTTGTATTTTTAGTATAATAGATCTGAAAATAAATGCAAAGGCAAATAGTATGAGAAAGAGACCCGGTGGCCGTAGGTTTCACTAGTGGCTTCTCTCGATAAAAATAGCAAACGGTGGGTGAACAAATTACTGTTGGGAAATTGATAGAACTTCAAATACTCATGACGATATCCAGGCAATGATCATTATATAGGCATCACATCCAAGATTAGTAAACAGACTCCTGCCTGCATCTACTACTATTACTCCACACATCGACCGCTATCCAGCATGCATCTAGTGTATTAAGTTCATGGAAAAAGGAGTAATGCAATAAGAACGATGACATGATGTATACAAGATCTATCTATGTAGAGATATACCCCACCGCTTTATCCTTAGTAGCAATGATACATACGTGTTGATTCCCTTTATGTCACTGGGCTCAAGCACCATAAGATCGGACCCACTAGAAAGCACCTCTTCCCATTGCAAGATAAATAGATCAAGTTGGCCAAACAAAACCCAAATATCGGAGAAGAAATATGAGGCTATAAGAGATCATGCATAAAAGAGATCAAAGAAACTCAAATACTTTCATGGATATAAAAAGATAGGTCTGATCATAAACTCAAAGTTCATTGATCCCAAAAACACACCGCAAAAGAGTTACATCATATGGATCTCCAAGAGACCGTTGTATCGAGAATTCAGCAAGAGAGAGAAAGCCATCTAGCTACTAACTACGGGCCCGAAGGTCTACAAATAAGTACTCACACATCATAGGAGAGGCACAAATGGAGGTGGTGAACCCCATCCGAGATGGTGTCTAGATTTGATCTGGTGGTTCTGGACTTTGCGGCGGCTGGATAAATATTTAATCAACGCTTCTAGGGTTCTGGAAATATTGGGGTATTTATGGAGCAAAGAGGCAGTCCGGGGGGCACCCGAGGTGGGCACAACCCACCAGGGCGCGCCAGGGCCTCCTGGCGCGCCCAGGTGGGTTGTGCCTCCCTCGGGGCACCTCCCAGGCGCGGTCAGGGCCCGTTGTGTTCCTTCTGGCCCCTAAAATTTCTCCGTAAAGTTTTGGGGCATTTGGACTCCGTCTGATATTGATTTTCTGTGATGTAAAAAACATGGAAAAACAGCAACTGGCACTTGGCACTATATCAGTAGGTTAGTACCGAAAATGATATAAAATTACGATAAAAAGATTATAAAACATCCAAGATTGATAATATAACAGCAAGGAACAATCAAAAATTATAGATACGTTGGAGATGTATCAACATCCCCAAGCTCAACTCCTACTCGTCCTCGAGTAGGGAAGTGATAAAAACAGAATTTTTGATGTGGAATGATGCCTATCATGTCATGTCATATTTATTTCTTTATAGCATGGACATTTGGACTTTTATATTGTTCAAAGCAATAGTGTAGTTCTTACATGATAATTTAAATACTCAAGCATATCAACAGGCAACCATGCCTTTCAAAATATCAATGCTAAAATAAATTATCCCTAGCCCATCATGCTCAACCATTGATCCAATCATGAAACACACTCGAATATTAGTTACACCCAATACTTAAGTACGATCATATTGCATCCTAGTTGGTGCTGTTTAAGAGAAGATGAAGACTCAAATTCAAAAATGAAAATTGCATAAAGTAAAAGAAAGGCCCTTCGCAGAGGGAAGTAGGGATCTATAGAGGTGCCAGAGCTCAAAGCGAAAATTGAGAGAACGACTAATATGCGAGGTGTATCCTTCCCACCAACGAAAACGACTTAGAGTTCCCAACACTTTCCATGCTAGATATATCATAGGCGGTTCCCAAAGAGAAAGTAAAGTTTATTCCGTTTTCAACCATACTTTCACTTTCCATGGCTAGCCGTATCCACGGTTGCCCTCCATACCACACTTTCCAAAGAATTTATTATTTGACAACATAAAGTAAATTCATTTTTCATTTCGGGACTGGGCATCCCTAATACCTTTGCCTTACTCTCGTGCAATGACAAGTGAATAAACACTCATCTTGAGAATAACACATCTAGCATGGAAAATATTAGCCACCCATAACCGCTCCGCGAGCGAAACAAACACATAAAAAGGAAGTTTATTTTGAAAATTAGAGATGGCACATACAAATTTTCTTAGAATGGCAAAAGAATACCGCATATAGGTAGATATAGTGGACTCATGTGGCAAAACAGGTTTAAGGGTTTTTGGATGCACAAGTAGAGATCATACTTAGTGCAAAATGAAGGCTAGCAAAAGATTGAGAAGCGGCCAACCAAGAAACGAATAATATCATAAGCAAGCATTAAGCATAAATAACACCGAATAATGCACCACAAGTAGGATATAATTTCATTGCATGACTATTGATTTTCGTACTTGCATAGGGAATCA
Organism: Aegilops umbellulata; assembly: GCA_032464435.1. Lineage (NCBI taxonomy): Eukaryota > Viridiplantae > Streptophyta > Magnoliopsida > Poales > Poaceae > Aegilops > Aegilops umbellulata. The sequence continues at coordinate 308,492,039 of CP136055.1, read as the reverse complement.
CAAACCTTAACACCAATATTCTTACTAAAGCATAATTACTCATCAACATAACTCACATATCACTTCTTCATATCTCAAAACTATTACTAAGAATCGAGTTTATTTTGTCCAATAATCTTCATGAAAATTTTTATAATATCCTTCTTGGATATCTATCATTTTGGGACTAATTTTCATGTGTTACTTTTCATAAGCTCAAACAAATATAAGTGAAGATCATGAGCATAACTTTTCTTTCTTTCTCTCAAACTAATTTAAGTGAAGCAAGAGAGAATTTCTTAAAAAATTTACTAACTCTAAAATAAATATAAGTGAATCAAGAAATTGTTTATTCAAAAATTCTAAGCACACCGTGCTCAAAAAGATATAAGTGAAGCACTAGAGCAAGTCCATTGCTCAAAAAAATTTAAGTGAAGCATAGAGAGCAATTCTAACAAGTCACGACATAATTTTGGCTCTCTCAAATAGGTGTGTCCAGCAAGGGATCAAGACTTAAAACACAAAATAAAACAATAAAAGACTCATATCATACAAGACACTCCAAGCAAAACAAATATTATGTGACGAATAAAAATATAGGTTCGAGTAAAATACCGATGGTCGTTAGAAGAAAGAGGGGATGCCACTCGGGGGCATCCCCAAGCTTAGTTGGTTGCTCATCTTTGGATAATAGCTTGGGATACCGGGGCATCCCCAATCTTAGGCTCTTCTATCCTTTATTCCTTCATGCATCGTAAGATAACCCAAAACATGAAAACTTCAATCACACAAAACTCAACAAAACCTTCGTGAGATCCGATAGTGTAAGAAAGCAAATCACTACTATAAGTACTGTACCAAACCAGTTCATATTTTGTTTTTGCATTATATCTACTGTATTCCAAATTTTCTATGGAAAAAACTCATCAAAGAAAACCATAGAGCCATCAAAGTAAGAACACAACACAAAGAAAATAGAATCTGTCAAAACAGAACAGTGTGTAGCAATCTGGCTATTTCGAAAACTTACGGAACTCCAAAAATTCTGAAAAATTAGGACGACCTGAGCAATTTGTATATTGATCTATTGAAATTGGAATTGGTATTTTATCACGCTCTGGTAAAAAATGAGAATTGTTTTCATGAGCGCAAAAGTTTCTGTTTTTCAGCAAGATCAAACAACTATCACCCAAGAAGATCCTAAAGGCTTTAGTTGCCACAAACACTAATTAAAACACAAAAAACACAATCATAAAAGTAGCATAATTGTGATAACACTCAAGAACATAAAGAAAAAGCAAAAATAAATTTTATTCATTGGGTTGCCTCCCAACAAGCGCTATGTCATGGAAAAAACAACCGGCGTGTAAAAACAACAACTGACGCTTGGCACTATGTCAATAGGTTAGTACCAAAAAATGATATAAAATTATTATAAAACATCCAAGATTGATAATATAACAGCGTGTAAAAATCAAAGATAATAGATACGTCGGAGACGTATCAGTCGGCTACATTTCACAACCGGCGTGTCAAGCACACTAACTCGCCCCCCAAATATCATTTCATTATTCAATCGTCGCCGGTGAAAGATGGGGACGTGGACCCACGTCGTGAGGGTAACTTCGGCGGCCCACTCCGGCGAGAGCGTGGCCGCAATCTACGACCGGGCAGCCAAGGCAGCCCAAACGGCCGTTGTTGCTTCTCAGGTGGCGGCAGCAACATCTGCCTCGGGGATAGCAACTGGCAATAGTGGCACATCAGTTGTCCGTTCCGCAGCGGGTGCCTTCCCTGATGGAGGCCGCCCACACCCAGCTCATGGTGATCATCGCACAAATCGAACGAAGCTTCTCCAACAGCGGTCGGCAACCCACGCCGAAGAGTTGGCAATCATTGAGATCATTCAAGCGGCCGTCTGCTCCTCCGCCGCATACCTTGGCACGAGGGAGCCCGTCCAAGCCCAGATCACGGCCGCTGATGCCCAGCTCGTGGCAGCCTTTTCCAAAGAGATGGCGGACGCGGATGGCGAGATGCTTGCCGAGTATGGTGTGATGGATGCCATGGAGCCCCTTCCCGAGGAGAGCGTCGGGCGCGAGCTGGACATGGAGGAGGAGGCGGAGATCGACGAGCACCAGCCGTAGTAGTACTCTTTGTTTTGTTTAATTAAGAGCGCCGGTCTTTGATGTCTACTACGCAACTTTATTCTTGTAGACACGTGTTGAGCCTCCAAGCGTAGAGTTTTGTAGGACAGTAGCAATTTTCCCTCAAGTGGATGACCTAAGGTTTATCAATCCGTGGGAGGCGTAGGATGAAGATAGTCTCTCTCAAACAACCCTGCAACAAAATAATAAAAAGTCTCTTGTGTCCCCAACACAGCAAATACAATGGCAAATTGTATAGGTGCACTAGTTCGGCGAAGAGATTATGATAAAAGTGTAATATTGATGGTAGAAATATATTTTTATAATCTGAATAAATAAAAACAGCTAGGTAGCAAATAGTAAACGGGCATAAAAACGGTATTGCAATGCTTGAAAATGAGGCCTAGGGTCCGTACTTTCGCTAGTGCAATCTCTCAGCAGTGCTAATATAATTGGATCATATAACCATCCCTCAAAGTGCGATGAAGAATCACTCCAAATTTCCTTTCTAGCGGAGAACATAAGAATAAATTGTTTGTAGGGTACGAAACCACCTCAAAGCTATTCTTTCCGTTCGATCTATTCAAGAGTTCGTACTAAAATAACATAAAGTTATTCTTTCCATTCGATCTATCCTAGAGTTCGTACTAAAATAACACCAAAGCAAATTCATATTCATAATACTCAATCCAACACAAAGAACTTCAAAGAGTGCCCCAAGATTTCTACCGGAGAAACAAAGACAAGAACGTGCATCAACCCCTATGCATAGATTACCCCAATGTCACCTCGGGAATCCGCGAGTTGAGTGCCAAAACATATATCAAGTGAATCAATACGATACCCCATTGTCACCATGAGTATTCAATTGCCAGACATATATCAAGTGTTCTCAAATCCATAATAGTATTCAATCCGATAACAACAAAATCTCAAAGGGAAAAACTCAATTCATCAAAACAAGATAGAGAGGGGAAAATACCATATGATTTGACTATATTAATAAAACTCGCGATACATCAAGATCGTGACATCTCAAGAACACGAGAGAGAGATAGAGAGAGAGAGAGAGAGAGAGAGATTAAACACATAGCTACCGGTACAAACCCTCAGCCCCGAGGGTGGACTGCTCCTTCCTCATCGTGGTGGCCGTCGGGATGATGAAGATGGCCACCAGAGATGATTCCCCCTCCGGCAGGGTGCCAAAACGGGGTCTAGATTGGTTTTTGGTGGCTACACAGGCCTGCGGCAGTGGAACTTCTGATCTAGGTTAACCCCCAATGGTTTCTCTATTTATAGGATTTTTTGGCGTTGGTATCATGCTAAGATGGTCCTCGAGGTGAGCACAACCCACTGGGGAAGCCAGGACCACTAAGCGCGCCCTGGTGGGTTGTGCCCTCCTCGTGGCTCTTCTGGCCCTCCCACGAAGCTTCGGGGGTCTCTTTTGTTCCAAAAAAATTGTCAAAAAGTTTCGCCCAATTCTGAGAACTTTTATTTCTAAAAACAACACCACGGTAAATCTGCTGGAAACAACGTCAGTCCGGGTTAGTTCCATGCAAATCACACCAAAACCATATAAAATTGTTGTAAACATGGCATGAATACTTCATAAATTATAGATACGTTGGAGACGTATCGGGCTTTAATTTGTTAGAGTAATTTTTAGGTCAGCTAGCTCTGTTTAATCGTTGAACTTGCTCGATTAAGAAGTGTGCGTGTGCTGTAGTCTCCTTTGTGTACCCAAATTATGCAATGACGTGGATGACCCATGTAACCAGGGAAATTCGAACCAAAATTTTTGATGTTCAAACTCATCACACACGGGTTAAGCTATATGAGTCGTTTGTGAGTTTCTCATATCGTACACAGTGATGAATAAGGGACTGTCGGGGATATAACAAATTGTGTAAGCCGCCCCGGAGGGGCCGGGTTACGCAAAGAAGATTGTCATACAAAGCCCAAGATCAATCATGAAGATGGCAGTTCAATAAAGGGTCTAAGGCCCACAAGCGACTTAAGGCCCATGGCGATAAACCGCCGTAATGGCATGACTTGTATCATAAGGTAGAATTAACTAGTCACCGAGCCGGACACTGTTTATGAGCCGGCCGGGACTCTGTAGGCCATAGGGCGTCAACCCGTGTATATAAGGGGACAACCCGTTGGCGGCTTAGCGTAAGAAACATCTCATCGAGAGCCGGGCATAGCGTATCTCGCTCCCTGGTTGTCGGAACCTCAGCAATACCAACCCAACTAGATGTAGGCCTTACCTTCACCGTAAGGGGCCGAACTAGTATAAAACCTCTCTCGTGTCCCTTGTCTCGTTAACCCCTCTAAGCTTCCTAGTTGCGATGGCTCCACGACTAAGTCCTTGCAAGAGGACATCTGACGTGAAAATTCCACGACAGTTGGCGCCCACCATGGGGCCAGCGCACGGTGGATTTGAGTTCTTGAAGGGCAACTTTGAAGGGCTCAAGGGATACGCAGTCGGACGGATGACCAAAAGTCGTCGCAGCAAGATCTACATCGACGATGAAGGCTGGGGCCCCGACGCCGGCTCAATTGAGTACGGGTACCGGGTCCCCTTCGGCGGAATCCACGTCTTAATCGGCCGGATTGGTGAGCCGGGCCCTGAGCCGGACAACTGCACCGACCTCTTCGAGACGGCTGAGCGTGCGAGACCCGCCCGGGCTCAACCCTAGTGAAGCGTGCTTTCGTGGGTTGTATCCACGGAGGGGAACTTTCTGGTGGATCCATAGATGGTGGTGAGACGGCCATCCACTCCGATGGTGATTCGTCCACTTGTGAGACGGATTCGTTGTATCAGCTGCAAGATGGCATGCTTGGGGGCTGTTCCGATGGCAGCAGTATTTCGGACCCCTTTGAGCCGCCAAGCTGCGTAGGGGTCTTCATGGCTGGTACTCAACCCGGTTAAAACTCTACAGCTGTAGCAACAATAACGTCCGGGTCAGGAGCAGCCGGGGCAGGAGGCCCTGTGCGCCCGCCGGCTCAGGTGCTGATGGATCTCATGGATAAGTTGACGGCCCTGTTAACCACCACAGTTATTCCTGCGAATCAATATGAGCATAATGCAGAGGTGGCACAGGTGCGTGAGGAAATAGCTCGGGCCAAGGAGGCCTTAGCAGCTGAGGACACCAGGTTAGCCACAGAACGGGCGGCTTTGGATGCATGGGCGCAACAGCTCCACTCAGAGGCTTTCCAGCTTACGATGAGCATGAACGCATCTAACGAAGTGATGAGGAGACACCAGAAAACTCAATCTCGTTTGCCCCCGGTTTATGATCCTCAGAACCTTTTCGCTACACCCGGAGCTGGCCCTAGTAACCCGCCAGAAGCAAATCAGTTCATGACATCCGGAGCCGGAGGACCGGCTCAGCCCCGGGTGATGATACCTCCTCATGGCAATATGGCCCCGCCCCGATATGTACCGATACCACCGGGTCACTTTTCCAACCCCATGGAGAACCTGATTGCAGCATCGGCGCGTTTGGCGGCTCTCCCAGTGGATGGTGACGATCCAACAGTAGTGGAGACACGAAGGATCAGAGAACTCGTTCAAACGGCTCTGGCTCAGCAAGAGACTTATTCCTATAGCCTGGACAGGATTCATTCAACTCCTCCGCCCTGGTTAGCTCCATCTCGTCCAAACCAGAGCCCGAGTTACAACAGGCACATGGAGTCAGAGGCTTTATCAAGCAACGCCCAGCGCCGTAACCAGCCCGGTGGTTAAAACCCAGTGCAGGACCGGATACGTCAGGAGGACGAGCGGGCGGCTCAGCTGGCGGCTCAACAGACGGCTCATCAGGACTTCCCAGATTACCCGACGACTTCTGTTGAGGCAGGAGTGGCCACCAGAACCGGCGGTGTTCCTTGTTTGGTGTCGGCTTTATGCAATGTGCGTTTGCCTAAGGATTTCAAGGGACCCCGAAAGGTGCCAAATTATGCGGCCGACTTACAGCCCGGGGCGTGGATCGAAAGCTATGAGATGGCCATGGAACTGTTGGAGGTCAGTGACGCATCAATGGCTAAATACTTCACCATGATGTTGGACGGAACAGCCCGAACGTGGTTAAAGGGCTTACCACCCAATTCTATTAGCTCATGGGCGGAGTTAAAGGCCCGGTTCATCCAGAATTTCAAAGACACTTGCAAGCAATCTATGTCGATTGTGGACTTAACTAATTGTAAGCAAGAGGAGGGTGAATCTACCACTCATTGGGTGCGCCGGGTCAAGGAGATAATACATTCGTCTGACAAGATGGACGCCGGCTCTGCAGTCCTCATGTTGGAGAAGAATTGCCGATTTGAACCGCTAAGGCAGAAACTGGGGTGCCTCAAGCATGATTGTAATGATATGGGTCAGCTGATGGCGGCTTTAGTCAAATATGCTGATTCTGATAGTACCAAGGATCATGCGTCTGATGAGGAAAAGACGGGGAAGGGAAAGAAGAACGACAATGGAAAGGGTCAGCAGCATAACCCGGCAAATCAGGGAGGTAACAAGCGTAAAGCCGAGGGCAACCCGGAATTTGTGGCTAACGCTAATACACAGGGTAATAATCAGAGGCGCAAGGAGAGGCCGCCCCCTCGGTTTGGCGGCTCAGGTCCATCCCTTGAGCAGCTGCTTAATGAGCCCTGCCCAAGACACGGCACCCGGGAACGACCGGCCACCCACTTGTGGAAGGATTGTGCGATCATGAAGGCTTTCAAGAATTTAAACACGTTCGATGGCAATCATGGGCCCGGCGGTGGCTCAGGTGCCGGCGGCTTTCATGGCCCGGGCAGTGGTTCAAACTCCGGTTTCTAGGGAAATCAAGGCGGCTATAATCAGCAACAATCTGGTCAAGGAGGACAGCAGCAGCAGTCGGGTTATCAAAGCAATCCAAAGCAGCTGAATAGTGGATAGTATCATGTGTTCACCACTAGCTTATGCAAATGTGACCAGAAGGTTCATAAGAGGGCGGTGAACTCTGTTGAGCCGGCAGTCCCCCGTTACTTGAGGTGGTCAGAGCAGCCTATTGTATGGAGCAGGGAAGATCACCCTCCCCGGGTTGATAATCCTGGTCAGTTAGCCTTGGTGGTAGCACCTCAAGTTGGTGGGTATAAATTCACTAAGGTGCTCATGGATGGAGGTAGCAGCATCAACATCCTATATTATGAGACCTTTCGACGTATGGGGTTGACTGACAAAAATTTAAAGACGTCCAACACCGTTTTCCATGGAGTGGTGCCTGGTAAGTCGGCATACCCAGTTGGCAAGATTGAGCTGGAGGTAGCCTTTGGAGATGAATATGATTCCAGGGCTGAGAAATTAACATTTGAGGTGGTCAAGATCAAAAGCCCATATCACGCTCTGTTTGGACGGCCGGCTTATGCCAAGTTCATGGCGTGGCCGTGTTATGTTTATTTGTAGCTCAAGATGTCGGGTTACAAGGGCACCATCACTATGCATGGGAGTCGAAAGATAGCCCTGGAATGTGAGGAGGGTGATGCTGCTTACGCTGAATCTTTTTGTGCAGCAGAGGAACTGAAGTTTTATAAAGATAATGTTGACCCGGCGGATATGACACCTCTGAAGAAGCCAACCACAGAGCATGACCCGGTGATGAAATCCAAGTCGGCTGATGAAACCAAGCTTGTTGATTTTACTCCGGGTGACTCATCTAAACAGTTCAGCATCAGTGCCAATCTGGATCCTAAATAGGAAAGCGCGCTCGTCGAGTTCATCCATGTGAATCGGGACATCTTTGCATGGAAACCTTCTGACATGCCGGGTGTACCCAGAGAACTCGCTGAGCACACTCTTAATATTGATCCAAAGTATAAGCCGATCAGACAATTTCTCCGGCGGTTTAACGAGGAGAGACGGAAAGCCATCGGAGAGGAGGTGGCCCGGCTCTTAGCGGCCGGGTTTATTGTGGAAGTTTTTGATCCAGAGTGGTTGGCTAACCCGGTGCTCGTGCTTAAAAAGAACGGCACTTGGCGGATGTGTGTGGATTACACGGACTTAACCAAAGCTTGTCCGGGTGATCCTTTTGCTCTCCCTCGTATTGATCAAATCATTGATGCTACGGCGGGTTGTGAGCGTTTAAGCTTTCTGGATGTTTATTCTCGCTATCATCAGATCAAAATGGCAGTTAAGGACCAGGAGAAGACAGCTTTCATTACTCTGTTTGGGGCCTTCTGCTATGTTTCTATGCCTTTCGGACTCAAGAGTGCCCATGCGACTTACCAGCGGTGTGTATAGAATTGTCTCCATAAGCAGACTGGACGCAATGTTCATGCTTATGTGGATGACATAGTGGTGAAGTCCAGAGAGAAGGAAACCTTGATAGATGATCTGAAGGAAACCTTTGACAATCTCTGGGTCTATAAGATGATGCTTAACCCGGCCAAATGTGTGTTTGGTGTACCAGCAGGCAAGCTTTTGGGTTTCCTAGTTTCCAACAGGGGCATTGAAGCTAACCCGGAGAAGATCAAGGCAATTACCTCTTTGGCTAAGCCGGCGTGCATCAACGATGTTCAGCGACTGGCGGGTCGTATCGCTGCTTTAAGCCGGTTTATAACCCGTTTGGGTGAGAAGGCCATACCAATCTATCAGATGTTGAAGAAAACAGACATTTTTGTCTGGAGTGATGCTGCTGATGCTGCTTTTGAAGGTTTAAAGTGGCAGCTGTCTGAGCCACCGCTCCTTGCAGCTCCAATTGATAGGGAGCCCATGCTGTTATACGTGGCCGCTAACTCACGTGCTGTCAGTGTTGCAATCGTGGTGGAACGCAAGGAGGCTGGCAAGGAGCATCCGGTCCAATGGCCGGTTTACTACATCAGTGAGGTGCTCATTGAGTCTAAGCAGAGGTATCCACATTGGCAGAAGCTTGTTTACGGGGTGTTCATGGCAAGCCGGAAACTGAAGCAATACTTCCAAGGTCACCCTATCACCGTGGTAAGTTTTGCCCCCTTGGGAGACATCATCCAGAACAGAGAGGCCACAGGACGAGTCACCAAGTGGGCCATTGAGCTTGGGCCTCATGGTTTGAAGTACGTGCCATGTACTGCTATTAAGTCTCAAGCCCTGGTGGACTTCATCAACGATTGGACAGAGCTGTAGACACCTGAAGAGAAGCCGGATAACACGTATTGGACTATTCATTTTGATGGATCCAGGCAGTTGGAAGGCTCGGGGGCTGGAGTCGTTTTAACTTCCCCTCGAGGTGACAAATTTTGTTATGTGCTCCGACTTATGTTTCCCTGTACTAATAATTCAGCTGAATATGAGGCTTTACTCCATGGTCTTCGGATGGCCAAAGAGATGAATTTGAGCTGGGTAAGGTGCTTGGGCGACTCAGATCTCGTGGCTCAACAGGTGTCTGGCAAGTGGGACTCCAACAATCCTCTTATGGAGGCTTATAGTCGTGAGGTTGATGCCGTGGCTGGGCATTTTAAGGGTTATCAAGTGGAGCATGTTGATCAAAGGAAGAATGAGGCGACTGATGCCTTGAGCCGGCTGGGATCTCAGCATAAGCCGGTACCGCCTAACACCTTTCTAGACGTTTTGCATAACCCTTCTGTCAAGTTGCCCACAGAGGAAGGCCTAGCGGTGCCAGACCCGGAGGCGCAGTTGGTGGCGGCTCTTCACGTCATCTCGGATTGGATGGTGCCATGTTTTGCATACATGACCCGGGGAGAGTTGCCTGAGGATGAAACCTTGGCGAGACAAATCATCCGGCGGTCTAAATCCATGACAATTGTTCACAGTGAATTGCATCATCGTAGTGTCACTGGGGCATTTCAACGTTGTGTGTCGCCTATGGAAGGACAGGAAATACTCCGTGAGATTCATGAAGGGGATTGCGGTCATCATGCCGGCTCAAAATCTCTTGTGGCCAAGGCCTTCCGTCATGGGTTTTATTGGCTGACGGCTCATGCAGATGCAAAAGATCTGGTCAGTAAATGTGACGGGTCTCAGAAGTTCTCACGACGAGCTCATGTGCCGGCTCAAGAGTTGAGGATAATTCCAATTACTTGGCCATTTGCGGTCTGGGGGCTTGACATGGTTGGACCTTTTAAAAGGTCTAAGGATAAAAAGACACACCTCCTGGTGGCGGTTGATAAATTTACAAAGTGGGTTGAGGCAGAGCCGGTCAGTAAGTGTAATGCAGCCACGGCGGTCCAGTTCATGAAGAAGGTGATCTTTCGTTTTGGTTTTCCACACATCATCATAACTGATAACGGCACTAACCTTTCCAAAGGTGCTATGGAAGAGTTCTGTCAACGAGAACATATCTGGCTTGACGTTTAGGCAGTAGCTCATCCTCAATCCAATGGTCAGGCAGAGCGAGCCAATCAAGAGATCTTGAAAGGTATAAAACCCCAGCTCTTGGTCCCCTTACAGCGGACGCCGGGTTGTTGGGTGGAGGAGTTACCCTCTGTGCTTTGGAGCATCAACACTACACCTACAGGTCTACGGGTTATACACCTTTCTTCATGGTTTACAGAGCAGAGGCGGTCCTGCCAAGTGACATCCGTCATGACTCGCCCCCGAGTGGCGGCTTACGTTGAAGCTGATAATGAACAAGCTCGTCAGGATGCGCTTGACTTATTGGATGAAGAGCGAGACTTGGCAATAGCCCGCTCGGCGATTTACCAGCAAGACTTGCATCGCTATCACAGTCGCCGGGTTAGATCCAGAACCTTTCAGGAAGGTGACTTAGTGCACCGGCTCATCCAGGATCAATTGGATATGCACAAGTTATCCCCTCCTTGGGAAGGACCCTTTGTGGTCAGAAAGAACCTGAACAACGGGTCATACTACCTCATCGATGTTCGAGAGCACAAAGACTCACGTAAGTCGGAAGAGGAGACCCGCCGGTCGTGGAATATCGCTCATCTACGGCCTTACTATACTTGAGCCACCGGCTCTCAGGATGTACATATTTTGACAATGTATATATTATGAAAGCAATAAAGCAGGACCTCTGTCCTTTTCATCCTCAAAGGATTACATGTCTTCCTTGTCATGACATTGAAACAACCAACAGGGAGCGGGTCATATTTGAATCCGGCTTTCCACTTGGCACGGCTTATGATCATATCTGAATCTAGCCAGGATCACTTGGGGGCTTCTTGTTCAAACATAGGTCGTATTCGAACCAAAGAGAACATAGCTGTCGATACCTTCTTGATCGGCATACTGCCAAACCCACTTGGGGGCTTCCTGATCATATCTGAATCATAGCTTAACCCCTTTGGGTCTGACGTGGATCATATTCGAATCAGCGTCATTAAACAACTCTTATGGTCACTTGGGGCCTTCCTATTCAAACATAGGTCATATTCGAACCAAAGAGAACATAGCTGTCGATACCCACTTGATCGGCATCGCCAAAGCCACTGGGGGCTATATGATCGTATTCGAATCTTGGCTTAACCCCTTTGGAATGGTTCACTAATCGTATTCGAATCAGAAGCCTTTGAATTTTATTTATTTCTCATCATACTTTGTAAAGTATAATTATTTGACTGCTTTTTGAGATCCTCTTGAAAGCACTTATGGGGTGGATTTTGTTCTACCGGTTTAATATTGATCAAGTAAACGTTGTTAGCACATAGCAAACATCATATGTGCCAAGTTTCAGGAGTTAAAGCTTACCCTCAATATTTGGGTCACATAAGCCGGCAAGATCACCAAAAGGATCATAGGTATACTGTTATGATTATGTCTAACAGGTATAATTGCAAACCGGCCTTCATATGATTTTTTTGGTTCACACTCCGGGTTATCAATACCTTATGTAACCCCCGATGCAATAAGTCACCAAGGGACTTGTGTTTGTTCTGTATGCAGGGCAATACAAGCAATTCCTTTTAACATAAAAGAAGCAGAAGGCTAATATAAACCGGAAACATATAAATGACGGCGGCTTAAGAAAGTGTTGAGCGCCACAAACATGCGCGAAGGCATGGTAGAAATCAAATGTTTTCCTACCCTATTACAAGACTCCCCGAGTCTGGATAATGAAGCATTATTTTTTTCCACAAGACATAAACATATGACGCCTGGTGGTTCACTCGTTTTGCTGGCCCGAAGCTTCCGGGTTATCCTTCTCCACTCCTGTGACGCCCGGATAATTAAGCTACAGTAAACCACTGTTAATGATGCCACGTCCCCGTGATTACTGTTGTTAGCCTCACGACGAATCATTCCATTCAAATAAAAAAATTCAAAATCGAGGCAAACAACAAAAGTTTTCAAACTTTAAAACTAAAATGTCCGGGTAGTGCCAAGTAATGCAAAGTTAATTGTGGTGAGGAAACACCACTTTTATAAAATGTTTTAATGCTCTAAAATGATTAAAACGGTAGTTGAAACGATTGAATAAGTGCCTTTGATAGTTTATGAAATGATAAACTATTTTAATTTGAGGTAAAACTTTTAGGGTAGTGGGTTATTTTGAAACACTATTCTTGAAGCTATTGTCATATTTTACTAAACTGAAAATACGGTGTAACTAAAATAAAACAGGAAAAAATAAATAAAAGGAAAAGAACAAATAAAAAAATAAGGTAAAAGAAATTAAAGCCCCCTCGCTGGGCCTCGGCCCAGCTGGCCACCGGGCCAACCAGGCCGGCCCAGCCGCCCCTTACTAACCGCCCTCACCCCGTCACCTAACCGAGCCCCTCACCCCACGATCCCCACTCCCCCCTTATCCGCCGCCACCCACATGGGCGCTCGCGCGCACGCGTGAGTCCTCGAGGGAGAGGAGCTCCCTCGTGCCCGACGACCACGCCCCCGTGCCCCCGACGCTCCTCGCCGGGCCTCCTCCCCGCCGCCCATCTCCGGCTCGCCTCCCCTCTCGCTCCTCTTCCTTGACCCGATATGGATCGGGAAGGGGCAACGAGCCCGACGCCGCCCCGCCTCTGAAGCCGCTGGACCTCGCCGCCACCTTGCCCCGAAGTCACCCCGCCTCCTTTACGCCGCGTCGCCGGACCGCCGGTCTTCGTCCTCCTCCACGACCGGTCTCCTCATGCCTCGTCGCCCCCTCTCCCCATCAACGCTGGTGAGGCCCCGGGCCTCTCCCCTTCTCTGCCTCGCCCCTCGCTCGCGGTCACCGCACGTTAGACCGCCCATGCGTGCGCCTGCGGTGAGCACGCGCTCACCGCGCCCTTTGCGTCGTGCTCCCCGTGACCGAGCCGTCCTCGCCGTGCGCCGCCTCCCCGTGCCCGCCCACTCCGGCCGCTCGTTGCGCTCGCATGCCCGCCTCCGCCTCGACCCGCTCCCGCCTTTGCTGGTCGTCGCGTCGCACGCCGCAGCGGCGCGCCCCGCTGCTATCCTCCCGGCCATGCGCACACGCGCTGGCCTCGCCGGCCTCGCCCACCGCGCGCAACCCTAGCCGCCAGCACCCCGCCGCGGCAATCCCTCTACCACCTCCTCTGGCTTTGGCCCTGGCCGCCGGCGCCGGTGTGCGCCGTGCGTGCCCAGCGCCCCTCGAGCGTGCGCCCGATCGGGCAGCGCCCGTTCGCCCGCGCCTGTTTGGCCCTATGGGTCACTACCCAGTGGGGCCCCCACCCACGCCCCTGTTAAAAAACACAAAAGAGAAGAATAAAAAAATATAAATAAAATAATGATTACTTAATTAATTACTTAATTAGTTAACTTAATTAGGTCTCTTAAATTAACCTAATCACTTATTAAACTAACTAATCATGTTTAATTAACCTAAGTCAATGACAACCGGGACCCACGCGTTAGTTTGACCAAGTCAACTGGCTGTTGACTGCTGACATCACCCTGATGTCATGCTGACATCATAATGGCATTTCCAAATTAATTAATTCTGTTAATTCCAAAAATGATTAAACATTTTGAAAAATTAATATAAATTAAACCGTAACTCGGATGAAAAGCTTTGTACATGAAAGTTGTTCAGAATGACGAGACAAATCTGGATACGTAGCCCGTTTGGCCGCCACACATCCCTAGCATAGCAAACACGCAACTTTCCCCCTCCGGTTCATCTGTCCTAAAACGCAAAACACCGGTGATACTTTCCCGGATGTTTCCCCCCTTCACCGGTATCACCTCATACCGCGTTAGAACACGTCTAGCTCTGCCTGTTGTCCTGTTATGCACTTGCTTGCTATGTATTTACTGTTTCTCCCCCCTCTTCTCTTCGGTAGACCCCGTGACGATGCTGATGCCCCTGTGGTCGACTACGTCACCGACGACCCCTCCTTCTTGTCTGAGCAACCAGGCAAGCCCCCCCCCCTTGATCACCAGATATCGCCTATTCTCTTCTATACTGCTTGCATTAGAGTAGTGTAGCATGTTACTGTTTTCAGTTAATCCTATACTGCTGCATAGCCTGTCCTTGCTACTACTGTTGTTACCTTTACCTGCTATCCTACTGCTTAGTATAGGATGCTAGTGTTCCATCAGTGGACCTACACTCTTGTCCGTGGTGGGCCTAGGTTCCCGATGGCCCCCGACTGTTACTTTGTGGCGGAGCGACAGGGCAGGTTGAGACCACCTAGGAGAGAGGTGGCCTGGCCCTGGTCGGCGTTCGCGGATACTTAACGCGCTTAACGAGATCTGGGTATTTGATCTCAGTCTGGCCATTTGGTCTATACGCACTAACCAACTACGCGGGAACACTTATGGGCACTCGACGTCGTAGTATCAGCCGAAGCACTTCGTGACGTCAGCGACTCAGCGGCGCGCGCCGGATTGGAACGTAAGCCTGCTCTTGTATTAAGGGGGGTTAGTTCTGCTTCCGGCCGCCCACGCAACATGCAGGTGTGCTAAGGGCGATGGGCCCAGACCCCTGTGCGCTTAGGTTTAGACCGGCGTGCTAACCTCTCTGTTGTGCCTAGGTAGGGTTGCGACATGTTGATCTTCCGCGGCCGGGCATGACCCAGGAAAGTGTGTCCGGCCAAATGGGATCAAGCGTGTTGGGTTATGTGGTGCACCCCTGCAGGGAAGTTTATCTATTCGAATAGCCGTGTCCCTCGGTAAAAGGACGACCCGGAGTTGTACCTTGACCTTATGACAACTAGAACCGGATACTTAATAAAACACACCCTTCCAAGTGCCATATATAACCCGGTGATCGCTCTCTAACAGGGCAACGAGGAGGGGATCGCCGGGTAGGATTATGCTATGCGATGCTACTTGTAGGACTTCAGTCTACTCTCTTCTACATGCTGCAAGACGGAGGCTGCCAGAAGCGTAGTCTTCGACAGGATTAGCTATCCTCCTCTTATTCTGGCAATCTGCAGTTCAGTCCATCGATATGCCCCTTTACACATATATCCATGCATATGTAGTGTAGCTCCTTGCTTGCGAGTACTTTGGATGAGTACTCACGGTTGCCTTGTTTCCCCTTTTCCCCTTTCTCTACCCGATTGCTGCAACCAGACGATGGAGCCCAGGATCCAGACGCCACCATCGACGACGACTCCTTCTACACTGGAGGTGCCTACTACTACGTGCAGCCCGCTCACAACAACCAGGAGTAGTTAGGAGGATCCCAGGCAGGAGGCCTGCGCCTCGTTCGATCTGTATCCCATTTTGTGCTTGCCTTCTTAAGGCAAACTTGTGTAACTTATGTCTGTACTCAGATATTTTTGCTTCTGCTGACTCGTCTATGATCGAGCACTTGTATTCAAGCCCTCGAGGCCCCTGGCTTGTATTATGATGCTTGTATGACTTATTTATGTTTTAGAGTTGTGTTGTGATATCTTCCCGTGAGTCCCTGATCTTGATCGTACACATTTGCGTGCATGATTAGTGTACGATTGAATCAGGGGCGTCACAAGTTGGTATCAGAGCCGACTGCCTGTAGGAATCCCCTTCCAAACTCCTTGGCCGAAGTTGAGTCTAGACTTTACAAAACTGTTTTACTAACATGGCTGTGCGGCCCATGGGCCCATGTCGCCATTGGGTGGTATTAGTATCTTTTACTACTCGATCTGTACTCTGGGAATCTAATCTCTCTTCTATTCGGGTTAAACGATTTTTACTAACTCTAATTCTAGGTTCTCGATAGTACTTTCTCCCGGAGAGCCTCTTCAGTCCAGATGATTACTTTGTGCACCGAAGGATTCTGAAGATGCCTTCCAATATTCTCTCGAGAACTTGTGTCCGTTGCTTTTGCAATTCCCTACCATTGAAATATCCCTATGGATAAATACTTACACCTGTCGTTCTTACTTTATACCCAGTCGATCTTGTTATTACAAGATACCGCAAAATTCTCTCTATTGTTCCGAGGATACTTGGTGCCTAGTGCCTTGCAGTTCTAAGTCGCATAAATACCCCTATGGATAAATTCTTGCACCTATCGAGTACCCGCTCATCCCAAGTTGTTCAGATGTTTCACAATGGTCTTCGAAATACTATTCGATCCTCCAAAAAAATCCTTAGTAGCTTATTGCTCTGCAATACTTGTGTGCTGCCATTATGGATGCTTTCCATATGCCTGGCAATATTCGTTAGTATCATTAGTCACCGTAATTTTGATCATATTGATTCAACATGAGTGCGAATGCACGCAATCATCAGTTGATCCTTTTAAATTATCTTTCTGGCTCAGACTGAGCTGGTTCTCAACCAATCCAATTGTCGTCGATTGTACCCCTAAGGCTATTCAACTTATCCGTCCCTAATCAGAACATTTCTTCTGATCCCTTGATTTGAAAATCATAATTCCTTTGCATTTGAGCTTTGAACTAGCCAGTTGTTTCTATAGTCTGATCCCCTGGTATTATTTCTTTCTCTAGTTGAGTATCGATGCTCACATCAGATCCCTTTAGGACCACCAGATCCTTTGTTGGATTTTATCCGATAGCGTCCTTCATATTCAATCACTTTGGAAGTTCTTTCCATGATACATAATGCCATTGGTAAATCCTATTCCTTGATTTGACCAACCATGCTCTGCTTTCAAGTTGGTGATAATTACTCTCGAAACTTCCAACATATGTTTCTAAGATGTCCTGATGGGTTGAACCTATGCCTTCCTTAATCTGTGTGAACCCGAAAGATTTCACGGGTCATACTCCTCTGGTAATTCACCAGGTAGGTTTTCACAATGAAATCATTTTTATTAGAGTAGTGAATGAATGGTCATGCATTGGAGAAGTGGGAGTCGACCTTGAACCTGTGTTCATGCCCATGGACACGATGTAGATCTTATCATTAAAGCTTCTCTAAAATTAATTATTCCTTTGGTATAAGTTCATTTTATATTTTGGATCTGGCCTTTTGTAATCGTGGTTCCGACCATGTTCTCCTTTAAATACCATTGCTCATGCAAGTTTAAGCACTTGCCTTCTGTAGAGCAATACCCCGGCCCAACCTCTACTTTGATCTGTCGTCGAGTATTACCCCCCTGGTATCTCGAGATTATCATGGAACTGCATAGCTTCTTATGAGTTCTTCATCAAGTGCTACATTCCCACTAATTCCAATTTTTCACGGGCTCTGAGTCATTAAACACTCAAAGACACCGATAACTGAACCGAGTCCGCACTACGGTTCAACAACTCTTCAGTAATCTTCTTTAAGTACGAGTTTGTACCCGGTCACGCCATTCCTAGCATGTTTGGCTATATCATTGTCGTGATGATTTTAATTGTGCTACCTGGTCCTTATTCTCGGAGCACCAATTTACGACGATAGCTAAGCTTACGTCGAATTTCCTTGTCATACCCTTCCACCTTAAACAACAAGCTTGAGTTCGAGTTTGTGTCTTAACTGTTGTCCCAATAACCTCTTGCTTCATCATTCCTTTGACTTGTAGTCCTCGTTGATCGATTACATCTTCAGGAATATCTCGGCAAAATTTGTCGCGATCATCATCAACATCTTGACTCCTTCCTGGATATCAATTGAATTCATGACGAGAAATACCATCCTTGCCCTTGATGATTTGTTTTATCATTGATCATTTTATTGCCTTCCATTCAACACAAAACTTGTTGCTGTTTTGTCTTGTACCTTGGGTTCCTTGCTATCCAACTTATGTTACATTCTACCGCGGAGTATTACCATTTTTGATGTCAAGAATGTTGTGAGGATTGCTCCACCTCTTAAGAATTCTTACTATAAAGATACTTCTCACCTTCCCCATTCTTTCTTGGTCCTCATGTCTCCAATCGGGGTACCCACAAGTGAATGGTGTTGTTTAGATTCTGCACTTCTAGCAACCCTATTGCTTTGAAGTTAATGATCAATAATTCATTCTTAGCCTATCGGTTGCTGAACCACCATTCTAACGTTGATCATGCTACTATAAGCCCATATTTCGGGTGCACTTTTCAACCAATTTTTAATTGTGTATGTTTTCCTCGAGCATACATCATTATATCATTTGATCCGACAAATGTTATCTCCTTGTTCACGTAACTATGGAAATCCACCTTTTTGGAAATCTCGAGGATTGTCGCTGACTCCATCAGCTACCCTATCATCCTCTCTTTGGTTTAAATGATGAACTCTTGTGTTGTCGCTTCCATAGCTCATTTCCCGAGAATCTTATGATGTCTTCTCATCAATTCGTGTCGCACCTTTTTATCTCGGGATCCTAAGTCTGAGGTATCCTGACACCAATCAGATCTGAATCCCAGTCAGATATGATGGTTGGAACATATTTCCAAGAGTTATAACATTGGTCTTTATATGACCTGGTAAGGTGATGTCATGCCTAGCACACCTGGCCGGAGGACCTATTGTTATAGTTTCCTTTTCAGCAAGGTTATCCATTCTTGCATGAGGAAATTGTAAGACTTATTCTATAAGTTGTTCCTGATGTATCCTTTGTGTTTCCAAAGTCCGATCTTTACCCAATGACCATGTCAATGCTATCTTGAAGCATGCCTGTGGTACTCCGATTTTCAATAAGAACATTTGAAGCCCAATGCTAAATGTTCCCTGCTCAATTATCCAAACACCGATGTATGGGTAATGTCATGAAATTTCTCTCCCCTTACCTAAAAGGGTTTTCTACATTATATCCTGTCAGGGATATCATGCTCTGCTAGTCCTTGTAGAGGATATACCCCTGAAATATGTGTTTAAACACATTTTCCTTTCCATTGTTTTGTTAATCTGATAAACACATTTTCATTTCCATTGAGTTGTTTAACCTTCCTGGTGATCCATATGATCTAAGCAGTAATATTCTATTGCTTATGTAAACATCTCGATATACAACTTTGTCAGTAAGACCCTGTTACTATTGTTGATGACATTCCGGTATCCACCGATGGACGAGAACTTTGCCTAATGGTCCGCCTCGTTCAACGAGCAGGAAAATGGTTCTCTTTGTCCCTCGCCCTTGGTACCGACGTTGTTGCCGACATAACTGATAGGCTACCCTCTGACATGCCTTACCTACATGATCGTGCAAGGCGACACCGCCCTTCCTACTTTTACCCCACATGGTGGGCCCATAACCCACAGTTCCACAGGATCGAAACCTGACTCTCCTGTACACCCCATGTTCCCAAAGTTATTCCTCGCGCGTGTTCTCGTATGTAATTCACGAGCCACCTTCTGATGAGATCATCAATTCTGGCATCGAACACAATAATTATTCCGTTGCTTGAAACCCCTTTTCACCTTCTGACTAGGCATTGAACGATTGCCTGGCTGCTTGAAACTTCTTATTGTACCTTCCAACTTTACTCTCGATGTGTTTTATTTGTTCAACTTGAAAGGTACTCATATGCTCATTCATGGGTGAATCCCAGATTATTACCGTTATAGCATTCTGTCGTTGCCGATCTACCCCGTTACCTATTCGTAAATACGATGAAGATCCCGAAGAAAGGATGCCGACTTCATCATGATGACATGAAGCAAAGAAATGAAGACCTCAACATAATGGATCGACCTCTTCGAGAAGGGCAACCAGGACCGAGAAGATTCGTCAGAATTTCATAACCAAATCCTTTCCCCCCGTACTTCCCCTCTTAAATCTCGGGATGAGATTTCTTGTAGTGGAGGAGAATTGTGACGCCCGAATAATTAAGATACAGTAAACCACTATTAATGATGCCACGTCCCCGTGATTACTATTGTTAGCCTCACGACGAATCATTCCATTCAAATAAAAAATTTCAAAATCGAGGCAAACAACAAAAGTTTTCAAACTTTAAAACTAAAATGTCCGGGTTGTGCCAAGTAACGCAAAGTTAATTGTGGTGAGGAAACCCCACTTTTATAAAATGTTTCAATACTCTAAAATGATTAAAACGGTAGTTGAAATGATTGAATAAGTGCCTTTGATATTTTATAAAATGATAAACTATTTTAATTTGAGGTAAAACTTTTTAGGGTAGTGGGTTATTTTGAAACACTATTCTTGAAGCTATTGTCATATTTTACTAAACTGAAAATACGGTGTAACTAAAATAAAACAGGAAAAAATAAATAAAAGGAAAAGAACAAATCAAAAACAAAGAAGGTAAAAGAAATTAAAGCCCCCCTCGCTGGGCCTCGGCCCAGCTGGCCACCGGGCCAACCAGGCCGGCCCGGCCGCCCCTTACTAACCCTCCCACACCCCGTGACTTAACCGAGCCCCTCACCACATGATCCCCACTCCCCCCTTATCCGCCGCCACCCACAGGGGTGCTCGCGCGCACGCATGAGTCCTTGAGGGAGAGGAGCTCCCTCGTGCCCGACGACCACGCCCCCGTGCCCCCGACGCTCCTCGCCGGGCCTCCTCCCCGCCGCCCATCTCTGGCTCGCCTCCCCTCTCGCTCCTCTTCCCAAACCCGATCTGGATCAGGATGGGGCAACGAGCCCGATGCCGCCCCGCCTCTGAAGCCGCTGGACCTCGCCGCCACCTTGCCCCGAAGTCACCCCGCCTCCCTGACGCCGCGTCGCCGGACCACCCGTCTTCGTCCTCCTCCACGACCGGTCTCCTCACGCCTCATCGCCACCTCTCCCCATCAACGCTGGTGAGGCCCAAAGCCTCTCCCCTTCTCTGCCTCGCCCCTCGCTCGCGGTCACCGCACGTTAGACCGCCCACGCGTGCGCCTGCGGTGAGCACGCGCTCACCGCGCCCTCTGCGCCGTGCACCTCATGACCGAGCCGTCCTTGCCGTGCGCCGCCTCCCCGTGCCCGCCCACTCCAGCCGCTCGTTGCGCTCGCGTGCCCGCCTCCGCCTCGACCCGCTCCCGCCGCCCCCGCCTTTGCTGGTCGTCGCGTCGCACGCCGCGGCGGCGCGCCCCGCTGTTGTCCTCCCGGCCATGCGCACACGCGCTGGCCTCGCCGGCCTCACCCACCGCGCGCAGCCCTGGCCGCCAGCACCCCGCCACGGCAATCCCTCTGCCGCCTCCTCTGGCCCTGGCCGCCGGCGCCGGTGTGCGCCGTGCGTGCCCAGCGCCCTTCGGGCGTGCGCCCGCTCGTCCGCGCTTGTTTGGCCCTATGGGTCACTGCCCAGTGGGGCCCCCACCCACGCCCCTGTTAAAAAAAGAAAAGAGAAGAATAAAAATATATAAATAAAATAATAATTACTTAATTAGTTAACTTAATTAGGTCTCTTAAATTAACCTAATCACTTATTAAACTAACTAGTCATGTTTAATTAACCTAAGTCAATGACAACCGGGACCCACGCGTCAGTTTGACCAAGTCAACTGACTGTTGACTGCTGACATCACCCTGATTTCATGCTGACATCATAATGGCATTTCCAAATTGATTAATTCTGTCAATTCCAAAAATGATTAAACACTTTGAAAATTAATATAAATTAAACCGTAACTCGGATGGAAAAACTTTGTACATGAAAGTTGTTCAGAATGACGAGACGAATCCGGATACGCAGCCCGTTCGGCCGCCACACATCCCTCGCATAGCAAACACGCAACTTTCCCCCTCCGGTTCATCTGTCCTAAAACGCAAAACACTGGGGATACTTTCCCGGATGTTTCCCCCCTTCACCGGTATCACCTCATACCGCGTTAGAACACGTCTAGCTCTGCCTGTTGTCCTATTATGCACTTGCTTGCTATGTATTTACTGTTTCTCCCACCTCTTCTCTTCGATAGACCCCGTGACGATGCTAATTCCCCTGTGGTCGACTACGTCACCGACGACCCCTCCTTCTTGCCTGAGCAACCAGGCAAGCCCCCCCCCCTTGATCACCAGATATCGCCTATTCTCTTCTATACTGCTTGCATTAGAGTAGTGTAGCATGTTACTGCTTTCAGTTAATCCTATACTGCTGCATAGCCTGTCCTTGCTACTACTGTTGTTACCTTTACCTGCTATCCTACTGTTTAGTATAGGATGCTAGTGTTCCATCAGTGGCCCTACACTCTTGTCCGTCTGCCATGCTATACTACTGGGTCGTGATCACTTCGGGAAGTGATCGCGGGCATATACTATATACTTTACACTGCTACATTATCTGTGATACTGTTCGGAGATGGGGGCTGAAGGGGCAGGTGGTTCCACCCAGGTAGTGGTGGGCCTAGGTTCACGACGGCCCCCGACTGTTATTTTGTGGCGGAGCGACAGGGCAGGTTGAGACCACCTAGGAGAGAGGTGGCCTGGCCCTGGTTGGCGTTCGCGGATACTTAACACGCTTAACGAGATCTGGGTATTTGATCTGAGTCTGGCCATTTGGTCTATACGCACTAACCAACTACGCGGGAACAGTTATGGGCACTCGACGTCGTGGTATCAGCCGAAGCACTTCGTGACGTCAGCGACTGAGCGGCGCGCGCCGGATTGGAACGTAAGCCTGCTCTTGTATTAAGGGGGGCTAGTTCTGCTTCCGCCCGCCCACGCAACGTGCAGGTGTGCTAAGGGCGATGGGCCCAGACCCTTGTGCACTTAGGTTTAGACCGGCGTGCTGACCTCTCTGTTGTGCCTAGGTAGGGCTGCGACATGTTGATCTTCCGCGGCCGGGCATGACCCAGGAAAGTGTGTCCGGCCAAATGGGATCAAGCGTGTTGGGTTATGTGGTGCACCCCTGCAGGGAAGTTTATCTATTCGAATAGCCGTGTCCCTCGGTAAAAGGACGACCCGGAGTTTTACCTTGACCTTATGACAACTAGAACCGGATACTTAATAAAACACACCCTTCCAAATGCCAGATATAACCCGGTGATCGCTCTCTAACAGGGCAACGAGGAGGGGATCGCCGGGTAGGATTATGCTATGCGATGCTACTTGGAGGACTTCAGTCTACTCTCTTCTACATGCTGCAAGACGGAGGCTGCCAGAAGCCTAGTCTTCGACAGGATTAGCTATCCTCCTCTTATTCTGGCAATCTGCAGTTCAGTCCACCGATATGCCCCTTTACACATATATCCATGCATATGTAGTGTAGCTCCTTGCTTCCGAGTACTTTGGATGAGTACTCACGGTTGCCTTGTTTCCCCTTTTCCCCTTTCTCTACCCGATTGCTGCGACCAGACGATGGAGCCCAGGATCCAGACGCCACCATCGACGACGACTCCTTCTACACTGGAGGTTCCTACTACTACGTGCAGCCCGCTGACGACAACCAGGAGTAGTTAGGAGGATCCCAGGCAGGAGGCCTGCGCCTCGTTCGATCTGTATCCCAGTTTCTGCTAGCCTTCTTAAGGCAAACTTGTTTAACTTATGTCTGTACTCAGATATTGTTGCTTCCGCTGACTCGTCTATGATCGAGCACTTGTATTCAAGCCCTCGAGGCCCCTGGCTTGTATTATGATGCTTGTATGACTTATTTATGTTTTAGAGTTGTGTTGTTATATCTTCCCATGAGTCCCTGATCTTGATCGTACACATTTGGGTGCATGATTAGTGTACGATTGATTCGGGGGCGTCACAACTCCTCCGTCGGCTGCCCTGTCCTGGAAGGTTGATGACGACCAGTCAATGCCACTCAAAGCTTCAAATTCAGCCTCATCATCAATTAACCCGGCTGGATCGACTTCAGGGGCAAAGGTATGCTTACGAATTGGAGGGATCAGGTTGACGACATCGTAGTGAGGCGTTGGGAGTCTCCGGTTCTCGCTGTCATAACCCGGCTGATACTTGGTAAGATCAGTGTCATTCCCAATAAGAGTGGCCACAGGGCGTATCACCCTCACGCAGGCGGTGAAATCCTTCTCATCAAACAAGGTACCATCAAACAAGGTATCCAAGGGCGATGTCGGCTGGGTCTAGCACTGGTAGCCACGCCTTGGCCCGGCTCAATGCGCTATAGCTTCGGCTCTTGCAGATGCCTGCCTTAGCTCTTGGACCCGCTGAGGTAGCACAGCGAGCCGCTTTAGCATATCAGCCGGGAGATGGGGAACGTCATTTGACAAAGCCACAACGGCCAAAGCACGTTGTGACCCGGTGTAAAGTTGTTCCACCAAGGTATAAACCGCCTTTAGCTTGATCAATACGCTCTGATAAGATTTGAACTCCTGGGGCCTGCGTTAACAAGCATCAGGTGAGCGGGAGGTAACAATTGAAATAGTCATCAAAAGGAGGTTTGCAGTATTTAATGTTTACACAAGTAGCTTACCGAAGATTGCTGAGACCATTTGAGATATTTGGCGCTTTAAGTCGGATAACTCAGCTGTTGCTTCTGCAAGAGACGCCTCTGCTTTATCGGCCCGGGTGACCAAAGAGGCCTTTTTGTCAGCCCATATTTTCTTATCCGCTTCAAAGCCTTTCTTCAACTTCTCTTGTTCAGAGACACTGAACTCAAACTTGGAGTTGGCTTTTTGGATCTCAGCCTCTTGAGCTTCCAGGCGATTCTTCAGGTCAGTAATCTCTCACTCAAATTGGCTTATGGTGGCCTGCATCAATGTCGGGTTACAGTCAGGAACATCATAAGATAACATTAAGTCCCAAGCACTTTGCAAGCAAAGATACTTGGCACTTGGGGGCTAATGTATGCTGAAGAACTCTGAAACACTATGGCGGCTCATGGAAGATAAGTCCCAAGCAATTTGCAAGCAAAGATACTTGGCACTTGTGGGCTAATGTGTATTGCAAGTTCAAAGTATTATGCTACACCGGTTTAAATATCCTATTTAAAGCCGGCCTTCGGGATAAGCCGGGCATTTGGCGAGTAGTGCTAAACAGATTCCAAGTCTACAACATATTTTCTTATAAGCAATAGACTTGGGGGCTGGGACAGTAAGTATGGATAAGGAAAAGTAACATAAATCATACCTCAGATTTTTGTTGGATCTGTTTCACCATGTCAATCTCCAGGTCATGACTGCTGTGCACTTGGCTTATGTAACCAGAGACAATATCTCCAATGCTCAGATGAGTGTAGTTAGTGACGTCCAGCTTGGCCTTTCCGCGCTCCAAAAGTTCCTCCTTGGCAGAACACTTGGCAAGAACAGTGGGCCGTCCCGGTTCAACAAACTGAGTCTTAAGAATCTCAACTTCCGGATCAACTGTCTTGGCTGGGCTAGGATTCTCCGGGTTATCAGATCCATCAAGAGTATGTTCAGCGGACGGATCAGAAGTTGGTGCGGGAGCTTGATAAGCCGGTTCAGACAGCGGCTCGTGTGTGGAGGAGTCAGGAGCAGCTGTGCCAAGCTCCGTTTCAGTCGCAACAGGGTCTTTGGCCGGCTTGTTTTTCTTCGTCCTCTTGCTGGGCTTCACTTGTACGCTGTGAGTAAATCAGAAAGGTTAGTGCAAAAACATAAATAAGGTAAGCATAAAGATAAATAAATTGACATTACCCTGGAGCAGTCTTGAAAGCCGGCATATTGGATTGCATGGATTCTCCAGAGGAAGGTGAAGTATCCTGATAGTTTGAGTCAGATGAATTGAGGGGTTGATGAAGGAAACCCGCCAACGGTAAAGAAGAGTGTAAGTCGGAGATAACTCAGCACGACGCTTCCTTGTTACGTCAGGTAAGCCGGAGGAGAGTTCCGCGTCTTTGTTGTTCCTGGTCTGCCTCCAGCTCTCATGAATCTGTCGCTTCAAAAGAAATTAAGGATCTTGGTAAGCTAAAGGATGTGAAAATCTTACTTTCCGGGTCACTCTTCGGACTTTCTGCCGCGGCAAAGGCTCGGAGTCGGAGGAAATTATACTTACCTCTTCCTCAACAGCTTGGTTATTTCCTGTGTCCTCCTGAAAGGCGATAAGGGTCAGTAAGGTAATGGTAAAGAAGTCAGGGGAGTTAAGGATTACCTCTTATTCATCGTCATCGGTGTCATCCAGCTTGAGTAAATCAGAAGTGCTGGGTTTCTTCTTCCTCTGGGTCCCTATCTTGGCGGCCTTTCTCTCGGCTCTCGTGGCCGCTCTGGCCCGTTTTGCAGCCTCATGGTCATATTTGACCTTCCAGAAATCGGCGTTTGCCTGTGAATAATGATAACAGGCTATGAGTAAAAACAAGGCATTCCACAATAAGGATATAATTGATGAGGTTGACAACTTACTGTAGAAGCCGGGTTGTTCTTGCAGAATGGGAGTATGTCGAAGGTATTACTGACCACTGAGCCCTCCTTTAACAGAGATTGGGTCATGGCTTCAACCATATCATCTGGAAGGTCATCAGGACTATGACGCAGCGGGTCATCCTTCTCGCCTGAATAAATGCACATTAAGCCGGGATGGCGGCTTAACGGAATCACCCGCCAGGAGATCCAGACCCGGACTAAGTCAACGCCGTCTAAGCCATTCCCCAAGAGAGCCTTGATTTTCTTTATGGTGGGGGCGAGTGGCAGACGTTCAACAGCAGATAGCTTGTCCGACAGCGGATGGGTGGATTCAAGGCGCAGAGCGCGAAAGCCGGGCAGCGGGTTCTCGTCAGCCGCAGAAGTGTCCTGGCAATAGAACCATGTCTGGTTCCAATCCTTTGGGTGGCTTGGCGGTTCAGCATATGGGAAAAGGCAGTCTCTCCGCCGCTGGATTGAGATGCCGCCAAGTTCCAAACTAGGCCCGTTGGCACGTTCATTCTGCCGGTTTAAGTAAAACAGCTCTCTAAACAAAAGTAAGTTGGGTTCTTCTCCAAGGTACACCTCGCGGAAGACTTGGAAGTTGCAAATATTCGACACAGAATTGGGCCCGATGTCTTGAGGTCTGAGGTCAAAAAACTGCAAAACATCCCTGAAGAATTTTGAACCGGGTGGAGCAAAGCCCCGGCTCATATGATCAGTAAAAACGATCACTTCCCCCTCCTTGGGTTGAGGTTTCTCCTCTGACGGGTTAGGGGCATGATAAGACATGACCTCCTTCTTGGGCAGATAGCCAGTCTTCACGAATTCAGATAACGTGCCCTCAGTAACAGTGGACTTGACCTAGTTACAGGTCACAGGAGCTTTGGGAGCCTTGGGTGCCATTATGCAAGTGGAAGCCTATGACAAAATGAGAATTTCCGGTTCAACTTTAACCCGGAAGAGAACATTTTTAAGTATATTCAAGATGGCGGCTTAAGAAGGGGCCTAATGACATATGGCTAATTGTGTTTTGA
Source organism: Aegilops umbellulata (assembly GCA_032464435.1). NCBI lineage: Eukaryota > Viridiplantae > Streptophyta > Magnoliopsida > Poales > Poaceae > Aegilops > Aegilops umbellulata. The sequence continues at coordinate 308,464,465 of CP136055.1, read as the reverse complement.
CATTTAATCCGCTACGGGTATCAGAAGAAGTTAAGTTATCTTATATCGCCAGAAGCAAGCAAGGCTGACAATCAGTGTTGTTTTTTTAAGCCGACTACATGGACTACCGTGGTTAAACAGATCTAACAGATGTAGTTTTTTTGGCTAAGTATGGAACAAACAGGTTTCACAAGTTGCAGTTATTATTTTGGATCAAATGGCCGCTCTGGAAAGAAAATTTCTAGACCTAAAACTAGTGCAGATAAGTTCATACACTCGAAGGAAGCCTTTGAACAAAGGAAAATGGATCTATTTGCATTTGGAATGGGTGTGAAACAGCCACCGCAGTAGTTCTACACTATCAGATGATCAGAAAAGGGCGTTGGAGGTAAAAACTATCAAGGGTTTGTAACGGGCGGCAACGAACGCGACGAACTCGAGAAGCCATAATGTAGATCTAAGACAAGGAAGGAAAGGGACTTACAGATGCAGAGCTGCTGTGGAAGTTCGTCGCATTTTCTCTCGTCATGTCAGGTCGATGCAACGGCCTGAGTTGGACAAGACAAGGAGATCTGCAGTGGCAGCGGAGCTCGAGCAGCAGAGGAAAGACGAGAGGAAGAAGACGGCCGAAGGGGGAGAAATGAAAAAGACCTAGGTCATGCTTATTTATAAGGAGAGGCTGACTGAGGAGGCGCAAGAAACGAGGAGGCCGAACATCATTATCTAGCGACTCCGGCGCCTCGGTTTTCGGAATGGTTAGTAAAGGCAAAGATCCGTTCAAGATATGACAGAATAAAATAGGAATTTAATGGAAGATGATGTCACGACGGGTTATCACAGATCCAGAAGATGACGTCACGGCGGGTTATAACCTTTGCACTGACAGAAGACAGAAAGGCTTGTTTCTTAAGGTATTTTAAGATTGACATGAACCGGTTCAAATCAATCTGGGGCCTAATGTCGGGGATATAAAAAATTGTGTAAGCCGCCCTGGAGGGGGCGGGTTACGCAAAGAAGATTGTCATACAAAGCCCAAGATCAATCATGAAGATGGCGGTTAAATAAAGGGTCTAAGGCCCACAGGCGACTTAAGGCCCATGGCGATAAACCGCCGTAATGGCATGACTTGTATCATAAGGTAGAATTAACTAGTCACCGAGCCGGACACTGTTTATGAGCCGGCCGGGACTCTGTAGGCCGCAGGGCGTCAACCCGTGTATATAAGGGGACGACCCGCTGGCGGCTTAGGGTAAGAAACATCTCATCGAGAGCCGGGCATAGCATATCTCGCTCCCTGGTTATCGAACCTCAGCAATACCAACCCAACTAGACGTAGGCCTTACCTTCACCGTAAGGGGCCGAACTAGTATAAAACCTCTCTCGTGTCCCTTGTCCCGTTAATCCCTTTAAGCTTCCTAGTTGCAATGGCTCCACGACTAAGTCCTTGCAAGAGGACATCTGACGTGACAATTCCACGACAGGGACCATGTCTGTTGACACTTTGCGCGCCCGTTTTTGTGCTGCACCGATTCAAAATTTTTGGCTTTCTCGGGAATATCTACCTCCCCGCCCCTCCCCCTTACCAAAAGCCACTTTTCCCCTATTTCCGCCTTTCTTTCCAAGTTGAAACCTTCACTACTTGATTGTAGCGCCGCCTCCTCGCCGGCGACCCTCCTTCACGCTGCTTGGCCTCGTCTATCCGAGCAAGTAATCCACACCCGACCCCCATCCTCCTCCTCCTCCTCCTTCCACATCCCACATGCCCCGACCGCCGGCACGACACCTTCCACCCAAATCACCGACCTCGCCGCCAAATAAGCACCGCCCTAAGCCATGGTGCATGCAATATAGCCAGGAGCTCAAGGAGCATTTGGCAACGGAAAAGCAAATCGCGGCCGCACGCGCGGATGAGGTTGCGATGGTTGCCATTCGTGCCGAACCCCAGATCTTGGAGGAGCATCTCGTCGTCGAGGCCATCGTTGACGCCTCACGCGCCGACGTCGCGACGCGGTTGACTGCTTTAAATGATAGTTCATGGCATTTTCTCGAGGCCACCCTCGGTGCCTTTGACGAAGACTATGAGGTGTTTTCTCAGCGTGCACGTGCTTACCTCAACTCAAGAGGCAGCTGGTTGGTGCCTGGAGCGGCTCAGGCAACTCACCACTACGATGAGGGCACCCCCGATGTGGAGGCCCCGCCCTCTTCCATGTCCAAGGAGCCAATCATCATCTATATCTCCACCGATGAGGAGTAGCTTGTCTTATTAGCTCACTATAAGGACCCATGTTCAGTTTGCTAGCTACGCCAGTTAAGCATGCTCGGTTTACCTGTTGCATGTGCTGCTCCTGCCTTTCCTTAACAAAATCTAGTGAATTGTGCTATTACTTTTACCATGTAATATGTTGCTCTAGTGTATATGTTATATATGTCGTGCAATGTGGTGCTCACTTATTAATTATTTGGTTAATTAGTTGTTGTCTTCAGTTAACTGTTTGGTTCAATTCTGCAAATGTGATGTTCAATTCTCCAGACTGCAATTTTGTATTGTCTTCCATGTGGGAAATAAATTTAATTTATCTTTACAAAATACATGAGAAACAAATACAATTGCAATATTTTCAAGTTGTCAAGCATGCTTGGTTTGGTTAACTGTATGATCATTTAGTATGTTATACATTATACAATGTGGTGCTCAGTTAACGTTTGGTTCATTTGTTGTGGTGTTTAGTTAACTGTTTGGTTTAATTTTGCAATGCAATGTTCAATTGTTGTGGGTGCATCCTGTTATTTTATACCATGTGACAAATTCATCGAATTTGGATGTACTAAATACGTGAGAAACAAATACAATTGCTACATTTCCAAATTGTTAAGCATGCTTGGTTTGGTTAACTGACTGATCTTCTATTAGGTATGTTATATTGTGCAATGTGGTGCTCAGTCAATGTTTGGTTCATTTATTGTGGTGTTTAGTTAACTGCTTGGTTCAATTCTGCAATGCGATGTCCAATTGTCGTGGGTAGAATTTTGTATTGTTGTGCATGTGAGGAATAAATTCAATTTGGTTGCACTTAATACATGAGAAACATATACAACTGCTATATTTCCTAGTTCTTAATTATGCTTGGTTTGGATAAATGGGTTTTCCATGTGGCTTGAATTAATCTGATGAATCTGCAATGTGCTTATTTTTTATCAACATATTTTACTGATAGCATGCGAACCCTCACTTAACCTGATGACTAACTACCTTATATGTGTTGCAAACAATGGGAAGCACTGAGGTTTACAATTGAGGTTTGCACATGCATGGTCCTTTGTCTAATAGCACATTATTGTGCAATTGCAAGAACCATTCTAATATTTAGGTTTTTAACAATTTGGTTTTGCACATGTAGGTCCTACTGTTAGAGATTTTTGACCCACTGTTCGACCCCTTTTTCATATGGAGAAATGAGTTGTCCATGTATATCAGTCAAGTCAGAAAAACTCAGAAAGATTGTTAGGATAAAGAAATTAGCGACAAAAAACAACAAGATCTTTGTCTGCACAATGAAGAAGACATCAGTTCACTACAAGATGGTACTAACTATTATACCATGCTTTTTTTATTCCTTTGCCCCATTTCCAATATAGAGAACATATTTATGCATATCCTTGTTTTCAGGCCTTTCCAAAACACTTCACTGATGATTATCTCTCAAACCACATGTATGGTTAGGAGGCGAGGAAGGTTTTCATACAACACCAACGGTTCAATATTGAAGTGTTCCTGAAGAGGACAAAGGATGGACGGTCAATCATCCACAGACACTGATGTAAAGTTGCAAAGACCTTAAACATCAATGAAGGCTCGGTATTCGCCTTCTGCTTCAGCACTTTTCCACATGAGATTCATCTGTCTATGTACCGTCTATGATGCTAATTTCGAAAGTTTATAGATGTTGCATGTGAAACTTGGTGCTGCTGCTGTTGTGTAATGGGGTAGCTGAGTGCTGAAGCTATATGATGTTGTACCCCTATGTATTTCAATTATGAAATACTGCTTACTTAATATGGAAATGAAATATATCATGTGCTTAATATGAAATGTCAACTATATTAATAAATGGATTATTAATAATAGGGCAATTAGCCTGCTAATTGGGTTTTTCTATTGCCAACGGTTATTGAGAAAAAACACCGTGGGCGATGACCTCAGGAAACACACACAGTTCTAGGAATAAACCATGTTGGATCAATGATTCACACACGACATCCTCTTGAAAACTGTTTGCGTTAGGCCACCTTGCGCAAACGTTAACCACATAAAAAATGTGTGTGATGGATAGCCTTTGCCACACAGTTTCTCTACGCATCGTGTGTGATGCATTCAATAACGCAAACGATAAAATTATTAATATTGTGTGCAATGGCAACGCTATCATAAATGATTTAATGGGGAACATCTATAAACTTTCGAAGTTAGCATATGAACGGAAACGTAGTTCTTGGATTAACTGTGCGAACGGAAACGTTTTTCTAGGAGTAATTGTGTGGGATGCATATATGAACAGAAACATAGTTATTGGATTAACTGTGCGGGATGTACATACTAACGGAAACGTATTCCTTGGATTGACTATGTGGAATGTATATACGAACGAAAATGTTTAGTGGGGACTGATTGTGTGGAATATACTTACGACCGGAAACGATTTGGCCTATATAATTGTATTTTTTAGCACAACTGTACGTATAACCGTATTTGATCGCTCGCCGGTCGCACACGACCTCATTTTGCCAAGCGTATGTGCCAGAGGGCATATCCCCAACGATTTATGGGTCATGTGGGAAGGACCCCCCTATCGCACTCACTCATTTGGCGACGGTTCGAAGCGCCGTCGCGAAAAGGGGTTAAAAACTGTTTGTATAGCACCTCACTATACCAGTGAGGTTGAGGCCCTTTCAGGTTCTTCATGTTGTACATGTGCGAAGGATGCCACGTAAGCAAAAAGGTGATACGGCAAAGCAATTAAAGAGGCAAAAAAACATTATAATGATCCTAAGATGAGACGATACTAAACATGTGACCCTATGCAGAATGACTACAAACCAATCTAAAAAGTAGTTTAGTTGTTAAACAATTAAATGAGGAAAACTTAGCTATAAAAGCTAAGCAACTACGCATTGGGAGTTTGGTTTTTAATGCGCTTAGCAACCCATGAAATCACTAATGCATTAGAAGAGGCATGACAGACAATGCCTCGAGGGAAGACATCGATTGAGCGTGTAGATATAAAAATGGAAAAGAAATGTCAAAAACGACGGGTGCCTGATTTGGTTGGGCTACCCAACGGGGCATGGGTTTGATTCCAGACCCATTGGTAGGGTCATGGGAGCTCACCGAAGGACTATCAAACCCTAGGCCACCGCCTTAGGAGACTCACGTGCGTTGTCTCCTTCTGTCTCATAGGAGCATAGTTAGGCATTTCCTATTTGGCGCTTCAGGCGCCCGTTAGTATACACTTTGCAAACATGCGCACACATTACCTCCGCTCTGGACATGCCTCCGTTAGTATACACTTTGCAAACGGGCGCACGCGCACACATCACCTCCGCTCTGGACATGCCCATCTCCCCTTTTACTGTTTTTTTTAAACACAAAAAGTGCGCGCCCGCGGTGAATCGGACGAGCGACCTCTAGTATCGTGGTACGTAGCCCTTACCCGATCTGATATCTAACCTCTTCTTCCATCTTTTCTCTTTCCTTTTTTCCTTTTTTCTTTTTTCATTTTTTGTTATCTGTTTTTTCTTTTTTCTTCTTCCTAGTTTGGTGTTTTTTCATCAGATTCGTGAATTTTTCTTCAAATCAATGAACTGTTTCTCAAAATTTATGATTTTTAATTTAATTTGATAAACTTTTTTCAAAGTCGATGAACTTTTTCCCAAATTGATGAAGTTTTTTCAATTTGTGGGCATTTTTTGAAAATCCATGAACCTTTTCAATTTTGATGAACTATTTTCAAAATCAATGAACTTTTTGAAAATCGATAAAAGTTTTTTCAAAATCGATGAAGTTTTTCCCAAAATCATGAACCTTTTTTTAAAATCCATGAATATTTTTTAATTCATTTTTTTTTGCGATTGTTGTCATTTTATTTTCAAATGCAATCGAGTGAACCATGGAGAAATAAAATGCAAAATCTACATGGGCCTGCCCACCAGCGTTTGCACCTGAAGCGCCGAGTAGGAGCTCCCACATATATGCCAGCTACAGCGACAACCTTGCAGCCCATCTGGTAGTATTATCCGGACAAACGCGGCGAGTCCACAGAGGGAGCTCCTAACCGGCGGTTTCAGTGCCGGTTTCTCATACTGGCGTCCAAAGGAGTTGCGAGTGGGCCGGCCCAGCGAAATACAATCATTACAGGGGTAGAGCGAAAAAAGCAAAAAAAAAAACAACCCCAAAATGGTTCTCAGCGAGGATCCAACCCGCGCCATGAGAGCAGCGATCGAGTATGGCTAACCACCTGACCTACTATGCACTACTGACCAAATCCAGGGCGAAATTTATAAGCACATTTGCAGTCGCGTAATTTATTGCACACGTAAATGTTTACTGTAGTGCTTTGATTTTTCTTTATTTTTTGAAAACATTTTGAAAAAAGTCCATGAATTACAGAAAAGTTCATTTGTTTTGAACAAAAATAATCGATTTTGAAAAAAAGTTCATGATTTTGAGGTAAATGTCTATCGATTTTGAAAAATAGTTCTCAAATCTTGAGAAAAAAGTTCGCATATTTGAAAAAAGTTCATCAAAATTCAAAAAAGGTTCATGAATTTTGAAAAAAGTTCATGAAAATTCAAAAAGGTTCATCAATTTTGAAAAAAAGTTCACCAGAATTCAAAATAAAAACACGTAAATGGGCCGGCACAGTGCGCCGCGGGGATGTGAGTCCATTTGCGCCCATGCATGTAACCGGCGCAACGGGCGCCGTTTAGGGAATGCCGTCCAGAGAGGCCATGGTGCTGGCAGCTTCAAATCCTTGCCTCAGCAATACTGCACCGTGCCAATGAATCGTACTGTTATTTATTATTAGCATTAGCAGTGGATGACCAGCCAGCAGTGAAGATCCGTCAGCCCATGTCCTGTTTTGTTTGCTTTCTTCCGTGCTGCAAGCAGCCCGGGGTGCATTGGCAGATCCATGCATGGCAGCGCAGCACGTAGTCCTGCGCCTGCCTCGCCTGTCGTTTGGTGGAAGCAGTGAAGATGGAGGTAGTACTGTACTCGACTTCTTTCACTTTTCTGTTGGGTGCAGCATGGCAGGCAGGGTACAGTTGGACGTGCAGGTGGCCAGATCAGATCATATCATATCGCTGCTGCCGCACTGCTCCGCTCAGTTTGATGAAAGGAGCAGTAATAAATTGGAGGTAACAGGGACGGCGGTAGCTGCGGGATTCTCTTCGGACGGTCTTCAAAAGAAATTGCTCCTCCATGACAAACTAGGCTGGAACCAAAACTTGGAGTAGGAGCACTCGAAACATTGCTCCGTGCCGCTGTCACGGTTTGTTTGTTGCGTACCTGTGGGGTGGGCAAGCGTGTGACCACACATGCATGCATGCGACAGCAGCGGCACGTATACAGTGGGTGGGTGGGTGCCGCACCACCACCACCACGGCCACGCCACAATGACCAGGACGCCAGGAAAAGCCAACGGCGAATACGCCGTGCCGTGCCGTGCCGTGCGCGGTGGGGCTTTCGAGACGCGGCATGGCCACATGCACGCCGCGCGGCGGCCCTCTCTTCTCTCGCTCTCGGTTGGCATGCCATTTATCTGTTCCACTTGCACCACCACTTCCTTTGCCTCTACTGGTCAAGATAAGCTGGCCGGGGATGCTATGCTAGTGTAGCGTCCATGTCACCAAGAAAACAACGAAAGCAAATGCCATCGTCTCTAATTATGTGGCGAATACTTTGTCACGTCTCGAAAGCTCATCCGATCAACGTCGTCTACTTTGTTGACAAACAATGGATGGATTCCAGCTGCCACCGCCACCGCCAGTGCCGTGTCACTCGAGTTATAGGGTTGCTTTCTCACTTCCGTCCAACCGTCCTCGCTCGAACAAGATTAACCGCAGGACCGACCGTGCGTGATGTGGGCGGCTCTCTCCACAAGAAAAGCATAAAATTAAAGCTTTAACGTCTATCTCGTCAGCGTCTTTGTCGCACACTCGCACAAGATGGGCCATACTACAGTACAGTATTTGTTTGGACGCCACGTTTTGTGTTGATTTATCGCCACATCACACCACTCGTTGGACCAGACCAACGATTTGTCCAACCACTTAAATAAACCAGGACATTGATGAGCTAGCTATTGCACGGTCAAGTCGTATATCACCAATCCAATAGCTCAAAGACGCTACAAAGTGTCCATCCGTATGATGGATACTGGGCATCTATCTAGTACTCCTAGCTAGCTACTGCACGTCTCCATCCCGTCAACTTCAACAAATTCAGCTCAAAAGAACCGACGCACTAATCGCATTCAGGAAAGCATGGCAGGTTGGCATCAACGACACCGCCACGATTATCGCTTGACGTGCACTGCGCCTGGCTGCAGCGAGCAACTTAAATGGACTCGCCTACAAAACACGCACATGGACCACCTGCAATTTGGACGCGTCCCCATTTCCCTGTCCACTTGCTACGTACTGCTACTATATGGATTGACGTTCCTTCCTTCCAGGTTCGACTAGGCAGCCATGTGTTAAGTTTGGTTTAGTTGAGAGGTTCAGGTCGCTGGTAGTTGCCGCGCGTGTGTGAAATCTCAATTGTGGACAGCAGAAAGAGATGGATTGCTACCCGCCGGGAAATCTCTCGTCACAACGCTGCCAAGTGCCAGTCGCTACCGCTAGAACAACTATTTTTTCTTTCTAGTGCTTTCGTTATCGTCATTACTGCCTCTGTCCGGGTTTACTAGTCTCAATCCTAATTTACGTCATATTTTGGCTATGATTTTAATTAATAAAATATAAATTATATGTAGCAAAAATAATGTCACTGGACTACATTCAAATACGAATCCAACAATATAATTTTTTTATTACATGCATTAACATTTTGTTAGTCCAATGTGTGATCAAACTTTGATTTAAAATAAGATGGGACTAATAAACCCTCTTTTTACGAGAAAACTTTCCATCTATTCATCTCCAATCATGACAATACAGTGATCTACACTACTCTTCATCAGCGACGGTTGCTGTTTTGGCGCACTCGTCCTACGATGCCTTAGCACAACGACTTCCCGACTGCCCACTACAACAAGTTTTGTCCAGTTCCGACGAGGGAGGGGTGATGCCAGCGACGCGCCTTCAGCTCGCTTCAGTTCTTGTAGTCGTCGCTAGGTGGTTGACCTTTAGGTTCATAGGTCCCTTGATGCTCGGATTGGCTTCATTGCTTCATACGTCCCTTGCTACTCGCATTGGTGCACAAGCTCTCATCTCTGAATTTTAATTATTTACACCTTTATATTGAAGGATGGTCTCATACAATTTGCAGTATCATTGATCAACGATTTATTGTTCCTCGCAATCTCTACTTGGTAGTTAAATAGCAATTGTCGTGGTTCTAAGTCTGACAGTAGAATGGGGGGTAGGAATGGAGAGGCAGAATCCTAGCTTTGGAGTAGTTGTGCACGCAAGAGTTTAACGAGTTCAGGCCCTTCTCGGAAGAAGTAATAGCCCTACGTCTCGGAGCCCGGAGGCGGTCGACTGGATTATATGCGTGTGTGTTACAAAGATGCGAACCCTTCTTCCTGTGGAGGGGGGTGGCTTATATAGAGTTCGCCAAGACCCCTGCCAGCCCACGTAATGAAGGATCTTAAGGTACATTAAGACAGGGCGTTACTGGTAACGCCCTGTATAAAGTGCTATTAAGGCTATAAAGGCCATTTAATTACAGACCGTTTGGATGCGGAGTGGCTCCTGTGCTTTCGATGGTCGAGTGAGTCTTCATAGTCGAGTGTCTCTGCGCTCGTCGAGTGTTTTGGTATTTAGTCGAGTGGATGCTTATCAGGTCAACTGGTAAGCAGCCTCTTTTAGTAAGTGACCTTGGGGAGGGTACTCTTGGGCAGACCTATGACCCTACCCTAGGTACATGACTTCATCATTAGCCCCCGAATGGATCGAGGTTTGAGTGAGGAAGGAGTTGATAGTCGTCCGATCTATTTCTTGCGTTGCAAGTGTGTCTTGCTCTGGATCAATGGCTTTTCAGCGATGGCTTCAAATTCTCTTTCAGTCGCCTTGATCCATTCTTTGCGTTTGTCGAGTGAACTTCGTGGTCTTGCGGATCTCCGAGTGATAGATCGGTGGAGACTCGATGTCTGGCTGGTTGTTCTGCAGTTAGCGGATTTCACGGGATCCGAATTTTGGGAAGTGCGCAAAGCGGAGAAAACCGCGGCACTCGGATGGGACGAGACGATGACGCCTCGATCTTCGCGCCGCCTTTTTCGCCACGTATCGCTCGCGCGCCTTTTGCGGGATTTGACAGATTGCCTGGGCCTACCGGTCAGCCACTCGGAAGTGGCCTTATTTAAGGCACCGGGTGGGTGTATTTTGAACAGTGCCATCACAATCTTCGTCTCCCTTCGCCCCCAAATCTCTCTGTAGCGCCCGAAGCTTTCTCAGCGTGGCCGCTTCGCACCAGTCTCGCTGGCGACAATGGGGAAGGAGAAGACCGCGGCTCTGGAGCGGGCGAAGAAGGCGACGGCGACGGCGAAGGGGAGGGCATCAAGCCGGGGCGGATCCTCGTCACGGTCCCAGCTGCCGCCGGGTTGGGTCCAAGGAGATTGGATCCGCTCGACCATCACCGAGAAGGACCTCGCCGATCTGGCCGACGAGGGACTGATCCCCCACGGGTCGGCGAGGCTCCCGGGAACGGAGTCGCAACCGCAGCCTGAGGAGGGTGAGTGTGTTCTTCTGGCCACTCATGTAGATCGTGGATTTTCTCTGCCGCCGAGTCCTTTCTTCCGAGGGTTTCTGAACTTTTTTGGGGCGCAACTCCATCATTTCACTCCCAATTCCATCGTCTACCTCGTTGCCTTTGTTTCGCTATGTGAAAATTTCTTGGGCTGTCGGCTGCACTGGGGGCTTTTCAAGCACATATTCACCTGTCGCTCTCAGTCGGTGAAGAAAACAAACCCAGACGACGAGAGAACTCAAGTGATCCAGATGTGCGGGGGACTCGGAATCTAGACGAGGGGCAAGAGCGCCTTTCCGGCGATGACTCTGCCCGACTCGGTTAGAGGGTGGCAGTCGACCTGGTTCTACTGCCAAGACCAGTCGACTGGGCTCCCCCCTTTCTCCATGAGTCGAGTAGACAAGACGTCTTCTCTGAAGGTGTTACCGGAGGAGAAGGCCCAAGTGAAGTTGTTGATGGTGCGCGTAGTCCAGCTTATTCGCGACGGGGTGACTGGCATGGATCTCCTGGAAGTTTTTCTCCGACGGCGAATTCAGCCACTGCAATACCGAGGCCATCCGATGTGGATGTACTCTGGTTCCGACGACACTACTCGGGTTGATCCAGAGGAAGTCGACGAAGACACGTTGGCGAGGTGGATGACTGCCATTACTGGGAACAAGGACAATCCTCGAGGTGCCAGGAGAGTTCTCCCATTCGACCAGTCTCGTCAGCCAGATAAGGTACGAACACCTTTCTCCGACTGATCTGCAATATTCAATCCGCTTGTTTCCTCTTCCGAGACAGTCGATTGACCTTTACCTTGTTTGTTGTTCTTCAGGAAATTACTGAAATGTATTCGACGCCCAATGGAGCGCAGGAGCAGGCTGTGGAAGGAGAGGCGAGCGGAGGCGAGAGCGGAGACGAGCCAGAGGAGTGGGAGTCCGATGGCGAAGGGGAGGGAGGAGGCGACGCCGACACCAGCGAGGAGGAGGAAGAGGAAGAGGAAGCTGAACCTCCTCGCACAGAAAAGCGGTCCAAGCTTACGCACGACCCTGCGCGGGAGTGGGGCAAGGCGACTGCCCCTGTTGGGCAGTCGTCGAAGCGTCCCAGGACCTCTTCGCCTGTGCCGACTGAAAAAGCTCCCAAGCATCCGCGCGCGACGCCGTCCAAGCCCCCCAAGGCCTTGCCCAGGATGAAGATGACTATCCCCACCATTTCTGGGTAAAGAGTTGAACTTGTCCTCTCTTGTTGAATGTGACAGATTTTGGTCGATTCATTGACCGAGTCGACTGACTTTCGAAATTTGCAGTGCTGCTACCTCGGAGATTTCCGCCAAGGGTGATGATCAGGAGATGGAAGACGCTGTTACCTCCAACCCGGGTATAATTACTGATGCTTTGTTTTGAATCGACTGCTGATTTCTTATCATTCCGGTCGGTTGAACTTTTCTTGCAGCTCCTCCTCATGTCATTGACCTCCCTGATGACGACGACGAAGAGCCACTGAGGGGGAGGAGGAACAGGAAGGCTCCGGCCGGCAAGACTCTACAAGCTACCCCGGCGCCTGAGGTCGTGGCTCGGGATGGAGGTGATGCTACTCGGACTTCAGTGACTTTTGCTGTACCACTGACGAGTGCTCGACCCACTTCGTCGACTGTTGCTCCACCATCTCTTTTTGCTGCCCACCACGTCCCGGAAGACCCAGTGAGCGCTGCTAAGGAAGCCATACGCCAAGCAGGGATTATGATGGAACAAGTGAAGGTGGTCCGAGAGGCCGGTCAGGCGGCTTATGATGCTAGTTCAGCTCTTCAGAATAATGTTCAGGTAAGTCGACTTGTCTGTTTCGTTATGAAACGCCGCCTGAAAACTGCTTCTTTCTGAAGATTTTTGCTGTTTGTACACCCACTGAGGTGTGTGTGTCAATTGAATTTCTGTGGGGGCACGCTGAGTGCACCCACTGGGTGTAGTCCCCGAGGCTATGGTGGACTGCTGGCAGTCGACTATAGTCTTTATACTTTCAAACTTCTTCACTCGGCATGGTCGGACCAAGTCGAGTGGAACCAAAAAAGAAACCTGTGGGGGCACGCTGAGTGCATCCACTGGGTGTAGTCCCCGAGGCTATGGTCGACTGCTGGCAGTCGACTATAGTCTAAAGAACTTTATGCTCTCCTTTTTTTTAGATGCGGCTGACCGCTGACTATTAGTCATGGCTTTAGAATCATATTTGGTCGACTGACCGAGCAGAATTTTGAAGATTACCGGTGGGGGCACGCTGAGTGCACCCACTGGGTGTAGTCCCCGAGGCTACTGTCGAATGTTTTGATTCGGCTGTAGTCTTAGAAGTGCTACAACTTTTCCTTTAGTCACTCGGAAGTAACTTGTCTTTGATGTCTTTTGTCAATTGACTCTTTGCAGAAATCTTGCGAGCTTGTTGCTCATCTTGCTGAATTGAAGGAGAAACAGGTCCAACTTAACCTCGACTTGAAGTTTTCCCAGGAAAGCTTGCAGAAGGCGAAGGACGAAGCAAAAGGTATGGCTGGTGAGGATTCGACGGCTGTCTTTGTTTTTTTGCCTATTCTCAACTCCGTTCTCATTATTGTTTTGCAGACCAATTGGAGGAGGCTCTAAGGAAGAAAGATCTTGACCTTGCGGAAGCACAGAAGGCGGCTTCGGAGAAGACGAAGCTCGCTGATGAGAAGCTTGCTTCAGTTGGTCAGCTTGAAGATGAGAACGCCAAGCTGAAGTCTGCTCTTGACGCGGCCAACAAGGAAGCAAGTCGATTGAAAAAGGACAAGATTGCTCTGACTGACAAGGTCGACCATATGGCGGGGAAGCGAAATGATCTGGAGGCTTATCTCGGAGGACTCGCCAAGAAACTATTCCTCATGCTTGAAGGTAATCCCTTTTACTCGATTGACTTGTCGTTGTCGACTCGTCATTCAATTATAATTTTGGACTGTACCTTTTAGAGTTATGTCAAAACTTCGAGGAAGAAACTGGTCGAGTGGAGACCAGTCTGGATCCCATCAACTTTCCTGTGAAGGATGAAGCTGCCATGAATGTCCTCCGGCTGGAGTCTCGCGTCGCCAGCGTGGTGGACTACCTTGCTCGACTGAAGGCTGCAATGTCGCGGATCGACTCCGCACTCTGGCCAAAACAGATACTTCAGAATGACCTTGAATCCTTGGTCACTCGACTGAAGGAAATCCCAAGTCGAGTGCATGAATGGAAGAAGTCTTCTGCCAGGTGTGGTGCCGATGTTGCTCTGTCGCTGGTTCGTGTCCACTGCAAGGAGGCGCGAGAAGAGAAGCTGGCCGCCCTCCAAGTTGCCAATACCAGGAAGCATAATTTGCAGGACTTCATGGAGACCTTCATTGCTGCTGCCACTCGTATCTCAGACGGGATTGATTTGGACGAGTTTGTTGCCCCATCCAGTCCTCCACCGGAGGAGTAAAAAACTGATGTGTCTCACTTTAAATTTGCCTCGGAATGCCGAGTGGTTTGTGTAACCGATAAACTCTGTCGAGCTAGAGGCTCGAGTACTTTTATTTGCGGTCCAGGACCTTTTGATCTTATCCGAACTTGATTTATCGTTGAATATCTTCGTGATTTATTCGTCGAGTGAGACTTGACTTTCACTCAAAATGACTTAGGCGAGCACAGGGCTGCAGCTAAGCCTCCGAGTGGGAGGTTTGCTCTCCACTCGGTAGGATTTTAATCACTTAGGCGAGCACTGGGCTGCAGCTAAGCCCCCGAGTGGGAGGTTCGCTCTCCACTCGGTAGGATTTTAATTACTTAGGCGAGCACTGGGCTGCAGCTAAGCCCCCGAGTGGGAGGTTCGCTCTCCACTCGGTAGGATTTTAATTACTTAGGCGAGCACTGGGCTGCAGCTAAGCCCCCGAGTGGGAGGTTTGCTCTCCACTCGGTAGGATTTTAATTACTTAGGCGAGCACTGGGCTGCAGCTAAGCCCCCGAGTGGGAGGTTTGCTCTCCACTCGGTAGGATTTTAGTCACTTAGGCGAGCACTGAGCTGCAGCTAAGCCCCCGAGTGGGAGGTTTGCTCTCCACTCGGTAGGGTTTTGATTACTTAGGCGAGCATTGGGCTGCAGCTAAGCCCCCGAGTGGGAGGTTTGCTCTCCACTCGGTAGGGTTTTGATCACTTAGGCGAGCACTGGGCTACAGCTAAGCACATGAGTGGGAGGTTTGGTCTCCACTCGGTAGGATTTTTGAATATAGCTTCTGAAGGAGAAGGAGGCAGTCGACCTGTGCCTTGTCGTCCTTGCGAAGCGTTCATTATATTGAGAGTTTGGCTAAATCCTTGGACTGTTATTAAGCCCTCGAGCGGGAAGCTGGCTTTCCACTCGGTAGGAATTGTAAATACTTAGGCGAGCACTGGACTGCAGCTAAGCCACCGAGTGGGAGGTTTGCTCTCCACTCGGTAGGATTTTAAATACTTAGGCGAGTACTTGGACTGCAGCTAAGCCCCCGAGTGGGAGGCTGGTTCTCCACTCGGTAGGATTTTAAATACTTAGGTGAGTACTTGGACTGCAACTAAGCCCCCGAGTGGGAGGCTGGCTCTTCACTCGGTAGGATTTTAAATACTTAGGCGAGTACTTGGACTGCAGCTAAGCCCCCGAATGGGAGGCTGGTTCTCCACTCGGTAGGATTTTAAATACTTAGGCGAGTACTTGGACTGTAGCTAAGCCCCCCGAGTGGGAGGCTGGCTCTCCACTCGGTAGAATTTTGAATACTTAGGCGAAACGGATTCGCAACTAAGCCTCCGAGTGGGAGTGTCGGGGGATATCGGCCTCCACGAGCACCTACGGGGACGGAGCCCCTTGTCGGTTCGGCGGGGGGCGGAGGTTGCACAAAGAGCAGATCGAGGCGACACACACACAACGATTTTACCCAGCTTCGGGCCGCATGGATGCGTAAAACCCTACTGCTGCTTGTCTGGTTGATTCGAGTTCTTGCTCTGGAGCGCAAGAAGCTACAGTATGTTGGAGCTGGACGTAGACGAGGGTCTACTGGGTGTCCTTCTTCGGGTCTCCTAGCGTTCTCCCCCCCTCTACGTGCGCATGGGCCTCCTTTTATATGCTAAGGGGTTTCCCACAGGTAGCGACGCAGGTGAGGGTAAAAATGGCAAGGAACTGTGCGAACAGAGGTCGCACAGTGCTATCGCACCTAACTCTGATGGCGGGGGACAAAGGCATTAAATGCCCGTCTGGATCGCCTGAACAGTGCCGAGGCGGACCGTTAGGGGCGCCTCCGCTTGCCACGGGGGCGACTCCGCCAACGTCGCATGCCATGCGCGCGCCCCAGGCTGTGCGGCGCCCCGCCACGTGTCTCTGGGGAAGCTCCAGAGTGACGCGTGGGCAGGTGAGCTGGAGCGCATGCCTGAGGTGGCGGTTTGCCGCGGCAAGTGGCTTGCCGCGGCGGTTGTCTTGCCGCACCTGAGAGCTTGCCGCTCGTCAGGCCTTGCCGAGGCGCGCGGAGCACCGCGACGGGCTTCTCTTGGTGTGCCTTGGCTCGGCCGTCCCGGCGAGCTCCTCCCGCCGGGGCCTTGGTGCTTCGGCTTAGTCGTCCCGGCAAGCTCCTCTTGCCGGGGCCTTGTCGCCTTGGCCCGGCAAGCTCCTCTTGCCGGACCTCGCCTTCTTGGCCCGGCAAGCTCCTCTTGCCGGGGCTCGGTCTTCTAGGCTCGATCACTTGGCCTCCGTCCGGCCCAGAAAGGGCCGTGGAGACTCTTGTCGCTCCCCTGGCGAGCCTTGCCGCGGCACGCTACTACTGCCCGTGCACAAGTTCGGGGTACTAAGGTACCCCTACTTTAGTAAACCGACAGGAGCCCCCGGGTCTGGGCCATACACGGTGCCGAGCGTTGTTGGGCCAGGACCTAACAGTGCACGGGCACGCGTGGCCTGGGTTGCGTTGCTCCTTAACTCCGTGCCCGTCGCGCCCTCCCCAAGTGGCGCGCGCTTATCGCGGCGTCGTGGGGGGCGAGGCGTGCGAGGCGTGCGTGACGTGGGTGGCGTGCGCGGGGCTTGAGGCCCGTAGGCATGCGTCACGTCGGGCACGATTCCTTTATTTGGAAAGGCGGAACGTCCGCCCCCGCTCCTTCCCCCCTTTATAAGCGGAGGGGAACAGGGACAGCTCGCCATTCCGCCGGTTGCTGTTCCTCGAAAATCTCCGCCACTCCCTCCTTACTAGAGAAAGCAGCGATTCGCCTTCGCAGCCCCCGGCGCTGCCCACGCCGACAACCCCCCCTCCCCGTTTCTGCCATGGCCCCGAAGAGCGACAAGGCGAAGGGGAAGGTCGTGAAGTCGGCCGAGGCGCTGCGGCTGGAAGCGCTTCGGAAGGAGACGGCGACTCTCCCCCCTCAGCTCGATGCGCTGAGGCTGAAGAACGAATACCGCCTCTTCTGGTCGACGGCGACGCGAGCGCATCTGCGCACGCGAGTTCTTCCAGCCATCGCCCAGAAGCTGTACCCGACCGGGTACCCTTTCTTCGCCGTGTTCTTCTATTGCGGGCTCTGTCCGCCTTTTTCCGAGTTCTTCTGCGACATCATGCACACCTACAACCTCCGCCTCCTTGACTTCACCCCCAACGCCATTCTGACAATGGCAGTTTTCGCACACCTTTGCGAGAACTTTGTCGGAGTCCGCCCCAACGTAGCCCTCTTCTGGCACTTCTTTACTCCCCGGGTGGAGAAAGGAGAGCCGCTGTCCGGCGGAGTCGCTTGGATCTCCAGGACCGGCAAGAAAGAGGTCTACTTGGAGGGGGAACTCCGTGGCAGATGGGAGGAGTGGAGGGCCGAGTGGTGCCTGATCGTCGAGGAGAATCCACCGCCGTTCACCGCCGTGCGGCGAACTCCAGTGGTGCGCGGCCATGACTGGAGCGACCTAGCCCCGGATGACGCCAAGCTGAAGATTGCCGCCACCCGAATCCTGCGCCTCAGGTTTGCCGGGCTCACCGTCGGCGCCGTCGGCGCGGATTTCCTTCGCCGGCATATCGCCCCCCTGCAGGAGAGGGGGAAGCCGGCTTGGGAATTCCAGAACGCGGCGGACATCATGAGGCTGCGCCCGGGCATTAACTACAACTTCACCGTTCTGGAGCTCGTCGGAGTGTTGAAGGAGCTGTTCAAGTACGACTCCGAGCACCCAGAATGGTTCAGGTTGCCGCCGGGCGTCGTCCCCCTGTGCAACAATTCGGCGCTCAGCCGCATCCTCGCGATGATGCTGCTGTGCGACTCGCACGGGATCGACGCGACCTGGCAGGAGCCGGCGGACGACGTCGTGCAGGCCTTCTTCGACAACTTGGAGGAGGTGCCGGTCGACCCCGACGAGAAGAGGGGCCTCACGCGGGACACCACCCCCGAGGAGCTGGCCTACATCGCCTCCAGGATGGAGGAGGCGGCGGCCGCCGCGGCCGCGGGCGAGTCTGGCTTCACCCTGGCCGAAGCAGACGCGGCGGAGGCGGAGAGCCTCGCCGACCAAATGGAGCTCGCCGGCGCGGAGGAACCAGCCGGACACGGTGGCGCGGGCGAGCCCGCCCAGGACGCGAGCGGCTTGCCGGAGGTCGACGTGCCCTCCTCGCAGCTCCCGGGCAGCTCGTCGCAGGCGGAGCCCCCTGCCCAGCCGAGGAGGCGTCTCCGCAGGGCCGGGGAGGTGGTACGGCAGGCCGACCAGCAACCGCAGCCCCGCGTGACACGCGCCTCCGAAGCAGCGGGAGCGGGGTCCTCACGGGCGGGGTCGTCCATCGTCCCCGCCAAGCGGCCCCGGGAACCCACTCCCCTGTCTCCTCGCGCCCGGAGCAAGCCGGTTTTTGACTATTCCGCGCTCAGCTCCGACGACGAAGAGGAGGACGAAGAGTAAGTTCTTAGTAGAGCTCGTATCTTCTTGATTTCTGTTGCTTCGTCTTATTTCGCAGCCCACTCATCCTCCCCCGAAACCGTTCCTTTTCAGGAGCCTGGCCCAGAGGAGGGCGAAGAGGGCCAAGGTCCCGCTGGTCGTCCTTGAGGGCGAATCTCCCCCGGCAACTGGGGAGGTGCCGGAGGCGACCTTGCCGGACTTGGCAGCGGGTCCCCAGGGCAGCCCACAGCGCAGCCTCCAGGGTGAGTGCACGGCTAGTTCTCGCCGTTTGGCGCGCGCGTGAGCTTCCCTTCTCTTTGTGGTTGACATGTGGCTGTTGTTGTTGTCGTTGGGTAGGAGCAGAGCAGCCCCAGCAGGCGACCCCGGGGGGCACTCCTGCCGCGCCGTCTACGTCGACCACCCCGCCTAGGGAGAAATCTCCGGCAAGGAAGGAGCCCCCGGCAGGGGAGACCTCCCCGGCAAGGGAGGAGCCCCCGGCAAGGAAGACCTCTCCGGCAAGGGAGGGATCTCCGGCGAGGGACGCGGCCAGCGATCCCCCGGCAGCGGAGGCCGCGGCCATGGACCCTGCCACCGGTAAGCCCCCCTGCACGGAAATCTGTCCCTGGTTATCTTTCCTTATGAGCCTTTTTTGTCGGCTGCTCGGTTGACTCTTCTCCCCTCTTCCGGCCATCAGACCCGCCCACCGCGGACCCGATGGAGACCGAGGTCGTCGTCGGGGAGGGCGCGCGCGGCGACGCAGACGACGTCGTCGTCATCGAGGAGGCGGACGGCACTGACGACCCCGCAGGCGGCGGGGAGGCCGAAGCCGCCAAGGCCGCCGCGGGGGCAGACGGCGAGGGAACCGGCGACCGCGCCGATGACCCCGGGGAGGCAGGGGCGTCAAGCACTCCGCCGCCCGGCGATCCCGCTGCTGCCGCCGCGTCGGGCCTCGAGGAGCCCCCGGCGGGTGCCTACCTGAAGGCCGGCGATGGCGTCTTCATCAGGCTCCCCTGGGACCCTAGCTCCAGGGCGCCGGTCGAGGGGGAGGCCTTGGACGGAGAAGTGCTCGCCTCCGTCGGGCTGACGGTGGTCGACGCGCCAAGCACCAGCAGCGGCGAGCCCGAGGAGGAGCGGCTGCTCCGGAAGCTTGTGTCGCTCTATCGCGCCCGGCAGGCTAAGGTGGAGCGCCAGGAGGCGCTCGTCGCGAGGGCCGGCGCGGACATGGAGAAGCGCGCCGGGGAGCTCCGGGAGCTCAACCAGGAGGCTCTCCGGTCCTTGGCGGAGGAGCGGAGGCTGCTCGACGAGGCGCGGACGGCCTTTCTCCTCGAGAAGGCAGAGGCCGAAGAGCAGCAGAGGCTTGCCGCTGCGGGGCTATCCGCGCGGGAAAGTGAACTGGTGCAACAGAAGGCCAGCCTCGCCAGCCACGAGGAGGAGGTTGCCGCGCGCGAGCAGGCGCTTGGCGGGGCCCTGCAGAGAGCGCAGGACGCTGCCGCGGCCGCCGAGGGGGAGTTGGAGACGAGGGTGGCGCAGCTCGTCAGCGACCTCAAGGCGAGCGGCGAGGAGCTTGCCGCGCTCAAACAGGAGCGCGAGAAGGGCGCTCACACCCTTGGCGAGCTACAGGGCCGCTTCGCCGAGAAGATCCAGGAGCTCGACGCCGCCAAGGATTCCAAGGCTGACCTCGAGCTGAAGCTGGACACCCTGTCCAAGGCGCTGGAGAGCGCCAAGGGGCAGGAAGCGACCTTGCGGAAGGAGGTTGCTGGCAACGAGGAGCTATTGAAGCGCGCCGCCATTACCCAGAACGCCTTCCAGGAAACGGTGGAGCGGTGGACCGAAGGCCTCGTCGACATCGCCACCACCATTGACATGGAGCTGAAGCTGCTGGGGATGGAGGGCCACGAGTACCCCTCCGGCGAGAACGTCCCGGTGAGCGTCAAGCTCACTTCCTTCTTCAAGGGCTTGGTGGGGGTGCTCCAGCATCTCCGGGAAACGATCCCGGAGCAGCTGGCCGAGGAGACTCGGGAAGCCGTCTCCGGGGCCCTCGAGAGGGTGCTGGTGAAGATCGTCTTCCGCAACCCCACCATCAGGCTTACCAACGTCCTCAGGCACTTGCCGGAAGACGCCGACCTGACGGAGATCAGGGCCCTCGTCACCCCCATTGTGGAAAGGGTGGCCGGGATCAGGCGGGTCGAGGGCGACCGCGCGGATTAGGCCGCCCACCTCTTTCTTTTCTTCCCTTGTCGCTGCTGAACATGCCATAGAAACAGCTGATTAGAACAGCGGCAAGTCATTTTGGAATATAACTTTTATCTTAGGCAGTTCATTGCGTTGTTATCTCCCTCATTCGACTTTCTGCTTCGTACATTCGCGCCCTACGCTCCCGGGAACTTGTCGGCGAAAGCCTCCGCCTTGCCACGGGTGCCGAGTGCGGGACATCAGCAACCCGCTGGCGGAGCCTCCACCGGCAAGAAACCTTGCCGCGGCTGGCGCAACTCACTTACAATGTTGAGCAGGCTCAGGGCGAGTTAAGCGCGTGTCGCGGCACGCTCAAGCTGCCAAGCAAGCTCGAAACAAAGTAGGACGCCACTCGGGATGTAGCACACTTAAGTCGTTGAGCGGACTCGAAACGAAATAAGGGCGCAACCAGCCACGAGCCGGCCCCTCCACGCACAGGTTTCCCATACGAAGCTCGGCCGTTCGAGGAAGATAACTTAAGGATAAAAAGGAGCTTAATTGCTCAAACTCTGGCAACTTAGCTTTTCTGTCGTTCGCAGTCCGGCAAGGCGCAGCTTCCTCGGGCGACGCCCAGCCTATCCTGTCACCCCCCCTTCTCGAGGTAAGGGAATAACGAAGGCTCGGGGCTTCGAGGCCCGCCATCGCCTGCCGGAGTCGAGTGCTGCACAATCGTGTCAAATAATGCAGGCGCCAAGCGGAGAGGCGCGAAATCGACAAGATGTGCGGGGGACATAAGCTATGCTCGGGATCTGCGCCCGTCTCTGTACCAAGGATTACATGCAACTGCGGCAAGACTTGGACAGAGAGGATGGCCGACGGAACGGGTTCCGACCGCCGCGCTGGCAAGGTCCCTCCCACGGTCGGCGTCGACTCGTTTGGATCTTGGCGGCCTGGGCTCGCCGAAGAACGAGGTCGCCTTTCCCGCAACTTCCGGCGCTAACTTCTGCGGCTACGGGAGTGGCGCAGAGTTTGCTGGAGGCGAGAAACTCGCTCAGCGGCCGGAAGGCGGTCCTCCTCAAGGAGCAGCTGCTCTTGCCCGGGCTCTGCGTGAGCGGGTACTCGAGGAGGGCCGTGCACGAGTCCGTGAGGAGGAATGCCTCCGCTCCGCGGGTTGGAGCGGAAAGGTACCTGGCCATACCTGAGCTCACCTATGGTCGCCAAATCTGGTTCGCACAACCTCGACGCATCCCCTACCTGGCGCGCCAAAGATGTCGGGGGATATCGGCCTCCACGAGCACCTATGGGGACGGAGCCCCTTGTCGGTTCGGCGGGGGGCGGAGGTTGCACAAAGAGCAGATCGAGGCGACACACACACACACAACGATTTTACCCAGCTTCGGGCCGCATGGATGCGTAAAACCCTACTGCTGCTTGTCTGGTTGATTCGAGTTCTTGCTCTGGAGCGCAAGAAGCTACAGTATGTTGGAGCTGGATGTAGACGAGGGTCTACTGGGTGTCCTTCTTCGGGTCTCCTAGCGTTCTCCCCCCCTCTACGTGCGCATGGGCCTCCTTTTATATGCTAAGGGGTTTCCCACAGGTAGCGACGCAGGTGAGGGTAAAAATGGCAAGGAACTGTGCGAACAGAGGTCGCACAGTGCTATCGCACCTAACTCTGACGGCGGGGGACAAAGGCATTAAATGCCCGTCTGGATCGCCTGAACAGTGCCGAGGCGGACCGTTAGGGGCGCCTCCGCTTGCCACGGGGGCGACTCCGCCAACGTCGCATGCCATGCGCGCGTCCCAGGCTGCGCGGCGCCCCGCCACGTGTCTCTGGGGAAGCTCCAGAGTGACGCGTGGGCAGGTGAGCTGGAGCACATGCCTGAGGTGGTGGTTTGCCGCGGCAAGTGGCTTGCCGCGGTGGTTGTCTTGCCGCACCTAAGAGCTTGCCGCTCGTCAGGCCTTGCCGAGGCGCGCGGAGCGCCGCGGCGGGCTTCTCTTGGTGTGCCTTAGCTCGGCCGTCCCGGCGAGCTCCTCCCGCCGGGGCCTTGGTGCTTCGGCTTAGTCGTCCCGGCAAGCTCCTCTTGCCGGGGCCTTGTCGCCTTGGCCCGGCAAGCTCCTCTTGCCGGACCTCGCCTTCTTGGCCCGGCAAGCTCCTCTTGCCGGGGCTTGGTCTTCTAGGCTCGATCACTTGGCCTCCGTCCGGCCCAGAAAGGGCCGTGGAGACTCTTGTCGCTCCCCTGGCGAGCCTTGCCGCGGGATGCTACTACTGCCCGTGCACAAGTTCGGGGTACTAAGGTACCCCTACTTTAGTACACCGACAGGGAGGCTGGCTCTCCACTCGGCAGGATTTTTTTACAAACTTAGGCGAAACAGATTCGCAGCTAAGCAACCCACTGGTGGAAATTTCAACAATAAGAAATAGCAATCTTCTGTGAAAATTATAACATTCTTGCTTTAGATAAAAGAACTACAAAGGTACTTTTATTACATCTCAACCGAGTGAGTTTTTTTTCAAGTGTAAAAAGGACGGAGTAACTCCGCATTCCAAGCTCGAGGCTCGTCGATCTGGCGATCAACGTTGTAGAGGTGATATGCTCCGTTGTGGAGGACTTTGGTGACGATGAAGGGGCCTTCCCAGGTTGGAGCGAGCTTGTGAGGTTTTTGCTGATCCAGTCGGAGGACCAAGTCTCCTTCCTGAAAGGCTCGACTCTTCACGTTTCTGGCGTGGAACCGACGTAAGTCCTGCTGGTAGATAGTCGAGCGGATTAGGGCCATCTCCCTCTCTTCTTCCAAGAGGTCGACTGCATCTTGCCGAGCTTGTTCCGCTTCTGCTTCAGAGTATAGCTCGACTCGAGGTGCATTGTGAAGCAGATCACTCGGCAGAACCGCTTCAGCCCCGTAGACCAGAAAGAATGGCGTTCTTCCAGTTGACCGATTAGGAGTGGTCCTTAATCCCCAAAGAACTGACGGAAGTTCGTCGACCCAAGCTCCTGCCGCGTGCTTGAGATCACGCATCAGTTGGGGTTTCAGTCCTTTGAGGATGAGGCCATTTGCACGCTCTGCCTGCCCGTTCAACTGAGGATGGGCAACTAAGGCATAGTCGACCCGCGTGCCTTGGGAGGCGCAGAAGGCTTTGAATCTGTCATTATCAAAGTTTGATCCATTGTCCGTGATGATGCTATGTGGAACTCCATATCTAAATATCAGCTCTCTGATGAAACTGATAGCAGTGCTTGCATCGAGGTTCTTGATGGGTTTGGCTTCTATCCACTTGGTGAACTTGTCGACTGCAACCAGTAAGTGAGTGAAGCCTCTTCTACCAGTTCTCAGCGGTCCAATCATGTCCAACCCCCAAACAGCGAAGGGCCAGACGAGTGGAATGGTCTTCAGAGCAGAGGAGGTCTTGTGTGACATGTTGGAATAAAACTGACACCCTTCGCACTTGTCGACTATGTCTTTTGCCATTTCATTCGCCCTTGGCCAGTAAAATCCCGCTCGGTACGCTTTAGCCACAATGGTCCGAGAGGACGCATGATGGCCACAGGTCCCTGAGTGGATATCCTCAAGAATTATCTGACCTTGTTCTAGCGTGATGCACTTCTGGCCAACTCCAGTCGCGCTTTCTCTGTACAACTGCCCTTTGATTACTGTAAAGGCCTTGGATCGACGGACGATCTGTCGAGCCTCTTCTTCATCTTCTGGGAGCTCTTTCCTCGTAATATACGCGATGTATGGCGCTGTCCAGTCGGGAGTAACGACTACAACTTCCATAATCAGGTCGACCACCGCTGGAATCTCCACTTCAGTCAGATCGCTGGCGCTCCTTGGCTGCGGAGGTTCTTCTGTGAAAGGATCTTCCTGTATCGATGGCGCACGAATGTGCTCCAAACACACATCGCTGGGGATGGCTTCTCTCTTGGACCCTATTTTTGCCAAATCATCCGCAGCTTGGTTTTTCAGTCGGGGTATATGATGGAGCTCTAACCCCTCGAATCTCTTCTCCAACTTTCTCACTGCATTGCAATAACCCGTCATGGCTGGGCTTCGGACATCCCACTCCTTCATCACTTGATTAACAACCAAATCTGAGTCGCCACAGACCATAAGGCGACGGACGCCGAGTGAATGGCCATACACAATCCATATAGGAGTGCTTCATATTCTGCCTCGTTGTTGGAGGAATCAAAGTGAATCTGGAGGACATATTTGAGCTTATCTCCTCGGGGGGAAACCAATACAACCCCCGCACCGGACCCATTCAGCATCTTGGAGCCATCGAAAAACATAGTCCAGTGCTCCGAGTGAACTTGAGTCGGAAGTTGTTGTTCAGTCCACTCGGCGAGGAAATCAGCTATTGCTTGGGACTTGATAGCTTTCTTCGCCTCGAACTTGATATCAAAGGGAAGAAGTTCAATCGCCCATTTTGCCACTCGACCAGTTGCATCTCTGTTATGAAGAATCTCTGATAACAGGGCGTCGCTGACGACTGTAATGGAGTGATCAGAGAAATAATGAGCAACCTTCTTCGTGGTCATGTAAATCCCATAAACAAGCTTCTGATAGTGAGGGTATCTTTGCTTTGATGGGGTCAGAACTTCAAAAAGGTAATAAACTGGGCGCTGAACTTTGAAGGTTTTTCCTTCCTCTTCCCGCTCGACCGTAAGTACGGTACTAACGACTTGTCCAGTGGCTGCAATGTAAAGCAACAATGGCTCTTTGCTGACAGGGGCAGCAAGCACCGGCTGGGTGGAGAGCAGAGCTTTTAGCTCTGCCAACGCTGCATCAGCTTCTGGAGTCCACTCGAACTTGTCTGACTTCTTCATCAGTCGGTAGAGAGGCAATGCCTTTTCACCGAGTCTGGAGATGAATCGACTTAAGGCGGCCAAGCATCCAGTAAGCTTCTGGACATCATGCACACGCACAGGGCGTTCCATTCGGAGTATGGTGCCAACTTTCTCAGGGTTAGCGTCGATTCATCGTTCGGAAACAAGAAACCCGAATAACTTTCCTCCAGGAACTCCAAATGTGCATTTTGATGGATTAAGCTTGATATCATACCTCCTGAGATTGGCAAATGTTTCAGCAAGGTCAGTCAGCAGGTCGAAACCTTTTTGCGACTTGACCACTATATCATCCATGTATGCTTCTACATTCTGACTGATTTGAGTGATCAGGCACATCTGAATCATTCTCATGAATGTAGCTCCGGCATTCTTGAGACCGAAAGGCATGGTGACATAACAGAAGCACCTGAATGGGGTGATGAAAGCTGTTTTTATTTCATCGGGTCCATACAGACGGATCTGATGGCATCCGGAGTAAGCATCTAAAAAATACAACCTCTCGCATCCTGCGGTCGAGTCGACTATTGGTCGATGCGAGGAAGAGGGAAATGATTTTTCGGGCAGGCCCAATTGATATGTTTGAAATCGATGCACATGCGCAACGACTTGTCCTTTTTGGGGACCATTACAACATTGGCGAGCCACTCGGAGTGGTAGATCTCGCGAATGAACTCTGCTGCTAAGACTCGAGCCACCTCTTCGCCAATGGCCTTTCTCTTCTGCACAGTGGACCGTCGAAGATGTTCCTTAACTGGTTTGACTTTTGGGTCGACTCGAAAGCGGTGCTCAGCCAGTCCCCTGGGAACACCCGGCATGTCAGCAGACTTCCATGCAAAGATGTCCCAGTTCTCACGGAGGAATTGGATGAGCGTTTCTTCCTATTTAGAGTCGAGTGTGGCGGAGATGTTGGTCGGAGCCGCATTGGGGTCAGTCGGGTGGATGTGGACCTGTTTTGTCTCACCGGATGACTGAAATGCTGACTCTGTGGCAGGCTTCTTGGCTCGCAACAAATCACTCGGGTCTGCGGTCTTCTGGTACTCTTGTAACTCCATTTCGGCCATCTGAGCACCAACAATTTTGGAGCCCTTCTGGAAGCACTCTTCTGCCTTCTTCCGATTACCCGTGATAGTGATCACACCTTTGGGACCGGGCATCTTCAATTTAAGGTACACGTAGCATGGTCGGGCCATGAAACGAGCGTACGCTGGCCTTCCAAGTATGGCGTGGTACGCACTCTGAAAATCCACGACTTCAAAGGTCAACTTTTCCTTCCGGAAATTTTTCGAGTCACCAAAAACTACATCGAGAGCGATTTGGCCGAGTGACTCAGCCTTCTTTCCAGGAATGACTCCGTGGAAGCTCATGTTACTGGTGCTGAGTCTGGACATCGGAATGCCCATCCCTTTCAGCGTCTCTGCATACAGCAAATTCAAACCACTGCCACCATCCATCAAAACTTTGGTCAGTCGAGTGCCTTCAACGACTGGGTCGACCACCAACGCTTGCCTCCCTGGGGTAGCAATATGAGTCGGGTGATCGGACTGGTCGAAGGTGATGGCAGTCTGAGACCATTTCAGATAATTGGGTGTCGCCGGAGCGACCATGTTCACTTCTCGATTGATGACCTTCAATCAACTCTTGCTTTCGACATCAGCGAAAATCATCAGGGTGGAGTTGACTTGGGGGTATTCCTCACCGCTGTCTTCTTTGCCCTCAACTTTGTCTGACTCTTTCTCCTTGTCTTTGGCATGTTTCCCTTGAAACTGCTGAATCAGGAGTCGACATTGTCGAGTGGTATGCTTTGGGTAAATGAGTTTACCCTCCTCGTCTTTCTTCGTGTGAATGTGACACGGTAAGTCCATCACATCGTTTCCATTCTGGTCTTTCACTTTCTTGGGGTTTCAGGGACCCTTGGGTTTCCCCTTAAACGTTCCTGGGGTCACAGCCAAGGTCTCTCCAGGAGCAGCTGGCTCAGCTTTGCGCTTTTGCTTCCGACTGGAGTTTCCTCCGCCGGCCTCATTAGCGGCTGCTTTGTACTTGCCACTCCGGAGCCTATCTTCTTCTTCACCGTTTGCATACTTGGTGGCAAGTTCCATCATCCGACTCAATGTCATATCTCCGGTAACCGAATTTAAAACTCAACTCTCTGTTCCTGACGCCTTCCTTGAAGGCACAAACTACCTGATGATCGGATACATTCTCGACTGTGTGATGTAAAGTGATCCACCTCTGGATATAATCCCTCAGAGTTTCACTCGACTTCTGAACACACGACTGCAATTCTGTCAACCCTGCTGGTCGCTTGCAAGTCCCTTCAAATGTCCTGACAAACACTTGGGCAAGATCTTCCCAAGTGTAAATACCGCTGGGTGCCAACTGGTTCAACCATGCTCTGGCTGATCCCTCCAACATAAGGGGCAAATGCTTCATGGCTACCTCGTCGTTGCCGCCGCCAATCTGAACATCCACTCGGTAATCTTCAAGCCATGTGTCTGGCTTGGACTCGCCGGTGAACTTGCTAACTCCAGTCGCCAACCTGAAGTTGGGAGGAATTACTGCGGCCCTGATTGCTCTGCTGAAACATTCTGGTCCTGATACATGAACTCTGCTGCTGGAGGGAACGTCTCTGTCATGGCCTTCTCGGTGAGCTCTATTCCTGTCGACCAGGCCTTGAACGATAACGGATCTCGCATCAAAGCCTGGTTCCCTGGGGTCGATTGGAAACCTTCGCCCATCACTGTGCTGGCGTCTGTAGTCATCTTGCTGCCGAGGAACGTACGATCCACCCCTTGGGGGAGGAGTGGGCACTCGACGTCGATCATTGTGATCGAATCGGTGTTCGTCCCGCTCACGGCCCTGATATTGATCATCATGCCGGCCTCTACGTTCCTCACGCCTCAGGGGCGATCCTGAACTGTGAGCCGACTATACAGAATTCGCAGCGACGGGTCGACTGTGAATCCTGTTACGCGACTGTGATACAACTGAGTTCTGATCCCCTGCTGCCCAGAGCAAATCTCTGATCTGTAGCAGACCTCTCCCTGCCTCTGACTAAGAAGGCTGGATCAACTCTGCTATGCGAGCTGCAGCTGCTAAATTCTGAATCGGAGTTTGGTATACCTGAGTTGGTGGCTGAAAGAGGCGACGTCGACTGGATTCTGGGACTGGCGGTCGAGCGCGCTCGTCAAGTACTCTCTGGAGATTCTCCAGTCGAGTGCGTTCAGCCTGATTGGCCAAGCGTGCCTCCTCCAAGGCGCGCGCCTCATGGGTTTCTCCAACGATAGGAGTGTGAAGCGCGTCCATGTTCCGGCGACGAAGTTCCTCCCTCTGCAATGAGGTGAGGGGCTCGGGTCTGTACTCTTCGTGGCCCCGCGCCGGAACTCCTCCTCCGGCAACCTCTTCGGTGCGGGGGAATCCGGGGGGACTGCGCGGTCCGTCGACCATCAGTACCTCCGCCGCTGGATCGCTGCTGTCGCACTCGGACGCAGTCTCTGCGGAGCCAGTCGACAGATCGAACAGGCCGTAGAGAGATTCGTCGGGCTCGATCGCCGCGACTTGGGGGGTGGCCGACTGGCGGGCCAATGCATGCCTCACCCACCGCTGGAGCCTCGACCGACCGAAGCGCTTGCGCCGGTGGGAAACTGGGGCTGAGGACGAAACGAGTGTCGACCCGTACTGGGTCGACGGTTGTCGCAGGAGGACGCCACGAATGCACGTTGCCCCGCGGGCGGGAAGCGCGTCCACGTCGAGTGGAGCCTCCTGGAGCCAAGCAGAGTCATCGACGACAAAAGTGAGGGCGCCGAGACGGATCTCGCGGCCCTCGACCAGGACTCCGCTTGAAAACATGATGGAAGATATCGAAAGAATCCCAACTCCTCCAACAAATCACTAGAACACAGGCCCCACGGTGGGCGCCAACTGTCGTGGTTCTAAGTCTGACAGTAGAATGGGGGGTAGGAATGGAGAGGCAGAATCCTAGCTTTGGAGTAGTTGTGCACGCAAGAGTTTAACGAGTTCAGGCCCTTCTCGGAAGAAGTAATAGCCCTACGTCTCGGAGCCCGGAGGCGGTCGACTGGATTATATGCGTGTGTGTTACAAAGATGCGAACCCTTCTTCCTGTGAAGGGGGATGGCTTATATAGAGTTCGCCAAGACCCCTGCCAGCCCACGTAATGAAGGATCTTAAGGTACATTAAGGCAGGGCGTTACTGGAAACGCCCTGTATAAAGTGCTATTAAGGCTATAAAGGCCATTTAATTACAGACCGTTTGGATGCGGAGTGGCTCCTGTGCTTCCGATGGTCGAGTGAGTCTTCATGGTCGAGTGTCTCTGCGCTCGTCGAGTGTTTTGGTATTTAGTCGAGTGGATGCTTATCAGGTCGACTGGTAAGCAGCCTCTTTTAGTAAGTGACCTTGGGGAGGGTACTCTTGGGCAGACCTATGACCCTACCCTAGGTACATGACTTCATCAGCAATGTCAAAATACATAGAGGGTTGAACATAATGGTATGTACAGATATATTTTCAAGTACTATGTGACAAAAGGATTTGATTGTGCCAGATCTTCAATGTTGTCCAATGCTGGACCATATGATTCATCAAGTGATACGAAAGATACTCATCTAGAATGTCCCTATATTACGCCAAATGAGGTTGTTTGGCGCTTGCTAGAGTATGATCTTCATGACAAAGACCCTTCCATAGTAAGAGTCGATGCCATATTTACTAGAATGAAGATTAATTCATATCTAGGTTCCCCACAAGTTATGTAATAAAGAAAAGCTTCTCGGTCGACAATGAACAAATGTTGCCCTCTACAAAGGTAGACACTTTCTATTCCTTAAGAAAGTATCTTCTTGAGCCTAATTTCAATCATAATTTCCTACAATAAAACTAACACGGGCCATGAAATACTTTCAGCCATCTCAAAGTAAAGAACTGATTACTCCATCTTCACCAATAAGTATCCATAGGTTTGCCATCAACCAGAAAATTGAAGTAAACGGCTCTATTTAAACACCTCTGACCAAAATTTGCTGCATTCCAATGATCAACATACTACAAGGCTAAAACAATGCTATATCTCCCTCTCGCCAACCAGCAACTATTGACACCGATAAAAATCAAAACAGTTAATGATTTTAGAACTCTATGTATAGATTGATAGTTCATATCTCTTGAACATGAATTCAAATCATGATATTTTCTTGCAGGTACTCTTCAACTAAAAGAAGCATTGAATACAAAGAAGCTGAAACCACCAACAGAGAGAGGTACACACTGATAACAATATTTCCTCTTGACCTTTGTATTTCTCATGAATGCAATATATACATGCCAGTGGAAAAGAGGTAGTACTTCCGGATAGAGAACTTCATCTTAGGTTGTCGAATGGCATAAACAATTATGTGACTTTGAACAAATAACAAGGTCGAGAGGATAATCATCACAAAATATATAGGTACCATTAGTTGAGAATGGCGTTTTGGAGGCCGAGCTCCATGAAGGCCTTTAATTTTGAAAAATTAAAATTAAAATTTTATGTTTCATAAAATTCTAAAAAAAATACTATTAGTAAGTTTGATTAGCGTGTTTTCCGTTGGCCGTGCGTACAAGATGCATGGGAAGGACTCCCATGTGTTTGCATAGGCCCCAGCTGCTCCCATGTCCCGGCACTGCTTGGTCGACTGAGAGCAGTGTCACCGATCCGCCCAACACGCGGGACCACGCATCGCCCTCGCCCATCACTCTCATGGATTCTGGTCATTGGCGTCATGGGAGAGGAATGATCAGGCCTAGACCCCACGCCGGAACGGCGAAAAGGCAAACCCAACCCAACCCAGAGAGTACGACCACCACCATCTCTTAATCAAAGCTGGTCCACGCGGGTACAGCTTGCTGCGCCCGTCCACTGTTGCCTGTTGGTGTGAACGGGATCGGACAGCCACTGCCCACCGTGCCGTCTGCCGTGCGAGCGCGAGAGCGAGCGAGACGGGTGGAACAGGAAATAGCGTTGGGCGGACCAGTTTTCTTTTTCCAGATGCGGACGGACCTGTTGCTGTAGAGTATGAATAGCTCTCGATGCAAACATCTTCAGCCCTACCGAGAAAAAAATTACTACGTCTTCCTCCATCTGCTAAGAGAGAAAAAAACTCAAAACAATCTTATGTAACCAAGCTCGAGCCAGCTCAGCGGGCTCGTCTGCGCGCGAGTACTGCGTAGCCTAGTAATGCCAGCACGTGGTAGCATTTGTATAATGGTCGTTGGATCCTCCTGGAGATGAGATGCAATCGTCTGCACGGCGACGGCACCTGTGCGTGCCTGTGGGGCCGTTAGCTAGGCTGCCATGGTCCAGAAATTAAGAGAGGTTTGTCTCCCGGAATTAATTAGGCAGACAGCAGCGGCAGTAGCTGCTCGCGGCGTGTCACGGGTCGATCCATGTCCATCCATCCATCCATGGACCGTGGGCGCGCGCGCACGGGACCGAATCGCGGGATGTGTCATCGTATGCTACCGTGCGGTAGCACATCGCCGTTGCGTCGTCTCGCCATCCATCCGTCCGTGGCAACTCAACGCTGTAGCGTACTGACGATGCCTTCGTCTTAATTTGCAGTACTCGTCGGTTCGACAGTTTTGATTAGGCGGGGTCGCTCGTGGCACTGTGCGGGCGTCAACCGTCCATCCAGAGCCCATCCGCGCTGAACAGCTACGGTTTTTGTCCTAGGAGCACAGGACCACGCAGCATCACATCAAGGCCAACCACGGTTGTCGTGATCGGTCGCTTTCATGCTTGCACATCTTGATGCCCGCACAGTCCTGCTCATCATCTAGGACCATTTCCTTTGCCGGGGAAAAGCAATTCTTTACTTATTTATTTTTTGCGGGGGTAAAAGCAATTCTTTACTTAAGTGATAATGTTTTTAAAACCATTCATGATGATAGTTACAACATACTCCTGTCAAACCATTCATTCGTGCTATATCTCCCACTCCAGCAGAAATTTCCAGAACTGAATTCTTTTGCTATCAAACAGAACATTTCATTACAGGCTGTCATGGAGACCTCCGATATTGCACAACTTTTCCATCGGCCCATGTCCCAAGAGGCATAAGCAATTCAATGACCTGCAAATGTTGCTCAATAACAGAGAAGTCTGTAATAGCAAAGATTCTTGGACCTATTCATGGACAGCTACAACATACTCCTCAATTAAGATGTACAAAGCCATTCAAGAAAGGCATCCAGCACACAACACTTTCAAACTTCTGTGGAAAACATCTTGTCGTCTGAGACACAAAATCTTCTTCTGGCTGCTTTTACATGACAAGGTCAGCACAGAAATATGTTACAAAGAAGAAGCATGCATCTTGAAGACTATAATTGTGCACTTTGTCATGAGTCATCTGCAGAAACCAGTACTCATCTATTCTGGGACTGCCCATTTGCACTCATGTGCTGGGATTCCATTCTTCCTAATAAACAACGAGGGATGTCGACGTATGATGAGATTCATCTTGGCTTGGCAGTTCTGCCACCAGACTTTGCCATGGAACTGATTGTGATGGGATGTTGGAGCATTTGGATGTGCAGAAATGACAAGATCTTCAGAAGAGCTATGCCCTCAATTGATACTTGGAGATTCCATTTGAGGGAAGGATTGATAGCAGTAGAATTAAGAGCTAAATCAGTCACAGCAACTAGGATTCGCTCCTGGATTCAGAATAACCTTTAGTTTTCTCCTGATGTTACCTAGAACTGGCATTGGTTAAACGATTGTGCCTTCTGAGGCTTTTAATTTTGTATATATTTATTAATGAAAATTTACCGTAGAACAATTGTTCTACGGTTTTGGCTTCAAAAAAAAAATTTCATGATGATAGTGCTATTGTTAGCTTCCACGCAGCCCAATCAGACCCTCGCGATGTAAAAAATGTCTATTTGGTTGCGTGGGCTCCATCTGACCACCCCATGAACTTTAAAGCACTTTCGGGCCAGAATGAGGTGGAATGATCGAATCGCTCGTTTTTTGACACCTCGCGTGCATGTCTCGTGAATCGTCTTAACTCCCACTCATATTTTCCCTCACCGTCCAAACCCCATTCACACCTCACTCTCTCAGCGCAAATTCGGCGTCTGTGATGGCTGCTCCACCACAACACCGCCCCAATCCCATTTTTGCCGACACAGAGAACCACAACCCCCGGCTCGACAGCCTGACGGCGAACGATGTTAACCATGATCAGTTACCGGATAAAGTCCCGCCCCCTTCTATGGAAAGCCGCGGCTCGCAACCACCGACCCTCCGCCAGCCTTCGTTCCGGTATCTGCGCTGATCGGTAGTTCTTCGGATGAGGCTACAACGACGACTTGGATGGGTTCTTCAGCAGCAGCCTGGGCATGCATTTTCACTCCGGTGCTAGGATTTTCAGGGCTAGTTGACGTCACAAAAAAAGAACAAACGGAAGATGCATTCCTGCAAGGCCACTGGTTAGATTTTGGCGGACCATTCGCGCGCATATCGCACGGCCGCACCCTTCATCCCACCCGAGCCTGAGCCCAGGCAAAGAAGGCGAGTCACATGTTATGTGTTGGAAATATGCCCTAGAGGCAATAATAAATATTATTATTTATTTCCATGTTCGTAATTATGTTTATATTTCGTGCTGTATCTGATATGGTTCTCGAGTCTACAATAACCACGAGGCTTAAAGGAAAACGCATATGCATGTGTGTAATAATAAACAGTAAAATAGATTTCTAGTCTTGCCTCTAAGACTAGCTTAAGTGTTGCATGATGGTTCTGTTTTCCAGATCATGAGCATGTCAATGCCGACAACTTCGAGGACACAATGTTAGTACAACATCGGTGTTAAACCGACCCAATTGTTGTTATGCTATAAGACCCATTCCTCACAAGTTAATGGTTTATAACACAGAGAAATATAAGTGTTTGCATAATTCCTTAGATGATGAGACTATCGAGTTCCTTCATACTTGCTACATGAACTTTGGGGTTTGTTAAACCATCAAAACAGAAAAGTATGACAAGGGACTAGACAGCTCAAGACTGAGATTTGCTCCTCCAATGATGTAGTTATATTCTTTGGCCCCTCTTGGGGTGACAATATCCATCATCGTCTGGCGAGACACAACGTGACTTGATCATAGGGATGCAGGAACACGGCAACGAGAAAACAGAACAAAACCGGTAACAATGAAACTCGCATAGTGAATAAGTTGTTGATTCACGGGGATGCCGATAAATCTTGAAGGAAATATGCCCTAGAGGCAATAATAAAGTTGTTATTTTATATTTCCTTATATCATGATAAATGTTTATTATTCATGCTAGAATTGTATTAACGGGAAACTTGATACATATGTGGATACATAAACAAAACACCGTGTCCCTAGTAAGCCTCCACTAGACTAGCTCGTTAATCAAAGATGGTTAAGTTTCCTAACCATAGACATGTGTTGTAATTTTATGAACGGGATCACATCATTAGGATAATGATGTGATTGACAAGACCCATCCGTTAGCTTAGCATATTGATCATTCAGTTTTGTTGCTATTGCTTTCTTCATGTCAAATACATATTCCTTCGACTATGAGATTATGCAACTCCCGGATACCGGAGGAATACCTTGTGTGCTATCAAACATCACAACCTAACTGGGACATTATAAAGCTGCTCTACAGGTATCTCTGAAGGTGTTTGTTGGGTTGGCATAGATCAAGATTAGGATTTGTCACTCCGAGTATGGGAGAGGTATCTTTGGGCCCTCTCGGTAATGCACATCATAAGAATCCTTGCAAGCAAAGTGACTAATGAGTTAGTTACAAGATGATGTATTACGAAACGATAAAAGAGACTTGTTGGTAACGAGATTGAACTAGGTATGTGGATACCGACGATCGAATCTCGGGCAAGTGACATACCGATAGACAAAGGGAATAACGTATGTTGCCATAATGATTCGACCGATAAAGATCTTCGTAGAATATGTAGGAGTCAATATGAGCATCCATGTTCAGCTATTGGTTATTGACCAGACAGGTGTCTCGGTCATGTCTACATAGTTCTCGAACCCGTAGGGTCCGCACGCTTAACGTTCGATGACGATTTAGTATTATATGAGTTATGTGATTTGGTGATCGAATGTTGTTCGGAGCCACAGATGGGATCACAGACATGACGAGGAGTCTCGAAATGGTCGAGAGGTAAAGATTGATATATAAGACGATGGTATTCGGACACCGGAAGTGTTCCGGAGGGTATCGGGTACTTATCGGGTCACCGGAAGGTGTTTCGGGTACCCCCGGCAACCCTATGGGCCATATGAGCCTTGTGAAGGAACACACCAGCCCACAAGGGGTTGGTGTGCCCTATAAGGCTATAGTAGGAGGATAAGGAAAGGGGGGAAGGGAAAGGGAAGTGTGGATTGGGATTCCCACTTCCTTACCTCACCCCCCTCTTTCCTTACCCTTCATGCATACATGGAAAGGGGGGCGCAGGGCAAGGCAGGGCCCCTAAGGGGTGGCGGCCAACCCTAGGGCACCCCTGGCTGCCTCTCCTCCCCCTCCCACCTATATATATGTTGGGAGGGGGCTCCTAGAACACAACAACATCAATTGTTAGCCGTGTGCGGCACCCCCCTCCATAGTTTACACCCCCCATCATATTCTCGCGGTGCTTAGGCGAAGCCCTGCGCGGATCACTTCACCATCACCATCACCAAGCCATCGTGTTGATGGAACTCATCTACTTCCTCGACACCTTGCTGGATCAAGAAGGCGAGGGATGTCATCGCACTGAACGTGTGCAGAACTCAGTGTTGGGGAACGTAGTAATTTTAAAAAAATTCCTACGCACACACAAGATCATGGTGATGCATAGCAACGAGAGGGGAGAGTGTTGTCCACGTACCCTCGTAGACCGATAGCGGAAGTGTTATATCAACGCGGTTGATGTAGTCGTACGTCTTCACGATCCGACCGATCCAAGCACCGAAAGCACGGCACCTCCGAGTTCTAGCACACGTTCAGCTCGATGACGATCCCCGGACTTCGATCCAGCAAAGTATCGGAGATGAGTTCCGTCAGCACGACGGCGTGGTGATGATCTTGATGTTCTTCCATCGCAGGGCTTCGCCTAAGCACCGCTACAATATTATCGAGGATTATGGTGGAGGGGGGCACCGCACACGGCTAAGAGAATGATCACGAAAATCAACTTGTGTGTCTATGGGATGCCCCCTGCCCCCGTATATAAAGGAGCAAGGGGGAGGCCGACCGGCCCTAGGAGGGGCGCGCCAGGGAGTAGGATTCCTACTCCTAGTTGGAGTAGGTTTCCTCCTTTCCTAGTCCAACTAGGAGAAGGGGGGAAAGGGGGGAAGAGGGGAAGGAAGGGAGAGAGGGGTCGCGCCCCAAACCCCTTGTCCAATTCGGACTGGGCTTGGGAGGGGCGCGCGCCACCTCCTGGTCCTTCCCACTAAGGCCCATTAAGGCCCATTGCTTCTTTCCTCGTATCCCGCAACTCCCCGGTACCTCCGAAAATACCCGAATCACTCGGAACCTTTCCGATGTCCGAATATAGTCATCCAATATATCGATCTTTACGTCTCGACCATTTCGAGGCTCCTCATCATGTCTCCAACCTCATCCGGGACTCCGAACTCCTTCGGTACATCAAAACTCATAAACTCATAATATAACTGTCATCGAAACCTTAAGCGTGCGGACCCTACGGGTTCGAGAACAATGTAGACATGACCGAGACACGTCTCCAGTCAATAACCAATAGCGGAACCTGGATGCTCATATTGGTTCCTACATATTCTACGAAGATCTTTATCGGTCAGACCGCATAACAACATACGTTGTTCCCTTTGTCATCGGTATGTTACTTGCCCGAGATTCGATCGCCGGTATCTCAATACCTAGTTCAATCTCGTTACCGGCAAGTCTCTTTACTCGTTCCGTAATACATCATCTCGCAACTAACTCATTAGTTGCAATGCTTGCAAGGCTTATGTGATGTGCATTACCGAGAGGGCCCAGAGATACCTCTCCGACAATCGGAGTGACAAATCCTAATCTCGAAATACGCCAACCCAACATGTACCTTTGGAGACACCTGTAGAGCTCCTTTATAATCACCCAGTTACATTGTGACGTTTGGTAGCACACAAAGTGTTCCTCCGGCAAACGGGAGTTGCATAATCTCATAGTCATAGGAACATGTATAAGTCATGAAGAAAGCAATAGCAACATACTAAACGATCGAGTGCTAAGCTAACGGAATGGGTCATGTCAATCACATCATTCTCCTAATGATCTGATCCCGTTAATCAAATAAAAACTCTTTTGTTCATGGTCAGGAAACATAACCATCTTCGATTAACGAGCTAGTTAAGTAGAGGCATACTAGTGACATACTGTTTCTCTATGTATTCACACATGTATTATGTTTCCGGTTAATACAATTCTAGCATGAATAATAAACATTTATCATGATATAAGGAAATAAATAATAACTTTATTATTGCCTCTAGGGCATATTTCCTTCACTCAGAGGTGCCGTACGTTCGGTGCTTGACCGGTCGGAGCTAGAAGAAGTTGCTATGCATCTCCTAGATACATCTTGCGTGAGCGTAGGATTTTTTTTGAAATTGCATGCTACGTTTCCAAAAAAATCTCACCTCAGGTTTTTGTAACATATTGCGAAGCAATAGGAACAACACATGATAACTAAAGGTTTACTCAAATATCCATTCGTGTGGTATAGGGGTCAATATATATGTCCATGGTTCTGCTATTGATCATTGATCGGAAAGAGTTCTATTCATGTCTATATTTCACCAAACCTACAGAGTCACACACTTAAGGGCCATCTATCTGCCGAGAACTAGGTTAGGAGGTTGAGAGAAATTCACCGAAAAAATTTAGAAACACTGAAAATGTTTCAGAGA
Source organism: Aegilops umbellulata (assembly GCA_032464435.1). Taxonomy (NCBI): domain Eukaryota; kingdom Viridiplantae; phylum Streptophyta; class Magnoliopsida; order Poales; family Poaceae; genus Aegilops; species Aegilops umbellulata. The sequence continues at coordinate 308,425,706 of CP136055.1, read as the reverse complement.
GAAAATCGGAAGTGTTTGAGAGAAAATGAAAATGTTTTGGAGAAACCAAAAATATTTCAGAGTGAACCATCAAGCCAAAAAAGTTTCGGAATGCCTTCAAAATTTTATGGGAGGGTTCCGGAAATGTTTTGGGGCCTTCCAAATTTTTTTGGACAACCCCAAGGTATTCCTCCCACGTGGGGGCAACACCCCCTTTTCGTTGGGGGTTGTTTTTGGGTGGGCCCCCCTTTGGGTGGCAGCAACCTTTAGGTGAAACCTTGTTGGGGGGCATTAGGGGGTGGAACCCCATAAATGGTCGAGAGATGTTGGGAGGGGGGCCCTTAGGGACAACCTTCCACCTTTAGTAGGTTGTTGTTTGGGGGTGGGGCTTTTGGGTAGCCACCTCTGGTCCCCACCTCTTCCTCCCCCTATAAATACAGGAGGAGAGGTGCTCTCCAACACATCCCTAGTTTCACCACCAATGGCATGGAATGATCTGCCCCTTCTCTCTCTCTCTCTCACCCTCCACGAAATAGTTCCGTTTTGTCGCAGGGCTACCAAGTGTCTAGTAGAGATTAGTTCTGGATGGCGAAGCGCTACTAGATCTGTGACATCATAGGTGTGCAACCCGGTAGAGAGGTTGTACATTCGATTTTCTATTTGAGGGACTACCCGAGGGACTGTTCGATGGACGATTAGAGGGAGAAAACTCCCATGGTTAGGAGCCTGTAAATCCTAGCTGGGGATATCTTCACCAACGATCTTCGCCAACTCTTCTTCCACTACGCTACGAGTTGGTAACGATAAGATCTAACCTTGTATCCATCTTCATAGTGATTCAGGACTGGTGCGTAGGACGGATTTTTCTTTCTTTTTTGTTGCGTTGCCCCACATTGTGTTTTTATTCTCTCCTCATACCCATCACTTGGTAACATGGAGAGACTTGTCTATATCAGGAGGTCACACTCCACCTCAACTAGTGGGGTGCGACTAAAGATATCACCTCCACCTTTTCCATACATGTGTTTTTGGGATTCAATACGAATTAGTAAATGGGATAAACCCAAAATTCTAACAAGAACTTATGGGGAGGGTAAATCTCATATCCGACATGATTTGACCATACTAATTATAAGTGATATTTTACACTCATTTCACCTTTGTTTAAATTAAGATATTCCATTTTAAAAAAGATATCTGCTCCGATATTGCCACTAATGACTATTGAATGCAAATGATCCCACAAATCCTCTCTTTGGTGTGTTTCCACATGAAATGGGCTAAAAATGGAAGAAATCATGTGTGGAAATGGAACGGAAGAAGAAGGAATCAAGAGGTGGCATCCCTGTGAAAAAGGAACAAAAGACGGTGTTCCATACAGGCGCGAGCTCCCGTATGACTGCCCGTTTGGCATGGATTCTGTAGCAGCTCGTCCACCTGAACAACTTTTAAGAACGACCCTCGTTGAAATATCAACAGAGCAAGCACTAGAGTGACAAACACAATAGCCATGACCTCTTCTTCATCATCCGCAAACTCTAGCCGCCGCCATCTCCATAGCCATCTCCACCACAAATACATCTCCAACGTATCTACAATTTTTTTATTGTTCCATGCTATTATAGTATCAATCTTGGATGTTTTATATGCAATATTATATCATTATTTGGGACTAACCTATTAACTTAGTGCCAAGTGTCGGTTGCTATTTTTTGCCTTTTTTTGGTTTTCCAGGAAATCAGCACCAAATGAAGTCCCAATACCACGAAACTTTTTGAAGATTTTTTTCTAGACATAAGATACCCTAGAAGCTTTGGGAGGAGGCCAGAAGGCAAAGGAGTGGGCCACAATCCACATGGGTGCGCCCAGGGGGGGTAGGCGCGCCCATATGCCTTGTGGGCCCCTCGTTCCTCTGTTTGACCTAATTCCAACTCTATGAATTCTCTAAAATCGAGAAAACAACAGAGAGCCACCCAAAATACTTTTTCCGCCGCCGCAAGTTTCTGTTCTTGCGAGATCCCATCCGCAGGCCTTTTTTGGCACTCTGCCGAAGGGGGAATCGACCATGGAGGGCTTCTACATCAACCTTGTTGCCCTCCCGATGATGTGTGAGTAGTTTACCACAGACCTACGGGTCCATAGCTAGTAGCTAGATGGCTTCTTCTTTCTCTTTGATCTTCAATACAATGGTCTCCTCGATGTTCTTGGAGATCTATTCGATGTAATCCTTTTTGTGTGTGTTTCTTGGGATCCGATGAATTGTGGGTTTATGATCAGAATATCTATGAAGATTATTTGAGTCTTCTTTGAACTCTTTTATGCATGATTATTATAGCTTTGTATTTCTCTCTGATCTATCCGTTTGGTTTGGCCAACTAGATTGATTTATCTTGCAATGGGAGGGTTGCTTTGTAATGGGTTCAATCTTGTGATGCTCAGTCCTAGTGACAGAAAGTGACATGACACATATTTGTATCACTGCCATTAAGGATAAAACGATGGGGTTTATTCATATTGATTGGATTTACTTTGTCCACATCATGTCATCTTTCTTAAGGCGTTACTCCGTTCTTTATGAACTTAATACTCTAGATGCATGCTGGATAGTGATCGATGTGTCGAGTATCAGTAGTAGATGCAGGCAGGAGTCGGTCCATTTGTCTCGGGTGTGATGCCTATATACATGATCATTGCCTTGGATATCGTCATAACTATGCGCTTTTGTATCAATTGCCCAACAGTAATTTGTTTACCCACCATATGCTTTTTGTTCAAGAGAGAAGCCTCTAGTGAAAACTATAGCCCCCGGGTCTATCATTTTCATATATTTAAACCAAAAATACCTTGCTGCAGTTTATTTACCGTTATTTTTGTGTGTTTTTGTTTATCTATCTACCACTACGAGATTTGATCCTTGCAATTAACCACCAAGGGATTGACAACTCATTGTTTGCGTTGGGTGCACGTATTTGTTATTTTGTGTGTAGGTGTTGTTCACGAGGTCTTGCGTGGTTCTCCTACTGAATTGATAACCTTGGTTCTTAACTGAGGGAAATACTCATCTCTACTGTACTGCATCATCCTCTCCTCTTCGGGGAAATCCAAACGCAACTCACAAGTAGCAGGAATAATTTCTCGCGCCATTACCACGGAGACATCACCAAAACCTATCAAGTACCATCGCATAAAATTTCATCTCCTTGCATTTACTTTCATTTGCCATTTGCCTCTTGTTTTCATCTCCCCTACTTCTAAAACGTTTTCACAAAAACACAAAAATATTTTCCATTTGTCTTTTTGCTTGCTTTCTTGCTTGAAGTTGCTATCATGTCTGAATTTGTTATTGAAAAAGGTGAATAGGGTAAAATCCCTAAGGTTGAAATTCCCTCAAATTTGGACGCTAAACCTTTTGTAACGGGGAGTGGGAATATCATAGGAAAAATCGTTATTCAGGAATTCTTTAATTGTACGGGAACTTTGTTTGTGATGACATTCCTATTCTTAAAAGAACCAAAATTATGCCAAAGCTATTTCCTCACTTGTTCTTAAGCTTGAAAGAGGATTTATTCGCACTCATCCAACTTCGCAAAGACTTTTCTATGAATTGCCTGTTATAAACAAGCATAAGGCTAAAAAGATAGCTACTCTTGTCCTCATGAATGAATCTGATTACAGTGTGAGAGGCTAGCGAGATCTTTGGATTTTACAATATGAGCCAAGCACATCATGTGATAGATGAGATTTTATACAATGAAGATTATTTACCGAGGTACTTGTTTCGTGATAACCATACTTTTGATGAAAATACCAAGAAGGAAGTACCACCTTTAAACATAATCCAACAAATTTTCAATTGTATTAATCAGCAGTATTCTTGGATTGTAAAAGGAAAGCAACAAGGATTTAAGGATAACCAACTTAATAATGCTAAGACTTTTGTTTATGATGTGTTCCACATTGTTTTTCAAAAGCCTCCTGATAAACACACATCAAAAGATAAGGAAACTAAGGTTGACAACACTTGAAACTATGCATTACGCCTAGCCAGGGGCATAAAACAATAGCGCTTGTTGGGAGGCAACCCAATAGCTATCTTTATTTTTCTTGTTTACTTTCTATTTTTTTGGTGTGCACACAATTATGCTACTGTTATGGTTGTGTTTTGTGTTTAAATTAGTGTTTGCGCCAAGTAAAGCCTTTTAGATGATTTGGATGATAGTTGCTTTGATTCTATGAGATAACATAAACTTTTGCGCCAAGTAAAAAATTGTGTAATTTCACTGTAGCGTGATAAAATTTGAATTTTTTACACATGATTGATCTACAAATTTCCTACATTGTCCAAATTTTTCAGAATTGTTGGAGTTACATAAGAATGGTCATGTAGTTTTGTGGAGTTTTTTTATTATTTCCTACTGTCCATCAGTATTTTTTATTATTTCCAAAAATAACTTTTGTGGAGTTTCACAACTTTTGGAGTTGTGCATAATAGGCCTCTAATATTTGCTCCTTTTCCAGCCCAGAATTCCAGCTGCTGGCATTCTCCCTCCTTATGTAAACCTTGTAAAATAAGAGAGAATAGGCATAAGTATTGTGACATAATGTGTAATAACAGCCCATAATGCAATAAATATCAATATAAAAGCATGATGCAAAATGGACGTATCAACTCCCCCAAGCTTAGACCTCGCTTGTCCTCAAGCGGAAGCCGATAAAGACAAATATGTCCACATGTTTAGAGGTAGAGGTGTCGATAAAATAAAATACGGACATGAGGGCATCGTGATTATTCTCATAACAGCAACATATATGGATATTGTCATATGATTTCTTATGCTCAAGTAATAATCTATTCACAATGCAAAGTACGAATCAAAAACTTTATTGAGAACTAAGAAACTATAATCTCAGTCATTGAAGCAAGTGCAATTTATCATAACATCAGAAAGAGTCTATGTCAGAGCTTTCTAGCAAGTCCACATACTCAACTATCATTTAGTCTTTCATAATTGCTAACACTCACGCGATACTTGTGGTTACGGAGTTTTAATCGGACACAGAGAAAGATAGGGGCTTGTAGTTTCGCCTCCCAACCTTTTACCTCAAGGCTAATGTCAACAATAATAGTTCATGCTAACCCACATCCAATTAGATACATATATCAGGATCTTTCCAACACCCTGTGGTTGCCAAAGATAAAATGTAAAAAGGAAAGGTGAAGATCACCATGACTCTTGCATAAGGTAGAAGATAATAATAAAAGGTAGGCCCTTCGCAGAGGGAAGCAGAGGTTGCCATGCGCTTTCAGGGTTGGATGCACAAAATCTTAATGCGAAAGAACGTCACTTTATATTGCCACTTGTGATATGAACCTTTATTATGCAGTCCGTCGCTTTTATTTCTTCCACATCACAAGATCGTATAAAGCTTATTTCCTCCACACCAATCAATCATACATATTTAGAGAGCAATTTTTGTTGCTTGCACCGACGACAACTTACTTGAAGGATCTTACTCAATCCATAGGTGATATGGTGGACTCTCATGGCAAAACTGGTTTAAGGGTTTTTGGAAGCACGAGTAGTATCTCTACTTAGTGCAAATAATTTGGGTAGCATGAGGGGAAAAGGCAAGCTCAACATGTTGGATGATCCATGACAATATACTTTATCTCAGATATTGGAAAACATAATCCATTACGTTGTCTTCCTTGTCCAACATCAACTCTTTAGCATGTCATATTTTAATGAGTGCTCCCAATCATAAAAGATGTCCAAGATAGTATATTTATATGTGAAACCTCTCTTTCTTTATTACTTCCTATTAATTGCAACGATGACCAAAGCTATGTTTGTCAACTCTCAACAATTTTTAATCATCATACTTTTTCTATGTGAAGTCATTACTCTCCATAAGATCAACATGATCTCTTTGTTTCTTTTTGTTCTTTTCTCTTTTCTTTTATTCACTCAAGATCATGGCAAAATAATCAAGCCCTTGACTCAACACTAATCTTTATTATATAACTCACGGACTCAATTACATAGAGGGATCATAAAGCAAAACTCAAAACTAGATCATGCCATAAACTTTATTCTACTAGATCAAGATACTACTAATAGGATTGACTAAGCAAAACGACAAAGATAGAGATGTGATGGTGATACGATACTGGGGCATCTCCCCCAAGCTTGGCACTTGCCAAGGGGAGTGCCCATACCCATGTGATTATGTCTCCTTTGTTAATGAGGAAGGTGGTGGAGTTGTTGATGATGTGGGTTTGTCGTCCATCTTCCAAGGCATAGGCTCACCATCATAGAAGGATGATCGAGTCTCCGGGATCCTCAAATCTGCAGCCAAACTAATCCTGTTGAATCTATATTCATACTCACAGTTTTGGTTTTGCGGGCCATAGATTTGGTCTTGGAGGTGCTCGATCTTCTCGTGAAGCTTGAAGATCGTATCCCCAATGTTCTGGGCATCCAGCTTGTGGTTGTTGGTGAACTCCGCGATCATCATGTGGTTTGAGTTGAGTCCACGTTCCACCATCCCCTGGCACTTGAAAACTTGTTGCTCCATGGCTTCGAGCCTCGTCTCCATGCTTCCGGCCCCCTTCGGTCCCTCAACATCACGGATGTGCAGCAACCCATCACGCATCTCAATAGTTTGAGGGTGTCGCAGCACCTCCGCGAGGTAAGGGTTGATGACCTTCTCGAAGAACTTGTCCTTGGGGGCGCTTGAAGACGTCATGATGATCTAGATCTGTCAGAAAAACAGCTCGAAACGAAAATAGAGGATATTTGCGTGATACAGGAGTCAAAACCTTCGGAAGATTATATAATGAATTTTTACCGACCAAAATACGTATCGTGCAAGAAAACGGAGTCCGGAGAGCGCACGAGGTGCCCACGAGGTAGGGGGCGCGCCCAGGGGGGTAGGGCGCGCCCTCCACCCTCGTGGAGTCCTCGTGTCCTTCTCGGGCTGCCTCTTATTTTTCTATTTTTCTAAATATTCCAAAACGGAGAAAAATTGCCATTAGAACTGTTTTGGAGTCGGTTTACTTATCGTACCACATACCTATTCCTTTTCGAAATCTGAAACGTTCCGGAAAGTATCCCTTATGTATTCCTCCGGGGTTACGGTTTCAATAACATTGGTTTCAATGTTAATGGGATTACCTGAGATATAATGTTTAATTCTTTGACCGTTCACCACCTTCGGATTTGTGCCTTCGAAGTTGTTGATTTTTATGGCACCAGAACGATAGACCTCCTCGATAACGTAAGGAACCTCCCATTTAGAGAGAATTTTTCCCGCAAAAAGTCTCAAACGAGAGTTGTATAGCAATACATAATCACTTACATTAAATTCACGCTTTTATATTCTTTTGTCATGCCATCTTTTGAATTTTTCTTTAATCAACTTGGCATTTTCGTAGGCTTGGGTTCTCCATTCATCAAGTGAGCTAATGTCAAAGAACCTCTTCTCACCGGCAAGTTTGAAATCATAATTGAGCTCTTTAATAGCCCAATATGCCTTATGTTCTAGTTCGAGAGGTAAGTGACATGCTTTCCATAAACCATTTTGTACGGAGACATACCCATAGGATTTTTATATGCAGTTCTATAGCCCATAATGCATCATCAAGTTTCTTGGACCAATTCTTTCTAGATCTATTAACAGTCTTTTGCAAAATTAATTTGAGTTCTCTATTACTCAATTCTACTTGACCACTAGACCGCGGGTGATAAGGAGATGCAATTCTATGATTAACATCATATTTAGCAAGCATTTTACGGAAAGCACCATGGATAAAATGTGAACCACCCTCAGTAATTAAGTATCTAGGGACTCCAAACCTCGGAAAAATAACTCCTTTAAGCATCTTAATAGAAGTGTTATGATCAACACTACTAGTTGGAATAGCTTCTACCCACTTAGTAACGTAATCAACAGCAACTAGAATATGTGTATATCCATTAGAGGCAGGAAAATGTCCCATATAATCGAAGCCCCAAACATCAAATAGTTCAATAACAAGTGAATAATTCATAGGCATTTCTTGATGTCTACTAATATTACCAATTATTTGACATTCATCACAAGATAAGACAAACTTGTGGGTATCCTTGAAGAGAGTAGGCCAATAAAAACCAGATTGCAATACCTTATGTGCAGTTCTATCTCCAGCGTGGCGTCCTCCATAAGCTTCGGAGTGACACTTGCGTAGGATTTGTTCCTGTTCATGCTCAGGTACACAACGTCGAATAACACCATCTACTGCTTCTTTATAAAGATGTGGGTCATCCCAAAAGTAATGCCTCAAATCATAGAAAAACTTTTTGTTTTGCTGGTATGTGAAACTAGGTGGTATAAATTTAGCAACAATATAATTAGCATAATCAGCATACCATGGAGCAGTACGAGAAGCATTTATTACATTTAATTGTTCATCAGGAAAGCTATCATCAATAGGTAGTGGGTCATCAAGCACATTTTCTAACCTAGACAAGTTGTCTGCAACGGGGTTCTCAACTCCCTTTCTATCAACAATATGAAAATCAAATTATTGTAGTAGGAGAACCCATCTAATAAGTCTAGGTTTAGCATCTTTATTTTCCATAAGATATTTAATAGCAGCATGATCAGTGTGAATAGTTACTTTAGAATCAACAATATATGGTCTAAACTTCTCACAAGCAAATACAACTGCTAAGAATTCTTTTTCAGTAGTAGCGTAATTTCTTTGAGCATTGTCTAGAGTTTTACAAGCGTATTGAATAACATTTAATTTCTTATCAACTCTTTGCCCTAGAAAAAGACCTACAACATAATCACTAGCATCACACATAATTTCAAAAGGTAAATTCCAATCAGGTGGCTGAACAATAGGTGCGGAGATCAATGATTTTTTAAGTATTTCAAATGCTTCTACACAATCATCATCAAAGACAAATGGTATATCTTTTTGTAATAAATTAGTCAGAGGCCGAGAAATTTTTGAGAAGTCCTTAATGAACCTCCTATAAAAACCGGCATGGCCAAGGAAACTTCTTATACCTTTGATGTCCTTGGGACATGGCATCTTTTCAATAGCATCAACCTTGGCTTTATCAACTTCAATACCTCTTTCAAAAACTTTATGCCCGAAGTACCTTCATTAACCATAAAGTGGTACTTCTCCCAATTCAAGACAAGATTAGTTTCTTCACATCTCTGCAAAAGTCGATCAAGTTTGCTCAAGCAATCATCAAAAGAGGATCCATAGACGGAGAAATCATCCATAAAAACCTCACAAATCTTTTCACAAAAGTCAGAGAATATAGCCACCATGCATCTTTGAAAGGTAGCGGGTGCATTACATAAACCAAAAGGCATACGTCTATAAGCAAAAGTACCAAAAGGGCAAGTAAAAGTGGTCTTTGATTGATCATCGGCCGACACATGTATTTGAGAGAAACCAGAATAACTATCTAGAAAGCAAAAATGTGTATGTTTAGATAATCTTTCTAGCATTTGATTGATAAAAGGTAAGGGGTAATGATCCTTTTTAGTAGCTTTATTTAATTTGCGGAAATCAATTACCATCCTATAACCTGTAATAATTCTTTGCGGAATCAATTCATCTTTATCATTAGGAATGACAGTAATACCTCCCTTCTTAGGGACACAATGGACATGACTTACCCACTAACTATCAGCAATGGGATAAATAATACCTGCCTCAAGAAGCTTTAGTATTTCCTTTCTTACTACTTCTTTCATCTTAGGATTCAGCCGTCGTTGGTGATCACGAACTAGTTTAGCATCTTTCTCCAAATTTATTTTATGTTGACATAGAGTGGGACTAATGCCCTTAAGATCATCAAGAGTATATCCAATGGCAGCGCGGTGCTTCTTGAGAGTTTTCAATAATCTCTCTTCTTCATGCTCTGAAAGGTTAGCACTAATAATAACAGGATATATCTTCTTTTCACCAAGATAAGCATATTTAAGAGTATCAGGTAACGGTTTAAGCTCAAACACGGGATCACCCTTGGGTGGAGGAGGATCCCCTAGGATTTCAACAGGCAAATTGTGTTTCGGGATGGGTTCCTGTTTAAAGAATACTTCATCTATTTCCCTTCTTTCATTCATAAACATATCATTTTCATGGTCTAGCAAATATTGTTCTAAAGGATCACTAGGAGGTACGGCAATAGAAGAAAGACCAATAATTTCATCTTTACTAGGCAATTCCTCTTCACGGTGTTGTCTACGAAATTTAGAAAAGTTGAACTCATGAGACATATCACCTAGACCAATAGTAACAACATCCTTTTCGTAGTCTATCCTAGCATTAACTGTGTTCAAGAAGGGTCTACCAAATATAATGGGACAAAAGCTATCTTATGTGGAGCCAAGAACAAGAAAATTAGCAGGATATTTAGTTTTCCCACACAAGACTTCAACATATCTAACAATTCCCATTTGTGAAATAGTATCTCTATTGGCAAGTTTAACAGTAGGTGCAATATCATGCTTAATTTCTTTGTATAAGTCAATAGGTATTGCACTAGCACTTGCACCCATATCACACAAGCCATGATAACAATGATCTCCTATTTTAACAGAAATGACGGGCATGCCTACCACAGGTCTATGCTTATCTTTAGCACAAGTTTTAGCAATTCTAGCAGTTTCATCACGGAAATGAATAACATGCCCATCAATATTATCTGACAAGAGATCTTTAACAATAGCAATATTAGGTTCAACTTTAATTTGCTCAGGAGGTGTATAAGTTCTAATATTGCTTTTACGGACCACAGTTGAAGCTTTAGCATGATCCTTTATCCTAACAGGGAAAGGTGGTTTCTCAACATAAGAAGTAGGAACAATAGGATCATTTTTAGTGATAGTCTTTTATTCAACTTTAATAGGTGCAGCTACTTTTACTTCTATGGGAGGATGATATTTAAACCACTTCTCCTTAGGGAGATTGATATGAGCAGCAAAAGATTCATAGAAAGAAGCTACTATCTCAGAGTCAAGTCCATATTTAGTGCTAAATTTACGGAAAACATCGGCATCCATAAAAGATTTAACACAATCAAACTTAGGTGTCATACCTGACTCCTTACCTTCGTCGAGATCCCAATCTTCAGAGTTGCGTTTAATTCTTTCCAATAATTCCCATTTGAATTCAATAGTATTCATCATAAAAGAGCCAGCACAACAAGTATCGAGCATAGTGTGATTTTTATCAGAAAGCCGAGCATAATTTTTTTGAATAATCATTTATCTTGAGAGCTCATGATTGGGGCATGAATATAACATTGATTTAAGCCTCCCCCAAGCTTGAGCGATGCTTTCTCCTTCGTGAGGCCAGAAATTATATATATAATTGCGATCACGATGAACAAGATGCATAGGATAAAACTTCTGATGAAATTCCAATTTCAATCGTTTGTAGTTCCATGACCCAGTATCATCACATAGCCTATACCATGTCAATGCATCTCCCTTCAAAGATAAAGGGAAGACCTTCTTCTTCATAACATCTCCGGGCACACCTGCAAGCTTAAATAATCCACAAACTTCATCCACATATATTAGGTGCTCATCAGGATGCTTTGTTCCATCTCCTGCAAAAGGATTAGCTAGCAATTTTTCTATCATACCCGAAGGAATATCAAAGTAGACATTTTCATTTTCAGTAGGTTCAATAGGTTGAGGAGCAACTCTTTGATCTACTGGTCGGGGTGAAGATACCCCGAACAAGCCCCTCAGAGGATTACTTTCCATAGTAACAAGTGACAGTAAATTTCAGCACACTATATAAATTTTTCCTTACCAAATTCCACCTACCAAAGGCGCTCCACTCCCCGGCAACGGCGCCAGAAAAGAGTCTTGATGACCCACAAGTATAGGGGATCTATCGTAGTCCTTTCGATAGGTAAGAGTGTCGAACCCAACGAGGAGCAGAAGGAAATGATAAGCAGTTTTCAGCAAGGTATTTTCTGCTAGCACTGAAATAATAGGTAACAAATAGTTTTGTGATAAGATAATAGTAACGAGCAACAAGTAACAAAAGTAAATAAAGTGCAGCAAGGTGGCCCAATCCTTTTTGTAGCAAAGGACAAGCCTGGACAAGCTCTTATATAGGGAAAAGCGCTCCCGAGGACACATGGGAATTATCGTCAAGCTAGTTTTCATCACGTTCATATGATTCGCGTTCGGTACTTTGATAATTTGATATGTGGGTGGACCGGTGCTTGGGTACTGTCCTTACTTGAACAAGCATCCCACTTATGATTAACCTCTATTTCAAGCATCCACAACTACAACAAAAGTATTAAGGTAAACCTAACCATAGCATGAAACATATGGATCCAAATCAGCCCCTTACGAAGCAACGCATAAACTAGGGTTTAAGCTTCCGTCACTCTAGCAACCCATCATCTACTTAGTACTTGCCAATGCCTTCCTCTAGGCCCAAATAATGGTGAAGTGTCATGTAGTCGATGTTCACATAACACCAGTAGAGGATAGAAAACATACATCTCATCAAAATATCGAATGAATACCAAATTCACATGACTACTAATAGCAAGACTTCTCCCATGTCCTCAGGAACAAACGTAACTACTCACAAAGCATATTCATAATCAGAGGAGTATTAATATGCATAAAGGATCTGAACATATGATATTCCACCAAATAAACCAACTAGCATCAACTACAAGGAGTAATCAACACTACTAGCAACCTACAGGTACCAATCCCGGACTTGGAGACAAGAATTGGATACAAGAGACGAACTAGGAATTTGAGAGGAGATGGTGCTGGTGAAGATGTTGATAGAGATTGCCCTCTCCCGATGAGATGAGCGTTGGTGATGACGATGGCGATGATTTCCCCCTCCCGGAGGGAAGTGTCCCCGGCAGAACAGCTCTGCCGGCGCCCTAGATTGGCCGCCAAGGTTCTGCCTCGTGGCGGCGGAGTCTCGTCCCGAAAGGTTGCTTCTGATTTTCCTTTGTACGAAAGACTTCATATAGCAGAAGATGGGCACCGGAGGGCCAACAGGGGGCCCACGAGGCAGGGGGCGCGCCAGGGGGTAGGGCGCCCCCCCACTCTCATGGACAGGTGGAGGTCCCCCTGACGTATTTCTTCCGCTCAGCATTTTTATTATTTCCAAAAATAATTTTCGTGGAGTTTCAGGACTTTTGGAGTTGTGGAGAATAGGTCTCTAATATTTGCTCCTTTTCCAGCCCACAATTCCAGTTGCCGGCATTCTCCCTCCTTATGTAAACCTTGTAAAATAAGAGAGAATAGGCATAAGTATTGTGACATAATGTGTAATAACAGCCCATAATGCAATAAATATCAATATAAAAGCATGATGCAAGATGGACGTATCAGTCACATAATCTCAGATTCATCTATTCAAACCAACACAAAGTACTTCAAAGAGTGCCCCAAAGTTTCTACCGGAGAGTCTAGACAAAAACGTTTGCCAACCCCTATGCATAAGTTCACAATGTTACAGAACCCGCAAGTTGATCACCGAAACATACATCAAGTAGATCACATGAATATCCCATTGTCACCACAGATAAGCACATGCAAGACATACATCAAGTGTTCTCAAATCCTTAAAGACTGAATCCGATAAGATAACTTCTAAGGGAAAACTCAATCCATTACAAGAGAGTAGAGGGGGAGAAACATCATAATATCCAACTATAATAGCAAAGCTCGTGATACATCAAGATCGTGCTGAATCAAGAACACGAGAGAGAGAGAGAGAGATCAAACACATAGCTACTGGTACATACCCTCAGCCCCGAGGGTGAACTACTCCCTCCTCATCATGGAGAGCGCCGGGATGATGAAGATGGCCACCGGAGAAGGATTCCCCCCCTCCGGCAGGGTGCCAGAACGGGTCTAGATTGGTTTTCGGTGGCTACAGAGGCTTGCGGCGGCGGAACTCCCGGTCTATTCTGTTCTCCGATGGTTTTAGGGTATATGGATATATATAGGCGAAAGAAGTCGGTCAGGGGAGCCATGAGGGGCCCACGAGGGTGGATGGTGCGCCTAGGGGGGTAGGCGCGCCCCTGCCTCGTGCTCTCCTTGTTGATTCCCTGACGTGTACTCCAAGTCCCCTAGATTGCTTCTGTTCCAAAAATAACTCTCCCGAAGGTTTCATTCTGTTTGGACTCCGTTTGATATTCTTTTTCTGCGAAACACTGAAACAAGGAAAAAAACAGGAACTGACACTGGGCTCTGGGTTAATAGGTTAGTCCCAGAAATCATATAAAAGTGCTTCGTAAAGCCCATTAAACATACAAAAGAGATAATATAATAGCATGGAACAATCAAAAATTATAGATACGTTGGAAACGTATCAGCATCCCCAAGCTTAATTCCCGCTCGTCCAAGAGTAGGTAAATGGTAAAAACAGAAATTTTGATGTGGAATGCTACCTAACATATTTATCAATGTAAATATTTTTATTGTGGCATGAATATTTAGATCCTAAAGATTCAAGATGAGAGTCTAATGTTGACATTAAAACAATAATACTTCAAACACGCTAACCAAGCAATTATGTCTTATCAAAATAACATAGCCAAAGAAAGCTTATCCCTACAAAATCATGTAGTTAGGCCATGTTTCAACATTGTCACACAAACGTTCTCATCTTGCATAACCCTGATGACAAGCCGAGCAATTGGTTCATACTTTTAACGCGCTTCGGCCTTTTCAACTCTTACGCAATACATGAGCGCAAGCCATGGATATAGCACTATGGGTGGAGTAAAGTATAATGATGGGGGTTATGAGAGAAGACAAAAAGGTGGAAAGTCTCACATCGATGCGACTAATCAATAGGCTATGAAGATGCCCATCAATTGATGTCAATTAGAGGAGTAGGGATTGACATGCAACAGATGCACTAGAGCTATAAATATATGAAAGCTCAACAAAAGAAACTAAGTGGGTGTGCATCCAACTTGCTTGCTCACGAAGACCTAGGGCATTTTGAGGAAGCCCATCATTGGAATATACAAGCCAAGTTTTATAATGTAAAATTCCCACTAGTATATGAAAGTGACAACATAGGAGACTCTCTATCATGAAAATCATGGTGCTACTTTGAAGCACAAGTGTGGTAAAAGGATAGTAGCATTGTCCCTTCTCTCTTTTTCTCTCATTTTTTTATTTGGGCCTTTTCTCTTCTTCTTTTTTATGCCCCCCTTTTTTAGTCCGGAGTCTCATCCCGACTTGTGGCGGAATCATAGTCTCCATCATCCTTTCCTCACTAGGACAATGCTCTAATAATTATGATCATCACACTTTTATTTACTTACAACTCAAGAATTACAACTCAATACTTAGAACAAAATATGACTCTACGTGAATGCTTCCGGCGGTGTACCGGGATATGCGATGAATCAAGAGTGACATGTATGAAAAATAATGAATGGTGGCTTTGCCACAAATATGATGTCAACTACATGATCATGCAAAGCAATATGACAATGATGGAGCGTGTCATAATAAACGGAATGGTGGAAATTTGCATGTCAATATATATATCTCGGAATGGCTATGGAAATGCCATGATAGGTAGGTATGGTGGCTGTTTTTAGGAAGATATAAGGAGGCTTATGTGTGATAGAGCGTATCATATCACGGGGTTTGGATGCACCGGCGAAGTTTGCACCAACTCTCAAGGTGAGAAAGGGCAATGCGCGGTACCGTAGAGGCTAGAAAATTGTGGAAGGTTGAGAGTGCGTATAATCCATGGACTCACATTAGTCATAAAGAACTCATATACTTATTGCAAAGGTTTATTAGCCCTCGAAGCAAAGTACTACTACGCATGCCCCTAGAGGGAAAGATTGGTAGGAAAGGACCATCGCTCATCCCCGACCGCCACTCATAAGGAAAGCAATAAAAGAACACCTATGTGTCAAAATTGTTATGCAACTTTTACCATGCGTGAATGCTACGGGACTTGCCAACTTTAACACAAGTATTTCTCAATTTCACAATTACTCAACTAGCACACTCTAATATTTCCACCTTTATATCTCAAAACACTTATCAACTATCTAACTTCTCATGATATTCAATGAACTCAATATGGAAAATTAATTTCACAATTAAAGAAAATTACCATGCAGTTTAAGACTCTCAAAATAATGTAAGTGAAGCATGATAGTTCATATATGTCTTCAAAATAAATCCACCGCCGTGCTCTAAAAGATATAAGTGAAGCAGTAGAGCAAACAACAAACTACTCCGAAAGATATAAGTGAAGATCAATGAGTAATTAAATAATTATGTAGCTATGTGAAGACTCTCTCCCATTTAAGAATTTCAGATCTTAGTATTTTAGTCAAACAGCAAGCAAAGCTAAAGAAAATAAAACGACGCTCCAAGCAAAACACATATCATGTGGTGAATAAAAATATAGCTCCAAGTAAAGTTACCGATGAACGAAGATGAAAGAGGGGATGCCATCTGGGGCATCCCCAAACTTAGGCTCTTGGTTATCCTTGAATATTAACTTGGGGCGCCTTGGGCATCCCCAAGCTTAGGCTCTTGCCACTCCTTATTCCATAGTCCATCGAATCTTTACCCAAAAGTTGAAAACTTCACAACACAAAACTCAACAGAAAACTCATAAGCTCCGTTAGTATAAGAAAATAAATCACCACTTAGGTACTGTTGTGAACTCATTCTAAATTCATATTTGTGTAATATATACTGTATTCCAACTTCTCTATGGTTCATACCCTCCGATACTACTCATAGATTTATCAAAATAAGCAAACAACACATAGAAAACAGAATCTGTCAAAAACAGAACAATATGTAGTAATCTGTATCAAACGTATACTTCTGGAAATACAAAAATTCTTCCACACTAGGACGACCTAGATAATTTGATTATTGATCTACTGCAATTGGAATCGGTATTTTATCACTTTCTGGTGATTTTTAACAATTGTTTTCGTGAGCAGAAAGTTTCTGTCTTTTTCAGCAAGATCAAATATTTTTTTTTGACTGGAAACTATGAGGCAACAGCCCCACATTACTTTATTAAAACTCAAGCAAATAAACAAGGTACAAAAGGTCCTGATAAGAAAATATAAAAGCTACTCACCTAAAGAAATAGGCTACTTACCTATGGCCCTATGTACAAATTTACAATGTGGGCAATATAATACAAACAACCAGTTAGGGCAGAGAATTAATCCAATGCAGCAGCAAAGGTTTTAAACTAGGATTAAATCTGTGGGAGAGCAGAGTTATATCATGGATGAAATTTCTCCTCCATGCTACGAAGGTATGTCTCTCATTTCTGAAGATTCTTCCATTCCTCAATAATCAGACATTCCAAGCAGCAAGATAAACAACCTCCTTGAAAAAAGGCTGACCAAAACTCTTCGTGGCAGCAATGAGACACTCAGAAGGCGACAGGCCAACAAGCCATTGAATTTGCAAATAATTCCAGACTCTTGTGCTGAATTGGCAGGTGAAGAAAAGGTGCATTCTGTCCTCATGGGCTTGTGCAGGGCATAAGGGACAAGTATTGTCCTCCTGCGGCAATCTCTAGTGCCTCCTAACCAGGAGATCACGGGTGTTGAGTCTACCATTAAGCATCAACCACGCAAACACCTTGATCTTCATTGTTGATCTACTCTCCCAGATCCATTTGGCTGGCATATCAACAGGAATATGGGCATGCATTGTTACATAGTAACTTTTGGCAGAAAATTTTCCTTTGCCAGGGATCCATGACCAAGAATCATTGAGACTTTCATCTATATCCATATGAGCCAAGCCATTCTGCACTGTGATCATTTCCTCCATTGCTTTTGGTGACAAAGGTAAATGGAAGAGCTCAGATATATCAAGGGTGTTGAGGACATCTCTGACAGAAACCTTATCATCAATTGCAATATCAAATAATTATCATCCAAGAAGATCCTATAGGTCTTACTTGGCACAAACACTAATCAAAACATAAAACCAAATCTAACCAGAGGCTAGATGATTTATTTATTACTAAACAGGAGAAAAAAAGGCAAAAAACAAAAATAAAATTGGGTTGCCTCCCAATAAGCGCTAATGTTTAATGCCCCTAGCTAGGCATGATGATTTCAATGATGCTCATATAAAAGATAAGAACTGAAACATAAAGAGAGCATCACGAAGAATATGACTAGCACATTTAAGTCTAACCCACTTCCTATGCATAGGGATTTTGTGAGCAAAGAACTTATGGGAACAATAATCAACTAGCATAGGAAGGCAAAACAAGCACAACTTCAAAACTTTAAGCACATAGAGAGGAAACTTGATATTATTGCAATTCCTACAAGCATATATTCCTCCCTCATAATAATTTTCAGTAGCATCATGAATGAATTCAACAATATAACCATCACATAAAGCATTATTCTCATGATGCACAAGCATATAATTTTTATTACTCTCCACATAAGCAAATTTGTTCTCATGAATAGTAGTGGGAGCAAACTCAACAAAATAACTATCATGTGAGGCATAATCCAATTGAAAATTAAAATAAGGATGACAAGCTTCATGGTTATCATTATTCTTTATAGCATAAATGTCATCACAATAATCATCATAGATAGCAATTTTGTTCTCATAATCAATTGGAACCTCTTCCAAAATAGTGGATTCATCACTAAATAAAGTGATGACCTCTCCAAATCCAGTTTCATCAATATAATCATAATAAATAGGAGGCATGCTTTCATCATAATAAATTTTCTCATCAAAACTTGGGGGACAAAAAATATCATCTTCATCAAACATAGCTTCCCCAAGCTTGTGGCTTTGCATATCATTAGCATCATGGATATTCAAGGGATTCATACTAACAACATTGCAATCATGCTCATCATTCAAATATTTAGTGCCAAACATTCTAATGCATTCTTCTTCTAGCACTTGAGCACAACTATTGGAATCCTTATTTTTCACGAAAGATATTAAAAAGATGAAGCATATGAGGTACCCTCAATTCAATTTTTTTGTAGTTCTCTTTTATAGACTAAACTAGTGATAAAACAAGAAAATAAAAGATTCGATTGCAAGATCTAAAGATATACCTTCAAGCACTCATCTTCCCAGCAACGGCGCCAGAAAAGAGCTTGATGTCTACTACACAACCTTCTTCTTGTAGACGTTGTTGGGCCTCCAAGTGCAGAGGTTTGTAGGACAGTAGCAAATTTCCCTCAAGTGGATGACCTAAGGTTTATCAATCTGTGGGAGGCGTATGATGAAGATGGTCTCTCTCAAGCAACCCTGCAACCAAATAACAAAGAGTCTCTTGTGTCCCCAACACACCCAATACAATGGTAAATTGTATAGGTGCACTAGTTCGGTGAAGAGATGGTGATACAAGTGCAATATGGATGGTAGATATAGGTTTTTGTAATCTGAAAATATATAAAACTGCAAGGTAACTGAAGATAAAAGTGAGCACAAACGGTATTGCAATGCTAGGAAACAAGGCCTAAGGTTCATACTTTCACTAGTGCAAGTTCTCTCAACAATAATAACATAATTGGATCATATAACTATCCCTCAACATGCAACAAAGAGTCGCTCCAAAGTCACTAATAGCGGAGAACAAACAAAGAGATTATTGTAGGGTACGAAACCACCTCAAAGTTATTCTTTCTGATCAATCTATTCAAGAGTCCGTAGTAAAATAACACGAAGCTATTCTTTCCATTCGATCTATCATAGAGTTCGTACTAGAATAACACCTTAAGACACAAATCAACCAAAACCATAATGTCACCTAGATACTCCAATGTCACCTCAAGTATCTGTGGGTATGATTATACGATATGCATCACACAATCCGAGATTCATCTATTCAAACCAACACAAAGTACTTCAAAGAGTGCCCCAAAGTTTCTACCGGAGAGTCTAGACGAAAACGTGTGCCAACCCCTATGCATAAGTTCACAATGTTACAGAACCCGCAAGTTGATCACCGAAACATACATCAAGTAGATCACGTGAATATCCCATTGTCTCCATAGATAAGCACATGCAAGACATACATCAAGTGTTCTCAAATCCTTAAAGACTCAATCCGATAAGATAACTTCAAAGGTAAAACTCAATCCATTACAAGAGAGTAGAGGGGGAGAAACATCATAAGATCCAACTATAATAGCAAAGCTCGCGATACATCAAGATCATGCCGAATCAAGAACACGAGAGAGAGAGAGAGAGACCAAATACATAGCTACTGGTACATACCCTCAGCCTCGAGGGCGAACTACTCCCTCCTCGTCATGGAGAGCGCCGGGATGATGAAGATGGCCACCGGAGAAGGATTACCCCCTCCGGCAGGGTGCCGGAACGGGTCTAGATTGGTTTTCGGTGGCTACAAAGGCTTGTGGCAGCGGAACTCCCGATCTATTCTGTTCTCCGATGGTTTTAGGGTATATGGATATATATAGGCGAAAGAAGACGGTCAGGGGAGCCACGAGGGGCCCACGAGGGTGGAGGGCGCGCCTGGGGGGGGGGTAGGCGCGCCCCCTTCCTCGTGCTCTCCTCGTTGATTCCCTGACGTGTACTCCAAGTCCCCTGGATTGCTTCTGTTCCAAAAATAACTCTCCCTGGATTGTTTCTGGAGCATAGGAACTGGCAGTGGGCTCTGGGTTAACAGGTTAGTCCCAAAAATTATATAAAATTGCTTCGTAAAGGCCATTAACATCCAAAAGAGATAATATAATAGCATGGAACAATCACAAATTATAGGTACGTTGGAAACGTATCAGGCCATACTCCGGATACCATCAAACCAAGATGAAGGAATTCGACCAAGCCACACCTGCATTCAACACCATGCCCTTTGGGCTCAAAAACGCCGGTGCCACATACCAGCGCATGATTCAAACGTGCCTGGAAAAGCAAATCAGCAAGATAGTTGAGGCATATGTCGAATCATTAGTGGACGACTTACGCCTTAAATTCGACAACCTCCGAAGATATGACATACGGATCAATCTAGAAAAGTGCGTTTTCGGCGTTCCTGCCGAAAAACTGCTTGGGTTCATTGTTTCCAATAGGGGAATCGAAGCTAACCCAGCCAAAATCCGAGCCCTGTCACAGTTGGCTACACCAACAGATCTCAAGCAGGTCCAAAAACTAGTCGGGTGCGTGGCAGCTTTGAGCCGCATTATCTCCAGATTAGGAGAAAAGGCACTGCCATTGTTTCGCCTGCTCCAACACACCGACCAATTTGCGTGGACGGATGCCGCAACAGCCGGACTGAAAAAAAAACAAAAACTTTGTTAGCAAGCAACCCAATCCTGGCCTCGCCAAACGTCGGCGAACCCATGTTACTATACATATCTGCAACGCACCAGGTGGTGAGTGCGGTGCTCGTCGTCGAACGAGAGGAAGAGGGACATAAATTCCCACTTCAAAAACCAAAATACTATGTATCGACGATCCTCACACCATGCAAACCCCGATACCCACATTATCAAAAGATAGCATACGCGGCCTTTATGGCATCTCGGAAGCTGCGGCACTACTTTCAAGAGTGTTCGATCACGGTGGCTTCCGAAGTACCACTTAATGATGTCATAAACAACCGGGACGCCACCGGGTGGATTACCAAATGGGCCATTGGGCTCTTACTGTTTGAAATAACATAAAAGCCATGCCGAGCCATTAAATCTCAGGTGTTGGCTGACTTCGTCGCCAAATGGACAGAGGCCGAACTCCCGAAAGAGTACGGCATGTATTCCAACTAGGTGATGCACTTCGACGGCAATAAAATGCTAGCCGAACTTGGGGTTGGTATCGTTTTGACATTCCCCACAGGAGACACAATATGTTATGTGCTCCAAATACTATATACAGACTCTAATAATCAGCCAAATATGAGGCCCTATTGCATGGTCTTCGGATGGCCGTCTCTATGGGCATACAATGCCTCGAGGTGCTCGGGGATTCAAACCTTGCAATATCCCAAATAAACGGAGAATTTGATGCCAAAGATCCGAAGATGGTGGCTTTTAACGCAACGTCGTACTTCAAATATCAGCCCGGTTCGAGGGGCTCGAGTTTCATCACGTAGCCCGAGAGAGTAATCAAGCAGCGGACATCCTTGCTCGCATGGGCGCTAAGCGCAACCCCGTCCCACCCAATACCTTTGTGGAGAGGCTCTTCAAGCCATCCGTGGTATGGCAGGATGAGAGCAACAACACCAGTCCGGAGCCGATCATACCCCGAGATTCCGAACACAACTCCAATATCATCGGGGGCTCGACCACCGAAATAACACCATCGGCCCATATAATCATGGCAGTAATCGCCCCATGGACCGAACCCTTCCTGGCCTACCTTAATAGGCGAGAGCTCCCTGAGGACCAGAATGACACCTGTTCATCGTTCGACGCCCGAAAGCCTACAAGGTTCATGAAGGAGAGCTCTACAAGAAAAGTACTACCGGAGTCCTTCAAAGATGTATCTTCGAAGAAGAGGGGCGACAACGCTTGGCCGAAATCCATGCTGGTCTTGGCGACCATCATGCCGCAGCTCGGGCCCTTGTAAGTAAGGCCTTCCCTACCGGTTTTTTCTGTCCTACGGCCCGAGCAGATGCACAGGCCCTCGCCCAACATTGTGTCGGATGCCAGCTTTTCGCCAATCAAAGCCATATGCTGCCTACCGCCCTACAAACAATCCCCATTACTTGGCCTTTTGCGGTCTAGGAGATTGACATGGTTGGACCCCTTAAAGAGGGAAGCCATAAGAAAAAATACCTACTGGTCATGGTAGATAAATTCACTAAGTGGATAGAGGCCAAACCAGTTAAAACAGCCGAAGCTGGACGTGTAATAGATTTCATATCCGATGTCGTACACCATTATGGTGTCCCACACAACATCATCACCGATAACGGCTCCAACTTCACAACCCACGAGGTAAAAACTTGGTGTGCTAATCTGGGCATCAAGCTCGATTATGCCTCCGTCTATCACCCTCAAACAAACGGTCAAGTCGAATGGGCTAATGTCCTGATAATGAGCGGCATTAAACCCAGACTACTGCGATCCTTAAAGGAGTCAGATAAACACTGGGTTGAGGAGCTCGACTCCGTACTCTGGGGGCTGCGGACCATGCCCAATCGCACGACCAAATACACACCATTTTTCATGGTGTACAGCGCAGAGGCCGTCTTGCCCTGCGATATTATTCAGGACTCACCTTGAGTACGCATGTACGATGAGAGAGAGGCCGAGCTCGATCGGCAAGATGACTTAGATGGCCTGGAGGAGGAGCGCGATGTCGCAAAAGCTTGTTCAGCATTCTACCAACAACAAGCTCGAAGATACCAAAGCAGAGAAGTGCGGGCCAAGACTTATAATGTCGGTGAACATGTTCTATGCCTACCAGAGAAGAAAAAGGACAAGCTCAAGCCCAAATGGGAGGGTCCCTTCATTATAGATGAAGTTCTCACTAGAGGAGCCTATCGCCTTTGTAATGCATCGGACAATCGCCTAGAGCCGAACCCATGGAATGCAGCCAGACTCCAAAGATTCTATGCCTAAGTCCGGACTCATTGTTCGTTACCTTTTTTTCTCTCTTTTCTCTTTCTTCCTTTTGTTTTTATACGATTCTATCCCGTGTTCGGATAAACCACACACTTAAGGGGTATACATCCTTAAGGCCCCGTTTGATAGCTCAGTTTTTTCTAAGTATTTTGATAATAATGTAGTATTTGAGATTAGCATGGTTTTAATTACTATGAGGTGTTTGGTTGCCACTAAAAACTATGATATTAATACTGTAGTATTTGCAAAACTGTGGTATTTCTCTGTTTCTAAAAAAGAACCCTGGACCTCTTTTTTAAACTGAGCTGGCAAAGAAATGCCTTGTCGTCATCTTCCTCCTTGCTGCAAGCCGCTGTCACCTCCTCCTTTATCCTCATGTTACTTCTGCTCGATGACCTTGTTTGGTTGAATCTTGTTTGTGAACTCCTTCGCTCAACCTTTGCCTCTGATGTGCTGTCGTGGTGCACTGTCTAATAGCTTTTTTTGCGGGTCCACTATCTAATAGCTGATCGCTAGTACGTCATACACTCTCCGTGCCGGCACTGATCCCTGCCTCCTGTCGTTTCCCCCTCTAGCCCGGTCATGCTAGCCGTGAGGAACGGAGCGAGCAAGTCCTATTGGACTGCTGGTGGAGCTTGCTACCCAGGCATGCGGGCAAAGCTGAGCTGCTGTAGTTGTTGTTTGCGATGTTTGTCCATCGGTGCCGGCTACAACACACGAGTATCCATAACATATACCCAACTAGCTCTTGCTCGAGTGACTGTAACTAGTTAGGAACAGACGTGCTTGTAATAACTATCAGCCGGTTAGCTAGCTACTTTTACATTGCTGCATAAAGCACTAGCCAAACCAGTTGTAGTATTCACAATACTTTGGTATGTCAAAAAATGTGGTATCTTGTACCCACGGACTAAAATACTACAATTTTCAATACTTTGGTTTTTGCAATACCTTGCTATCAAACACAACCTAAATGTACAAACCCCCCAATACCTGGGGGCTTCTAGTCACAGAAGCTTATTATTATTATTCGAGTATCAAGCTCACCGTATTTATGTGTCGTTTTCTCATATATGTCTTTTCTTCGCCATTATATGCACCTTTATGACTTAAGTTTTTGCCAAGCTGGGTTGCCTAGCTCCTGTGCTTATGCCCTACATTCCCGCTTGTTCGGCTAGGGCATAAAGGGAGCACCTCTGCGATTGTTACAGCCGGGTTATCAGGAAGTGTACCTCAGATGGGTGAAGCCGAAAGCTAGCGACCTTATGGGAATAACAGGTCGGCGGACAAAAGATGAACTGCCCTCGCGGTGATACAAGTCCCCAAATACAATGTGTACTGTGATTTTTAGCATCACAGCTCAGGCATGCACAACATTGCATGCCGGCCCAGGGAGAGGGACCCTTAATGGAACTATTCTCTCTGGAAGATGTTTCTTATGATCAAATTTAATATAGCATAACTCCCCGAATACAACTTGTCCGCTAAAGCAACTATGACCGGACTGCCTGGTTTCCGAACATACGTCGGTGTTTACCACCAGTACAGTATTCAGAAACACTCGAAAGTTTTGGATTTCGGAGGTTAAAGCGGAAGGTCTGCCATGAAAATCATTTTACAATTCGGCTCGAGATCCGTTTGTCGATAACAAGTACACTACTACCTGGACTCGAAAACTTCCTCCTCCTCTAGACCATCTAATAAGTTGTCTAGCTTACAATCCTGTTGCGAAAACTTGGCAGTTATCTTTACTTGGTCATATACTAAGCTACCAGGAATTTCCTGTCCATCTGGTCCCCGAGGCCTGACTCGGGCCATATGATTCGGATCAAGTCTAGTGTGTCGTGTTTTCACCATGGCCAAGGCCTCTCGTGCGCCTTCTCGGCATGCTGATATCTTCCATAGTCCAAAGCGGCGATGATCTCCCTTGAATAAATTCACGAGTTCCTCCATACTTCCTGGAGGAGAATCGACCGGCCATAAAGCTTTAGCAATGTTCCTCATTGCCTTCTGGGCTCACTCATGCACTTTGGACAGCTCTTGTAGCAGATCGCCTTTAAATCCGGACACCTCTCCTTCGGGCCGCCTAGTCAGCACACCTACAGACACAAACTTGTTAAACTTCCCATTGGGGGACTGTATGAAAGTGAGGTTAAAAAGCATACTGAATATGTCGCCTCTCAGCTTTCTGTTTTCCTTCAAGGCGTCTGTCAGTTGGGCTCGTATGTCCTTCAGCTCCTTGGCATGCTTGATGTTGGCATCGTGCAACTTGTCCTTCTCATCCCTGGTCCGCGTTAGTATACGCTGACCAGCAGCCTCTTGCCTTTCGGCATGTTGTTTATCTGCCTGCGCGGCCTTCAGTCTCTCTTCCAGCTGATCCGGCGATCCTGCCGATGTAAATACATCAGTGTTTATTTCTAAAAAACATTGCTGGCACATGATTATATTTTCCGGACAGTAGCGGACATTACTAGTCGGTGCCTCCTCGGACTTCGCCAGCTTGGTGGTGACAGTAGTTAGCTGGGTCCGACATTTTTTCCAGCTCTTGGGACAACATGTTGTTCTTCTCTGTGAGTACTTGATCATGCAACGATCCTCAAATCAGCCGTCAACTGCTTTAAGTCTCGGGGGCTACTGACACATGATCTTACTCGCATATCCTTTGAAAGCTGGTGAGTGGCTCCAGCGAGCCCATCCCGAGCAGCTCAGATATATGCATCCGCTGAGCTGAAGGCATTGAATGCATCTTTGATGAAAGTTGGGTCGTGCATAGCCGCCCTCCGGTGCCGATGGTTCATCCGAATCCGCAGGGAGAGGACAATCTGACATTTCACTGGTATCAACCCTGGACAGGGTCCGGGTTTGACTGGGTGATGCATGACCAGCGAGGCCTCCGGACATAGTCCGGCGTATGCTTTTCCTAAAAAATGTGGCATAGCAGGAAACATCACAATTCGGTATATCTGCCAAGGGCATATTGAAAACCATACCTTTTTTATGAAGGCGGGGGCTCGACAGTATCGCCGTTCTCCTTTCTTTTTGAAGATCCGCCCTGCACAGGCGTCGCCTTCTTAAGGGACGCTACCCATGAGGCGTGGCGAGATGAGCGCCGCCCCTTTGGAGCACGAGACAATGTTGTGGGTGAGGCACGATGAGAAAACTATTTTGGAGGAGACGTCTCCCGGGTACTTACGTGGGAGGAGCGGAGAAGGCCGGGATAATCGGCTATGATGGCCACTTCTGTGCCGTCATTGTTGGGGAACGAAGTAATTTCAAAAAAAATCCTACGCACACGCATGATCATGGTGATGCATAGCAACGAGAGGGGAGAGTATGTCCACGTACCCTCATAGACCGAAAGCAGAAGCGTTATGACAACGCGGTTGATGTAGTCGTACGTCTTCACGATCCGACCGATCCAAGTACCGAACGCACGGCACCTCCAAGTTCAGCACACGTTTAGCTCGATGACATCCCACGAACTCCGATCCAGCAGAGCTTCGAGGGGGAGTTCGGTCAGCACGACGGCATGATGACGGTGATGATGTTGCTACCGACGCAGGGCTTCTCCTAAGCACCGCTATGATATGACCGAGGTGGAATATGGTGGACGGGGGAACCGCACACGGCTGGGAGAGATCAACAGACCAACTTGTGTGTCTATGGGGTGCCCCCTGGCCACGTATATAAAGGAGTGGACGAGGGGGAGAGGGCCGACCCCTATGGCCGCCCTGGAGGAGTCCTACTCCCACCGGGAGTAGGATTCCTCCCCTTCCAAGTAGTAGGAGTAGGAGACAAGGGGAAGAGGGAAGAGAAGGAAGGAGGGGGCGCAGCCCCTCCCCTTAGTCCAATTCAGACTAGTCATTGGGGGGCGCGCGGCCTGCCTCTCTCTCTCTCTCTCCCCTAAAGCCCAATAAGGCCCATATACTTCTTCCCCCGTATTCCCGTAACTCCCCGGTACTCCAAAAAATACCCGAACCACTCGGAACCTTTCCGATGTCCGAATATAGTCGTCCAATATATCGATCTTTACGTCTCGACCATTTCGAGACTCCTGTTCATGTCCCTGATCTCATCCGGGAGTCCGAACTACCTTCAGTACATCAACACACATAAACTCATATTACCGATCGTCACCGAACGTTAAGCGTGCGGACCCTACGGGTTCGAGAACTATGTAGACATAACCGAGACATGTCTCCAGTCAATAACCAATAGCGGAACCTGGATGCTCATATTGGCTCCACATATTCTACGAAGATCTTTATCGGTCAAACCACATAACATCATATGTTGTTCCCTTTGTCATTGGTATGTTACTTGCCCGAGATTCGATCGTAGTTATCTTAATACGTAGTTCAATCTCGTTACCGGCAAGTCTCTTTACTTGTTCCCTAATGCATCACCCCGCAACTAACTCATTATTCACATTGCTTGCAAGGCTTATAGTGATGTGCATTACCGAGAGGGCCCAGAGATACCTCTCCGACAAACGGAGTGACAAATCCTAATCTCGAAATACGCCAACTCAACAAGTACCTTCGGAGACACCTGTAGAGCACCTTTATAATCACCCAGTTACGTTGTGACATTTGGTAGCACACAAAGTGTTCCTCCGGTAAACGGGAGTTGCATAATTTCATAGTCATAGGAACATGTATAAGTCATGAAGAAAGCAATATCAACATACTAAACGATCAAGTGCTAAGCTAACGGAATGGGTCAAGTCAATCACATCATTCTCCTAATGATGAGATCCCGTTTATCAAATGACAACTCATGTCTATGGTTAGGAAACTTAACCAGCTTTAATCAACGAGCTAGTCAAGTAGAGGCATACCAGGGACACTCTGTTTGTCTATGTATTCACACATGTATTATGTTTCCGGTTAATACAATTCTAGCATGAATAATAAACATTTATCATGAAATAAGGAAATAAATAATAACTTTATTATTGCCTCTAGGGCATATTTCCTTCGGTGTCCCACTTGCACTAGAGTCAATAATCTAGATCACATCGCCATGTGATTTAACATCAAAAGTTCACATCACCATGTGATTAACACCCATAGTTCACATTGTCATGTGACCAACACCCAAAGGGTTCACTAGAGTCAATAATCTAGTTCACATCGCTATGTGATTAGCACCCAAACAGTACTAAGGTGTGATCATGTTTTGCTTGTGAGAGAAGTTTAGTCAACGGGTCTGCCATATTCAGATCCGTATGTATTTTGCAAATTTCTATGCCAACAATGCTCTGCACGGAGATACTCTAGCTAATTGCTCCCACTTTCAATATGTATCTAGATCGAGACTTAGAGTCATCCAGATCGGTGTCAAAGCTTGCATCGACGTAACTCTTTAAGATGAACCTTTTGTCACTTCAATAATCAAGAAACATGTCCTTATTCCACTAAGGATAATTTTGATCGTTGTCCAGTGATCAACTCCTAGATCACTATTGTACTCCCTTGTCAAACTCAGTGGTAGGGTATACAATAGATCTGGTACACATCATGGCATACTTTATAGAACCTATGGCTGAGGCATAGGGAATGACTTTCATTCTTTTTCTACCTTCTGCCGTGGTCGGGCTTTGAGTCTTACTCAATTTCACACCTTCTAACACAGGCAAGAACTCTTTCTTTGACTGTTCCATTTTGAACTATTTCCAAATCTTGTCAAGGTATGTACTCATTGAAAAAACTTATCAAGCGTCTTGATTTACCTTTATAGATCTTGATGCTCAATATGTAAGCAGCTTCACTGTGGTCCTTCATTGAAAAACTCTTATTCAAGTATCCTTTTATGCTATCCAGAAATTCTATATCATTTCCAATCAACAATATGTCATCCACATATAAGATTAGAAATGCTACAGAGCTCCCACTCACTTTCTTGTAAATACGGGCTTCTCCAAAAGTCTGTATAAAACCATATGCTTTGATCACACTATCAAAACATTTATTCCAACTCCGAGAGGCTTGCGCTAGTCCAAAGATGGATCGCTCGAGCGTTTGCACACTTTGTTAGCATCCTCAGGATCGACAAAACCTTCTGGTTGCATCAGATAGAACACGTCTTTAAGAAATCCATTAAGGAATGCAGTTTTGTTTATCCATTTTCCAGATTTCAAAAAATGCAGCAATTGCTAACATGATTCGGACAGACTTAAGCATCGCTACGAGTGACAAAATCTCATCGTTGCCAACACCTTGAACTTTGTCAAAAACCTTTTTTGACAATCTGACCTTTGTAGATAGTAACACTACTATCAACGTCTGTCTTCCTCTTGAAGATCCATTTATTTTCTATGGCTTGCTGATCATCGGGCAAGTCAACCAAAGTCCACACTTTGTTCTCATACATGGATCCCATCTCAGATTTCATTGCCTCAAGCCATTTCGCGAAATCTGGGCTCATCATCGCTTCCTCATAGTTCATAGGTTCGTCATGGTCAAGTAACATGACCTCCAGAACAGGATTACCATACCACTTTGGTGCGGATCTCACTCTGGTTTACCTACAAGGTTCGGTAGTAACTTGATCTGAAGTTACATGATCATCATCATTAGCTTCCTCACTAATTGGTGTAGTAGTCACAGGAACATTTTTCTGTGATGAACTACTATCCAATAAGGGAGCAGGTACAGTTACCTCATCAAGTTCTACTTTCCTCCCACTCACTTCTTTTGAGAGAAACTCCTTACCTAGAAAGGATCCATTCTTAGAAACGAATATTTTGCCTTCGGATCTGTGATTAGTAGGTGTACCCAACTGTCTCCTTTGGGTATCCTATGAAGACACATTTCTCCGATTTGGGTTTGAGCTTATCAGGATGAAACTTTTTCACATAAGCATTGCAACCCCAAACTTTAAGAAACGATAACTTTGGTTTCTTGCCAAGCCACAGTTCATATGGTCTCGTCTCAATAGATTTAGATTGTGCCCTATTTAACGTGAATGCAGCTGTCTCTAATGCATAACCCCAAAACGATAATGGTAGATCGGTAAGAGACACCATAGATTGCACCATATCTAATAAAGTAAGGTTACGATGTTCGGACACACCATTACTGTAGCGACCCGACCTCAGATGGTCAAGTCTCTATGCTCCGGTGTCATCCCTGGATCAGTAATGCTGACACCACACAGTACTTCAAAGGATTTATAGCAGAGTAGCAATCACACACTTATTACATCGATGTCTCAAAGAGAACTTATTACAATAAATATGGCTTAAGGCCATCTAATAACGATAACAGCGGAAGACTTGGAAGATAAGTGAGTCCATCAACTCCAACGGCATCACTGAGTAGAGAACCACGACCTAAAAGCACCTTACTCGTCGTCTGAAAAGTCTGCAACATGAAAGTTGCAGCCCGAAAACGGGCCAGCACATGGAATATGCTGGCAATGTAACACATAGAGAATAATGAATGATAAGCCTATACTACATGCATATATGGCTGGTGGAAAAGCTCTATGGTTACAGTTTTGCGTAAAGCCAATTTTTCCCTACTACAAAGGAATAGATTTTACTTAACTATCATGGTGGTTGAAACATCGAGAATGGTTGACAGCATTCCGATCCCAATTAAGTGAACAATTAAAACCCAATAATATTAATTAGAAGTAACATGATGAGATTCACATGATATTCAAGTACTAGATACACTCTGCAGAGGTTTGCGCACTTTTCCCCACAAGACTCGATCGCCTCCGTTTGGTTTCTTGCACTACATGATGTTTGAGAAACGGATGACCGAGACATAGTCTTTCAGAAGCGCTAGCACCTTATGTTTGGATAGACCGGTACACCTACTTTCCCCTACATCTGCTAGTCTACCCTGTAAGAGTTCGCACGACTTAATCAACTATGCCAGAGCCCATAATGGCTTGTGGCTGCACACGGGAAGTTACTAGCATGAATGATCTTATGACCCCTTTGAGCCTGGGTGGCGGTCCAAAGAAAAACAGGCAAGTCCTGATAGAAACCAGGTGCCTCAATCCACCCAGATGTGTATTTAAGTTGCCACCTTAGATAAAACCATTAATTAACAATACTCACATCTGTCATGGATATCACTCACCCAATCCACGTCTACTAGCATAGCATGGCATAATAAGCAAACGTAGAAGTAACTCCCAAAGGTTTCATAAGTAAAACAGGTAATAGGTACTACCTCAACTACTTCCCATCCCACAGCTTAATTAGATCCTAATCATGCAATGTGTGAGGATTGATCTAATGCAGTAAAAACTGGGCAATGAGACAGTATGATCAAAGTGTTACTTGCCTTGCTGAGGATCCGCGAAACCTAGAGCTTCGAAATAACAGGCGGCGCACTCCGGGTGATCTATCGCAGACAAACAACAAGCATACAATAAATACTCATCTAATGCACAGATAAAACTCGAACAAAAGATCGAACCAGAATGTTCAACTTAAGAACTCCGGTTGCAAAAGAAAACGAACCAAACAAAGCAACGGAAAACAAACGACAGAACAAAACAACTCGGTTCTAGCAATTTGGAACTAGGTCAAATTTTACAGTAGAAAAAACTTGTTTAAGTTGATTAGTCGGAACGGCGATTTCGAAATGAAACTCCAGGCGCTTGAAGCACCTGATTCCGATAAACGAGCGAGAAGATAAACTAGAAAGAAGATCGGATCTGAAATCGCAATCAGAAAAATCGCAGGATAAATCCGACAAAAAAGAAAAACGACGAACGGTTGAACGAACGGACGTTCGTTAACCGAGACTAACCGGTGATCACGTTCGTTAAGACGAACGGTCCGGCGAACGCTCGCTAAATAATTAAACCGAAAGAAAAACGAAAACCGATCTAGGGTTTCAAAAAAACTGAAACAAAATAAACCGGAACGGTTTTAAAAATCCGAACCGAAGCGAGGGGGAGGCGCTGCGCGGGGCTACCTCATCGGCGGGAGGATCCGGCGGGGCGGCGGGGCTGCGGCGGGGCGAGGCGCGGGCGGCGGGGCGAGGCGCGGGCGGCGGCGGCAGGCGACGGCGGCGCTGGCGAGCGACGGCTGCGAGCGGCGGCGGCGTCGGCTTGCGGCTGCTGCTGCTGCTTGCTGCGGGCGACGGGGGGGCTGGGTGGGGAGGAGAGGGGGAGAGGGGGGTATATAAAGAGGGGAGGGGGTGGCTTGGGGGAGGGGGCAAGAAAGATGAGTCCAAGTAGGACTCGGCGGCGGCGGGCGGCGGCGCTGGCGTGCGCGCGCGCGCGGGGGAGCGGCTGGGCCGGCCGGCTCGGCTGGGCCCTCGGCCCAGTCGGGCGCTGCGAATTTTTTTAAATAGATTCGCGCGCAGAAAAACAAATAAAAAAATCTAAACGAACTCCAAAAATTCCGAAGTAAATTTTCCCCGACTCCTAAAAATGAGTCGAACAAAATGAACTTTTACTCGGGGCCTAAATGCAATATTTTTAAAACACGCATTTTTCCCTAATGCAAATAAACTCCGGAAAAATCCAAAATTTGATTTATTTATTAAATCTTCATTTTTCCTAATTTTGGGAAAGCCATATTATTCCTTTCTCATGTTTGATATTGGAAAAATAATTGAAGGTGAAATAAATAAAATCAAATGATCCTCTTTTCAAAATTTGAGAAAACTCAAATATGAAAATAACGAAATCTCCAACTCTCTCAGAGGGTCCTTGAGTTGTGTGAAATTTCTAGGATCGACCAAAATGCAAGAAAATATGATATGCATGATGATCTAATATATAACATTCCAAATTGAAAATTTGGGATGTTACAAACCTACCCCCCTTAAGATGAATCTCGCCCTCGAGATTCGGGTTGGCTAGAAAATAGGTGAGGGTGGTCCTTGAGCAAATCTTCTTCTCTCTCCCAGGTGGCTTTATCCTCGGAGTAGTGGTTCCACTGAACTTTGCAAAACTTGATAACCTTGCTGCGAGAATCTTGACTGGTTTCTCTTCATACGTTAAGTCATCCTTCAACTGAATTGCTTCAAGCGACACTGTATCTCTTAGCGGTACCTCCGCCATCTCGGCGTGACATTTCTTCAGTTGAGAAACATGGAATACATCATGAACTCCTGACAGTCCCTCTGGTAATTCCAACTTATAAGCAACTTCTCCCATACGTTGCAAAATCTTATACGGTCCAACGAAACGCGGTGCTAACTTTCCCTTAACTCCAAAGAGCTTAACTCCTCGAAGTGGGGATACTCGAAGATAAACTCTGTCTCTAGTTTCGTAAACTGTCTCCTTGCGTTTAGAATCTGCGTAGCTCTTCTGCCGGGATTGGGCTACCATGAGCCTATCGCGAATCAACTTAACTTTCTGCTCAGACTCCTTAATCAAATCTGGTCCAAAGAACTGACGGTCTCCAACTTCGTCCCATGACAACGGTGTCCTGCACCTCCTTCCGTATAAGGCTTCGAAAGGTGCCATCTTCAAACTGGTTTGGTAACTGTTGTTATAAGAAAACTCCGCATACGGCAAGTAATCGTCCCAACTAGATCCATAGTCTAGTGCACAGGCTCTCAGCATATCTTCCAAAATCTGATTGACTCTCTCAGTCTGTCCATCCGTCTGTGGGTGAAAAGCCGTGCTGAACTCTAGTCTGGTTCCTAAAGTTTCATGCAACTGATTCCAAAACTTTGAGGTAAATTGGGTTCCTCTATCTGATACGATACTCCTCGAAACTCCATGCAAACAAATGATCCTGGTCATGTATATCTTTGCCAACTTAGCACTGGTGTAAGTGGTCTTGACTGGGATGAAATGTGCTACCTTCGTCAAACGATCAACTACTACCCATATCGAGTCATAGCCTGCCTTTGTCCTGGGTAGTCCTGTGATAAAGTCCATGCCTATCTTATCCCACTTCCATTCGGGTATCGGCAGTGGTTGTAACAATCCGGCTGGCTTCTGATGTTCTGCCTTCACTCTATGACACACATCACAAACTGCTACATATGCTGCAATATCCTTCTTCATTCCGGTCCACCAGAATGTTTCCTTCAAATCCAAATACATCTTGGTATTTCCTGGGTGAATCGAATAGGGTGAATCATGTGCCTCTTGTAGAATCAACTTCCTGATCTCCGGGTCATTGGGCACATAATCACGGTCCTCAAACCATAGGGTATCATGCTCATCCTCACGAAATCCCTTTGCTTTTCCTTCGCTCATTTTCTTCTTTATATCTGCAATCTCCTTGTCAGATTTCTGAGCCTCTATGATTTTATCCATCAATGTTGATTGAATTTCTAATGATGCTACATAGCCTCTCGGAACTATTTCCAAACATAGCTCACGAAGATTTTCTGCTAACTCCCTTGGTATTTCTCCCGTCATTAGGGTATTGACATGACTCTTACGGCTCAATGCGTCAGCTACTACATTAGCCTTTGCTGGATGGTAATGCAATCTCATATCATAATCCTTGACGAGCTCCAACCATCTCCTTTGTCTGAGGTTCAACTCCTTCTGCGTGAAAATGTACTTCAAACTCTTGTGATCCGTATATACTTCACAATGATTTCCAATGAGGAAATGGCTCCATGTCTTCAATGCATGCACTACGGCTGCCAACTCCAAATCATGCGTAGCATAATTTAGTTCATGAGGTTTCAGTTGTCGTGAGGCATACGAAACAACTCTTCCTTCCTGCATAAGCACTGCTCCAAGTCCTCGACGTGAAGCGTCGCAATACACCTCATAATCCTTGGTCTGATCTGGCAGAATCAACACTGGTGAGGAAACCAATCGTTTCTTCAACTCCTGAGAACTGGCCTCACATTCCTCAGTCCAATTGAACTTGGTATCCTTCTTCAATAATTCAGTCATAGGCTTAGCAATCTTTGAGAAATTGTCAATGAATCTCCGGTAGTATCCTGCGAGTCCAAGAAAACTCCGGATCTCTCCAACTGTCGTTGGGGCTTCCCATTCAGTTACGGTCTCAACCTTTGTGGGGTCAACTGCTATCCCTTCTCCGGATATAACATGTCCAAGAAATCCAACTTCCTTCAACCAAAACTCACATTTGCTGAATTTGGCATATAACTGATGTTCCCTTAGTTTCTCCAAAACCAAACGTAAATGTTCCTTATGCTCTTCTTCATTCTTTGAGAAAATCAGAATGTCATCAATGAACACTACGACGAACTTATCCAAGAACTCCACAAACACTTTGTTCATCAGGTTCATAAAATAGGCCGGTGTGTTAGTCAGTCCAAATGACATAACGGTATACTCATACAATCCGTATCTCGTGGTAAAAGCTGTCTTGGGTATGTCCTGCTCCCGAATCTTCAACTGATGGTACCCTGATCGTAAATCGATCTTGGAAAACACTTTAGCTCCTTGCAAACGATCAAACAGATCATTTATCATTGGCAGTGGGTACTTGTTCTTGATGGTTACTTCATTTAATCCACGGTAATCAACAACCATCCTTAATGATCCATCCTTCTTCTCCAATAGAAGTACGGGTGATCCCCAAGGCGAAGAACTTGGGCGAATGTAACCCTTATCCAATAACTCCTTAATCTGCTTCTTAATTTCCACCAAATCTTGTGCAGGCATCCTGTACGGTCTATTCGATATTGGCCCAGTGCCTGGCAAAAGCTCAATCAAAAACTCAATGTCTCTATCCGGTGGCATGCCTGGCAATTCCTCAGGAAACACATCAGGAAAATCCTTTACTACTCGTACTTCCTCCTGTACAACTCCTGGTAAAGAATTTACTTATGTCCTGTTTGGCGCATGTCGAGATACATACTTGATCCTTCTTCCTTCGGGCGTTGTAAGCAAAATTGTCTTACTGGCGCAATCGATGTTTCCTCTATACATCGACAACCAATCCATACCGAGAATTACATCCAAACCTTGAGATTCTAGAATGACAAAATCCATTGGGAAAACATGCCTTCCTATACTTAATGGCACTTGAAAACATCCTTGTCTGGCCATGTACTCTGCTCCTGGCGAGCTTACTAGCATAGGTGTTTTAAGAATCTTAGTGGGCAGGTTATACTTTTCCACAAATCCCCTTGATATGTAAGAATGCGATGCACCAGTATCGAAAAGAATGAGTGCAGTAAATGACTTAACAAAAAACTTACCGATTACTGCATCAGGCTGAGCTTCAACCTTCAACCTCTTGCGGTTCTCAATCTGCTGTTGCTTCCGTTCAATCATGATGGCACGGTCTACCAACTCCTGGTAGTTGTTGAAACTTGCTACCATCAACTGCATGCTTAGCTCATCATTCAGTCCTTCCAGAAACTTCTCCTGCTTAGCTGCATTGGTAGCAACGTCATCTGGGGCATAACGTGCTAACTTGCTGAAGTCGTCAACGTACTGGCCAACTGTCCTTCCTCCTTGGCGTAAGTTGCAAAACTCATGCTTCTTCATGGCCATAGCTCCTGCTGAAACATGGGCAGTGCGGAACGCTTGCTGAAATTGATCCCATGTGACAGTGTCAACTGGGTAAGTGGCTGTGAAATTCTCCCACCATGCTGCCGCGGGTCCGTCAAGCTGATGTGCGGCAAACTTCACTTTCTCAACATCTGTGCATCCTGCAGTGGTCAACTCCCTTCCTGTCTTGCGGAGCCAATCGTCTGCTACTATTGGCTCAGTGCTACTGGAAAACACTGGCGGATTCAGCCTAAGGAAACGGGTTAGGTGATCAGCAGGTGGCGGCGGCGGAGGGTTGTTGTTGTTGTTGTTGTTCTGCTGGTTCTGGACTAACAACTGCATCAATTGGTTCTGCTGCTGGATCAACTGGGTGAGTTCCTGTGGGAATCCATTGTCACCTCTCGGAGGCATATGAGGGTTTTTAGAAATGATGAGAATTAAGAATAGAGTGAGGTCTAAAGTGAAAACACTACCCCAAATGCACATGAGACAAATGCACACAAATTCACTTCATTCAATTCAAACAAGGGCATACAAACGGTCTAGAACTATCGCAAAAGTGCTCGAACTATAATGTATACATGGGGAAATACTACCAATATTTGGTGGTCATCTAGAAATTTGAATCGGTGGAAGACTCCATGATGTCTGCTCCAGCTTCGTCTTCAAAGCCAGGTTCACTTGGATCCGAATCGGTGTCGTCGATGATGATGTAGTTGTCCGGACATGCGATGTACTTGTCTTCCTTCTTGGATGCTAATCTCTCCTCGAGTTCTTTAATCTCCTGCTTAAGATCGACATTGTGCCTTGCTAGAGCTACGATCTCGTCCATGTAGTCCTTGTGTGTACCCTTCAGTTCTCCTTCTAGCTCGATGATCCTTGCCTTCGCATTCTTCAACTCTATCATGTCATTGCACATCTGGTTCTCTTGGCGTCGAATGTGCTGGTTTAACTCCTGGATGAAAGCTGCAATGGATCTATCCTTCTTGGTGCTGACTATCTCCCATTGTTCATCTCGGCGTCCGCAAATCTGGTAGATAGTATCCTTGAGGTCTTCTTGATTAACTTCTCCAATGCGTCCCATGGTGATATGAGCTACCATGCTCTTTCCCAGACTCCAGGTTGGTGCACTGAAAACACTATCTATGGGCTTCGTGATTGGCACGAATGTCCTTCTCGGAACGTGAGCTTGAATCTTCCAGCACTCCTCTTCAGGCAGAGTGGCATTGAAGGTCCCGGTGAAGCTTGGTAGTCCAATGTTCAGGTACTTGGTGACTTCCTTCAAGTGAAATCCAAAAGGTGTGCCTTCATCCGGTTGAGCATACTTGATCTTCGTGTCCGTCATCCTAAAAGAGTAGAAAAGATGAGGAGTTAGAAAATGAGAGGAGAATAGTGATCTATGCTGTAACTTAGTGGTTGTGTCCTACAGTCAGCGTGTGCTCTGATACCATCTCTGTAGCGACCCGACCTCAGATGGTGAAGTCTCTCTGCTCCGGTGTCATCCCTGGATCAGTAATGCTGACACCACACAGTACTTCGAAGGATTTATAGCAGAGTAGCAATCACACACTTATTACATCGATGTCTCAAAGAGAACTTATTACAATAAATATGGCTTAAGGCCATCTAATAACGATAACAGCGGAAGACTTGGAAGATAAGTGAGTCCATCAACTCCAACGGCATCACTGAGTATAGAACCACGACCTAAAAACACCTTACTCGTCGTCTGAAAAGTCTGCAACATGAAAGTTGCATCCCGAAAACGGGTCAGCACATGGAATATGCTGGCAATGTAACACATAGAGAATAATGAATGATAAGCCTATACTACATGCATATATGGCTGGTGGAAAAGCTCTATGGTTATAGTTTTGCGTAAAGCCAATTTTTCCCTACTACAAAGGAATAGATTTTATTTAACTATCATGGTGCTTGAAACATCGAGAATGGTTGACAGCATTCCGATCCCAATTAAGTGAACAATTAAAACCCAATAATATTAATTAGAAGTAACATGATGAGATTCACATGATATTCAAGTACTAGATACTCAATATGTCCATAACCGGGGACACGGCTAATCATGATTAGTTTGTACACTCTGCAGAGGTTTGCGCACTTTTCCCCACAAGACTCGATCGCCTCCGTTTGGTTTCTTGCACTACATGGTGTTTGAGAAACGGATGACCGAGACATAGTCTTTCAGAAGCGCTAGCACCTTATGTTTGGATAGACCGGTACACCTACTTTCCCCTACATCTGCTAGTCTACCCTGTAAGAGTTCGCACGACTTAATCAACTATGCCAGAGCCCATAATGGCTTGTGGCTGCACACGGAAGTTACTAGCATGAATGATCTTATGACCCCTTTGAGCCTGGGTGGCGGTCCAAAGAAAAACAGGCAAGTCCTGATAGAAACCAGGTGCCTCAATCCACCCAGATGTGTATTTAAGTTGCCACCTTAGATAAAACCATTAATTAACAATACTCACATCTGTCATGGATATCACTCACCCAATCCACGTCTACTAGCATAGCATGGCATAATAAGCAAACGTAGAAGTAACTCCCAAAGGTTTCATAAGTAAAACAGGTAATAGGTACTACCTCAACTACTTCCCATCCCACAGTTTAATTAGATCCTAATCATGCAATGTGTGAGGATCGATCTAATGCAGTAAAAACTAGGCAATGAGACAGTATGATCAAAGTGTTACTTGCCTTGCTGAGGATCCGCGAAACCTAGAGCTTCGAAATAACAGGCGGCGCACTCCGGGTGATCTATCATAGACAAACAACAAGCATACAATAAGTACTCATCTAATGCACAGGTAAAACTCAAACAAAAGATCGAACCAGAAAGTTCAACTTAAGAACTCCGGTTGCAAAAGAACACGAACCGAACAAAGCAACGGAAAACAAACGGCGGAAGAAAACAACTCGGTTCTAGCAATTTGGAACTAGGTCAAATTTTACAGTAGCAAAAACTTGTTTAATTTGATTAGTCAGAACGGCGGTTTCGAAACGAAACTCCAGGCGCTTGAAGCACCTGATTCCGATAAACGAGCGAGAAGATAAACTAGAAAGAAGATCGGATCTGAAATCGCGATCAGAAAAATCGCAGAATAAATCCGACGAAAAAGAAATACGACGAACGGTTAAACAAACGGACGTTCGTTAACCGATACTAACTGGTGATCACGTTCGTTAAGACGAACGGTTCGGCGAACGCTCGCTAAATAATTAAACCGAAAGCAAAACGAAAACCGATCTAGGGTTTCGAAAAAAAACTGAAACAAAATAAACCGGAACGGTTTAAAAAAAACGAACCGAAGCGAGGGGGCGGCGCGGCGCGGCGCGGGGCTACCTCGTTGGCGGGAGGATCCGGCGGGGCGGCGGGGCTGCAGCGGGCCGAGGCGCGGGCGGCGGCGGCAGGCGGCGGCGGCGGCAGGCGGCGGCGGCGCTGGCGAGCGGCGGCGGCTGCGGCTGCGAGCGGCGGCGGCGGCGGCGGCTTGCGACTGCGGCTGCTGCTAGCTGCACGCGGCGGCGGGGCTGGGTGGGGAGGAGAGGGGGAGAGGGGGGTATATAAAGGGGGGGTGGCTTGGGGGAGGGGGCAAGAAAGAGGAGTCCGAGTAGGACTCGGCGGCGGCGGGCGGCGGCAGGCCGGCGGCAGCGCTGGCGTGCGCGAGCGCGGGGGAGCGGCGGGGCGGCTGGGCTGGCCTGCTCGGCTGGGCCCTTGGCCCAGTCGGGCGCTGCGAATTTTTTTTCTTTTTTTAAATAGATTCGCGCGCAGAAAAACAAATAAAAAAATCTAAACGAACTCCAAAAATTCCGAAGTAAATTTTCCCCGACTCCTATAAATGAGTCGAACAAAATGAACTTTTACTCGGGGCCTAAATGCAATATTTTTAAAACACGCATTTTCCCTAATGCAAATAAAATGCAAATAAACTCCGGAAAAATCCAAAATTTGATTTATTTATTAAATCTTCATTTTTCCTAAATTTGGGAAAGTCATATTATTCCTCTCTCATGTTTGATATTGGAAAAATAATTGAAGATGAAATAAATAAAATCAAATGATCCTCTTTTCAAAATTTGAGAAAACTCAAATATGAAAATAACGAAATCTCCAACTCTCTCCGAGGGTCCTTGAGTTGCGTGAAATTTCTAGGATCGACCAAAATGCAAGAAAATATGATATGCATGATGATCTAATGTATAACATTTCAAATTGAAAATTTGGGATGTTACAATTACGCTGTGGTGTTCGAGGTGACGTGAGTTGCGAAACTATTCCGCATTGTTTCAAATGAAGACCAAACTCGTAACTCAAATATCTTCTCCACGATCGGATCGTAGAAACTTTCTTTTTCTTGTTACGATGATTTTCCACTTCATTCTGAAATTATATGAACTTTTCAAATATTTCATACTTATGTTTCATCAAGTATATATACCCATATCTGCTCAAATCATTTGTGAGGGTCAGAAAATAACGATACCCGCCGCGAGCCTCAACTCTCATCGGATTGCATACATCAGTATGTATTATTTCCAATAAGTTAGTTGCTCGATGCATTGTTCCGGACAACGGCGTCTTAGTCATCTTGCCCATAAGGCATGGTTCACAAGCATCAAGTGATTCATAATCAAGTGATTCCAAAATCCCATCAGCATTGAGTTTCTTCATGCGCTTTACACCAATATGACCTAAACGGCAGTGCCACAAATAAGTTGCACCATCATTATTAACTTTGCATATTTTTGCTTCAATATTATGAATATGTGTACCACTACGATCGAGATTCAATAAACCATTCACCTTGGGTGTATGACCATTGAAGGTTTTATTCATGTAAATAGAGCAACAATTATTCTCTGACTTTGAATGAATAACTGTATTGCAATAATCATGATCAAATCATATTCATGCTTAACGCAAACACCAAATAACATTTATTTAGGTTCAACACTAATCCCGAAAGTATAGCGAGTGTGCGATGATGATCATATCAATCTTGGAACCACTTTCAACACACATCGTCACTTCACCCGTACTAGTCTCTATTCATTCTGCAACTCTCGTTTCGAGTTACTAATCTTAGCAACTGAACTAGTATCAAATACTGAGGGGTTGCTATAAACACTAGTAAAGTACACATCAATAACATGTATATCAAATGTACCTTTCTTCACTTTGCCATCCTTCTTATCCGCCAAATACTTGGGGCAGTTCTGCTTCCAGTGACCAGTCCTTTTACAGTAGAATCACTTAGTCTCAGGCTTAGGTCCAGACTTAGGCTTCTTCACTTGAGCAGCAACTTGCTTGCCATTCTTCTTGAAGTTCCCCTTCTTCCCTTTGCACTTTTGTTGAAACTAGTGGTCTTGTCAACCATCAACACTTGATACTTCTCTTGATTTCTACCTTCATCGATTTCATCATCATGAAAAGCTCGGGAATCGTTTTCGTCATCCCTTGCATACTATAGTTCATCATGAAGTTCTACTAACTTGGTGATGGTGACTAGAGAATTCTGTCGATCACTATCTTATCTCGAAGATTAACTCCCTCTTAATTCAAGCGATTGTAGTACCCAGACAATCTGAGGACATGCTCACTGCTTAAGCTATTCTCCATCTTTTAGCTATAGAACTTGTTGGAGACTTCATATCTCTCAACTCGGGTATTTGCTTGAAATATTAACTTCAACTCCTGAAACATCTCATATGGTCCATGACGTTCAAAACGTCTTTGAAGTCCCGATTCTAAGCCGTAAAGCATGGTGCACTAAACTATCAAGTGGTCATCATATCTAGCTTGCCAAACATTCATAACGTCTGCATCTGCTCCTGCAATCGGTCTGTCACCTAGCGGTGCATCAAGGACATAATTATTCTAAGCAATGAGGATAATCCTCACATCACGGATCCAATCCACATCATTGCTACAAACATTTTTCAACTTAGTTTTCTCTAGGAACATACCAAAAATAAAACAGGGGATCTAAACGTGAGCTATTGATCTACAACATAGATATGCAAATACTATCAAGACTAAGTTCATGATAAATTAAAGTTCAATTAATCAAATTACTTAATAACTCCCACTTA
Source organism: Aegilops umbellulata (assembly GCA_032464435.1). Classification (NCBI taxonomy): domain Eukaryota; kingdom Viridiplantae; phylum Streptophyta; class Magnoliopsida; order Poales; family Poaceae; genus Aegilops; species Aegilops umbellulata. The sequence continues at coordinate 308,382,567 of CP136055.1, read as the reverse complement.
GATAGACATCCCTCTAATCATCTAAGTGATCACGTGATCCAGATCAACTAAAGCATGTCCGATCATCACGTGAGATGGAGTAGTTTTCAATGGTGAACATCACTATGTTGATCATATCTACTATATGATTCACGCTCGACCTTTCGGTCTCCAGTGTTCCGAGGCCATATCTGCATATGCTAGGCTCGTCAAGTTTAACCTGAGTATTCCGCGTGTGCAAAACTGTCTTGCACCCGTTGTATTTGAATGTAGAGCTTATCACACCCGATCATCACGTGGTGTCTCAGCACGAAGAACTGTCGCAACGGTGCATACTCAGGGAGAACACTTATACCTTGAAATTTTAGTAAGGGATCATCTTATAAAGCTACCGCCGAACTAAGCAAAATAAGATGTATAAAAGATAAACATCACAAGCAATCAAAATATGTGACATGATATGGCCATCATCATCTTGTGCCTTTGATCTCCATCTCCAAAGCATCATCATGATCTCCATCGTCACCGGCATGACACCATGATCTCCATCGTCTTGATCTATATCAATGTGTCATCACATGGTTGTCTCGCCAACTATTGCTCTTGCAACTATTGTTATCGCATAGCGATAAAGTAGAGAAATTATTTGGCGCTTGCATCTTATGCAATAAAGAGACAACCATAAGGCTTCTGCCAGTTGCCGATAACTTCAACAAAACATGATCATCTCATACAACAACTTTTATCTCATCACGTCTTGACCATATCACATCACAACATGCCCCGCAAAAACAAGTTAGACGTTCTCTACTTTGTTGTTGCAAGTTTTACGTGGATACTACGGGCTAAGCAAAAACCGTTCATACCTACGCATCAAAACCACAACGATAGTTCATCAAGTTAGTGTTGTTTTAACCTTCTCAAGGACCGGGCGTAGCCACACTAGGTTCAACTAAAGTTGGAGAAACTCACACCCGCTTGCCACTTGTGTGCAAAGCACGTTGGTAGAACCAGTCTCGCGTAAGCGTACGAGTAATGTCGGTCCGGGCCGCTTCATCCAACAATACCGCGAACCAAAGTACGACATGCTGGTAAGAAGTATGACTTGTATCGCCCACAACTCACTTGTGTTCTACTCATGCATATAACATCTACGCATAAAACCAGGCTCGGATGCCACTGTTGGGGAACGTAGTAATTTAAAAAAAATCCTGCGCACATGCAGGATCATGGTGATGGATAGCAACGAGAGGGGAGAGTGTGTCCACGTACCCTCGTAGACCGAAAGAGAAAGCGTTATGACAATGCGGCTGATGTAGTCGTACGTCTTCACAATTCGACCGATCCAAGTACCGAACGCACGTCACCTCCGAGTTCAGCACACATTCAGCTCGATGACGTCCCACGAACTCCGATCCAGCAAAGCTTCAAGGGAGAGTTCCGTAAGCACGACGGCGTGATGACGGCGATGATGTTGCTACCGACGCAGGGCTTCGCCTAAGCACCGCTATGATATGACCGAGGTGGAATATGGTGGAGGGGGGCACCACCACGGCTGGAAGAGATCAACATATCAACTTGTGTGTCTATGGGGTGCCCCATGTCCATGTATATAAAGGAGTGGAGGAGGGGGAGAGGGTCGGCCCCAATGGCGCGCCCTGGAGGATTCCTACTCCCACCGGGAGTAGGATTCCTCCCCTTCCATGTAGTAGGAGTAGGAGACAAGGAAGTGGAAGAGGGAAGAGAAGGAAGGAGGGGGCGCAACCCCTCCCCCAAGTCCAATTCAGACTAGTCACTCGGGGGGGGCTGCCTCTCTCTCTCTCTCTCTCTCTCTCTCTCTCTCCCCTAAAGCCCAATAAGGCCCATATACTTCTTCCCCCGTATTCCCGTAACTCCCCGCTACTCCGAAAAATACCCGAACCACTCGGAACCTTTCCGATGTCCAAATATAGTCGTCCAATATATCGATCTTTACGTCTCGACCATTTTGAGACTCCTCTTCATGTCCCCGATCTCATCCGGAACTCCAAATTACCTTCGGAATATCAAAACACATGAACTCATATTACCGATCGTCATCGAACGTTAAGCGTGCGGACCCTACAGGGTCGAGAACTATGTAGACATGACCGAGACATGTCTCCGGTCAATAACCAATAGCGGAATCTAGATGCTCGTATTGGCTCCTAGATATTCTACGAATATCTTTATCGGTCAAACCGCATAACAACATATGTTGTTCCATTTGTCATCGGTATGTTACTTGCCCGAGATTCGATCGTAGGTATCTTAATACCTAGTTTAATCTCGTTACCGGCAAGTCTCTTTACTTGTTCCGTAATGCATCATCCCGCAACTAACTCATTAGTCGCATTCCTTGCAAGGCTTATAGTGATGTGCATTACCGAGAGGGCCCAGAGATACCTCTTCGACAATCGGAGTGACAAATCCTAATCTCGAAATACGCCAACTCAACAAGTACCTTCGGAGACACCTGTAGAGCACCTTTATAATCAGCCATTTATGTTGTGACGTTTGGTAGCACACAAATTGTTCCTCCGGGAAGCGGGAGTTGCATAATCTCATAGTCATAGGAACATGTATAAGTCATGAAGAAAGCAATAGCAACATACTAAACGATCAAGTGCTAAGCTAACGGAATAGGTCAAGTCAATCACATCATTCTCCTAATGATGTGATCCCGTTTATCAAATGACAAGTCACGTCTATGGTTAGGAAACTTAACCATCTTTGATCAATGAGCTAGTCAAGTAGAGGCATACTAGTGACACTCTGTTTGTCTATGTATCCACTCAGGGAAAATATGTGCTCATTCTCCATCTTCCTCTTCTTTCCCGTATCTTGAAATATTCTTTAGTGTTGACAACGCTTCCTCTAAGCCTATCTCTATATTCTTCCTCATACATGCTCTAGAGCTTTGCTGGGCACATCTTCAAAGACATGTGGCCACTCTTGATCAACCCACTTCAGGCAAGAACACCTCAGTTCATCCTATAATATTTAAAACTAAATCAGTAACAATTGTAGGGAAAATGGGTTTCTAGCAACATAGAAAATCACCACATACATATTTGGGAAACTAAAGAAACACGTTAATTATGACATATCTTCTCAAAAAGATCAAGTTGCAAATGAATCAATTGCTACTAAGACAACAACCAAATTTAGAAACATCACAAGCTATAATTAACTGCAACAACGCTACAAGTTCTTAGGCCAACTCCAACGCGCGACTCCAAATTGTCCTCCCGCGTCTGTTTGGGGGTAAACAGACAGAAACCGCTACTCAACGCGTAGGAGCAAACAGATAAATGTGTGTTTTCGGTTTGCTTACGATCCATTCCCGACCCAAGTTTGGGCCGCGTTTGCGCCCAAACGGATAGCGCGTGGACGGGTGGTATGCTTGCCCTTGTCCTCCCTTAGCTCGCCTTTTTATGACACACATCATCATTGTCATATTGCTTTGCATGATCATGTAGCTGGCATAGTATTTGTGGTTCTGCCACCGTTCATCATGTTTTATACATGTTACGCTAGATCATTGCACATCCTGGTACACTGGCAATGGCATTAATATAGAGTCATATATTTTTTCTAGTATCAAGTTGTAATTTTGAGTTCACTACTGCAGGATGGTCCAAACGTGACACTACGATCAGAGACCCTTCGACGAAACTGTGTGCGATGCCATAAACGCAAACAGTGGTGTAAAAAACCGTAAAAAAGGTGCAAAATGTTTGCGATGACAGATGCATCAAACACGGTTCAGAATTTAGTTGCGTGTGCGATGCAGGGCATACGGTTCAGCTCAGTTAACTGTTTGGGATGAGGAGGCACTAAAGCAACGGGCAACCAGATGAAGGCTTGTGCGATATATAGCATACAGCTCACTGGGATGAACTGTGTGTGATTAGGCAACACAATGGAATGCTTCAACTGAACAAGATGTGTGTGATACGTGGCAAACTGGTCCGTAATCAGAAATGTGTGCGAAGACCAATAATAACATAGACGATTCCTGCTAATAAGCCGTGTGAATTGCTCTGTCTACAGTAGAATAACATAAGTGACTATACAGATCATTCGCACACAACTCAATAAACAATTGCATGCATTCTAAAGTAGGAGAAACGATCGTCTAGTCGTCTACTTCTTGTGAAGCTCCCGCCACTTCTATGTGGCTCGATCCCTCGTCTGGGTCAGGAAGAAGATAGTTCATCGTGTCAACGATCCGCCTGTACATCTCGTAGCTTGTGTACGTGTCCATGGCCGCGTACTTGACATGTTGTTTATCCAGTCTCTCATGCTACACACTGTGCCATATGTTCTTGTCCTTATTGCTCTCTTCCTTCATCTTCGCGTAGTAGGGGTCGATGATGGCCGAGGCGAGGTCAACCAGGGAGTTCAGTTTGTTTTTGTCGCTGCCCCAGACCTTGTAGTGGTGCTGGATGTTGATAAGATTTAGGCATTCAAGTCTGAAACCTTGAGCGCTTTTAGATCGTTGGTGGTGTCCACCATAGTGAAACTGTAGTCGGAGCTGTTGATAAACCTGGAGAAATGCTCGCAAGGCCTTGTGGCAAGGTGGAAGTGGTAGACGACGACATCATGTCGCACGCATAACTTGGCGACGACAACCTTTTGATCGTGCCCGGCACAACCGATGGTGTACTCGAGGTCGAAGTCGACCACTCGGTACTTGTCCTCGGCAAGGAACTGCTCCATAGTTTGGATGGAGCTCTCCACCGAGACCGGATCATTCGTGTACACCACCGAGAGGGCCTTCCCCCTCACGTGGGTGTCCACTATGTGATGCATGATGAACTGCCCGCTGTTGTCATCGTCGGCCGCTAGGAGCGCCATTGGAGCCACGGGGAGCACCATTGGAACCGCCGGATGTCCTCTCTGTATGTGTCCTCGTGGGTGTGCTTATTATGTCATGTGAGATGAGGGATGAAGATAAATGGCTGCAAGAATAAAAGGGGGTCACGCGGCGTGGATTCTCGCCGCGTCCGCATGGCAGTTTTTGCAGCGAGTAACTGCATCATCGCACCGCGCCCGACGCAACCGCTAGCTCACGAACGTGCGTGATCGTGCGCCGGCCCCAAACACTGGCAGCGCGATTGGAGGGACGAGGGAAGAGCACCCAGAGGGACGCGAGAGCAGAGCACGCGCGGCGGTACGCGAGTAGAGTGCACCGCTGCCGCCTGAACCGCAAGCATACAGCAGTTGAACACGCAGGAAATGGTCACCTACAAGCCGGCCGACAGTTGCGACGCTGTGTAGAGAGTGGCCGTGTGCTACCACCTCTATCTAGTCTACAGTCTCCTTTATATTCTGTGCCATACTTTTCCCTCAAATTTAACCAACAAAATGTTAATGCATGTTTTAAAATATATATAATTGGAAACTATGTTCAAATACAAATCCAACTATATAATCTTTGGCGACATGCATTCGTATTTTATTAGTTAAATCATACTTATAAATCAGGACAGTGGTATAGTAGGTAATTAAATCGCAAACATTTTTTATTAACCGTATATGTACGTGGCCTTTCGTCCTCCTCTCGCACGTCTTGTCACCCCGCTGCCGCAGACGGCTTACAACGCAAGCTTGCGCAGCGCGCGGGGGCGTTCTTTTGGCCAAACGGTGGTGCCAATGAATCGTAGGTGAGCTCGTTCCCGCGCAACCTCGCAGGTTCCCGCGCAAGCTTCCCTCCATACTCGGTGAAATCCCCCAAATTCCCAATGCTTACCAGCCTACTATAAAAACCCTCACGGCCGACGAGTCCTGCGTCGCATGTTCCCCTCCCTCCCTGTAGCTTATCTCATCTGCTTCTCCCACAATCGCCAATGGCACCGGTTCGTCGTTGTCGCTCAGCCACTCCGCCGTCATTAGAGGACAGCTCCATCTGGGAGGCTACACCGCGGCGGCGGCGGCGCAGTCCCCGGCGTAGTGTAGTGCGCGGTGCGTCCCTGTCGTGTGCGCGGTACAACCACAACACGCTCTGTAGCCGGTGCTCGTCGGTAGCTGTTGCCGGTCATCGTTGCCGCCACACCACTGTCGAAAGCTAGGGCCATCGCCTGCTCCGCCATCGTGGCCCAAAGGCGGGAGGTGGCCGTCGTGGCCGCCACCTCACTGCCGGCCACAGTGGCAATCACCCGCTCCACTACCGCGGCTCGAAGACGGGAGGTGGTGGTTGTGGCCGCCATACCGTCGTCGGCCTCCATGGCCGCCAGCCCATCATCGACCGTCGGGGTCATCACCCGCTCCGCCACCGCCGCCCGAAGGCGGGAGGCGGAAGTGGATGCCCGCACGTGCGTCAACGACCTTGCACGCTACACTGAGTTCCTGCGGGAGGAGGAGTAGCGCCTCGTCGAGCACGCAAAGAGCCTTACCGCCGCCGTGGCCTCGGCACACATTGCCTCAGAGGCGAGGAATCAGGAGATCTACGAGGAGAACCACCACTTTTAGAGGGGTCGTCTGGAGCGGCAGAGGGCGTTTGAGGTGAGCGTCGCTGAAGCTGCAACAACGGCAGGCACCGTATAGCGGTTGCCCAGCTCGTCGGCAGGCTCCTCCTCCTCCGCCTCTTACTGAGCATGCTCAGCAGAGGAGAGGCAGCCTGAAGTAGTACAAAGCCCCTTCGCAGTAGTAGTAGTAGTACTTAGGGGCTATTTTGTTCAGTTCATCTGACTATAGATGTGGTAGAACTGTACAACGTACTTAAAGTTAGCTAGTATATATAGTTGAACTAGCTATTTCAGTACATGGTTGGCAACAATTGGGGAAAAGTTTGGTCGGTTCAGCTGTCGAGTTGAACTATTTGTATAAATTAAGAACGACTGCTTAATGTATGAATGAAATGTATGCTTAATTATTGAATTTTAGTGGAAAAATCACTGAGCTTCATATTTTGACAAATCGCAGTGTTACAAGGATTGATAAATCTTACCAAATTGTTTGTACGTGGTTGCACACGGGTCATCCAAAACAACCATTTGCGTTGAAGGGATGTACAAATCCTATGCTACTCTCACTTTGCATACGGGTGTTCTATCTAAAATGTTTGCGATCAAGAGCTGCAGAAATCCAGCTCTGCACATTTTCTCTTGGCGTCCTGGGGAAGCTGTCGTTTTGCATCCGGATGTTCTAACTAAAACGTTTGTGATGAGTGTTTTATATTAAAAAAGCGAATTAAACTGCGGCTTGGGCACCATTAATGGAGAGGATGCGAGCAAGGCGGGTGGCCATGGAAGTCAAAGGGCTTGCTTCCCACTGAGCCTACGCAGCGTACAGCTCGCACGCTTCCTGGTGAGCCTGCGCATTCGAGGATAGCTTGCACGCCTCTCGGTCAGCATGCGCTCCGGACGGCGCTCGCACGCCTCCCGTTCAGTCAAGGTCAAGCAGTTTTCCGCACGACACCTCCTACATCCATTAAAACCAAGACATGTGGCGTCTATGATAGCATGCCAAGTTTCATGAATTTCAGACGAGTTTTGGATTTACTAGAACTTAAAAACCAGGCATCTCAATGTTTTGCCGGCAATCAATGGTGCCCTGGTGTTTGAAATTCATTCCCATTTCTTGCATGGGACATAAGCATGCACCCACGGACACAGATTTGATTTTTCAACCAATTTATATGCACTGGAGCATGTGCATGTAGTTCAAATTTGAATTATGCACATAAATGCATTGAAAACTTAGTTAATGCATAAAAATGTCCAAACGAACCCCGAAAAATCACAAAAATTCACACAACACTCTGGTTGTTCTATGTTGACACAAGAAAATAAATTGAAAGCAATAAGAGGCAATGGGTATCGTTTCGTCCCCAAAGGTGGGACGTTCCCTACTGAAAACCATCATGCTTGTTGTGAGAAGCTCCGGTTTGTGAGAAGCATATACCCAAACCTGCCCCAAATGGGAAAAAATTGTACCACAACATGTTGATGTCACTCCATGATAGCATGCCAAGTTTCATGAATTTCAGACGAGTTTTGGATTTACTAGAATTTAAAAACCAGTCATCTCAATGTTTTGCCGGCAATCAACGGTGCCCTGGTGTTTAAAATTCATTCCCATTTCGTGCATGGGACCTAAGCATGCAGCTAAGGACACATATTTGATTTTTCAACCAATTTATATGCACTGGAGCATGTGCATGTAGTTTAAATTTGAATTATGGACATAAATGCATTGAAAACTCAGTTAATGCATAAATATGTCCAAACGAACCCCGAAAAATCACAAAAATTCACACAACACTCTGGTTGTTCTATGTTGACACAAGAAAAAAAAATTGAAAGCAATAAGAGGCAATGGATATCGTTTCGTCCCCAAAGGTGGGACGTTCCCTACTGAAAACCGTCATGCTTGTTGTGAGAAGCTCCGATTTGTGAGAAGCATATACCCAAACCTGCCCCAAATGGGGAAAAAATTGTACCACAACATGTTGATGTCACTCCATGATAGCATGCCAAGTTTCATGAATTTCGGACGAGTTTTGGATTTACTAGAATTTAAAAACCAGGCATCTCAATGTTTTGCCGGCAATCAACGGTGCCCAGGTGTTTAAAATTCATTCCCATTTCGTGCATGGGACCTAAGCATGCAGCTAAGGACACATATTTGATTTTTCAACCAATTTATATGCACTGGAGCATGTGCATGTAGTTTAAATTTGAATTATGCACATAAATGCATTGAAAACTCAGTTAATGCATAAATATGTCCAAACGAACCCCGAAAAATCACAAAAATTCACACAACACTCCTGTTGTTCTATGTTGACACGAGAAAAAATTTGAAAGCAATTAGAGGCAATGGATATCGTTTCGTCCCCAAAGGTGGGACATTTCCTACCGAAAACCATCATAATTGTTATGAGAAGCTCCGCTTTGTGAGAAGCATATTACCAAACCTGTCTGACAGGGCGGCAAAGGCAGCCCAAACGGCCGCTGTTGCTTCTCAGGTGGCGGCAACAACATCTGCCTCGGGGATAGCAACTGGCGAGAGCGGCACAGCAGATGTCCGTTTCGCAGCGGCGGCCTTAGCCCTGATGGAGGCCGCCCATGACCAACTTCTGGCGGTCACAGCACAAATCGAACGAAGCTTCTCCGATTACGGTCGGCAACCCACGGCCAAAGAGCTAGCAATCCCGGAGAGTGTTCGAGCAGCCATCCGTTCCTCCGCCACATACTTTGCGATGACGGAGCCCGTCCAAGCCCAGATGGCGTCCACCCATGCCCAGCTCGTGGCGGCCTTCTCCAAAGAGATGGCGGATGCGGATTGCGAGATGCTTGTCGAGTATGGTGTGATGGATGCCATGGAGCCCCTTCCCCAGGAGACCATCGGGCGCGAGCTGGACATGGAGGAGGCGGCGGCGGAGATCGACGAGCACCAGTCGTAGTAGTACTCTTTGTTTTGTTTAATTAAGAGCACCGGTCTTTAATTTGTTAGAGTAATGTTTAGATCAGCTAGCTCTGTTTAATTGTTAAACTTGCTCGATTAAGAAGTGTGGGTGTGCTGTAGTCTCCCCTGTTTACCCAAATTATGCAATGACGTGGATGACCACAGTAACCATGGAAATTCGAACCAAAACTTTTGACGTTCAAACTCATCACACACGGGTTAAGCTATCTGAATCATTTGTGATGTCCACATATCGTACATAGTTCTGAATAAGGGACATTGTCTGATGACACTTTGTGTTCCAGTTTTTTCACTGAAGCGATTCCAAATTTTCGGCTTCCACGGAAATATCTACCTCCCCGCCCCCCCTTACCAAAAGCCACATTTCCCCTCTTTCCGCCTTCCTTTCCAAGTTGAAACCTTCACTCCTTGCTTGCAGCGCCGCCTCCTCATCGGCGACCCTCCTTCACGCTGCTCGGCCTCGTCTATCCAGGCAGGTAATCCACACCCGACCCCCATCCTCCTGCCCCTTCCACATCCCACATGCCCCGACCGCCAGCGCGAGCGCGACACCTTCCACCCAAATCACCGACCCCTCCACCAAATAAGCGCCGCCATTCATGCCGCCCCCTAGATCTTGGAGGATCACCTTGCCATTTGCTAGCTACGCCGGTTAAGCATGCTCGGTTTACCCGTTGCGTGTGCTGCTCCTGCCTTTCCTTCACAAATTCTAGTGAATTGTGCTATCTAATTTTACCATGCAATCTGTTGCTCTAGTGTATATGTTCTATATGTCGTGCAGTGTGGTGCTCACTTAGTAAATGTTTTGTTAATTAGTTGTCGTCTTTAGTTTACACTTTGTTTAAATTCTGCAAATGTGATGTTCAATTCTTCAGGCTACAATTTTGTATTGTCTTCCATGTGAGAAATAAATCGATTTTATCTTTACAAAATTGTGGGTGCATTCTGTTATTGTATACCATGTGAGGAATAAATTGAATTTGGGTGTAGTAAATACATGAGCAACAAATACAATTGCTACAATTGGCTGTAGTTAATAGGTTGGTCAACTATCTGATCTTCTATTAGGAGTATGTTATATTGTGCAATGCGGTGCTCAGTTAATGTTTGGTTCATTTGTTGTGGTGTTTAGTTAACTGTGTGCTTCAATTCTGCAATGCGATGTCCAATTGTCGTGGGTAGAATTTTGTATTGTTGTGCATGTGAGGAATAAATCGAATTTAGCTGCACTTAATTCATGAGAAACATATACAAGTTCTATATTTCCTAGTTCTTAATCATGCTTGGTTTGGGTAAATGGGTTTTCCTTGTGGCTTGAATTAATCTGATGAATCTGCAATGTGCTTATTTTTCATCAAAATATTTTACAGATAGCATGCGAACTCATACTTAACCTGATGACTAACTACCTTATATGTGTTGCAGGGAAACAATGGGAAGCACCCAGGTTTACAATTGAGGTTAGCACATGCATGGTCCGTTGTCTAATAGCACATTATTGTGCAATTGCAGGAATCATTCTAATATTTTGGCTTTTAATAGTTTGGTCTTGCACATGTAGGTCCTGCTGTCAGGGGTTTTGACCCACTGTTCAACCCTTTTTGCATATGGGGAAATGAGTTGTCCATGAATATCAATCAAATAAAGAAACTGAGGAAGATTGTTAGTATAAAGAAACTAGCGACAAAAAACACCAAGATCTTTGTTTGCACAATGAAGAAGACATCAGTTCACTACAAGATGGTACTAACTATTATACCTTGCCTTTTTTATTCCTTTGCCCCATTTCCAATATAGAGAAGAAATTTATGCACATCCTTATTTTCAGGCCTTCCCAAAGCAGTTCATTGATGATTACCTCTCAAACCACCTCTATGGTTAGGAGGCGAGGAAGGTTTTCAAACAACACCCACGGTTCAATACTGAAGTGTTTCTGAAGAGGACGAAGGACGGACGATCAATCATCCACAGGCACTGGCCTAAAGTTGCAAATACCTTCAACATGAATGAAGGCTCAATATTCGCCTTCCGCTTCAGCAGATTTCCAGATGAGATGCATCTGTCTATATACCGTCTATGATGCTAGTTTCGAAAGGTTCTACATGTTGCATGTGGAACTTGCTGCTGGTGCAGTTGTGTAATGGGGTAGTTGAGTGGTGAAGCTATATCATGTTGTATTATGATGTTTTTCAATTATGAAATTCTACTTCCTTAATACGGAAATGAAATATATGGTGTGCTTAATATGGAATGTCAATTAGATTAATAAATGGATTATGAATAATTGGATAATTAGCCTGCTAATGGCGAATTAGCCTGCTAATTGGGTTTTGCTATTACAAACGGTTGTTGGAAAAATACCGTGGGCGATGACCTCAGGCAACGCACACAGTTTCTAGGAATAAACCGTGTTGGATCAATGAACAATTACACACGACTTTCTCTTGAAAAGCGTTTGGGTTAGGCCACCTTGCGCAAATGTTTACCACATAAAAACTGTGTGTGATGGACAGCCTTTGCCACATATTTTCTTCTACCGACCGTGTGTGATACATTCAATAACGCAAACGATTTAAAAGGAAAAATTGTGTGTGATGTGCCTGTGAACAGAAACGTTTTCCTTGGAGCGACTGTGTGGGATGTACATACGAATAGAAACGTTTAGCGGAGACTCACTGTGCGGGATGTACTTGCGACCGGAAACAATTTCGTCGTATAATTGTATTTTTAGCTCTACTATACGTATTTCCGTATTTGAGCGCTCGCCGGTCGCACACGACCTCATTTTGCTGAACGTGTGTGCTAGGAGGGCATATCCCTGACGGTTTCTGGGTCGTGTGGGAAGGACCCCCTATCACCCACACTCACTTGGCGACGGTTCCAAATGTCGTCGCGAAAAAGGGTAAAAAACCGTTTGTTTAGGACCGACGCGCAGTAGTGGTTGTAAGTAAATAAAATCATGATTATCATCATTATTCATTATTAGAGCATTGTCCCAAGTAAGGAAATAAAAAAAGAGGACAAAAAGTGCCAATTAAAATAGGCCAAAAAGATCCCAACAAAAAAAACAAAAAAATGAGAGAAAAAGAGAGAAGGGGCAATGTTACTATCCTTTTCCATACTTGTGCATCAAAGTAGCACCATGTTTTTTCATATAGAGAGTCTCCTATCGTTATCATTTCATATAACTAGTGGGAATTTTTCATAATAGAACTTGGCTTGTATATTCCAATGATGGGCTTCCTCAAATGCCCGAGGTCTTCATGAGCAAGCAAGTTGGATGCATACCCACTTAGTTTTCTTTTTGAGCTTTCATACACTTATAGCCCTTAGTGCATCCATTGCATGGCAATCCCTACTCCTTGTACTGATATCAATTGATGGGCATCCATAGCCTGTTGATTAGCCTTGTCGATGTGAGACTTTCTCCTTCTTTGTCTTCTTCATATCTTTACCACTGTATTCTATTCCACCCATAGTGCTATATCCATGGCTTGCGCTTATGTATTGTGTGAGGGTTGAAAAAGCTAAAGCGCGTTAAAAATCATGAAGCAATTGCTCGGCTTGTCATTGGGTTTGTGCATGATAAATACTTTGTATTAAGAAGATGGAGCATGACAAGATTATATGATTTGGTCGGGATAACTTTCTTTTGCATTGATATTTTGAAAGGCATGATTGTTTGTTAGTATGCCTTGGTATTGATCTCTTTATGTCAAATTATAGACTATTCCTTGAATCATTCGGATCTAAATATTCATGCCATTAAAGAAAGATGACATGATGAACATGTCAGATAGCATTCCAGATCAAAAATTCTATTTTTATTATTTACCTACTCGAGGACGAGCAGGAATTAAGCTTGCGGATGCTTGATACGTCTCCAGCGTATCTATAATTTTTTATTGTTCCATGCCATCATAGTATCAATCTTGGATGTTTGATATGCAATCATATACAATATAATATCATTTTTGGGGACTAACCTATTAACTTAGTGCCAAGTGCCAGTTGTTGCTTTTTGCTTGTTTTTGGTTTTCTAGGAAATCGGTACCAAACGAAGTCCAAATGCCACGAAACTTTTTGACAAATTTTTCTCGACATAAGAGACCTAGAAGCTTAAGGAGGAGGCGAGAAGGCGAAGGAGTGAGCCACAAGCTACATGGGCACGCCCAAGGGGTAGGCGTGCCCATGTGCCTTGTGGGCCTCGTTCCTTTATTTGACCTAATTCCAACTCTATAAATTCTCTAAAATCGGGAAACCAACAGAGAGCCACCCAAAATACTGTTCCCACTGCCGCAAGCTTCTGTTCTTACGAGATCCCACCTGGAGACCTTTTCCGGCACTCTTCCAAAGGGGGAACCGACTATGGACCGCTTCTGATGAGTAGTTTACCATAGACCTACGGGTCCATAGCTAGTAACTAGATGGATTCTTCTCACTCTTTGATCTTCAATACAATGTTCTTGGAGATCTATTCGATGTAATTCATTTTTGTGGTGTGTTTGTTGGGATTCGATGAATTTTAGGTTTATGAGTAGATTATCTATTAATATTATTTGGGTATTCTCTAAACTCTTTTATGCATGATTATTATAGCTTTGTATTTATCTATGATCTATCCGTTTGGATTGGCCAACTAGATTGATTTATCTTGCAATGGGAGAGGTGCTTTGTAATGGGTTCAATCTTGCAGTGCTCAATCCCAGTGACAGAAAGGGACATGACATGTATTTGTATCGTTGTCATTAAGGATAAAACTATTGGGTTTATTCATATTGGTTGGATTTACTTTGTCTACATCATGTCATCTTGCTTAAGGTGTTACTACGTTCTTTTTGAACTTAATACTCTAGATGCATGCTGGATAGCGGTTGATGTTGCGAGTAATAGTAGTATATGCATGCAGGAGTCAGTCTAGTTGTCTCGGACGTGATGCCTATATACATGATCATTGCCTTGGATATCATCATAACTATGCGCTTTTTATCAATTGCCCAACCGAAATTTGTTTACCCACCATATGCTTTCTGATAGAGAGAGAAGCCTTTAGTGAAAATTATGGCCCGGGGACTATCTTTATCATATATTAAAATCCAAAAATACCTTGCTGCAATTTATTTACCTTTATTTTTGTGTGTTTTTTGTTTATCTATATATCACTACGAGATTTGATCCGTGCAATTAACTGCCAAGGAATTGACAACCCCTTGTTTGCGCTGGGTGCAAGCATTTGTTATTTTGTGCCTAGGTGCTGCTCATGAGGTCTTGCATGGTTCTCCTACTGGATTGACAACCTTGGTTCTTAACTGAGGGAAATACTTATCTCTGTTGTACTGCATCATCCTCTCCTCTTCGACAAAATCCCAACGCAGCTCACTGGTGGCAACCACCACAATAATGCTCTCCCATCTCGTTCATACTTGTAATCGTGCATCGCACAAGGCATCCATTATAAGACATATTGCAATCAATCAATCTCAAGATGTATTCTTCAATTTTTATTCTCGCGATCTCATCTTCGTGTGTGAGTAGTTTGGTAAGGTATGGGTTGAGACATGAGCCTTGCAACCCAAGGTATTTGTTGAGGGGATCAACGTAAGACTTTGACATAACGTCCCGTATGTGTGAAATAAAATTGTTCCGTGAAGATGTCTCTTGTCTTGTCCACTATTTTCATCCCTTCGAGTACCCAGGATCATGGAGATCACCAGTGAGGCTCGGAGCAAGGAGACCATGAAGTGATATACCGAACACCGGTGACGGCATGGTTTAGTAGGGTAACATGGATTATATCCTTGGGGATAAATGAGGTGTAGTCGTTAAACGCCCAAAGCTCTTGTCTGATTTCATTATCTCAATTATCGTGGATACCCTGCGCGACGGATAGGGCCTGCGTTAGGACACCTGATGGATAGGGTCTGATTTCATTATCTCAAACTCGTGCCGGTCAAGATGTTATTTCGACACATTCCCCACTTTGATCCGCAATAAGCATATCTCGATGGATGACTTCCAGCGCACAAATTAATACCTTATTTGATCCCAGCACAAATACAAGGTTGTAAGCATAAGACCTCATACCCGTACCTCTTTTTATTATAAGTGTTTGAATCACTATTTGCTTGTTGATCCGGTCAAAAGCTGGATTTGACACTTTGACAAAAGCTTGCTAGAGACCATCGCTTCAAGGGAATCTTCCTCTCGTGGGTTCGATAACCCAGGGTAACCTCTAGGGAAATAGGTGTGGGATACTCTTTTCTGTTCCAATACCAAATCAATAAAAGGAGGTATCAAGCTCTTTTTCTAGCGCCATTGCCGAGGAGGAGTTTAGTATTCCTAGTCTTTGTTTAGAGTTTTAGTTAAATATGAGTCTCAGTTATTGTTTTTACTACTTGTCAGTTGAAAACCAAAAGATTACCATGGCTCATAATCTTGGGAGTTTTGCTACTCCTAGCAACAACTTCATGCGTGAATCTATAGTACAACCTGGGGCGGCAGCCGTTGAGTATGAGATTAAACCAAACTCAGTTTCTATGGTCCAGCATGACCAATTTGGAGGCTCTGCTTCTGAGGATGCGGGTACGCACTTACACAATTTCACTGAATTGTGCAACATGACACGCAGAACGGATTATGATCCTGACGCTCTTAAATTGCGTCTATTCCCTTTCTCTTTGAGAGAAAAAGCTAAGGAATGGCTTCTTGCTCTACCTAAGGGTAGTATTACTTCTTGGGATGGTTGTTGCAATAAGTTTTTATCTAAGTACTGTCCACCTTAAAATATTATGCAATTACATTATCAGATTACAGGTTTCAAGCAAGAGGATTGTGAGACACTAGCCCTTGCGTAGGATAGAATCAAAGAAGCTATAAGAAACTGTCCCAATCATGGAATGGAGGAATAGTTAATCCTTCATATGTTCTATAATGGCTTAAATCATATGTCAAAAACTATGCTTGATACAGCTGCAGGTGGAACAATCATGGGGAATCACATAGAAGATATCAAGAAACTATTAGTGGATATGCAAGAGAACCATGCCCAATGGCATGTGGAAAGAACCACCACCAAAAGAGTGAATGTCATTAGAGAAAATAACCCGGAGTTGACAACCAAGCTTCATGAACTTATCTCCATGACAAAAGGTAAAGATGAGGTAAACGTAAATGCCATCACTAATGAAGAAACTAGTGATGTAAATTTTATTGCTCGTAATAGCTACAACCCTAATTGGAGAATAATGGCTACCCTCCTAGACTTCCTTATCCTAGTAATGGAGGAGCATTCAAGAATTTTAATGGAGCTAATGGTAGCAATAGAAATACTCTTGAAGTATATTTTGAAGAATATAATAAATTACTTGGTCAATTGACTAGTAAGGTTGTTCGACTAATGATACGTCTCCAACGTATCAATAATTTATGAAGTATCCATGATGTTATTTTATCATTCTTGGATGTTTAACAATCATTTTATAGGATTTTTATATTATTTTTAGGGACTAACCTATTGACCCAGTGCCCAGTGCCAGTTGCTATTTTTTGGTTGTTTTTTACATCACGGGAAATCAATATCAAATGGACTCCAGACGCCGCGAAAATTTTTGTGGATTTTTTATGGACCAGGAGACCACCAATGGGCCAGAGCAGCACCTGGGGGTGCCCCGAGGGGGGCACAACCCACCAAGGCGCGCCTAGGGGCCCAGGCGGGCCCAGGTGGGTTGTGCCCACCTCGGTGGCCTCCCGCACTGTAACGCCCCGGACACACCCGCCGGTGGTCGTTACTGCTGGCGGGATATAGACTGGCCCCACAGATCAATACTAGTCTTTTCTGCGCACTCTGTCCTCACTCGTGCGCACCCAGGAGCAACTTCCCAGTCGGTCACCCATCCTGAAACTACTCCAAGCTGAGCATGCTTAACTTTATAGTTCTGTCCGAATGGGCTCCCGGAAAAGAAGGAATTCCTTGTTGTATGAGTAGTCTATCATCTCTATTAAGCCAGGCTATCACATACACCCCCACTCAGAGGAAACAACGTCCTCGTCGGGCCATAGGAACATTTCCTCTTGGCACATACGTCTGTGCATCCAGTACGGTACATGTGCCATGTCGTGTGCCACGAAGGGTCACAAACTCCATGCACAACATGACCGCGCACCTGTCCGCAAACATCCGTGTAACCTCGAGGGTCGGCTCTAATACCAACTTGTAACGCCCCGAACACACCCGCCGATGGTCGTTACTCCTGGACTGGCCCCACAGATCGATACTAGTATTTTCTGCGCACTTTGTCCTCACTCATGCGCACCCGGGAGCAACTTTCCGGTCGGTCACCCATCCTGAAATTACTCCAAGCTGAGCACGCTTAACTTTGGAGTTCTGTCTGAATGTGCTCCCAGAAAAGAGGGAATTCCTTATTGATATGAGTAGTATATCATCACTATTAAGCCAGGCTATCACACGCACCCCCTCTTTATCCTATAAATTCACAAATATTCCAAAAACCCTCGGGGTTAACCTAGATCAAAAGTTCCGCCGCCGCAAGGCTCTGTATCCATGAGAAACCAATCTAGACCCCGTTCCGGCACTCTGCCGGAGGGGGAATCATCAACGGTGGCCATCTTCATCATCCCGGCGGCCACCACGATGAGGAGGGAGTAGTCCACCCTCGGGGCAGAGAGTTTGTACCAGTATCTATGTGTTTAATCTCTCTCTCGTGGTCTTGAGATGTCACAATCTTGATGTGTCGCGGGCTTTGTTAATATAGTCAGATCATATGGTGCTTTCCCCTGTCTATCTTGTTGTGATGAATTGAGTTTTTACCTTTGAGATTTCGTTGTTATCGGATTGAATACTTCTATGGATTTGAGAGCACTTGATATATGTCTTGCATATGAATACTCGTGGTGACAATGGGGTATCATATTGATTCACTTGATATGCGTTTTGGCATTCAACTCGCGGATTCCCGCGGTGACATTGGGGTAATCTATGCATAGGGGTTGATGCACGTTCTCATCTTTTGTTTCTCCAGTAGAAATCTTGGGGCACTCTTTGAGGTTCTTTGTGTTGGATTGAGAATTATGAATCTAATATTATTTGGTGTTATTTTAGTACAAACTCTTGGATAGATCGATCGGAAAGAATAGCTTCGAGGTGGTTTCATACCCTACAAATGATTTCTTCTTATGTTCTCCGCTAGATAGGAACTTTGGAGTGATTCTTCGTTGCACACTGAGGGATGGTTATAAGATCCAATTGTATTAGCATTCTTGAGAGATTGCACTAGTGAAAGTACGGACCCTAGGCCTCATTTTCAAGCATTGCAATACCGTTTTGTGCCCGTTTACTATTTGCTACCTTGCTGTTTTATTTATTCAGATTAAAAAATATTTCTACCATCAATATTACACTTTTATCACCATCTCTTCGCCGGACTAGTGCACCTATACAATTTGCCATCGTATTGGGTGTGTTGGGGACACAAGAGATTTCTTGTATTTGGTTGCAGGGTTGTTTGAGAGAGACCATCTCCATCTTACACCTCCCACGGATTGATAAACCTTAGGTCATCCACTTGAGAGAAAATTGCTACTGTCCTACAAAAGTCTGCGCTTGGAGGCCCAACACCTATCTACAAGAATAAAGTTGCATAGTAGACATCAAGCTCTTTTTCTGGCGCTGTTGCCGGGGACGTTAGGCAAGCGGCACTCACACCCCGTCAACGATGCTCTTTTATGGTGTCGTTGTCGGGGAGGTGAGTGCTTGAAGGTATAACTTTAGATCTTGCAATTGAATCTTTTAGTTTCTCGTTTTATCACTAGTTTGGTTTATAAAAGAAAACTACAAAAGAAATGGAATTGAGGTTGCATCATATTATTGATCATCTTTATAATATCTTTCTTGAAAATGATGGATCAGAAAATTGTGCTCAATTGATAGAAGAAGAATTCAATAGAATGTTTGGTATAAATGATGAGCATGATTGCAATGTTATTAGTATGAATTCTTTGAATATCCATGATGCTAATGGTATGCAAAGCCATAAGCTTGGGGATGCTATGTTTGATGAAGATGATATTTTTAATCCCCCAAGATTTGATGTGCAAATTTGTTATAATGATTGCATGCCTACTATTTATGATGATTATAGAGATGAAAGTGGATTTGGAGAGGTCATGACTTTATTTAGTGATGAATCCACCATTTTGGATGAGATTTCAATTGACTATGATAAAAAAGTTGCTATCTATGATTATTATGGTGATGACATGTATGCAATAAAGAATAATGATAACCATGAAACTTGTCATCATGATTTTAATTTTCACTCTCATGATAGTTATTTTTTTGAGTTTGCTCCCACTACTATTCATGAGAATAAATTTGCTTATGTGATGAGTAATAAAATTTCTATGCTTGCGGATCATGAAAGGAATGCTTTATGTGATGGATATATTGTTGAATTCATTCATGATGCTACTAAAAATTATTATGAAAGGGGAACAAATGCATTTACATATGCCAATAATATCAAGTTTCCTCTGTATGTGTTGAAAGTTTTGAAGTTATGCTCCTTTTGCCTTCCTATGCTAGTTGATTCTTGCTCCCATAAATTATTTTCTCACAAAATCCCTATGCATAGGAAGTGGGTTAGACTTAAATGTGTTTGCCATGTGCTTCATGATGCTCTCTTTGTGTTTCAATTTTTATCTTTTATGCGAGCATCATTGAAATCATCATGCCTTGCTAAAAAGGCATTAAAGAAAAGCGCTTGTTGGGAGACAACCCAACACGTTTACCAACTGTTTTTGTGTGTTCACATGATTATGCTACTGTATTAATCATATTTTATTGATTTTGTGTCAATAAAATGCCAAGTAAAGCCTTTGGATAGTGTGGATGATAGTTGACTTGAATCTACGCAAAAACAGAAACATTTGCTTCCAGAAACAGAATTGTTTAAATTCACTGGAGCGTCAAAATATTCTGATTTTTTTACATATGATTTATATACAAGTTTTCTACGTGGTCCAAATATTTCAGAATTTTTGGAATTGCAGAAGTATGACTAATATTCAGATCTTTATGTATTGTTCTGTTTTTGACAGATTCTGTTTTCAATGCATAGTTTGCTTGTTTTCTAGTTTCTATAGCTTATATTGCTCAATATAAATTGTTGAAATGATGAGGTACAATAGGCATTGTGTGAGAACAATTATGAACCTTGTCTGTGACAGTACCAAAGTGAATGGTTTGTCTTTATCATACTAACCCATCTCACGAAGTTCCGTTAAGTTTTGTGTGATTGAAGGCATCCCCTCTTTCGTCTCCAACATTATGGAACTATATTTTTATTCGTCACATGATATGAGTTTTGCTTGGAGCATTATTTTATTTTATTTTTATTTGCTTTCTAGTATATAGAATAATGTTTTGCATCTTTTATTTCAATAAAACTGTCAAGGATAGCCTTTACCATGCTTATTTTGCAAGTCTACATGTTGCTGTTTAAAAACAAAAAAAATTCTATCATTGCTTGAATAATTCTGGAAAGTCCGAACATGATAAAATCTTGAAATTTGTACACAATATGCTATCGTAATTTTTCTACAGTGTGGTAATTTTTCAGAATTTTTGGAGTTAGGGAAGTATGATGAATATTGCATTCTTTACAGACTCTACTGTTTTGGCAGATTGTTGTTACCTTTGCATAGTTTGCATATGTTTGCTTGTTTAATGATTCTATATGAGGATAAGAGTATTAAATATGCAGAGGCATTTAGTATGCAATGTTGAATAATAATTTTAGTGATTTGCTACAGTAGAGAATGATAAGCTTTTTGCATTGGTTTATACTAACCCATTTCACGAAGTTCCGTTGAGTTTTGTGTGGATGAAGTTTTTAGGATTTAAGGAAACCGTGATATAAAAGGAATTAAGGAGACACAAAAGCTCAAGCTTGGGGATGCCCAAGGCATCCAAAGGTAATGTTTCAAGAAATCTCAAGCATCTAAGCTTGGGGATGCCCCGGTAGGCATCCCACCTTTCTTCACCAACAATTATCGGTTAGTATCGGTTGAGCCTAAGTTTTTGCTTCTTCACATGAGTTGTGCTATTCTTGAAATGTCATTTTATTTTGTTTTGCTTTATGTTTGAATAAAATTCTTAGATCTGGAAGTTTTTAAATAAGAGAGAGTCCTCAAATAGCTACCCGTTTACTTAACTACTCATTTGATCTTCACTTATATCTTTTTTGAGTAGTTTATCATTTACTCTTGTGCTTCACTTATATCCTATGAGTAAATTGTTGAATGAATTGAATATCATGAAGTTGAAATTATATGTGCATATCATGCCTAGTGGTAGCTTCACATTGGGTTTAGAAAGTGAAATCTTTTGAAGCTTAACAATCACATTATTGGTCATACACGCAATTCATGAATGATTAGTAGAAGGAAGAGAACTTTCATATGCAAATACACTATCATGGAAATCTTTTGTGATTGTGATCCCCCATCAGAATATTATATGCGAAAATTGTTGACGTTGGACAAGGAAGACAATGTAATGTTTTATGTTTGTTCATATTCACATAGAAGTTATATTGTCATAGATCCTTCAACATGTGGTGCTTGCCCCCCATCTTTGCTAGGCAAAATTTTCGCACCAAGTAGAGATACTACTTGTGCATCCAAAAACCCTTAAACCCAAATCTTATTTTCAAGAGTCCACCATACTTACCTAAGGATTGAGTGAGATCCTTCATTAAGTTGTCATCGGTGCAATAAGGCAATAAAAATTGCTTCTGAAAGTGTTAGAGCATATAGTGTAAGAGAAAATTGAGCGTTGTACGAAGTTGTGATGGCAAACAATAAAAGTGACAGACTGCATAATAAAGGTTGCTATTATAATGGGAAATATAACATGACATTCTTTTGCAATAAGGGGTTGAGCATACAAACAAATAAGCGCATGGTAACCTCTGCTCCCTCTGCGAAGGGCCTATCCTCTACTTTTATGTATTTACTTTTATGCAAGAGTCAAAGTTTTTCTCTCTATTCCTTTTTATTTTTCTCCTCTGGCAAGCATCATGTGGTGAGAAAAGATCTAGGCACATATGTCCAGTTGATTATGGGTAGCCTGCGTTATTATTGTTGACATCATCGTAGAGGTGAATACGTTGGGAGGCAAAATTATAAGCCCCTATCTTTCTATGTGTCCGGTTGAAACGTTTTCTCATGTATTTGCGGTGAGTGTTAGCAATCATAGAAGACAATATGATGGTTGAGTATGTGGTGCTCTTACTTAAACTCTGTTAAATAAGTTGAATTGCAATTGCTTTTTGACTGAGAACATAGGTTGTTGAGTTTCAAGAGAATTCGTTGTTTGAACCTTAACATGTGAATTGGTTGCTACTTTAACATGAGAAGTTTTATAAGAAAGAATTGCTATTATGATGCTAGGAAAAGTGATTGAAATTGTCATTGATAAAACTTGTGCACATTGCTAGCATTCACACTTCATAAATTATTTCTTCTATCATTTACCTACTCGAGGACGAGTAGGAATTAAGCTTGGGGATGCTGATACGTCTCCAACATATCTATAATTTATGAAGTATTCATGCTGTTATTCTATCATTCTTGGATGTTTTACAATCATTTTATAGCAACTTTATATCATTTTTTGGGACTAACCTATTAACCCAGTGCCCAGTGCCACTTGTTGTTTTTGCTTGTTTTTTACATCCCGGGAAATCAATATCAAACGGAGCCCAAACACCGCGAAACTTTTTATGAATTGTTTATGGACCAGAAGAGCACCAATGGGCCAGAGCAGCACCTAGTGGGTGCCCCCAGGGGGGGCACAACCCACCAGAGCGCGCCTAGGGGCCCAGGCGCGCCCAGGTGGGTTGTGCCCACCTCGGTGGCCTCCCGCACCCCTTCTTTACCCTATAAATTCACAAGTAATCCGAAAACCCTCGTGGTTTACCTAGATCAGAAGTTCCGCCGCCGCAAGGCTCTGTATCCATGAGAAAGCAATCTAGACCCCGTCCCGGCACTCTGCCGAAGGGGGAAATCATCATCGGTGGCCATCTTCATCATCCCGGCAGCGACCAAGATGAGGAGGGACTAATCCACCCTCGGGGCCGAGGGTTTGTCCCAGTAGCTATGTGTTTAATCTCTCTTTCTCGTGTTCTTGAGATGTCACGATCTTGATGTATCGCGGGCTTTGTTAATATAGTCGGATCATATGGTGTTTTCCCCTCTCTATCTTGTTGTGATGAATTGAGTTTTTCCCTTTGAGATTTTGTTGTTATCGGATTGAATACTTTTATGGATTTGAGAGCACTTGATATATGTCTTGCATATGAATACTTCTGGTGACAATGGGGTATCATATTGATTCACTTGATATGCGTTTTGGCATTCAACTCGCGGATTCCCGCGATGACATTGGGGTAATCTATGCATAGGGGTTGATGCATGTTCTCGTCTTTTGTTTCTCCGGTAGAAATCTTGGGGCACTCTTTGAGGTTCTTTGTGTTGGATTGAGTATAATGAATCTGATATTATTTGGTGTTCTTTTAGTATGAACTCTTGGATAGATCGATCGGAAAGAATAGCTTCGAGGTGGTTTCGTACCCTACAAACGATTTCTTCTTATGTTCTCCGCTAGATAGGAACTTTGGAGTGATTCTTCGTTGCACGTTGAGGGATGATTATATGATCCAATTATATTAGCATTGTTGAGAGATTAAACTAGTGCAAGTACGGACCCTAGGCCTCATTTTCAAGCATTGCAATACCCTTTTTGTGCTCGTTTACTATTTGCTACCTTGTTGTTTTATTTATTCAGATTATAAAAATATATTTCTACCATCAATATTACACTTTTATCACCATCTCTTCGCCGAACTAGTGCACCTATACAATTTGCCATTCTATTAGGTGTGTTGGGGACACAAGAGATTTCCCTTATTTGGTTGCAGGGTTGTTTGAGAGAGACCATCTTCATCCTACACCTCCCACGGATTGATAAACCTTAGGTCATACAATTGAGGGAAAATTGCTACTGTCCTACAAAACACTGCGCTTGGAGCCCCAACACGTGTCTACAAGAATAAAGTTGCATAGTAGACATCAACTAACAAATGATTTGGATGTACTTGAAGGAAGATCCAAGAATATCGAAGCACAAGTGGCTAAAATAAGAGAAAACCAGACACTAATTTTGGCTATGTTTGCAGTTAAACCGAAGCCTGATCCGGTTGAAGAAGTTAAGTTGATAAGAAGCAACGAAGAGAAAGTTGAAGTGCTTGACACAAGCCATGTGCTAGAGTACAATTATAATGTTGCAAATTTTGCGAAACTGATTTCCATGAAGTATCCACTGCCGGAGGTAACTAGTCACAAAGCATATAATGTTTTCATTGGACAAGTTGCAGCCATGGTACATGAGCCTGATGATGAAAGGACGAAGCTTTACAATAAGTTACCAGCTAAGCAAGAGGATCCTTTTGAACCCACTATAGAGACTGAAATAGGATCGAATAAATTCAGTGCTTTATGTGAGTTAGGGTAAAGTGTTTCTAGTATCCCCAAATATATTCTTGATAGTCTTAATCTTAGTCCTTATGCTAATACCGAGATCATTTTGAATATGGCTAACTCTACTTTTACTCGGGCAGTAGGCATTAAGCATGGTGTTGTAGTTCAAATTAATGACTGCCCCTACCATGATTGATCTTGTGATAGTAGATATGCCTGAAGATCCAATTGCTCTTATAATTCTCGGTAGACCTTTTCTAAGAACAGCAACGGTCGTATGGACAGTCGCATGACCTGCTGGAGGTTCCAACGCAAAACAACCGGAGACAACAGAGAGAAAGACGACATTTCAAACGGGTGCGAGCGCCCGTTCAAGTGGTCATTTCATTTCTTTGCAGAAACGGATAAATTTTCCAAAGCGTTTGACGGCGTTCAAAATGGGCGCACATGCCCGTCCGAGCGGTGGTTTGACATCATCGACTAGAAGAAGAAAAGTACTGAGCAAACGACGATGTTCCAAACGGACACCACTGCCCATTCCAATGGTCGTTTGATGTGTGCACAAACATAGGAAAGTTATCAGGGAGAACGACGACATTCCATGCGGGTGCTTGCGCCCGTATGAGCGGTCGTTTCACATTCTGGCGTCCATAATAAGCCCGAGGAAGAAGGCAAATCTCCCCCATCTCTCTCGCTTTTCTTCTTCTTCTTCCTCCAAACCTCTCCAAACCCTAGCAAAACTTCGCCCAATCTCTCTACTCAGTCAATTTTGATTCAAACCCTTCTGTGTGATCGATCTACAATGTTTACATAAAGGACATCTCGCGTACGTGGTGCCTTGAGTTCATCCACCGCACTGCCACAACAAGTTTTCACTCAGGGGGTCGTCTTCACTGAATGTGAAGTTAGAAGAAAGTTTAGGCAACTAAGCTCTAGGAAGATCAAAGCAACCAAGTGGGCTTCTATGACTACACTCGCCAAGCTAGGTATTACTAATGATTTCAATTTCCTTTGTCATAATGCCGGGTTGCACCATTTTGTTTATCAGGGATGTGAGGCATATGAACGCATGACACTTGAGTTTCTTAGTACTCTCTCGCACAATGTTGGTTTCGTGAGAAATGCCTATGATGAGAAGGAGAGGATCACTTTCCATCTCCTGGACCAAGACTTCAACATAACTCTTGATGAGTGGTGTAATTATTTTGGCTTCACCAACAATGATGATGATCTTAGATATGTTTATGATTTCACTAACCCGCACCCAAGGCAATCATTCTACCACATGAGTCGTCATGGCTCAAGGCAAAGAGCTTTGCATTGAAAGTCCTGCTATACATTATTTCTACTACGTTATCACTAACTCATTGCAGGCACGAGGAGAAGTTTCTAAGGTGAATGATGAGAACATGCTAGTTCTCGGGAAAGCGGCAAACCTTGACGTCAGTTATTCTCCCAACCCAGGGGTAATACTTTTGCTACACCTCGTGCATCAAGCAAATCATGCACAAGGAGATATCGTGCGTGGAGGAGTGATCACCATGTTCACCAACTCCCTTGGTCTCAACTACAATCATCTTCACGCCATTGTCAGTAACACCCTTGTTAATATTCGTATTCTTACTAGCGCTGGAATGGTAGTACTTCGTAATGGCCGTCATTGCATTAGAATTCCTAGAGTGGCACACTTGTTGCCTACTCCTATGCCTAACCGTTTCTCCATCGTTCATGGACAATTACATTATGTTGCACAGGAAGGAGATGCGGTTTTCACCAAGAAGGCCCAGAAACAGAACAAGTAGATGAAGAAGAACTCGCCACCGATGAAGAAGAGGAGCAGCCCCAAGAGCAGCCACAACAAGAAGACGACACCACCTACACGGACCTCAGCATCCTCCGGGGCTCTATCGATGATATGAGTAATCTCGCCGCATCCCTTCGAGGCACATCCGCCTACATGAACATGAACTTCTCCAACTAGAGCCAAGAGTGGGCTCCTGACCAACCACCATAATGATCTCGCCAGTTTGGGCTTGCAAAAGCCTAAGCTTGGGGGAGGTTATAATCACCACTTCTATACCAAGATGTGGTGGTATTTGGATAATTTGTAATGAGGTTATACTTAAGCTCGTGGAGTTTGAAAACACTCGTGTTGGTCTATTTCAACACTTTGCTTTTATTTGCTTTTGCTTTTTATTTTGGCAACTTATCGGGTGAAAATGCTTGGTCACTGAAAATCTAGAAACTTTCCCTCATATCCATCAGATAAAAAATGAATGAATTATATGAGAGGTGGGATTCCCCTTAGCCACTTAAACATGTTTGACAGATAACCCCCTGTGATGTCTTAATATCGCTTTAAAACTTCATCTCCTACCTCTGATCCGATCTAATGCCTGTCAAAACAAATCACCATGGCGATGCCCCGAAAACCCGGCGCTCGCGACACCGGGCAATGTGCTCGAGCCTGCAACTTTCCTGTCCTTCTTTTGGTGCTCCGCCTCGATGCTGACCAACTTGTAGAATGGCAATTCCTGAGAACGATGGTGGCCGGCGAGCAAGTGCTACATGGTGGGCTGTTCTAAACGGTGCTGAGTGAGACACACCCTTGCTGTTTCTGAGGGAAACCACAGTGGGACCTGGCTCACATGTCGCAGGGCACGAGACGGCTCAGGAACCCTGAGGGAGTCCTGGATTAGGGGGTATCCGGACAGCCGGACTATATCTTTTGGCCGGACTATTGGACTATGAAGATACAAGATCGAACACTGCGTCTCGTGTCCGGATGGGACTCTCCTTGGCGTGGAAGGCAAGCTTGGCAATACAGATATGTAGATCTCCTCCCTTGTAATCGATTCTCTGTAACCCTAGCCCCTCCGGTGTCTATATAAACCGGAGGGTTTTAGTCCGTAGGACAACAACAATCATACCATAGGCTAGCTTCTAGGGTTTAGCCTCTACGATCTCGTGGTAGATCAACTCTTATAATACTCATATCATCAAGATCAATCAAGCAGGAAGTAGGGTATTACCTCCATCGAGAGGGCCCGAACCTGGGTAAACATCGTGTCCCCTGCCTCCTGTTACCATCCGCCTTAGATGCATAGTTCGGGATCCCCTACCCGAGATCCGCTGGTTTTGACACTGACATTGGTGCTTTCATTGAGAGTTCAACCGTGCCGTCACCGTAAGGCTTGATGGCTCCTTCGATCATCCGTAACGATGCGGTCCAGGGTGAGGTCTTCCTCCCCGGACAGATCTTCGTATTCGGCGGCTTCGCACTGCGGGCCAACTTGCTTGGCCATCTGGAGCAGATCGAGAGCTACGCCCCGGGCCACTAGGTCAGGTTCGGAAACTTGAACTACACCGCCAATATCCGCCGAGACTTGATCTTCGACGGATTCGAGCCCTTGCCAGGTGCGCCGCACAATCACGACGAGCATGATATAGTTCTGCCGTCGGACAGTGTTCGGGAGATTGCACCGGCAACTACTCCGGCCCTCGATCCGAAGCAAAGTGCGCCATCTGAGGACGGGTGGATAGACCCCGCCTTGGAGGCTGCACTCTCAGTGGCGATAGAGCCGAATACTGAATTGGATTCGTCCCCGGCCACGGGCTCCGAACCGCCTGCGTCTGTGCCTATCGAATCCGACTGGGCACCGATCATGGAGTTTACCTCCTTGGATATCTTTCAGCACTCGCCTTTCGGTGACATGCTAAATTCATTAAAGTCTCTCTCCCTGTCAGGAGAACCTTGGCCGAACTACGTCCGGCTAGGATGGGATGCGGACGACGAAGAAATTCGCTCCCCACCCACCACCCACTTAGTAGCCACTTTCGACGATTTAACCGACATGCTCGACTTCGACTCCGAAGACATCGATGGTATGGACGACGATGCTGGAGACGAACAGGAACCACTACCCACAGGGCACTGGACCGCCACTCCATCACATGACAAATATATGGTGGATACACCCAAAGAAAACGATGATGAGGAACGGGAGGATGCAGTGAGGGATAGCTCCCTCGAGAAGCAAGCAAAGCATCGGCGTAGGTGCCGCTCCAAAACCCGCCTCAGCAAAAATGGCGATAACAGCAGTGAACCAGCAAAAGGCAAACGTAGTATGGATCCGCTGTCCGGACACGGCGACGCCGAGGATATAGCTCATAAACCTTCCTCTGAAGAGGAAAACAGTCCGGACGAAGAGGCACACACCATCCCGGAAAGGCACTTGGAACAAGAGAACCTTCGTAGAAGGCTTATTGCCACCACGAGGAGCCTGAAGAAGCAAAAGCAAAGGCTTAAAGCCGCGCAGAATACGCTCAACGGTAGATGGAACAAAGTGCTCGACAACGAAGAAAAGTATGGTAGTAGTTACCACACGAAGAGCTATCCAAAGCGCAAGCTGTTGCCTGAATTGGATGACGAGGCCTTAGAGCCCACACAGCCGAAGAATAGAATGGCCGACCGGTCGGATCAACCGCCTCGTGGCAGCGATAGAGCGGCTAACAAGGCCGCACATAAGTCGGCACACGCCGCACATGAAGACTCACATCAGAAGACCGGCGCAACCAGATCCATCTACGGATCAAGGAAACACACTCCAGCGCACAACCAAAACTAAACACTACAACCGTTTGAATGCCCCAACACAACAAAATACAGGGGCGCCACACACCCCCTATGCTTCATCGATGAGGTGTTGGACCATGAATTTCCAGAAGGATTCAAACCAGTGAACATAGAGGCGTACGACGGAACCACAGACCCTAGAGTCTGGATTGAGGACTTTATCCTCCATATCCACATGGCTCGTGCAGACGATCTCCACGCCATCAAGTACTTGCCCCTCAAGCTGAAAGGACCAGCTCGGCACTGGCTGAAAAGCCTCCCCGAAAACTCAATTGGAAGTTGGGAGGAGCTTGAGGATGCTTTTCGGGCTAATTTTCAAGGGAATTATGTCCGACCTTCGGATGCAGACGATTTAAGTCATATAGTTCAACAGCCCGGAGAGTCAGCCTGAAAGCTTTGGAACATATTTCTCACTAAGAAGAATCAAATAGTCGATTGCCCGGATGCCGAAGCCTTAGCAGCTTTCAAGCACAGCGTCCGAGACGAATGGCTCGCCAGACACCTCGGCCAAGAAAAACCGAGAACAATGGCAGCCGTAACAAGCCTCATGACCCACTTTTGCGCGGGCGAGGATAGCTAGCTAGCCCGCAGTAGCACCAGCAACCCAAGCACATCCGAAGTCAGGGATGGCAATGGAAAACCACGACGCAGTAAAAACAAGCGCCGGAATAAAGAAGACAACCCAGGTAACACAGCGGTAAACGCCGGATTCAGGGGCTCTCGACCAGGTCAGCGGAAAAAGCCTTTCAAAGGCAACGGAGATTGACCGTCCAGCCTAAAAAGGATTCTTGACAAACTATGTCAGATTCATGGCACCCCCGATAAACCCGCAAATCATACCCACAGAGAATGCTGGGTCTTCACGCAGGCCGGTAAGCTAAATGCCGAACACAAGGGAAGGGAGACACCAAGTGAAGACGAGGATGAGCCTCGCCAGCAAAACACTAGGGGACAGAAAAATTCCCACCAGAGGTTAAAACAGTAAACATGATCCATGTGGCGAAGAGGAGAAGCAAACATGCACTCCGAAACACACGAGCTGTAGTGCCCGTCACCTATAAGCCCAACCCCTGGTTGTCCCACCCGATCATTTTTGATCGCAGGGATCACCTGACAAACATCCGGCACGAAGGATTGGCTGCCTTGATGTTAGACCCAATAATAAACTAGACGACCCCACCAAGCAGAACAAATGACCGGACGTTAAGACTACGGACACGGTTAGACGAGCCTGGCGCATCATTAGATATACTTGAGATTGGTTTGATGGTTATACCCTTATAGACGGTACCAGAGGCTTCCCACGTGTAAACAGTGCTAGTTCGGCTCAACTTTACTTATCTTGAATTTTAATGGTTTATTTAGAATAACCAATTTTTTCCACGACAACTTTCAACTAAGTTCCTCTCTTTTACAGATGACAGTCGTGCTACACCCGCCCATGATACATCACAATGGAGACACAGGCGCAGACGTGCAGCAGGGACCCGCTCAAAGGTTTCTTTTTAGATTAAGACCCTGCGTAAACCTTTTTTACTGTCTCTTGTTGTTCACATCCTCCGGATTCTCAGTACAACCAAGAGGGATGCTGACGTTATTGGCATTTGGCCACGTCAGAATAGTGCACGTACCTGGACACTCGGGGTTCATTATCAAGGGCATTATTCAGCCCGGCATATATTATAAAGACCGAATACCTTATGGAGTGTTCGGCGTTGCGAGTTTGGCCTTATATGCATCAGCTCCGAATCATGTCTTTGGTCAAATCTTCGGTTTGCCCAGATCCTGTGTTTTTCTACCTTACGTTCCGCTCTATCGGCTAAGATGGCACCAGGAGGACTACTACGGTTGTGCCCTGGTTCATCCGGACGAGCACCTCAGTAGAGAAAGCCGAAAACTGGCTGTCATGATAAAGCGCGAGACTGGTCAACCACTCGATGACTTACCGGAATCTTCCGGATTCCTCCGCATTAACGAAGGGACGTTTCCGGCCAGGCATGTACGCGCCCCGTATTCGGACGAGCGCGGAGCCACCAGGGGCTATATAGTAGCCCCACCGTCAAACTCCTATGGCTAAGTGAAAGTGTTAAAGCAATATAGTCCGATTGCCTAGTTCGCTGCGCTATCACCTCCTTAATGGACCAAGACGTTGGATCAAGTGTGAACACACGTCTTCTGCGAACACCCCCGCATTATATGCGTGGGGGCTGAAGCCGACGACTGCAAACTTTCAGGTTATATACATATATACATAAACGGCCGCACAGGAGGCATCCTAATACTTTCAGGCAAAAGTAGAAACACAGCCTTTATAATTCAATAAAACATTGTTTTACAATGGGAATACATGTCACTAGAACATAATATTCTTCGAGCACTAAGCTTCTATTGAACGAGCGCCTTCAAAGACTTCTTCAAAGTAGTGCTCGGCAGCTACTCGGCCCATGGCCGAACCCTGGGTTGCAATAGCGGTGGCCTCCATGTCTGCCCAGTATGTCTTCACATGGGCAAGTGCCATCCGCTCACTCTCTATGCACGCCGACTTCTTCATAGCGTCGATGCGCGGCACAGCACCAAGGAGCTGTTGCACCAAATTAAAATAACTGTTCGGCCTTGGCCCTTCCGGCCACAGATGATCCACAACAGATCTCATGGCAAGCCCAGACAACCAATGGAGCTCGGCCCATTCGGCCATCCACTCATTTATAGGAAGCAGACGCGTTGGAACATTAAATTGTGCCCAGAACAGCTTTTCCACTTCACGGTCTTTTTTATCTTTGAAGTATTCGGCCGCATCAGCGACACTTGCTGTTAAATCCATATATGCATCCGCAGAACTCCACAGCCGATCAAGAGGAGCATACTTAGGATCCCCGAACTTCATCCGCAGCATAAAGGGCTTCCCAGCCGTGATATCCCCGGCTCGACGCAGCTCCTCCTTCATCGCTCTAATTGCAGAGCGGGCGTCCTTGGCCACTGCCGTGGCCTTCTCCAGGTCCGTCACCTTCGCTCGGTTTTCCTTTTCAAGAAGCTGGAAACGGTCGGCAGCATCTTCCAAATCAATGGCCATCTTGGCCATTTTTTCCTTGCTTTGGCAATGGGCAGCCTGTTCGGCTCACAGCTCTTCGGCCGCATTTAGAGCGGCCGCATCACTATTCCTGGCTTGTTCTTTGTCTCGGGCAAGTTCCGCCCAAAGGGTCTCCACGGCCGTTGTTGGGGAACGTTGCAGAAAACAAAATTTTTCCTACGGCTTCACCAAGATCCATCTATGAGTTCATCTAGCAACGAGTATTCAAATTCATCTACATACCTTTGTAGATCGCGAGCGGAAGCATTCAAAAGAACGGGGATGAGGTAGTCGTACACGACGTGATCCAAATCACCGGAGATCCTAGCACCGAACGGACGGCACCTCCGCGTTCAACACACGTACGGTCAGCGTGACGTCTCCTCCTTCTTGATCCAGCAAGGGGGAAGGAGAGGTTGAGGAACATGGCTCCAGCATCAGCACGACGGCGTGGTGATGGTGGAGCTGCAGTACTCCGGCAGGGCTTCGTCGAGCTCTATGGAGGAGGAGGAGGTGTTGGAGAGGGAGAGGGAGGCGCCAAGGGAAAGGGTGCGGCTGCCCCCTTCCCCTCCCCTCTTTATATAGGAGGGCCAAGGGGGGCGCCGGCCCTAGGAGATCCAATCTCCTAGGGGGCGGCGGCCAAGGGAGGATTTCCTCCCCCCCAAGGCACCTAGGAGGTGCCTTCCCCTTGTGGGACTCTTCCCTTCTTGAACCCTAGGCGCATGGGCCTCTTGGGGCTGGTGCCCCTCGGCCCATGTAGGCCAAGGCGCACCCCCTACAGCCCATGTGGCCCCCCGGGGCAGGTGGCCCCACCCGGTGGGCCCCCGGGACCCTTCTGGTGGTCCCGGTACAATACCGGTGACCCCGAAACTTGTCCCGATGGCCAAAACAGCACTTCCTATATATAATTCTTTACCTCCGGACCATTCCGAAACTCCCCGTGACGTCCAGGATCTCATCCGGGACTCCGAACAACATTCGGGTTACTGCATATACATATCCCTACAACCCTAGCGTCACCGAACCTTAAGTGTGTAGACCCTACGGGTTCGGGAGACATGCAGACATGACCGAGAGGGCTCTCGGGCAATAACCAACAGCGGGATCTGGATACCCATGTTGGCTCCCACATGCTCCACGATGATCTCAACGGATGAACCACCATGTCGAGGATTCAAGCAACCCCGTATGCAATTCCCTTTGTCAATCGATATGTTACTTGCCAGAGATTCGATCGTCGGTATCCCAATACCTCGTTCAATCTCGTTACCGGCAAGTCACTTTACACGTACCGTAATGCATGATCCCATGACCAGACACTTGGTTACTTTGAGCTCATAATGATGATGCATTACCGAGTGGGCCCAGTGATACCTCTCCGTCAAGCGGAGTGACAAATCCCAGTCTCGATCCGTGTCAACCCAACAGACACTTTCGGAGATACCCGCAATATACCTTTATAGTCTCCCAGTTACGTTGTGACGTTTGGCACACACAAAGCACTCCTACGGTATCCAGGAGTTACACGATCTAATGGTCTAAGGAAAGGATACTTGACATTGGAAAACTCTAGCAAACGAACTATACGATCTTATGCTATGTTTAGGATTGGGTCTTGTCCATCACATAATTCTCCTAATGATGTGATCTCGTTATCAATGACATCCAATGCCCATAGTCAGGAAACCATGACTATCTATTAATCAACGAGCTAGTCAACTAGAGGCTTACTAGGGACATGTTGGTGTCTGTTATTCACACATGTATTACGATTTCCGGATAACACAATTATAGCATGAATAAAGACAATTATCATGAACAAGGAAATATGTAATAATAATAATAATGCTTTTATTATTTCCTCTAGGGCATATTTCCAACAGTCTCCCACTTGCACTAGAGTCAATAATCTAGTTACATTGTGATGAATCGAACACCCATGGAATTCTGGTGTTGATCATGTTTTGCTCTAGGGAGAGGTTTAGTCAACGGATTTGCTACATTCAGGTCCGTATATACTTTACAAATATCTATGTCTCCATCTTGAACATTTTCACGAATGGAGTTGAAGCGACGCTTGATGTGCCTGGTCTTCTTGTGAAACCTGGGCTCCTTGGCAAGTGCAATAGCTCCAGTGTTGTCACAGAAGAGTTTGATTGGCCTCGACGCATTGGGTATGACTCCAAGGTCGGTGATGAACTCCTTCACCCAAATTGCTTCATGTGCTGCCTCCGAGGCTGCCATGTATTCCGCTTCACATGTAGATCCCGCCACGATGCTCTGCTTGCAACTGCACCAGCTTACTGCCCCACCATTCAAAATATACACGTATCCGGTTTGTGACTTAGAGTCATCCAGATCTGTGTCGAAGCTAGCGTCGACGTAACCCTTTACGACGAGCTCTTCGTCACCTCCATAAACGAGAAACATTTCTTTAGTCCTTTTCAGGTACTTCAGGATATTCTTGACCGCTGTCCAGTGTTCCTTGCCGGGATTACTTTGGTACCTTCCTACCAAACTTACGCCAAGGTTTACATCAGGTCTGGTACACAGCATGGCATACATAATAGAACCTATGGCTGAGGCATAGGGGATGACACTCATCTCTTCTATATCTTCTGCCGTGGTCGGACATTGAGCTGAGCTCAATTTCACATCTTGTAACACAGGTAAGAACCCCTTCTTAGATTGATCCATATTGAACTTCTTCAATATCTTATCAAGGTATGTGCTTTGTGAAAGACCTATGAGGCGTCTTGATCTATCTCTATAGATCTTGATGCCTAATATATAAGCAGCTTCTCCAAGGTCCTTCATTGAAAAACTCTTATTCAAGTAGGCCTTAATGTTGTCCAAGAGTTCTATATCATTTCCCATCAAAAGTATGTTGTCTACATATAATATGAGAAATGCTACAGAGCTCCCACTCACTTTCTTGTAAACACAGGCTTCTCCATAAGTCTGCGTAAATCCAAACGCTTTGATCATCTCATCAAAGCGAATGTTCCAACTCCGAGATGCTTGCACCAGCCCATAAATCGAGTGTTGGAGCTTCCATACCTTGTCAGCATTCTTAGGATCGACAAAACCTTCCGGCTACATCATATACAATTATTCCTTAAGGAAACCATTAAGGAATGCCGTTTTAACGTCCATTTGCCATATCTCATAATCGTAGAATGCGGCAATTGCTAACATGATTCGGACGGACTTTAGCTTCGCTACCGGTGAGAAAGTCTCATCGTAGTCAACCCCTTGAACTTGTCGATAACCCTTAGCGACAAGTCGAGCTTTATAGATGGTCACATTACCATCCGCGTATGTCTTCTTCTTAAAGATCCATTTATTTTCTATGGCTCGCCGTTCAACGGGCAAGTCAGTCAAAGTCCATACTTCGTTTTCATACATGGATCCTATCTCGGATTTCATGGCTTCTAGCCATTTGTCGGAATCTGGGCCCGCCATCGCTTCTTCATAGTTCGAAGGTTCACCGTTGTCTAACAACATGATTTCCAAGACAGGGTTGCCGTACCACTCTGGTGCGGAACATGTCCTTGTGGACCTACGAATTTCAGTAGGAGCTTGATCAAAAGTATCTTGATCATCATCATTAATTTCCTCTCTAGTCGGTGCAGGCACCTCAGAAACGTTTTCTTGAGTTGCGCCATTTTCCTGTTCAAGAGGTAACACTTCATCAAGTTCTACTTTCCTCCCACTTACTTCTTTCGAGAGAAACTCCTTCTCTAGAAAGGATCCATTCATGGCAACAAATATCTTGCCTTCGGATCTGAGGTAGAAGGTATACCCAATAGTTTCTTTAGGGTATCCTATGAAGACGCATTTTTCCGACTTGGGTTCGAGCTTTTCAGGTTGAAGTTTCTTGACATAAGCATCGCATCCCCAAACTTTTAGAAACGACAGCTTAGGTTTCTTCCCAAACCATAATTCATACGGTGTCGTCTCAACGGATTTCGACGGAGCCCTATTTAAAGTGAATGCGGCAGTCTCTAAAGCATAGCCCCAAAAAGATAGCGGTAAATCGGTAAGAGACATCATAGATCTCACCATATCTAATAGAGTGCGATTACGACGTTCGGACACTCCATTACGCTGAGGTGTTCCAGGCGGCGTGAGTTGTGAAACTATTCCACATTTTCTTAGGTGTGTGCCAAATTCGTGACTCAAGTATTCTCCTCCATGATCTGATCGCAGAAACTTGATCTTTCTGTCACGTTGATTTTCAACCTCACTCTGAAATTCCTTGAACTTTTCAAAGGTCTCAAATTTGTGTTTCATTAAGTAGATATACCCATATCTACTCAAGTCATCAGTGAGGGTGAGAACATAAAGATAGCCACCGCGAGCCTCAACACTCATTGGACCGCACACATCAGTATGTATGATTTCCAATAAGTTGGTTGCTCGCTCCATTGTTCCTGAGAACGGAGTCTTGGTCATTTTACCCATGAGGCATGGTTCGCACGTGTCAAATGATTCATAATCAAGAGACTCTAAAAGTCCATCTGCATGGAGCTTCTTCATGCGTTTGACACCTATGTGACCAAGGCGGCAGTGCCACAAGTATGTGGGACTATTGTTATCAACTTTAACTCTTTTGGTATTCACACTATGAATATGTGTATCATCACGTACGAGATTCATTAAGAATAAACCATTAACCATCGGAGCATGACCATAGAACATATCTCTCATATAAATAGAACAACCATTATTCTCGGATTTAAATGAGTAGCCATCTCGAATTAAACGAGATCCAGACACAATGTTCATGCTCAAACTTGGCACTAAATAACAATTATTGAGGTTCAAAACTAATCCCGTAGGTAATGTAGAGGTAGCGTGCCGACGGCGATCACATCGACCTTGGAACCATTCCCGACGCGCATCGTCACCTCGTCCTTCGCCAGTCTTCGCTTATTCCGCAGCTCCTGCTTTGAGTTACAAATGTGAGCAACTGCACCGGTATCAAATACCCAAGATCTACTACGAGTACTGGTAAGGTACACATCAGTTACATGTATATCACATATACCTTTTGTTTTGCCGGCCTTCTTGTCCGCTAAGTATTTGGGGCAATTACGCTTCCAGTGACCACTTCCCTTGCAATAAAAGCACTCAGTCTCGGGCTTGGGTCCATTCTTTGGCTTCTTCCCGGCAACTTGCTTACCGGGCGCGGCAACTTCCTTGCCGTCCTTCTTGAAGTTCTTTTTACCCTTGCCCTTCTTGAACTTAGTGGTTTTATTCACCATCAACACTTGATGTTCCTTCTTGATTTCTACCTCTGCTGATTTCAGCATAGCAAATACTTCAGGAATGGTCTTTTCCATCCCCTGCATATTGAAGTTCATCACAAAGCTCTTGTAGCTTGGTGGAAGCGACTGGAGGATTCTGTCAATGACCGCTTCATCCGGGAGATTAACTTCCAGTTGAGTCAAGCGGTTGTGCAACCCAGACATCTTGAGTATGTGTTCACTGACGGAGCTATTTTCCTCCATCTTACAGCTGAAGAATTTGTCGGAGACTTCATATCTCTCGACCCGGGCATGAGCTTGGAAAACCATTTTCAGCTCTTCGAACATCTCATATGCTCCATGTCTCTCAAAACGCTTTTGGAGCCCCGGCTCTAAGCTGTAAAGCATGCCGCACTGAACGAGGGAGTAGTCATCGGAACGTGACTGCCAAGCGTTCATAACGTCTTGTTCTGCAGGGAGAACAGGTGCGTCACCCAGCGGTGCTTGTAGGACATAATCTTTCTTGGCAGCTATGAGGATGATCCTCAGGTTCCGGACCCAGTCCGTATAGTTGCTGCCATCATCTTTCAGCTTAGTTTTCTCTAGGAACGCGTTGAAGTTGAGGACTACGTTGGCCATTTGATCTACAAGACATATTGTAAATATTTTAGACTAAGTTCATGATAATAAAGTTCATCTAATCAAATTATTTAATGAACTCCCACTTAGATAGACATCCCTCTTCTAGTCATCTAAGTATAACATGATCCGAGTCAACTAGGCCGTGTCCGATCATCACGTGAGACGGACTAGTCAACATCGGTGAACATCTTCATGTTGATCGTATCTTCTATACGACTCATGCTCGACCTTTCGGTCTTCTGTGCTCCGAGGCCATGTCTGTACATGCTAGGCTCGTCAAGTCAACCTAAGTGTTTGCATGTGTAAATCTGTCTTACACCCGTTGTATGTGAACGTTAGAATCTATCACACCCGATCATCACGTGGTGCTTCGAAACAACGAACTGTCGCAACGGTGCACAGTTAGGGGGAACACTTCTTGAAATTATTATGAGGGATCATCTTATTTACTACCGTCGTTCTAAGTAAACAAGATGCAAAACATGATAAACATCACATGCAATCAAATAATAAACATGACATGATATGGCCAATATCACATAGCTCCTTTGATCTCCATCTTGGGGCTCCATGATCATCTTTGTCACCGGCTTGACACCATGATCTCCATCATCATGATCTCCATCATCGTGTCTCCATGAAGTTACTCGCCAACTATTACTTCTACTACTATGGCTAACGCGTTTAGCAATAAAGTAAAGTAATTTACATGGCGTTTCTCAATGACACGCAGGTCATATAAAAAATAAAGACAACTCCTATGGCTCCTGCCGGTTGTCATACTCATCGACATGCAAGTCGTGATTCCTATTACAATAGCATGAACATCTCATACATCACATATAGATCATTCATCATTCATCACAACTTTGGCCATATCATATCACAAAGCACTTGCTGTAAAAACAAGTTAGACGTCCTCTAATTGTTGTTGCAAGTTTTACGTGGCAGAATTAGGGTTCTAGCAAGAACATTTTCTTACCTACATGAAAGCCACAACGTGATTTGTCAACTTCTATTTACCCTTCATAAGGACCGTTTTCATCGAATCCGCTCCAACTAAAGTGGGAGATACAGACACCCGCCAGCCACCTTATGCAACTAGTGCATGTTAGTCGGTGGAACCGGTCTCACGTAAGCGTACGTGTAAGGTTGGTCCGGGCCGCTTCATCCCACAATACCGCTGAAGCAAGATAAGACTAGTAGCAGCAAGAAAGTTGACAAATCTACGCCCACAACAAATTGTGTTCTACTCGCACAAGAAGAACTACGCATAGACCTAGCTCATGATGCCACTGTTGGGGAACGTTGCAGAAAACAAAAATTTTCCTACGGTTTCACCAAGATCCATCTATGAGTTCATCTAGCAACGAGTATTCAGATTCATCTACATACCTTTGTAGATCGCGAGCGGAAGCGTTCAAAAGAACGGGGATGAGGTAGTCGTACACGACGTGATCCAAATCACCGGAGATCCTAGCACCGAACGGATGGCACCTCCGCGTTCAACACACGTACGGTCGGCGTGATGTCTCCTCCTTCTTGATCCAGCAAGGGGGAAGGAGAGGTTGAGGAAGATGGCTCCAGCAGCAGCACGACGGCGTGGTGATGGTGGAGCTGCAGTTCTCGGGCAGGGCTTCGCCGAGCTCTATGGAGGAGGAGGAGGTGTTGGAGAGGGAGAGGGAGGCGCCAAGGCAAAGGGTGCGGCTGCCCCCTTCCCCTCCCCTCTTTATATAGGAGGGCCAAGGGGGGGCACCGGCCCTAGGAGATCCAATCTCCTAGGGGGCGGCGGCCAAGGGAGGATTTCCTCCCCCCCCCCAAGGCACCTAGGAGGTGCCTTCCCCTTGTGGGACTCTTCCCTTCTTGAACCCTAGGCGCATGGGCCTCATGGGGCTGGTGCCCCTCGGCCCATGTAGGCCAAGGCGCACCCTCTACAGCCCATGTGGCCCCCCGGGGCAGGTGGCCCCACCCGGTGGGCCCCCGGGACCCTTCTGGTGGTCCCGGTACAATACTGGTGACCCCGAAACTTGTCCCGATGGCCAAAACAGCACTTCCTATATATAATTGTTTACCTCCGGACCATTCCGAAACTCCTCGTGATGTCCGGGGTCTCATCCGGGACTCCAATTAACATTCGGGTTACTGCATATACATATCCCTACAACCCTAGCGTCACCGAACCTTAAGTGTGTAGACCCTACGGGTTCGGGAGACATGCAGACATGACCGAGACGGCTCTCGGGCAATAACCAACAGCGGGATCTGGATACCCATGTTGGCTCCCACATGCTCCATGATGATCTCATCGGATGAACCACCATGTCGAGGATTCAAGCAACCCCGTATGCAATTCCCTTTGTCAATCGATATGTTACTTGCCCGAGATTCGATCGTTGGTATCCCAATACCTCGTTCAATCTCGTTACCGGCAAGTCACTTTACTCGTACCGTAATGCATGATCCCGTGACCAGACACTTGGTTACTTTGAGCTCATAATGATGATGCATTACCGAGTGGGCCCAGTGATACCTCTCCGTCAAGCGGAGTGACAAATCCCAGTCTCGATCCGTGTCAACCCAACAGACACTTTCGGAGATACCCGCAATATACCTTTATAGTCTCCCAGTTACGTTGTGACGTTTGGCACACACAAAGCACTCCTACGGTATCCAGGAGTTACACGATCTCATGGTCTAAGGAAAGGATACTTGACATTGGAAAACTCTAGCAAACGAACTATACGATCTTATGATATGTTTAGGATTGGGTCTTGTCCATCACATCATTCTCCTAATGATGTGATCTCGTTATCAATGATATCCAATGCCCATAGTCAGGAAACCATGACTATCTATTAATCAACGAGCTAGTCAACTAGAGGCTTACTAGGGACATGTTGGTGTCTGTTATTCACACATGTATTACGATTTCCGGATAACACAATTATAGCATGAATAAAGACAATTATCATGAACAAGGAAATATATAATAATAATGCTTTTATTATTGCCTCTAGGGCATATTTCCAACAGCCGCACCTCCATCTGCAGTCACAACATATTAAAGATACTGGCATTATGCTCCTCCTCCTATGTGTTAATCACCAAAGAAATCACATACCCTGTGCCTCATCAAGCCGCTTGTTGACAAGCACGATGTCGGCATCTGTCGCATGAAGTTGCCGCTTCAGCTCGGCAAACTCACCAGTCCGGCTAGCCACCAGACCTTCCGCCACCTGCACATGAAGGCAGCCTGATTATTACCTGGGACTATGATCCTCTGTTTGCCGCCGTTCTTGATGGCAACCAGAGTCTCAGGGGCTACTATCTGCACAGGGCACACCTAACGTGTGCGGTACCGTAAAAAACATACACTATTTCACGTACCTCAAAGCCTTTAAGTAGACTAATAAAAGCTTCATGCAACCCACGTTCTGCGGAGGAAATCCTCTCAATCACCGTTCCCATCAGTGTACGATGTGCTTCTGAGATAGCCGCTTGCTCCAGCAGATCCTTCAGTATGTCCGATCGCACACCGGACGGTGCCGGACTCTTCCGGTCGCTCTCTTCAAGAGCCGAATACTGAGGACTTCGGGTGGCGGAAGGATTACCCTCGGGCCTTGCCGGATCAGGAGAAGCCCTCCGCGACGACACTTCAGGGTCGCCAGCCTCATGAGGCGGGATGGCGTTGGGAGGTGTTCTCTCTCCATCATCTCCGGAAGAAGATCCCCCGAAGACGAACTCTGTCGAGAAGGGCTATGAGCCGAACTACAAGATAAATGCTTCGGTTATTTTCCTCAGAAGAAAAGCAAGATATTTTTACTATTAAGTCCTCTTTTACTTACAGCTCTGTGGAGGGCTGATCCCCTTGCGGGCACTATGCGGCAAGTGTACCCTCTGGGGTAGGACCCTCTGGCGAAGATTTCTTACCCCGTTTGGAAACCACTGTTTCCAGGTCTTCAGAGGCGGTCCTCTTCCTTCCTTGGGGAGAGGGAATTTCAGATTCTTCTCCCCGGTTATCCTCCTTCACGGAGGCGCTAACTCCCCCAGTTTGGATGAATAGTGAGCGAAGTCCGCTTTCGGCCTCTTTATTCCCCCCTTTATCTTCCCCTGAGGGCGCTTGATGAGGCGCAAGCTCCAGCATCCTAGCTAGTACAGGATCCGGTGAGACCTCAGGGAGGGGGGCCGGACACCTGATCATCTTCGCCTTCGTTACCCAGTCCTGGCCAAAGAGCGGCTTTTCAGAGTGATGTTGTGATAAATAAAAAGACAACGTGTTCGGCTACGGGACTACTTACTTGGGTATCTGGACGATTGCAGCTCAGATCCGCGTCCTCGGTGGTGTCCGGACACATTGTTTGTGGTCTGAAGAATAATTTGTACATCTCTTCGAGCGTCATGTCGAGGAAGTGCTGAATAGCTTGCGGTCCTTCCGGGTTGAACTCCCACATACGGAGGGGTCGACGTTTGCAGGGCAGGACTCGACGAACTAGCATGACTTGCATTACCGTGGCCAAACTGACATCTCTCTTGAGGAGATCTCAGATGCGGCTCTGCAATGTCGGTATATCCTTTACTGGCCCCCAGTCCAGCCCCCTATGGATCCATGACGTCAGTCGTGGCGGTGGGCCCGAGCGAAAGGCAGGGGCGGCCACCCACTTGGTACCTCGGGGAGCTGTGATATAAAACCACTCCCGTTGACATAAGCTGGACACCTCCTGGAAGGAACGCTCTAGCCAGGGGGCATTGGCATTCTTGCTTATTATGGCACCTCCGCACTCTGCGTGTCGTCCCTCGATCATCTTCGGCTCCACATTATAATTCTTGAGCCACAAGCCGAAGTGAGGGGTAATGCGGAGGAAGGCCTCACATACCATGATAAACGATGAAATATGAAGAACTGAATCCAGGGCCTGATCATGGAAATCCAGCCCATAATAGTACATGAGACCCCTGACAAAAGGATCTAAAGCGAGGCCTAGCCCTCGGAGGAAGTGAGAGACAAATACAACGCTCTCGCCGGGTTCAGGAGTGGGGATGGCCTGCCCTCGAGCAGGCAGCCTGTGCGAGATTTCGCCGGTCAGACACCTAGCCTCTCTTAGCTTCTTGATATCTTCCTCTGTGATAGAGGAAGGCATCCACCGACCTTGA
The DNA here is from genome assembly GCA_032464435.1 of Aegilops umbellulata. Classification (NCBI taxonomy): domain Eukaryota; kingdom Viridiplantae; phylum Streptophyta; class Magnoliopsida; order Poales; family Poaceae; genus Aegilops; species Aegilops umbellulata. Next base: position 308,338,826 of record CP136055.1, on the reverse strand, counting down.
AGGTTGGATCCGGACATTATTGAAGGTCCGAAGCGTCTGGCCCGAGCCTTGGGTGTTGGAACTCGAGGTGGGGGGAAGGATTCGATTGAGCGCAAGAAGAAAAAAGGATAGGCCTTGCCCTCTTTATAAAGGGGGTGAATATCAAGCGTCCTTCGCGTGGCCATTTGGGACTTGCCTAAAATTGAGGAGTCATGCCAACGGGCACGATTGGGTTACCCACGTCTGTATTGATGAGAATCCCGTAATAAGGGGGACACGATCTCTGCTTCGACAAGACGTGCCAAATAAATCGCCTCGCAAAACATGTAGTGGCAGGCTGATTGAGGAAAAACGGTTTGTCATGACCAGGCCGTGGCAATACGTCATGTTATGAAAAATGGTCGGCAGATTAGATGTGTGGAAATATTATTCTCTCTACGGTGGTATGTGGAATTTGTTTTGCAGAGCTGGACACTATCCTTGTGTTCAAAATCTTCTATAGAGTATTCGGAGGAGGAACCCGCCTTGCAATGCAAAAGACAAAACTGCGCGCCGGACTCATCATCATTGAAGCCTGGTTCAGGGGCTACTGAGGGAGTCCTGGATTAGGGGGTATCCGAACAGACGGACCATATCTTTTGGCCGGACTGTTGGACTATGAAGATACAAGATTGAAGACTTCGTCTCGTGTCCGGATGGGACTCTCCTTGGCGTGGAAGGCAAGCTTAGCAATACGGATATGTAGACCTCCTCCCTTGTAACCGACTCTGTGTAACCCTAGCCTCCTCCGGTGTCTATATAAACCGGAGGGTTTAGTCCGTAGGACAACAACAATCATACCATAGGCTAGCTTCTAGGGTTTAGCCTCTACGATCTCGTGGTAGATCAACTCTTGTAATACTCATATCATCAAGATCAATCAAGCAGGAAGTAGGGCATTACCTCCATCGAGAGGGCCCGAACCTGGGTAAACATCGTGTCACCTGCCTCCTATTACCATCCGCCTTAGACGCACAGTTCGGGACCCCCTACCCGAGATCCGCCGGTTTTGACACCGACAAACCCCTCTACAGAAGATTAGCTTAGTTACTTTCTTTTGTTAGTTGAGATCTGCACCTAGAGTTCATATCTCTGCTCAATTTCCCGCTTGTTTATTATTAATTTGGTCTTAGTCCGTTCGGCAAGTGTGAGCAAATTGTATCGTGAATCTGAATTTTGTTACAACTGACCTACAAGTTCCTTTACTCAGGATCTCGCAACCACTAATTTCATTGAATTTGAAATTGATTACAAGAAGTTCTTCGAGGATTCAGATTGATTGGAAGAAGCTGATTGCGTGAGAAAGTATCATCTGCAACTCTGAGAGGCATTAGTGGTCCAATCTTGCTTCCAACCGACAATTGTTGCAAAGTCCAAATCAGCTTCACGCCTTGACTGAGTCTCACGCCAGAGCATTTGTGCACAGCCACCAGAGGTCATGCATAACGCCTCCTAGTATGTACAGAAAATCATAGGGATCTCCAGCGTCCAGCACAATGGTCATCGACGCCCATGAGCGTCGGGTCTCCGCTGAGCTTCGGCGGCAATTTTTTTATGGAACTCCAGCGGTGATTTTTTTGGCAGGGATTAGATCGGATCAGAGGTAGGAGATGAAGTTGTACAATGAGATTAAGACTTGGCAGGGGGTTATCTGTCAAACACGTTTAAGTGGCTAAGGAGAATTCCACCTCTCATATAATCCATTCATTTTAGATCTGATGGATAGGAGGGAAAGTTTCCAGATTTTCACTGAACAAGCGTTTTCACCCGATATGTTGCCTTTTATTTTTCTTTTGCCTTTGCGATTTTTCAGTTGCAAGTTAATTTTTAAAAACCCAAAAATGAAAATATAGAATAATCTTTGCTTTGCTCTTTCTCTTTCTCTAGCCCTTTGGAGTTTGTTTGCATCTTGTTTACACAGGAGTTGATCAACATTGGACAACGAGGAATACAAGAGTAAGGAAGAGAAGTGTGTAAATTCGCAACCGTGAAGGTATGTCGTACGACCCCTGTCCCTTGCACTTGAAATACATAGAGTAGATGTAGTAGTATGTGTCATATCTGCAGATGGGAGTAAGTCTTGATAATTAAGATAAATGTTTTGTTCTATTAGCTGAAATAATTTCTTAGCCTTTGTTCTGGTTAATTTAGACAACCAAGACTTGTTGTGGGTTCTGTTTTTAAAATGAAATGATATTAATCAAGAATAACTATGCACAAGAGAAAGTCTTTCAAGACTTGGGAGTTAATAAAATTGTAGTGGAAGTGATGTTTGAATTGGTCAACCCCATGTATAGAGGAACTTAGTTGAAGGATGAATGAGATTATGCCAAAAACCTGTGTTGTATCTCTTACATGGTGCATCAACTCCTTGCTGGTACTATGGCCTTGGTACTATATGCACATGTACGTGTATAAATGTGGCTTCGTCACCTTTCTTGATGTTATGCTGAGGACTCCGATGTCCAATAAATGATCCACCAAGGGCGATAGCTCAGTTTTTGGCTATGTGTTTGTTACCCTACTTAGTGGCAACATTACAAACACATATTATTTGGCTTTCTCTTGAAATGGTGTGTATGTGGTAAATAAAAGGGACTGATCAAAAGAGCTCGAAAGAGACATATATCAAAGGTCCATCATTCCCAAACATTAAGCCACCATGAAAAACTATGCATAACCACTTAGTTGGCCTAATCCCGTCACGTGACAATCAAAGTTCCAGCAAACAATGATTGAAATAAAGTGCTTGGGAGCCTTGAGGAGGAAATGATTGTGGGTGTGATTATGAGAATTATATCATCATATTTTACTACATACTTTCACTCCCTAAGTGAGGTTTTAATGGCTTTATCAAAGAACACTCTTCCATGCATTACCGACAAGCAAGTGTTGTCTAGAATAAATAGAATAGAGTGTTGCAAAGTTGTTTTATCTAGTATATCAAGAACTTTCTGTTGATTATCTTTACTTCACTAACACTTGCACTATAACCATGCCACCGCTACATCTATGCTAAGTTTTCAGGTCAAGAAGTCGAGGGCTATATAGGTGTATAGATCGTAAGTGAACCAAAGCATTCTCGTTATTTTGGTTTAAACTACTGATTCCCTAATTATTTGGATTTCTATTTATGTTGCTCGAGGACGATCAAGTTTAATCTTGGGGGAGTTGATGAGTGGTATTTTTACACTCATTTCACCTTCATTTAAACCGAGATATTTCATTTAAAAAGAGATATTCGCTTTGATATTGCCATTAATGACTAATGAATGCAAAGGATTGCACAAATCCTCTCTTTGATGTGTTTCCACGGGAAATGGGCTAAAAGGGGCAGAAATCACATGTGAAAATGGAATGGAAGAAGAATGGAGGAAGAAGGAATCAACAGGAGGCGTCCCTGCGAAAACAAAAAAAAGACGGCGTTCCATATGGGCACGAGCGCCCATATGAGGGCCCATTGGGCATGGATTCTGAGGCAGCTAGTCCACCTGAATATCTTTTATTAAAGGGCCCCCTTAAAATGTCAACAGAGCAAGCACCAGAGCGACGAACACAACAGTCAGGACCTCTTCTGCCGCAAACCCAAGCTGCCGCCATCTCCATAGGCATCTCCATGACCACCATAGTGCTCTCCCATCTAGTTCATACTTGTAATCGTGCTTCGCACAAGGCATCCTGATGTAGGGTGGAAACCCTAGGGCCGACCTTTCACGATTGGAGCGGATCCTACGAAGAACACGAGGGGAAACGCGAGGGGAAAACGAGAGGAAACTCTCAAATCAACGGAATACGATCACACTTGTGCTAGATCCATGAACATAGAGAGTGATAAAAGATTCAAATGCAACAAAGGACGATAAAAGGGTCTTCTCCGCGAGGAGGTCTTGAGGGGTCTTCTTGTGATGGGGTCTTGAATCCACTTGGGGGATCTTCTCCGTAGAGGTCATGAACTCCGATGGAGAAGGTATCAAGTGGATGAGCAAAGCTCTATCTCTCAAATGAGCTAATCCTTTGCTAACCCTAGAAAGAGGGAGGAGGCGGAGTATATATAGTCTAAGTGGGCGAATGGGTACATGGGCCTCGGCCCTTCACTGTGCGCAGACAGGCAAAGCCGGATGTCTGGGCATCGGGCCGAATGTCCGGGCCTTCATGAGGATCCGGATGTCCGGGCAAGGGGGTAGATGTCCGGGCTGGCGGGCCGGTCTCGGTGTTCTCTAGATAGGCGGTGTGCGGATTTCCGGGCTGGAGGCCGGATGTCCGGAGGCTCGGGAAGAGTCGGATGTCCGGCGGCTTCGGAAGAGCTGGATGTCTTGGCCCTTGGACGGATGTCCAGGCTGGCGGGGTCCAGCTTCGGTGGTGTTCTGTGATGGGCGCCGAATTTTCGGGCGGGGGGCGGATGTCCGGGATTGCGTCTGGCCAGATGTCCGGGCCCTGTAGCTTCAGCTGGGCAGTAGGTGTGGTAGATGCTCTAGGTGTCGGATGTCCGGGGCTTGGGGCCGGATGTCTGAGTCGTGGAGACTTCTCCGGTTCCTTCCGTCATTCCTCTCATCCGTGAACTTGGGGACTTGTCTGTCTCCACGTGCACCTCCGAGAGGGCCTTCTTGGTACCCGATCATGCACAACATTCCGGACTTAGGTAGTAACCATGTCTCGAGTGGATCATATGGAATATCACTAAGGAAGGAAGTCACCTCGGTCTCGAGAGTTGTAGCTCGTGCTCGCATCATTGGTCCTCCTGGCACTTGATGAGACGATGGTAGGTCCATGGAGATGACCATAGGATGCTTCGCATCATCTCCTCCCTCCCCTTGGGAAAGATCCGATCTCGGATCGAAATCCTCATCACCGTTGTTGGGAGAGAGATCTTTGATGTTGAAGATATCGCTCATGGAGTACTTGTCGCGTGGTAAGTCGATCTTGTACGCATTCTTGTTGTAGCGCTCGAGCACCTTGAAGGGTTCGTCGGCTCGTGGTCATAGCTTGGACTTGTGTTCGTTGGGGAAGCGTTCCTTACGAAGGTGTATACATACATGATCTCCAATGTTGAATACCATGGGTTGCTTGTTGATGTTGAGCTTAGTCGCGAGTCATTGTACTTGGCGCTCAATGGTGTGTCTTGTCTCTGTATGCATCTTCTTGATGTAGTTCACTCATGCACTCGTGTCCATGTTGATGCGCTCTTGTAGTGGTAGAGGAAGAATGTCCAATGGGGACAACGGGTTGAAGATGTAGACGTCCTCAAAGGGGACTTGACGGTAGTCGAATGTATTGCCTGGTTGTAGGCGTACTTGGTGATGGATAGACACTCCTCCCACTTCTTGATCAATACACGTAGTAGAGTGGAGAGCGTCTGGTTCGTGACCTCCGTTTGGCCGTCGGTTTGAGGATGGCATGCCGAACAGAACAAATGCTTGATTCCGAGTTTGGCGCATAATGTCTTCCAAAAGTAGCTTAGAAACTTGACATCACGGTCCGAGACAATCGTCTTTGGCACTCCATGTAGACGCAAGATTTCCCTACAAAAGAGATTTGCGACATGTGAAGCATTGTCTATCTTGTTGCATGGTATGAAATGTGGCATTTTAGAGGAACAGTCCACAACAACAAACACGGAATCTTTGCCATCTCGGGTTCGAGGCAAACCAAGAACAAAGTCCACACTAATACCTTCCCATGGGTGATACGGAATAGGAAGTGGCATATAGAGACCATGGGATTGAGCTTTAGACATAGCTTTGCGACATGTAGAGCACCGATTGGTGAAGCGTGAGACATCACGGAACATCTTGGGCCAAAAGTAGTTCTTGGAGAGCGTGGCAAATGTCTTTTCGCATCCAAAGTGTCCCATAAGTCCTCCTCCATGAGATTCTTGCAAAAGTAACAAACGAAGAGAAGACTCAAGGATACATAGTTTGTTAGCTCTCATAAGATAATCCTCTTTGATGTAATAGTGTTCCCAAGACGTGTGCGCCAAACATTTTGTATAAGGAATAGCAAAAGTAGGATCATGCGCATACAAGTCTTTTATGTTCTCAAAGCCAATGACATTCAATTCAAGTTGGGTAACAACCATGCATCTACGGGAAAGCGCATCCGCCACAACATTCTCTTTGCCTTTAATATACTTGATGACATAAGGAAAAGACTCAATGAATTCACTCCACATAGCATGACTCTTATTCAACTTTGTTTGACCCTTAATATACTTAAGTGTTTCATGATCGGTGTGAATGAACTCATGAGGACGGAGATAATGCTCCCAAACATGCAAGACTCTCAATAAAGCATATAACTCTTTCTCATAGATGGGGTAATTGAGTTGCGCTCCGGAAAGTTTCTCACTAAATTAAGTGATGGGGCGCTTCTCTTGGATTAGCACACCTCCTATTCCATAACCGCTAGCATTTCAATGGATCTCGAAGGTTTTATTAAAGTTTTGTAAAGCAAGCAAAGGAGCATGTGTAAGCAAATTCTTAATCTCATTGAATGCGGTATCTTGGGATGGTCCCCAAACAAAAGGTGCATTCTTCTCACTCAAAGCATGTAAAGGTAAAGCGATGGTGCTAAAATCCTTCACAAACCTACGATAGAATCCGGCTAAGCCAAGAAAACTACGCACTTGTTGCGAGTTTGTTGGTTGGGGCCAAGTTTTAATAGCATTTATCTTAGATTCATCTACATGAGCACCCTTAGAAGACACAACGAAACCCAAGAAAACAAGCTTATCAACACCAAAAAGGCATTTATCCATATTAGCATAAAGGCGCTCTTTTCTAAGAGTTTGCAAAATGGTTCTAAGATGGGTGACATGATCTTTGAGGGATTTGCTAAAGACAAGAATACCGTCAAAGTAGACCACAACAAATACACCAATGTAGGGCCTAAGAACAAAATGCATGACCCTCATGAAAGTACCGGGTGCTTCGGATATGCCCATTGGCATGACCAACCATTCATACAAGCCAAACTTGGTTTTGAAAGCGGTTTTCCATGCATCACCTTCTTGGATGCGTATTTGGTAGTAGCCACTTTTAAGGTCAATCTTAGAGAGAATTGTGGCTCCGCTAAGCTCGTCTAGCATGTCGTGTAAGAGTGGAATGGGGTAGCGATATCTAACCATGATAGCATTGACAGGATGACAATAGGAACACATGCGATATGCACCATCTTTCGTGGGAACAAGGATTACCGGGACGACACAAGGGATCAAGCTTTCTCGTACATGTCCGTTGTCGATGAGTTGTTGTACTTGCTGTTGGATCTCCTTGGTTTCCTCGGGGTTGATGCGGTAGGGAGCCTTGTTAGGAAGGGGTGCTCCGGGGATGAGGTCGATGCGGTGTTCGATGCCTCGAAGAGGAGGGATACCCGGAGGTAGCTCATCGGGGAAAACATCTTGGAATTCCTGTAGTAGAGAAGATAACACTAAAGGTAGATTGTGAGATATGTTAGTTTTAGGTGCCTCGTCCTTGCACAACAAGACATAGTGCATAACACTTGATGCATTCTCACACACTTCTCTCATATCACTTTTGGTGGCAAATAGTACTAAGTTTTTCTTGTCGCTCATCATGGAGGCACTCATTTTGGGTTTATGGCTCTCACTCCCTTTTGGGTGGCTCACTCTCTCACTATTCTCTCCATGATGTGTGGTTGCTTGCTTGTCGATGATCACTTGTCTTGAAGACATAGGTCGTAGCACGTACTCCTTCCCTTTCATCTTGAAGCAATAGTGATTGGTTCGCCCGTTGTGGATGACGCCGCGGTCAAATTGCCATGGTCGTCCAAGTAGGAGGTGACAAACGGACATAGGAACAACGTCACACTCCAAAGTGTCTTCATATGCTCCGATTTTCTACGAGACTTGGACCATGTGTTCCACTTGAATTGTGCCGGAGTCGCTAAGCCATTGGACCTTGTAGGGATGAGGGTGCTTCATCTTGAACAATTGGAGCTTGGAGCATAGTTCTTCACTTGCCAAGTTATGGCAACTTCCTCCGTCGATGATGACCTTCACGGACCTTCCATTGATGCCCGCCTTTGTATGGAAGATATGGCATCTTTGGTCTTCGTCTTGTTGATGTTGAAGAGTCAAGACCTTGGAGACAACGAGAGCAGGACTCAAATCTTCGTTACAAAAGACTTGGTCATCTTCATCTTCATTCACTTGCCGGTGCATAGCCACGTTCTCAAGGGCTTCCATTTCTCCTTCACTCATGGAGTCATATGTACTGTGGTGTGACGCCCTCGATTCAATCGTACACTAATCATACACGCAAATGTGTACGATCAAGATCAAGGACTCACGGGAAGATATCACAACACAACTCTAGACACAAAATAAAATAATACAAGCTTTATATTACAAGCCATGGGCCTCGAGGGCTCGAATACATAAGCTCGAAAACACAAGAGTCAGCGGAAGCAACAATATCTGAGTACAGACATAAGTTAGACAAGTTTGCCTTAAGAAGGCTGGCACAAAAGAAGCATCGATCGAAAAGGCAAGGCCTTCTGCCTGGGAGCCTCCTAACTACTCCTGGTCGTCGGCAGTCTCCACGTAGTAGCAGGCATCGGCGGTGGCATCTGGCTCCTGAGCTCCGACATCTGGTTGCATCAACCGGAAAGAAGAAAGGGGGAAAAGGGGGAGCAAAGCAACCGTGAGTACTCATCCAAAGTACTCGCAAGCAAGGATCTACACTACATATGCATCATTATCAAAGATAGGCTGTATATGTGGACTGGGCTGCAGAAATGCCAGAATAGAGAGAAGGCCTAGTCCTATCAAAGACTAGCATCTTCTCGAAACCACCATCTTGCAGCAACAGGAGGGAGTAGAGTAGCACAATGTAAAGTAGTAGTAGTGTTATCAACCTCGGCCAGAGATCCTTTCTCGACTCCCTGCGAGAAAGAAATCCCAGAGCCATACTATCCAGTTATCATCACAATCCATTACTCATCACCATCCAGTTCTCATCTCAGGTATCCAGTTCTAGTTGTATCGATCGGGATACAACTCCAAGTGTCCGTTACCGTAGGACAGGCTATCGATAGATGTTTTCTTCCCTGCAGGGGTGCACCAACTTACCCACCACGCTCGCTTAACTCCGGCCGGACACACTTTCCTGGGTCATGCCCGGCCTCGGCCAAACAATACGCCGCAACACGACCTAGGCTTAATAGAGAGGTCAGCACGCCGGACTAAACCTATGCCCCCAGGGGTCATGGGCCATCTCCCCGGGAACTCCTGCACGTTGCGTACGCGGCCGGTGAGAAGACCTAGCTACCTCCTTCAACAAGGCAGGCGCTTACGCAGTCCAACCCAGTGTGCGCCACTCAGTCGCTGACGTCTAGTAAGCTTCGGCTGATGTATACGACGCAGAACGCCCATACTATGCCCACGTGATGGTTAGTGCTATCAGGCCAGAGGCCCCTCGGATCAAATATCCAAATCGTAGTGGATTAGGAACGCGTGGTAACAAGTAGAGACTCACGAAAGATGTGACCCCGTTGCCCCGTCTCGAGGACTTGCGGCAAGGGCGAGGAATGCCCGGCCACGCCTCGTAATTATCTCACGGGCACCCTCAAGGTCCGCCCGACTCCACATCACTCGCAATTAAGCTCGCGCGGGTACCCCTCAGGGCCAATCCGTCTTTAGTAAAAGGGTCCAGTGCAAAGTCATAGTAACCATAGTAACTGTGTGTCTAACACCAAGGGGAAAACCTGAGGAATCACCCTTGACAGATTCCACTCGATGTAATCATCAAGGTGAACGTAAGAGGAACCACCCTCGAAGTTCACACTTGAGGGGTTGCACGACAGAGCCGTATCGGAAGTGGTTAAGGAGGAAATCACCCTCGATGACCCCGGCCGAATAGCTACACTACAGAGATCTCATCAGGAGTGATGTATAGGTTCCACCCTCGACACACGATGGTAACTCTGCAGAGTCGAGCAACAAAAGGGGAAAGTGATGTGCGGTGTCGGGGCCTGGTCTTCGATCCCGTTGATCGGGTCTTCGATGATGAAGCAGGGGCAACAGGGACAAGGTGGGGGTCACTGATGTATCACTAACCAACCTATACTAAGCAGTTTAGGATAAGCAGGTAGGTAACAATAAGCAGGTACAAAAGCAGGCTATGCATCAGAATAGGAGCAAACAATAACAGTAGCAAAATCTAATGCAAGCATGAGAGAATGGAATGGGCGATATCGGGATGATCAAAGGGGGGTTGCCTGGTTGCTCTGGCAAGGAGGGGTCGTCGTCGACGTAGTCGATCACAAGGGCGGCATCGGTCTCGGGGTCTACCGGAGAGAAGAGGGGGAAGAAACAATAAATATAATGCAAGCATAGCATCACAAAGCATAACATGACAAAATGCTGTGCCGGGTGTGACCTAACCGTATGGCTACACGATATGGTGAAGGAGGAATTCAACCGGGAATGTTTTCCCGGTTCCGGACGTGTGATAGACAGATGACCGGAAGGGGAATGTTCCATGTTCAGATAGTTAGAGGCATCTGACAGGTAAACGGACCGCGGATTCGGATTCGTCTCGTCGTTCTGAGCAACTTTCATGTATAAAGCTTTTTCATCCGAGTTACAGATTATTTTATATGAATTTCTGAAGTTTAGGCAATATCCTAGATTTATTATTAAACTAAAATAGGGTCTTTGAACAAGCATGACGTCATCATGACGTCATTAGTCAGCTGAGTTGACCATGGTCAACCCTGACGTGTGGGGGCGGACAGTGCCCAGTCAGCAACACAGTCAGCGTTGACTGGGTCAATGTTGACCAGTCAACAGGGTCAATGGGGCCCATCTGTGAGTGTCACATATTTAAAAAGGGAGGGTTTAAAATAAGCTAACTAGGGGTGGGCCCCCACTGACTAAGTATTTAGCTAATTAGTTAATTAGGCAAAATTAATTAAGTTAATTAACTATCTAATTAATTAATTATTAATATTGCTTTGTTTTTCTAGGCGTGGGCCCGCGTGGTCAGTGGCACAAAGCCATAGCGGGGCGACGGGGCTGTGGGCACGGGCGCCCACCTGAACACGCACGGGCGTGGGGGGTGCACCGTGGCCCGGCCGGGGCTGCGCCGGCGACGGCGGCGACAGGGGCACGCGAGGGCGGCCGACGAAGGGGAAGTGGTCGGCGCGCGCGGAGCGGAGGCAGCGGTAGCGGGCATAGGTGCGGGCGGCAGCAGCAGGAGGCGGCGACGGCAGGCCGAAGCAGCACGGAGCAGGGGCGAGAGGGCGCGGCCGGCACGCGGGCAACGGGCGCGCAGGGGAGAGAAGTGGAGTGGGCGGGCGGGAGCTGAGCTTCGGGCGCGGCAGCGGAAGGGTGCCGGCGGCGGCTGCGGAGGGCCGGCACTGGGATAGGGGGCCGGAGTGCATGCGGCAATGGAGCGGGACGTCGGCGAGCGGCGGCGCAGCATGGCAGGGGCCTCGGTTGGAGCGGCAAGCAGTGGCAAGGGGCGGCGTTGGCGTGGTCGGGAGGAGGCAGACACGACCCCGACGCAGCTGAACGCGACTAGGGACGGCGGTACTTCTATCGCGCACGGGCGCGTGGGTACTGGAGGCTGCGAGGGGAAGGCGGCCACGCGGGCGAGCGGTGGACAGGGCCGCGGCAGGCGGTAGCAACCGTGGCGATGCGCGCGCGTAGCCAGGGCGAGTCGCGGCAGGTGAGCGCCGCGGCGACATGGTTGGCGGCAACGCTCTTTGGCTCCGACGGTTAGCTAGACTAGAGGAAGAGAGCGACCGCTGGGAGAGGGGGGAAAGGACGGCGGCTTCTCACCGGGCCCTGTAGGTGTGCAACAGTGGGCTCGGGGGAGGCTCGATGGAGCGAATCGACGCCGACGTTCATTGGAGCAGAGGAGGAAGAAGAGGTCACCGCACTCGTTGTGGGAGCTCCTGGCTTGGTCCGGTGGTCGAGGAAGACGTAGCGGGGCACGACGGCGCTCGGGGACTCGTCGGACTGGGACGGGGACAGCGTTAGCCGTGGGATCGACCGACACACGGCGACGGTGGCGCTCGGCAGAGGGGGAGAGGAGCGAGCGTGCGAGAAAGAGGGAGGAGAAATATCTGCGGGGGAAAGGGGATCTGACGAGGCCGAGGGGGGGGGTCGTGGCGCCCTTATCCTCGCCGGGGAGGGGGTCCGGTGGCAACCGTGGGGTGGGGGCTTTATTTTATTTAGATTTTCCACTTTCCTTTTATTTAATTACCATAGAAGGAAAAAAGAAATATCTGGGGACCCTAATGTTTTAGGAAAAATGTGGAACTGGATCATAAAAGTCCAGTGCATTTTTAGGCACTGCCTCAATTATTTTTGGGAGAGGATTAGATTCATTTGCAATTTTCATAAATGAATTTGCATTTTAAATTGCTGGAATGGCACTGTTATAAATGTTAGTGTCCATTTTAGCATAAGAGTGATGTTGTTTTTCTTTACATCAAATTGTATTGGAATATTTGCTAAATGATGAACATTTTTCCAGCAACTTTTGTGCAACTTCAAATTTCACTTATGATTTGAATTTGAATTCAGATGGGATTTGAAAAGAGATATTGAACAAAGGTGATTAAGAATTCTTTAGCCAAATGATTAGGCTTAATGACAAAGGGTTACTGTAGCATGACACTGGGGGTGTTACAAATCTCCTCCACTACAAGAAATCTCGTCTCGAGATTTAAGTGGGGAAGTAAAGAGTAACTTCGAGAGAACTGACCCTTTTAGGGTTAATTATCTAATGAACAATTCAGGGAATGTGGTAGAAGTATCTCTCGAGTTGAAACTTAATAAAACATCGAGAGCAAAGTATGAAGGTACCATGAGAAGTTTTAACGGGCAGCCATCATTCGATGCCTAATCAAAAGGTGAAAGGGGTTCAGAGCAACAACAACAAAAATTATTGCGTCTGATACTAGAATAGATCACTAGAAAGGTGGCTCAGGATTTTCATACAAGGCAAGTGGAAGGAATAACTTTAGAAACAGGGGTGGACAAGAGTCAGGTTCCGATCCTGTGGAATTGTGGGTTATGGGCCCACCATGTGGGTTAAAAGCAGGAAGGGCGCGAACATTTTGCACGGTCATGATAGCAAGGCAGGTCAGAGGATAGCCTGTCAGTTATGTTGGCAACAAAGTTTGGTACCAAGGGTGTGGGACGAAGAGAACCATTTTCCTGCTCGTAAGACGAGGTGGACCAATAGGCCAAGTTCCCGTCCATCGGTGGTTACCGAAATGTCATCAACAATAGTAACAGGGTCTTACTGACAGAGTTGTACACCGAGGTGTTTACCTAAGCAGAGAATTACCTCTGCTCGGATAAGTTAAATTACAAGAAACGTTAAACAAACCAATGGAAAGAAAAATATGATTATCAAATCAAACAACCCAATGGAAAGGAAGATGTGTTTACACATAAAAGTTGGGAGTATATCCTTCCCAAGGAAAAGCGGAGCAGGACATACATGATAGGATAGCAAGTTCAAAAGCATTTAGATAATGGGGAGAGGGAAGAATCATGATATTAACCATACAACGGTGTGAGGATAATTGAACGAGAAACATTTGTATTATGCTTCTGATGTTCTTGTTGATATTCGGAATACCACAGTCATGCTTCGATGCAGCAATGATATGGTGTCAAGTAAAGATTGGGTTCGAAGATCTCAAGAGATATCGAGAAACAATTCCAAGTATCTCAGAACGTAAGGAATAACCAAGCACAACCAGGTCAATGTTGGTAGAAAGTCAAGATGGCATTGATGATATCACAAATCATCGAGGGGCAGGGATGGTATTTCTAGCCATGAATTCAATTGACATCTCTGAAGAATCCAAAGTGTTGATGGTGATACCGACAAGTTTTTTCGAGAGACTCTATGAAGATGCCATCGAGCAGAAAAGGAAGGATGAAGTGAAAGGCTATGAGAACCACGGATTCGACACAAGCTCAAAGTCAAGCTTGTTGTTCGAGGTGAAATGATAAGACGAGGAAGATCGACGTAAGCTTAGCTCATCGTCGGAAGTTGTGCTCCGGGAAGAAGGACCGGGTAACACAGTTAAAATTAGCTCGATAATGATATGGCCGCTCAGGCTAGGAATGATGTGATGGAGTATCATTCCAATGAGAATTCACAAAAGGTAGTGCAATGCCATAATATCCTCGAGATAACAGGGGGCAATACTCGAGGTAGATCAGAATAGAGGTTGGACAGGTGAAATGACTTGCAGGAGACAAGTATTTTAGCTTGTTCGGGAAATGGAATTAAGGAGAAAATATGGTCGGAACCACGATTGCAAAGAATCAATTTACAGATGCAATATGAGCTTATACCAAGGGAACATTTGATTATAAGAGAAGCTTCCATGATAAGATCTACATCGTGTCTATGGGCATGAACACAAGTTCAAGGTCGACTCCCACTTCTCCAATGCATATCATTTCATTTACTTCTCGCTTTCGATGAAGTTGTAGTGTTGAAATGATATCTGGCAAAACACCAGAAGAGTATGACTCGTGAAAACTCTCGGGTTCACATGGATTAAGGAAGGCATAGGTTCAACCCATAGGGGCATCTTGGGAACATATACCACAAACTCCATGAGTAAAATAACACAAGCTCGAGGGCAGAGCATGATTGAGAGGGCAGAGAATACAATTTACCAAAGGCAATATGTATCAGGCGAAGAGCGCACAAAATTTTGAATATGAAGGAAACTGTCGGATAATAATCCAACAAAGGATTCAGCGGTCCTTAATGGATCTGATGTGAGTATCAGTACTCAATCAGAAGAAGGAAGGAATGCAAAGGCATTGGATTATAGAAACATCTGAATAATTCGATGCTTGAGTACAAAGGAGTTATGGTTTCAAGTCGAAGGATCAGAAGCAGAGGCTCTGATCAAAAGATGAGTAAGTTGAATAGACTTAAAGGTGCACCCGATAAAATCTTGATTGGGCAAGAACCAACTCATAACCGAGTGATGTCAAAGCTGGAAAGAAAATTTCCAAGGATTAATTGATGATTGCGAGTATTCGCTCACACGTTGAATCCATAGGAACAGAATGACAGCCACAAAGAATTTTAAAGAATATTGCTAGACATATGGAATTAATCCTAATGCAAGGAGGCAAGGTGAATCAAGAGCAATAGGCTGTAGAGGATTTTTGGAAGATCAGATAGTATTTCCAAGTATTTTGGAAAGCATATGAACAACTGGGGATGAACGGACCCCGGTTAAGTGAATTATCTGCATTGCAAAAATAAGCCACAAAGCAGGAGGCACAAAGGATTCTCGGAACAACGGGGAGTACTAGGGGCATCTTAATAATAACAAGAGCAACTGGGTATGAAGGTACAAGCGGCAAGGATGTTACTTACGGGGATTATCGGTGGTCAGGAACTGCAAGGCACTGGGCACAGGGTCTCGAGAAACAGCCAGGAGTATTTGCAGAATCTTCTGGTGAAGCAAGCGATCATCGGTAATGTTGGGGCTCTCCGGGAGGAAGTGGGTACGAGAACCTAATGTCAGAGTTAGTAAAATGTTTAACCCGAAATAGACGAGAGATCAGAGTCCCGGAGTATAGACGAGGAATAAAAGATCCTAATGCCACCCAATGGCGACGTGGGCCCGTAAGACACACGGCCAATGTTAGTAAAAGTTTTTGTAGTGACTAGACTCGACTTCGGCCAAGGAGTTGTAGATGATGAAGCTCTCGGTTTGAAGTTGCTTGTAGTAGGAGGACGACTTGAAGTTATCAAAGTTTTCTTGTAACTTGACTTGTCGCCGGTGCTTGGAGAAGGTTTGGTTGAGGTAGAAGTTGGCGTAGTAGTTGAAGCTTGATTGTATGAGCCATATGTCTTGGAATAGTACTTGGCATATTTGAAGTCATCTTGCACTTGTCGCTCTGCCTTGGTGGCTTGGTGCACTAGCTCGATGAGGTTTGAGTATGGTTGGAAGTCGGCGATCTTCTTGATAGGATAATTGAGTCCATTCAAGAAATGTGCCATAGTTTTCTCATCATCTTCTGTGACATTAGCTCATATCATGGCAATTTCCGTTTCCTTGTAGTACTCTTCAATGCTCTTTGTTCCTTGCTTGAGGAGTTGTAGTCGCTTGAAGAGGTCGCGGTTATAGTAGGTTGGTACGAAGCACGCTCTCATGACATCCTTCATTTGGTCCCAAGTTGTGATGGGTGGTTCACCTCTTGCCTCACGACGCTCAGTGACTTGCTCCCACCAAATAAGGACATAGTCTTGGAATTCAAGGGATGCCATGGCGATCTTCTTCTCTTCCTCATAGTTGTGCAAACGGAAGATGTTGTTAACCTTCAATTCCCATGAAAGGTACTCTTCGAGATCGTTGCTTCCAGAAAACTTGGGTATGGTGAACTTGAGCTTGTCGTAGCATTGGTCTTCATTGTGTTGGGGTCGAGGGTGATGACGTCCTTGACGAGGAGGATTGTCTCCCTCAATTTCCTCTTGGTATAGAGGATTCCCATTGTCTTGTTGCTCTTGGCGAACTTGTGGTTCTTGTCTAGCTTGTGGAGGAGCTTGTGGAACTTGTCGGTGCAACCGTGCTTGATAGTTCCTCTATTGAACTTCATCTCGAAGTGCTTCTTCTTGCTCATGCATATGTCGGTTGCGTGCGGCAACGACACGGCTTGTATCTCAGAGGGCATGTTGCGCCTCAAGTGCTTGAGCTTCGCGCCATTGTTGTTGTTGATGTTGTACCTCGGCATCTTGTGCATCTTGGTGTTGTTGTGCTCGCTCTTCCTCTTGTTGGCTTTGACATTGCCTTTCTTGTGCTTATGCACAGGTAGCTTGATTTTGACGATGTCGATGTTCTTGCACTAGAAGTTGCTCTTGAGGATCGGTTCCGTGTAGAGGATTGCGGTTTGCTTGACGGTCTTGGCGCGCGGCTCGTCGAAGAGTGTTTGATGTCGGTGCACTTGAGCCAGAGATGGTGTCTTCAGAATGTTGACTCGAGCGGCTCCGTTTTGAGTAGGACAAAGTGGTAGAAGAGCGATTGACCAACAAGGCACGGATCTCGTCCATTCTTGCATTGTTCTCTTGTTTTCGTTCGTCGAGCTTGTTGTCGAAGTAGTCTCTTGTATGTTGTTCGGAATGTCGCAAGTCGGTGGCGAGGTTGTCGATGCGGTCACTCAGTGCTTGTTGTTCCCGATGCAATGCTCTTTGTGCACCGAAGAGGTGGTTCTTGGTGACGTAGGTGTTCGGGTCCTCGTCTTGCTCAAGGAAGAGTGGGTTGGTAGAAGTAGTTGGCCTATCCATCATTCCAAGTAAATGTGTGAGTGGAAGAAAGGAAGAACAATATGAAATGTACCTTGACCGATGTTGAGAATGGATCAAAGATCACTCAATGATGTAACAATGGAATAGCACAATTGGTATCGTATCTCGTCAATCTCTCACACCTACACAAATAAAGCTTATGGTGGAGCTCGGTTAGGATGGTGGCACAAAATTTATGCAATTGTTAGTGAGAGTCAATGATGTTGAAAATCTTCGCAAATTTGCAAATGCAACAAGTAGACCAATAGCAAGATATGGTACACGGAAACACACACACACACACACACACGAATAGATAGGTGGGGTCGTACAACCAAGGAATGAGCCAAAATGTGGAATCCACGAAAATGCTCTTGTTGCACAACGCTATAGAGACGCTAGCTCGTTTGCACAACAGGCGGATACGAAACTTGTGCACAACCTACTAAGCAAAATGCAACGAGTTCTATCCCAAGTATGCTATATGTATGGTGTTCCAATGATATGATCCAAGATGGTCGAGTATGACAATCTTAATGTAGTATGATGCAATGGTTCGTGCTTAAAATCTCTTTGCTTATCTTTTCCTTTTGCTTAAAAGCTTGTTTGGCTATTTCTCTTCTGAGCTCTTTCTCTTCTGAGCTCTTTCTTTGGCCTCTTATGCAAAACTTCACGAACCAAGATAGCAATTGTGTATATGCTAATACAACCTTGTGACACAAGATATGATACCACGATATGTACAAAGATGATATAGTATGTATGCAATGGGAGCTATGATCACCAATGTGCACAAGTAATGTTGCCGGCAATACTCAAATGGCTAGTCTCGATAGGAAAGGTACGCAAAATGGGCTATGGTGTTATCAATGCAATGTCAAGGAAGTACACAAATGTATCGTCGAGGTTACCGTCAATGGTTTGTACAGTGTAAGCAAGGATGGATAATGAAGAAGTGGTCGGTGTCGATGACGAGTCCGTGGTGAAGATGAGCGGCATTGATGTTGATGTCGAACCGTCCCTAAGTTGCTGAAACGCGTTAGGAAATAGAAACCGCAACTCCAATTCTCAAAACAAAATGTGTCTTGTCGGAGTTGGGTAGCGGGTAAGCGGTGGTGGTTGCGGAAAGCGGTGGTGGTATGCGAAAGTGATGGTGGTATGCCCGGTCAAAATTGGCGAGAGTTAGGCGGTAAACGGGGTGGTGGATGGAAGTGGTGCTGCGGGAGGCCGGATGTCCGGGCTGTCGGGCAAGATGTCCGGGGGCACGGGCTGGATTTCCAGGCGTCCATGTCCGAGATGAACTCGATGAACTCGCAGGGAAAAAGTCAATTCCGGGGAAAAATTCAAGAGATTTCGTGGATGAAAATTGATGGAAAGACGGGAAAAGCTAGAACTACCTGCTACACATGAAATCCACGGATCAAATCCAACAAAACTTCATCACACCAAAAAACCACAAAAAAAATTGGGAGGGCTATTTTTTGGGGGGTTTTCGAATTTGGGACAAAATCAACAAAACAAGGCTAGAAAATAAGGGCAGGGGCTCCAAATTCGTGATCAACCAAGGCTCATGATACCAGGATGATGTAGGGTGGAACTCCCTAGGGCCGATCTTTCACGATTGGAGCGGATCCTATGAAGAACATGAGGGGAAACACAAGGGGAAACGAGAGGAAACACTCAAATCAACGGAATACGATCACACATGTGCTAGATCCATGAACATGGAGAGTAATACAAGATTCAAATGCAAGAAAGGACGAAACAAAAGGTCTTCTCCGCGAGGAGGTCTTGAGGGGTCTTCCCGTGATGGTGTCTTGAATCCACTTAGGGGATCTTCTCCGTAGAGGTCGTGAACTCCGAAGGAGAAGGTATCAAGTGGATGAGCAAAGCTCTATCTCTCAAATGAGATAATCCTTTGCTAACCCTAGTAAGAGGGAGGAGGAGGAGTATATATAGTCTAAGTGGGCGAATGGGTACATGGGCCTCGACGCTTCACTATGCGCAGACAGGCGGAGCCGGATGTCCGGGCGTCGGGCCGGATGTCTGGGCCTTCACGAGGAGCCGGATGGTCGGGCAGGGCGCCGGATGTCCGGGCTGGCGGGGCCGGTCTCGGTACTCACTAGATAGGCGGTGTACGGATTTCCGGGCTGGAGGCCGGATGTCCGGCGGCTCAGCAAGAGCCGGATGTCCGAGCCCTTGGCCGAATGTCCTGGCTGGCGGGGTCCAGCTTCAGTGGTGTTCTGTGATGGGCGTTGGATGTCCGGGCTTGCGTCTCGCCGGATGTCCGGGGCCTGGGCCGGATGTCCGGGCCATGTAGCTTTGGCTAGGCGGTGGCTATGGTAGATGCTCCAGGGGCCGGATGTCCTGGCCTTGGGGCCGGATGTCTGGGTCGTGAAGACTTCTCCCGGTTCCTTCCGTCGTTCCTCTTCATCCGTGAACTTAGGGACTTGTACGTCTCCACGTGCACCTCCAAGAGGGCCTTCTTGGTACCTGATCATGCACAACATTCCGGACTTAGGTAGTAACCATATCTCGAGTGGATCATATGGAATAACACTAAGGAAGGAAGTCACCTCGGTCTCGAGAGCTCTAGCTCGTGCTCGTGTCATTGGTCCTCTTGGCACTTGATGAGACGATGGTAGGTCCATGGGGATGACCATACGATGCTACGCATCACATCCATTGTAAGACATATTGCGATCAATCAATCTCAAGATGTGCTCTTTAATGTTTTCTTCCCGTGATCTAATCTCCGTGTGTGAGTAGTCTGGTAAGGTATGGGTTGAGGCATGAGCCTTGCAACCCAAGGTATTTGTTGAGGGGATCAATGGAAGACTTTGACATAACGCCCCGTATGTGTGAAATCAAATTGTTCTATGAAAATGTCTCTTGTCTTGTCCGCGATCTTCATCCCTGCAGGTACCTAGGATCATGGAGATCGAGCACCGGTGAGGCTAGGAGCAAGGAGACTATGAAGTGTTATATCGAACACCGGTGATAGCAAGATTCAGTAGGGTAACATGGATCATATCCTTGGGGATAAATGAGGTGTAGTCATTAAACGCCCGAAGCTATTGTCATATTTAATTATCTTAATTATCGAGGCAACCCCGTGTGATGGATAGGGCCTGCGGTAGGACAACTGATTCTTGATGCATGACTCGTGTCGGTCAAGATGTTATTTGGACACATCCCCCACTTCTATCCGTTACAAGCACATCTTTGGAGTTGGTTTGTTATACTGGCCCACTTTGGCGCAAAACCTTACATATTTCAGTTTCATTTTTGTAGCTCACCGTAAGAACTAAAGCAGACTAGTATTTTGCGCGGGTAGGGGACTGCTTACCATTGACCGACATGGGTATCGTCCAGAAAATGCAGTGAGGAATTGGTTGTTGCTCGTCAACGGTTTCGGAGTCGCTATCTCGTGGAGGAGTGATTTTGATAAACCTTCCTAACAACCTCGAGCTTGTCCACGGTGTATTGGTAGCCAAGTCAACCTGTGGTGCTATTTCTGGTCATATTCCATGAAATTAGTTTTGTAGACTAATAAACATGTTTTTATGGTTTCCATGTAGCTACAGATTTACTGAATTTTTTTGAGGATGGTGTGTAAGCCCTCATCCTAGTCCACATAACTGAAAGCCGGTGGTTTTTGAAACCCTAGCCGGCATTGTGGCGGTCCAACGTAAGTACTTGTACTTGTTTCTCCTTCTCAGACAAATGATCAACGTCATCATGCATGCGACCTAAGGTTTCAGAAAACCACCGATGCTCGACTTATCTAGTCACTTTCGACGTCAAACACTTATGTGCCGATCAGTGCTATCTGAAAAGGCATTATTGAATATAGAGTGATTTCTGCTAAAAACTAAAAGCCGGTGGTTTTCGAAACCCTAGCCGGAATTATGGTGAGTTTTTTTTTACAATTTACTCTGTACACGCGTACGATTTTATTGTTAGCTTATCATTGTATCTCATATGTGTATGTAGGACAATACCTTCTGGTGAGCATGCACGATGGATCAATAGTGTGAGCTTTGATCTTTAATTTACACGTACTTTCTGTGTTATGATTTATTGGGCACCATCATATTTTGTGCCAAACTTTAACCATTTATATAATCAACAACATATAATTTATATGCTATAAAAATATATCACTAAATTTGTATGGGAAAGATGATTCCTCCCATGTAAGTTTGTTACATATAGGTCGTACAATATTACTAGTTAATTTTATGATCAAAGTTTAACACTATATCCGAGAGAGTGTTCAATAAACCCGGGTGGAGGGTGTAAACAGTTAAGCAGGGTTGTTTCATCACATAAAAAATGGTTCACGCGCTACAAACTAAA
This sequence comes from Aegilops umbellulata, assembly GCA_032464435.1. NCBI lineage: Eukaryota > Viridiplantae > Streptophyta > Magnoliopsida > Poales > Poaceae > Aegilops > Aegilops umbellulata. Next base: position 308,317,140 of record CP136055.1, on the reverse strand, counting down.
CGACATCAATCATTTGTTGCTTTCTAGACTTTCAACTCCTCAGATTTCAGATCTCCATAACTTTAGCTTTGCGTTAGATCCACGTGTAGCCAAAATATCCTTGTCCCGGTGAAGTGGCATAGTACATACTCCAGCCCTCCGCTGTTTTCTGTAGGCATGTACCAGTAGGTTCCCTTGTTCACTTTATTTAATTCCTCCATCTCAACTAAAGGTGACATTATAGGCTTAAGCTACCACGATCTTTTATTGTACTTTGTGCGAGTGAAGCTACCTCGAAATCGACAGATTTATAGCAATATGGAGGTGACAGGGGACGAAGGGTGGCGTGCGTTTAGACTAGAAACCACATGCAAGCATATGCCAAACCAAGGTGGTGTGCGTTGGAAATCAGAACACATGCATCCTCCTTTCCTGCCTTGTGCGTACGGCGGCGTCAGCCCCGCATATTCAAGTGCTGTGAAGACCAGATCCACAGGGACATTATTTTGGTCTTCTGGCCATCCCACCAAGAGAGCGGACCAGTCAATACTACGTACACATGGAGCCTGAAAATGCCGGAGGGTCCATAAATCAATGCGTTGTCTAAATAATTTGCGCCGTACAGAAAGGAACTACTACTCCACGTTGTACGAGTGGCAACAACCACCCACATGTTGCATAATCGACAAATTTGACCTCAAAACGAAAGTATTTCACAAACTAAACTGTTTTCGAAAATATTTCACACCGTTGACCCTTTTGTGCAGCTCCCAACAGTAAGGCGCTGCACTCTACTGTGCAACTCCTTACAGTTAGGCGCTGCACAGTGTAGTGCAGCTCCTTACAGCTAGGCGCTGCACAGTGTGACGCCTATGTGTTAGGCGCTGCACAGTAAGAGTGTAGCGCCTTGCTGTTGGGCGCTGCACATTAGAGGTCAGCTGGGTGAAATATTTTCAAACATAGTTTAGTTTGTGAAATAGTTTCGTCCTGAGGTCAAATTTATGTTTTTTGTCCCCACATGTCGACTGGGTCAATTAATTTTCGAAGTTGAGCTTACATGATTCTTCTTTTCTCTCTTCCACGTACAATAGTATTGTAGAGAAGGAAATCTGCAGAATCATGGCTGCGTTGGCTCGACACCTTGACAGCCATGGCATGACTAGTTGAACAGCAGCGAAAGGTCCACGGCATGTGGGCCTATAACTTAGGGGCACAATCACCATCTCTTTGACAAGACAATGGATGATTGATAGTGCCAAGCTAGCTAGCTAGCTAGCTAGCTAAATTAGGCGCTGAAACTTTTAGGTATCAGCAACATCGCCTACAGTCCTTCATGTCATAGTCATCGTACACGCTGGCCTAAATGCACGGAGTATGACCAGATGCACGGATTATGATCGAGTCGCTGGCGTGCCCTGCGACTAGTATTTGTGACCCCACATGGGCGTGTCGTGCTGGTAACTCTCTCTTTCCGTACGGCTTGGAATCGTGGTCCAGATGATACTGTACACTATTATACGTACTGTACTGAATAATGGCTTGGTGATTCATGCGATAGAGGACAAAACTTGCTTTGCTCTCCTTTGGAGGCTTGGAGCACGCAAATAAGTTGCTGGCTGGAGACGGCAATCACGTCACGTGCGGTGTCGTGTCAGGGGCTGGACGACAAAACCTCCTGTTTTGGGGTGATGGAGGGTTTGAAGTAGGCAGGTGCAAGTGATCGACATGCATGCGGTCGGTACCTACGTGCTAACCAATTATTAGCAGTACACATGCGGCAGAGGTGTCAATCTTGTAGTAGTATTCACGTTAGCCTGTCGCCACGTTAGAGCATCTCCAACAGCCGCGCTATGCGCCGCACGCAAAAAACCTGTTTGCCGCGCGCGCTTCGGCTGGTTTGGCGCGCCCGCCTGCGCTGGCTCCAGCACCCGTGCTATAATGCAGCACGCACCGCTCCAGCAGAGCGCAAAAATACAACGCGCGCCGCACAAATCACATATACATAGAAAAATGATCAAACAAACAAAATAAGTCAACGATAAATAGTTCAATTTCGTTATCATTACAACTCAAACAAATAGTTTATCATTTAATACAACAAATGCAATAAACACAACAAATACTTCATAAACAATACAATGTCGAATGCAGATATCATCATGCTCTTTGTCGTCCATGCCATACCCACCACTTTTCAATCAAATCATTCTGAAGTTCATTATGCGTTGATTGACGACGAATGGCATGATAGGAGGCAACAAAACGGGCTACCCTTTCAGCCCTCCGTCGCACTCGCACGGGATTTCCCAAGAGCTCATATTATGAGTAGTCTAAATCTTGGCCACGCTCATTCTCAATGATCATGTTGTGCATGATCACACAAGCGTGCATGATGTACCAAAGCATTTTTTAATCCCAAAATCTAGCCGGTCCTCTCACAATAGCAAATTGGTCTTGCAAAATCCCAAATGCTCTCTCCACATCTTTTTTAGCCGCCGCCTGAGCATTGTGGAAGTCAAGATATTTCTTACCTTCCGGCTTTTTCAACGGCTTCACGAAGGTTTGCCACTTTGGATAGATGCCATCCGCTAGATAATAGCCATAGTTGTACGTACGACCATTTGCTACAAACTGCACCGGTGGCAACTCACCGTTTGCAATCTTATTCATAAGTGGTGACCGGTTGACAACATTGATGTCATTCAGAGATCCAGGCATTCCAAAGAATGCATGCCAAATCCAAGTCTCCTGATCGGCCACCGCTTCAAGGATTATAGTGGAACCCTTTTTTTGGCCGTGGAATTGCCCATGTCATGCCTTCGGACAATTCTTCCAACTCCAATGCATGCAATCTATTGAGCCAAGCATGCCAGGAAATCCGCGAGCTTTGTTCATCGTCAATAGCCTTGCAGCGTCTTCAGCATTGGGAGCTCTAAAATACTCCTCGCCAAACACTTGCACAATTCCCACTGCAAAGTGCTTGACACACATGATGGCTTGGCTCTCACCCATAGCCAAGTGATCATCAACAAGATCAGCCGGTATACCGTATGCCAACATACGCAAAGTGGCTGTCACCTTCTGAAAGGTGCTATGCCCGAGCTCTCCGGCGGCATTCCTCCTTTGCTGAAAAAAACGGTCATGGCTCGCTAGTTTCTCTGCAATGCGTCTGAACAACTCGGTGCTCATCCTAAATCGGCGACGAAAATACGACTCAGGGTATATGGGATTCTCCGCAAAATAATGCCTGATCAATCTGTTGTGGGCATCGATCCTGTCCCTCCAAATTTTCTGCCGACCCATAACCGAACCACCGTGCTTTGGTTTTTTTTATATGCATAGCTAGGATCATTGCAAGATCCTCCTCCTCTTCCATATCAAATTCTTCTTTCGAAGAATCATACGACGAACTCATCTACAATGTTCAATACTATACTATAAAAACTACAATTCAAAACATGCATCAAATTCATGAAGTTTGAGCAATACATACCTTGTAGGCGTTTTGTCAAACACCTTACGGCGCGGCAGCGAGCGCTCGGGCGCTGTTCCTCGGACGACGGAGGCGCGCGATGGCCGGCGGGACTAGGAGGGGAAGGGGCGGAAGCGCGGGCGCGCGGGGATAGGCCGGAGAAGCCTGAACGGTCGCCGGAGGCGCCGGCGGCGGCGGCGGCGGCGCGACCGGACGGGGGTGGAAGTGGGAGAGGATGTGCGGGCGCAAGCGTTGGAGTGTGCCACGCGCTGCAGCTGGCGCTCCAAATACACCGCGCGGCTAAGCGTTTTTGTCCGCGCGCCCAACCCGTTTTTGCCCGCGCGCCGTTTTTGCGCGCCCGCTGGAGCGACCCGCCGCGTTGCGCGCGCGCAAAAACGACCTATTTTGCTGCGCGGCACTAGTTTAACGCGGCTGTTGGAGATGCTCTTAGCTCGCTTTATTTATTTGTTGCGCCAGATCCGCACCGTATCGTTGATACAAATACTTACTACCTGACGATCAATTTGGCCCAGTTCGAATGGCATCTGGTCTATCTATTCTATATATACAGACTTCAGTGGCATAGTACGTAACTGGCTCCGTTCAACACGGCGACGACCGTGCCACCCTAAAGCTAGCTCGGCTTCGCGTGGCCTCCATCTCACTGCTCTGGCGGCTAAGCTCCAAAGGACGTGTACGTAGGTGGCGTGCAGACCGAGATCGGTGCGCCCGCGCGATCAACCTGCGCATCAGGCCAATTCCACCGCGCGACTTCAAACAGACGTCTGGATTGATCCGAATCTGTCCTTTTGTGACGCCGATGGGTATGCCCGTGTCCAGCTGTGTCCATTGGGTCGAGCGTGCGCCCACCGCGCGGCCGCACCCCAAATCGTGTCCGGGGCGGACGGGATTAAAAATAATAATTAAATAACTAAAAAAGCAAATAAACGCATTTAAAAAAACATAAAACATATATATGGGTTGGCCACAAAACGGCTCAGTTTCAACGGCCACTTAAAAGGCCCAGATTCATAATTAACATAATAAGAAAATAAAAAAACTCCTCCCGTGCGCTCCTGCCGTGCCCGTCGGTACCGTGGCCGTCGCCGTCTTCATTGGCCGCCGGTGTCGTCGTCGTCGCTGACGAGGTCGACGTAGTCCGGCGACGTCCACATGTGGGCCGGAGGTGCGTGGTGGACGGGGGCGGGCTGGACGGCTGGAGGTGCCTGCACCACCTCCTCCCGTGGCGAGGCCTCCCGCTCCGGTGACCGCGGCGGAGTGAGGCACCAGCTCACGCCCACGCCGGCGGCCATGTCCGGAGCAGTGCAGGACCAGCCCCGTCCCTGGCCCAGCAGCTGCTGGAACGCGGCCGGCGGGTCCTCCCTCCTCTTTTCCTCGACGGCCACCATCTGCAGCTCGGGGAAGGCGACGTCCCCGGCGGCAGAGAGGGCCATGGTCTCCTCCAGGTCGGCCCACTACCGCTCGTCGTGCGTGTGCATGGCGTCGTCCATGACACGCTGCAGGAGACGGGCCTCCTCCTCGTCTGTCATGCGAGGAGGTGGAGGGGGCGACGGAGACGGCGACGGCGTGGGCGTGAGGCCGCGAACCCGCCTACGCCCGCGCTCCTGGGCGCGCTCCCGTGGCCGCCGCGGCCCCGTCGAGGTGCCGGCGAAGAAGGAGGCGCGCCTGGTGTCGTGCTCGTCACGAAACCAGGTGTCCCACAGCGGGGAGTCGGGGGCGTACCTGGCGTCATAGAAATGGTCGTCGGGGAGGAGGCGGCGGCGGCGCTCGATCTCCTCGGCGCGCGCACGGCCGCTCTTCGAGACCGGCGGGATGGGGACCCGGTCGGCGGAGAGGTGCCAGTCATTGGGGAGATGGGCGTCGCTCCAGGGGAGCGGCGTCCTCGTCTCCCAATAACGGCGGCAGACCGACGCCCGGACGTAATGCCGGTCGCGCTGGCCGGCGGACGTGGGCGCGATGGAGAACGCGGCCGGCGCGGGGGCCCGGCGTGGTGGCGATGGCGACGGCGTCTCCTCTTTCTTCATCGAGCCGCGGCGGCGTCCCGACGAGGAGCCGGCCTCGCGGTCGTGCTTCCCCTTGCGGCCGTAGTTCCAAAGGCCCATGGCTACGGGCGGCCCACGAGGTGGACGACGGGAAGCGGCTAGGGTTTCGAGGGGGCAGAGAGGGGCCGAAGTGGGAAGTGTGGACGACGACCGGTCCACGGCTTCCCATTTAAGAAGGACGACGACCCCTCGCTCTGTGGATGAAAGGTGGGGCCATCCGCCCATGCGCATTTATGTTGACGGGTGGGAGGTAGGTGGCCGCCTGCCACGCGGCCCCGACGCGGACGAGCGCGTGTCCGTTCGGTGTCCGCCGCGACCCAAACCCGGCCCAAGTTTGCGCTCGAAATGGGTCGGCCCGGACACAAAACGGACAGGATGGGTCCGGGCCGTCGCGCGCTGGGCCGCCTCCTTTGTCCGTTTTACCCCAAACGGGCGGGGCCGGACAGGATAGGGTCGCGCGGTGGAGTTGGCCTCACAAGCTCGTGCTCATCCGGTGTCACCGACTGCTACTTTGACCCGGTCTGAAATTACTCTGGCAAAATGGCAATAGGGCGTACCGGGCGGGCCAGCGTCTCACGTCTTTTTTCTAACACAGTACAGACGCAAGCGCTCATATACACGCACATACACGCACCCTATGAACGCGCACACACACCTTACCTATATGAGCACCTTCGAAAGACCGAGCCGGCATATCATCTTCAAATTTACGAAGTCACCGTAGGCACCTCGTCATCGACGGGAACGTCTCCTCCCACTGAGTGTGCATCGCCGAAAATCCTGAAATAAATCCAGAAATAAAAGCGAACACCAAGACTTGAACCCTGATGGGCTGGGGATACCACAATCCCTCTAACCATATAACCACATGTTGGTTCGCGTCTCACGTCTTTTCTGCTTCACCTAAACCGCAAGTCCGTAAGTGGCGTCGGTCAAGGACGTTTATGCACAAAACCCCACATTGATGTCATATCTCTCGAAAACCATGACTTTATAAAACATGACACTTTGCACCGTGTCATAGTTTTGACAGTGGCAAACAACACTAAACGCGAAAATGATACCGTTTTGATGTGGTCAATCGCGCGCTGGCCGACAGCGAGCCGGTCGGCCCATTCCCTGAAGGGAAACAGTGTCGTTCGCATCCTCTCCACTCGCCCACTCGCTCCCTCTAGCTTCACTCTACCTCGCTCAACCTCGCCGCCGCAATGCCTTCTTGGGTAGACTCGAAGGAGAGAAATGACGACGAGATGCTCAACTTCGCCGGGGAGGTAATGCCCCTGTACTCTATCTGTTTTATAGCCTAGGGTTAGGGATTTCAGATCAGAGAATTTCGTTTTGGTATGATTTCGACCAGATCCAGGGTATTTGACCACTCCCAATTCCTTTTCAACTCAATCTAGCCCCTCTTAACCATAGATGACTCGGATTTTGAAGGCGATGTAGAGACGCGGGCCCTGTTGAGTGCTACCACCGGAAAATAGCCAAGAAATTCATTGCATTCGAAGGTGGCATAGCTAGAAGGAGGTTTTATGGATGTGGTCAGGATATAAGTTGCAATCAGTGCCCTGCTTTTCTTCTCTGAAATCTCATATAAAGTGCTCTGTGTCAACAGTGCTAATACCTGTCCTAATGCAAGCCAAGTGTTTCTATGAATGTGTGCATTCTAATGGTTAATGATCAAATTTGTTTGGAAAAAGAGCTTAGGCAGATATAGTTAGTAACTTTTTTTTGTTTCTGTGAAGCTTAACTGAAGTGTTTCTCTGTAGATTAGCTGCTTAGATACTATAAACCTTAACTGTTGCAACATTTTATTGTCTTTCATAAGCTTAACTAATGTGCTTCTGTGTAGCTTAGGTATTTGGTTTCTCTATAGCTTAACCATTTCACCATTTGCAGGTAACCTTTTTGTCTTGTAGATTACCAATTGTGGCTATGTTCAATGGGTTGATATGGAGTATACTGAAGCTACTAAAACAGCTCTTTAGAAGATTTGGGCAAGATATGAAGATTGATGTGCTGATAGGACCAAGGAGGGGGCTGATCATGCACATATAATGCTTAAGCTTGTAGAGGAGGTTAAGACTGCTACCCGCAGTACACGAACCTTGTTGCTTGATACGTCCATTTTGCATCATGTTTTTATGTCGATATTTATTGCATTATGGACTGTTATTTCACTTTATGGTACAATTCTTATGTCTTTTCTCTCTTATTTTGCAAGTTTCACATAAAGAGGGAGATTGCCGGCAGTTGGAATTCTGGACCGGAAAGGGCTATATTAGAGGAATTTTTTCTGAACATCTCCAAATGAGCTAAAAATTGACGGAGAATTATTTTGGAATATATGAAAATTATTGGTGAAAGAAGTACCAGAGGGGGACCCACCAGGCAGCCACAAGCCTGTGGGGGCGCGCCCCAGGGCCTGTGGTGATCCTGGCAGGCCTCCGGGGCCCATCTTCTGGTATATAACCCCATTTTCCCTAGAAAAAATCAAGAGGAAGATTTCGGGACGAAGCGCCACCGTCTCGAAGCGGAACCTGAGCACTTTTGCTCTCTGGCGGAGCGATTTTTTTACCGGGAAAACTTTCCTCCAAGAGGGGGAAATCGAAGCCATCATCATTACCAACGATCCTCTCATCGTGGGAGGACCAATATTCATCAACATCTTCACTAGCACCATCTCATCTTGAACCCTTGTTCATCTCTTGTATTCAATCTTTGTCTCAAAACCTCAGATTAGTACTTGTGGGTTGCTAGTAGTGTTGATTACATCTTGTAGTTGATGCTTGTTGGTTTATTTGGTGGAGGATCATATGTTCAGATCCATTATGCTATTCAATACCCCTCTAATATTGAACATAAATATGTTTTGTGAGTAGTTACGTTTGTTCTTGAGGACATGGGAGAAGTCTTATCATAAGTAATCATGTGAATTTGGTATTCGTTTGGTATTTTGATGATATGTATGTTGTTGTTTCCCTTAGAGGTCTCATGTGAACGTCGAATACATGGCACTTCAACATCTCTGGTCCTAAGAGAAAACATTGTGGAGTAGTTATTAGATGATGGGTTGCTAGAGTGGAAGAAGCTTAATCCCTAGTTTATGCGCTATTCTGTAAGGGACTGATTTGGATCCATATGTTTCTTGCTATGGTTAGATTTATCTTAATTCTTCTTTCGTAATTGTGGATGCTTGCGAGAGGGGGTAATCATAAGTGGGAGGCTTTTTCAATTAAGAACAACACCTAAGCACCGGTCCACCCACATATCAAATTATCAAAGTAATGAACACGAATCAAACAAACATGATGAAAGTGACTACATGTAATTCCTATGTGTCCTCAAGAACTATCTACTTATTATAAGAGACCTTTCCAGCCTGTCCTTTCCTACAAAAAAGGATTGCGTCACCTTCTTGCACCTTTGTTACCATTACTATTTCTTGCTTGTTACAAATTACCTTGCTATCAAACTATTTGTTACCGACAATTTCAGTTCCTGCAGAAAATACCTTCCTGAAAACCACTTATCATTTCCTTCTGCACCTCGTTGGGTTCGACACTCTTAGTTATCGAAAGTACTATGATTGATCCCCTATACTTGTGGGTCATCATTGTTGAAGTTAAAAAAATGCTAAATCAACAAGTGGAATAAAACTGTCAACAAACCTACAAGAACATAGTGTCAGAGGACAATGAAGGCTTGCAGAAGCAGCTGGACCAGAAGCAGTATGTCATTGAGGATATGAAGGCCATTCAGAAAGCCCAAGGAGAACTGATCAGGAACCTGAGGACTGAGCTGCATTAGCCGAACAAGTATAGGGATATAAGTGGACTCAATAAGGAGATGTATGTGCTCAAGACTGAGCTCCAAGACCACAAGAAGGATAAGAAACAGCTTATGGAGGACAATATTGAGGTGATGCAGGAGAGGATGGGTTGCAGATGGAGAATAAGAAGATGGAGATAGCCATTGCTGAGCTTACCAGAGTTGGAGAGATTCACAAGGGCAAGCTGAAGAAGATCAAGAGGATTTGTGATGAAGATTCTGTCATTGAGCTTAGTGGCCGAGACTTAGTCTAATATAGTGTTGTTGTATGCACTATGCTATCTATCTACTTTTATTCTTGTTGTTGTAAGCACTATGATACCTACTTATGTGTGAGAATTGTTTTAAGCACTTTGATACCTATCTAAATTGCTGGTGTTGCAATGGTATGAAATATGTATCGGGTTTAATCTTGGTGCTATCTACTATTTTATGCACTATGCTACCTACCTAGACGATTCTTTGTGTGTACTATTTAAGGAGAGTACTCCACTTATCTATCATGACGATGCCAAGCTGGATGGATGACCACAAGACTCGGTTGCCAAGATGGAGAGTACTCCAAGATGGATGATAAACAACACAACAGACTGCATACTCAGCATGCACATAGAAGTAGCAAAGCATCGCACAACACTTGCGATATACAAATTGAAACAAACAACACAACCTAGACCCATAGCATGCACATGGAGTATAACAACTTGCATACTCTTGCTGTCTTGCATAAGTGTGCATAAAAAATACAAATCATAGAACTGGTTCGTAATGGAGGCACCATAAAGGATCACAATAAGGACCCATATGATTGCTTGCTAGCTAACCTAACAACTGACCACATTATTTGCATTAGGCATTACAAACTAAGGTCAGTAGATCTACAAAATATACCACCAACTTCTTTAGCTTTTTGGTGTTTCATGGCCTGTTATATATATTGTCCTAATATGTACTTAATCTCCATGCATCCACCTCACTCCTCCGAGATGGACTTGATCTTCTGAAGCTTCTCCTTGCTACCATGCCCATCTTTAAGCAATTCAGCAAATGACGCTCTAAAGGTTCTTCTTCTTCTCAAGAAGATCGCTGTCCTCCTTGACCTCTTTCATGGCCTTCCTAATGTTCCTAATGATATCTTCCTGAGAAGTCAGGATGCACCTCTGCTCCTTGGCCAGCTTAAACTTCTCCATCTTCAGCTCCATCTTGCACCGCTCCTCTAACACTGCAAGCTTTGTCTTGACATCTTCAGCATGCGTTGTCGCATTCTCATGTTCCATATGCTGCACCTTTCCATCCTACCAATCAAAAAGTTGGTCACCTTCCTCAACCATGTCACTGAATTGCTTGGCCAGGAATTCATTCTACTTCTCCAGTTTGGCTATTGTTTTGTCGTAATCAGTAAACACCAGCACATTCAGTTAACAATAGCACATTCAGTTAACACCAGCATTTTCAGTAAACAATAGCACATTCAGTAAATAAAAGCACATTCTGTAAACACTGCCATATTCAATAAACAAAAGCACATTCAGTAAACACCACCATAATTAGTAAACAAAAGCACATTCAGTTAACAAAAGCACATTCACTAGACAATAGCATATTCAGTAAATAATAACAATTTTAAAAAACAAAAGAACATCCAATAAACACCAGCATATTCAGTAAACAAAAGCACATTTAGTTAACACCAACATATTTAGTAGACAATAGCATATTCAGTTAACACTAGCAATTTCAGTAGACAAAAGCACATTCGGTTAACACCAGTATATTCAGTAAAGACCAGAACATTCAGTAAACACCAGCACCATCAGTTGACACCATCTCATTCAGTTACACAAAGCAAATTCACTTAACAGTGGGAGATTGATTTTAACAGTACCACATTCAGTAAACACCAACACATTCAGTTAACACTAGCACGTTCAATTAACACAAGGAAATTTAGTTCAATAGTACAACATTCAGTTAACACTACTGATCCAAAAAACAATAAGCTCATCATTTACTACCTGCTTAGCACAGCCATAGAATCTTCTACCCGTGTTTATGCCATCGAATGCAACACATTTCTTTCCCCTAAACGGGTGAAGCTTGCATTTAATCCCTGGATCAGACACTATTCCACAGAAGGAAGATTCAATAGTAGTATCAGGAGTTTCCTACATTGAAAAGATGCCTTGGGCAATCTACAGATGAGAGCCTGAGAAGGGTGGGAGGATCTAAAACTTTGCAACGTATACTTGCCAAACCCTAAGCCTAACCGAAAGCAGTGTATACATACTCACACATCCACATACATGCCGATGTAGGTATGCTCCTCCACCTCGCTGTTGTCTTCCAGATCTCTCCAAGAGGCCATCGTCTGCAGTGGCGGCGGCGCGGAGGGGAGCGAGGCAGAGTGAGCGAGTGGGAAAGTGGAGAGGTTGGGAACGGCATTGCTTCCCTTTAGGGAACGGGCCGACCGGCTCGGTCCCTACGGTCGTTAACGGCATGACGTCCCCCACTGTCAGCCCACACACGATTGGCCCCGTCAAAACGGTATCATTTTTGCGTTTAGTGTTTTTTGCCACTGTCAAAACTGTGGCGCGGTGGAAAGTGTCACGTTTGTAAAGTGGCGGTTTTTCGAGAGCTATAACGCTAATGTGGTGGTTCTATGCATTTTACTCCACAATTAGGCACAGGACCTGTCACACCTGATTTGTTTTTTGTGAATTCTTTCACACCTGGTAGCACCGTATCCTATTACAATTCTAAAGAAAATACTAACAGTTGCACAAAGATTTGTCAAAACAGTCCGACCAATTAGGACAAGTATTTGGTGTCAAATTCTTCGGATTGATTCAAGGATTCAACGACGATGACTGCGGCTCTGGGATGCTGGTCCTTAGGGGCACGTGCATGACGACTTCTTGGCTGTCATCGACAAGGTCATGCTGGCTCCGGTTTGGGAGCAAAGGCAATGGTGCATTGATACGCCTCCAACGTATCTATAATTTTTTACTGTTCCATGCTATTATATTATCCATCTAGGATGTTTATATGCATTTATATGCTACCTATATGATTTTTGGGACTAACCTATTAACCTAGAGCGCAGTGCCAGTGTTTGTTTTTTTCCTTGTTTTTGAGTTTTACGGAAAATGAATACCAAATGGAGTCCAATTGACGTGCCAATTTTTGATGATATTTTATGGACCAAAAGAATCCCCTGGAGTAAAATAGTTGGGCCAGAAGAGTCCTGAGCCATCCACGGGGGTGGAGGGTGAGCCCTACCCCCTGGGCGCGCCCCTGCCTCGTGGATGACTCGGAGACCCCCCTGACGTGAGACCGACGCCAAAAATTCCTATACATACAGAAACCTCCAAAAAATAACCAAGATCGGGAGTTCCGCCGCTGCAAGCCTCTGTAGCCACCAAAGACCAATCAAGACCCTCTTTCGGCACCCTGCCGGAGGGGGGTCCATCACCGATGGCCATCTTCATCATCCCGGCGCTCTCCATGAGGAGGAGGGAGTAGTTCACCCTCGGGGCTGAGGGTATGTACCAGTAGCTATGTGTTTGATATCTCTCTCTCTCTCTCTCTCTCTCTCTCTCTCTCTCTCTCGTGCTCTTAATTTGGCACGATCTTGATGTATCACGAGCTTTGCTATTATAGTTGGATCTTATGATGTTTCTCCCCCTCTACTCTCTTGTAATGGATTGAGTTTTCCCTTTGAAGTTATCTTACCGGATTGAGTCTTTAAGGATTTGAGAATACTTGATGTATGTCTTGCATGTGCTAATCTGTGGTGACAATGGGATATTCCCGTGATCTATTTGATGTATGTTTTGGTGATCAACTTTTGAGTTCTGTGACCTTGTGAACTTATGCATAGGGGTTGGCACACGTTTTCGTCTTGACTTTCCGGTAGAAACTTTGGGGCACCCTTTGAAGTACTTTGTGTTGGTTTGAATAGATGGATCTGAGATTATGTGATGCATATCATATAATCATACACACGGATACTTGTGGTGACATTGGAGTATCTAGGTGACATTAGGGTTTTGGTTGATTTGTGTCTTAAGGTGTTATTTTACTACGGACTCTAGGCTGTTTGTGACACTTCTAGGAATAGCCCAATGGATTGATCAGAAAGAATAACTTTGAGGTGGTTTCGTACCCTACAATAATCTCTTTGTTTGTTCTCCGCTATCAGTGACTTTGGAGTGACTCTTTGTTGCATGTTGAGGGATAGTTATATGATCTAATTATGTTATCCTTGTTGAGAGAACTTGCACTAGTGAAAGTATGAACCCTAAGCCTTGTTTCGAAGCATTGCAATACCGTTTGTGCTCACTTTTATCATTAGTTACCTTGCTGTTTTTATATTTTTCAGATTACAAAAACCTATATCTACCATCCATATTGCACTTGTATCACCATCTCTTTGCCGAACTAGTGCACCTATACAATTTACCATTGTATTGGGTGTGTTGGGGACACAAGAGACTCTTTGTTATTTGGTTGCAGGGTTGTTTGAGAGAGACCATCTTCATCGTACGCCTCCCACGGATTGATAAACCTTAGGTCATCCACTTGAGGGAAATTTGCTACTGTCCGACAAACCTCTGCACTTGGAGGCCCAGCAACGTCTACAAGAAGAAGGTTGTGTAGTAGACATCACGCGTCGACAGCTCATTATGGCAGCGACAATGATCGTTCAGTGGCCATGGACCTCAATATAATTTCTATTATGTTTGAGGTATTTTGTACTTCCGGTGAATCTTTGTAATAGATATGATCTTTTCACCAAAAAGGATAATTATTAGACACGTGTGGTCCTGCACTATCAAAGTTTCCAGTCAAATGACATTCCAGTGAATTATTCCATTTTCCGCAAGAACAACCAACAATAGAAAAAAATTACAACAACGTATAAGCATTTAAACAAACTGCATAACTTGGCACTTTATTGAAATAAAACAAGAAATAACTTTGCTATCATGTCCTACATTATTCACAACAAAATGAAAAACTATTTGTTTACTGGCTTCGAGAAGCGCTTTTTAATGCCTTTGAGCTTGACATGATAGCTTTGAAGGATATTCAATGTCTTCTCCGCTCTCCTTCTCCTCACGGATTGGATTTTTTATTTTTCCCTCATCTTCCTTCACATAAAGTAGATGTAGATCTTAACTATAAGAGTAAACAAATTTGACTTTCTTCTCCTTTGATTTACTATTTATATCGTCAGGTTTTCATGAGTTACGTATCCACATTTGTTTTTTATAACATAGGATATACCTAAATGTTTATAAGGTATAGTTATATCTATATCTTCTTCCTTTTTAACTTTCCCACATATTTCATACTATCCAAATCTATTTGTTTTTCGACGTAACTTATTCCGTGGAATCCTAGTGGTATTTTATAATAAGAGAAACCTTCCGTACCTTCTCTAGCTAAGCCCTCAAATTCTATAGTAAGAGCTTCTAAATAAAGTCTTTCCCCTGCCCATTATACATGTCATACAATTGGAGGAACATTTATTGATTGACAAACTTGGCTTCCAATTCTTCTGTTATCATGATAAGTGCTTGCTCATAGTTTGAACAACTTTGCAATATAGTTTTGTCTTGATTTTTTTTCAAGGATTCAATATATGAAAGGAAGCACTCTGTGTTTGCTCTTCATATCAAGTTTCGCCAACTCTAATATCTTAGTATTCATCCTAAGAGGGAGCATTGTAAGAACAAGAAAAGTATCTGGGTCTGAAATTGTAAATATTGTTGGAGTTTTTGATAACTTGCAAGACAACAACACTAACACGGATTAAAAAGAGTGCAACTAGACAAGATATAGAACAAGGAAGATAATAAATGTGATACATAACCTCTTGTACAAAATATACCTCCTTAGCAATGGCACCTGAGTACCGCTGTTGGCTGCCAATGGTATTGTTGGGCTCCTAAGTGTAGGAGTTTGTTATATGTAGTAAGTTTTCCCTCAATAATAAACCAAGATATCAATCGTTAAGGTACTGGCATCCAACGGCATTGAATGCTCTGCAACACAAATAAAACTTCGTTTGTGTTCCCACCAGAGCTAATAAGGGTGTCAATCCTTGCTAGTCTTGCGTGTTGCACGAGACAATAAAAAAATTAAAGAATAGTCAAAAAAATAAAGTGGCGGGCTATATATTTGTATTTTTAGAATAAAACAAAAATAAAAATTAAAAGGCATGTAAAAGTAGTTGGAAGGCGACTCTTGTGGTACAAACTCGTGTCGGGGTTCATAGGTTCACCAAGTGCATCTCTCCAACACATAAAAGTGCTGTAACATCATCATGTGAAAGAGTGCACATCAAAACATTTCAAGTTCGTGCCAAACATAGGAATTGTTAATTCTACATAGGAAGCATGTCCATAAGACTATTTGATCGAGATACACTCTGTATCTTATTACTAAATAGATTGCCCACAGATCAAGATCCCTCTACACCTTGTGAACTTTAAGTGTGAACGCAGGTAATTGCTTTGAGCAAGATCACATACTGTTTTGTTTACGGGATTCCAATGAATCCTCTAATAAAGTTAATCCTCAGTGGAAATATTTCAATGCAAGGTTTTTCCACTTTCTTTCACTTCAGTACATTACTTGCAAGATTGAACTCAACTAGTGCACACCTCTCCTGCTACTGATTATGATCTAAATTAGTCATGAGTAAACAAGTAATCAGAGAGAAATGTACATCTATAGATCAAACAAGAATAGATTCATAAATCTGAACATAAAGGAATATTTCATCACATGAACATGAACATCATCATCACAACAATACATCAGATTAAGCATAATCATCCAGGCAAACCCATATGTCTATTGTATTGAACATCTAAACACAACAAAGGGAGAAATTCCAACTTTGGCTATAGCCGTGAACCAATAGTCCATGGCGTGGGTACTCACAACTCAAGGTTGATGATGATAGAAATGACTTCCCCCTTTGCTGAGTTCCGAATCAGGGTTGAAAGAATATTGCCTTAGAAACGCGAAGTGGTGGGCAAAAAAAGCTCCATGATCAGGGTGAGGGTTTCAGAGAATATGTAGAACGTTGGGCACCGGAGGCCACCTGGGAACCCACGGGCCATAGGCGCCTCGCGTAGGCGCCACACGGGCTAGGAGCCTACACCGAACGCCTAGTCCCTCTGGGCCCATCACTACAAAAAATACACTTCCGTGATGATACGTGTTTGTCACAGTAGGTCACGTTTTCTGTCATGCATGTACATCCATGACAAATTTATGACAGAATCAAGATAGTCATACCTATGCTGCCGTAGAAGTGGTCCATGACATTACCAAAATTATCATCACGGAAGTGTCCACTTCCATGACGATAAATCGCGCGTCACAGAAGTGCTTTCGTCAAGGGTGACGGACATGTGGCATCCACCGTAACGGAACACCGTTAAGCTATCAGGTCCGGTTTTGGATCCGATAACCCGTTAACAGCCCGAACCAATGGGGATTTTCCACGTGTAAAATCATCATTGGCTGTAGGAAACACGTGCCGGCTTCGCGTTGGCACAGGTGTCACTCATCCAATGGGCGAGATGCGCCTATGATATGTTAACATGTGGACCGACCCAAAAGTGGCCCATAAAGTTTAAATGGGCCGGCCCAACTAAAGGCCCACAAGATTTTGCGGACCATAATGGGCCGGCCCAGCTAAAGACCCACAAGATTTTGGGTGCCATAATGGGCTAGCCCAGGTAAAGGCCCACAAGAGTTTTTGCGGGCCATAATGGGCCGGCCCAAGTGAAGGCCCATAAGATTTTTGTGGACCATAATGGGTCGGCCCAGCTAAAGGCCCACGAGATTTTGCTGACATTAATGGGCCGGCCCAGCTGTAGGCCCACAAGATTTTAAGGACCCTAGTAGGCCGGCCCACTAACTGGCTGCCACGTTTCGGGCCTAATAATGGCCCATATGAGATCCGGCCCGTTAAAAGCCTACCATGTTCTGGGCCAAATTACGGCCCAGATCAGGTCCTACCCTTTAAGATGCTTTGGGCTAAATTATGGCCCATATCAAATTTGGCCCGTCAACTGGACGCTATGCTTTTGGGCCCACTTGCTAAAGGCCCATTTAGTAATTCGGCCTGATATTAGTTTCGACCTATTAAGGGCCCATTTAACATTTCGGCCCTATATTAATTTCGGCCTATTAAAAGCCCGTCATATAGTTGGGCCTAACTACGACACGGTTTGCATCTGGCCTGCTCGCAGCCGATAATCTGATTGGGCCAAACAAGGACCGAGACAATTTTGGCCTGTTATAAGCCCATGATTTGATTGGCACATTCATGGGCCGGGGTCTATTTCGGCCTGCTGCCGGCCCGTGAGCTGTTCGGCACGTGCAGGCCCAACCTATTTTTCAGCCTCCTAAAGGCCCATTGAGTTTTCTTGGGAAAATAGGGCTGGCGGTTTACTCGGCCTATTAAAGGCCCGAATCTAGTAGTGGGCCAGTTTACATTTAGGCGTGTTAACGAACCAAGATGACGGGGCCCATGATGCGGATCATACATGGTGATTTGCATGATGACCGTTTGGCCGGTTTACTGCGAAGACAGGATATATATATATATACAGTAAAATAATTGCAGCATCGTGAATAAGAAAAAAACCTAGACTATACAATAAAGAAATTATGGCATATTACATCCACTGGGCATCAAAATTCGCCACTATGATAATAAAGCACAAGAAGACAGCAGATTACATACACTGGGCATCAACGATCGCCACCAGTGCAACTAAACTCGCCGACAAAATAACATACAAAACCGACAACACTTCAATAGAGTTCAGGAAAGGTTAGCCCTACTCGGGAGCTGCAGCGCAAGCAGCTGAGCAAGCTGGTGAGACTGCACTTGTTTGACACTTATATCCTCCTCACTCTGAAAGATAAACAAGCAGACAGATGACAGGTTTTGCACATATAAGTATCAGTGCTAACAATTCATCACATTTCTTACTGGCAAATAAAGTGACACAGTTTAAAATAGCATTAACACAATATGGTATTGTTCAGGTCAAGACATGGCAGGAAATGGCATTGTGAAGGAGTTGGTAGCTTCACAACAGCACTGGATTACAAATCAAGAACTCATAAGTATCAATGGTTAGTTGCTGTCAATTTATCCCATTTCAGATTGGCAAAATAAGATCACTTACTTTGTATAGTTTAATTTACATGGTATGAAGAAGGAACTTGGTTGTACAACTGAAAACTTAAATTGAGAAGGACAAACTTTTTTTTATGAACTGGAGTACATAATAAACTTTAAACATGCAATTTGATGCAAACACCAAAAATAAACAGCTGTTGCAGTCGTGCCTAACCAAATATACACAACAAAGTTTGAAGGCTTGAGAAGGACAAACTTACATTATTGGTGAAGGCGGGCTCTATAAAGCCCTTGTCCATGCTGATGGGGGGCAATTCAAGAAGTTTACCACAAAATCTTCTTCATAAGCATTGCCTTTATTCTACATTTTGTTAAGAGTAAATATAGATGTGACAATATAAGAAAAAATGGAGAATATTTAAGATAAGATGAAGAGTGATGCTACATAACCAAGTAGCTATAAATGTAAGTACATCAATATAGGCAAAAGGTACAGCCAAGAGCAATGCAGAGCTAAACTTCTTCAGTACCATCGGTGTTATCCAACCTTATGGTAAGAGTAAATATAGATATTATGTGTAGAAAATGGAGGGGAAAGGAAAATAAGCTGCAGAGTGATGGTACATGAACAACTACCTGTCAATATAAGTACACTGATAAAGGACAGCAGGTACTTACAAGAACAATGCAGAGCTAAAAAATTTCATTGGCATTGGATATATTATACACTAATGTAACCATTCATACAGATCAGATAATTTAGAGCGAAAAATTGATAAGCAAGCTATCATGCATACTACTGTCACATAATGAACCAGTTATGTATACAAGTACAGTGATACAGGAGAACAGGTACTAACAAGAGCAAAGCAGCGGGCAGCATATTTGCAATATCCTGTCGTTCTTTTCAAACCGGAATTCTTTTTCGAGCAGATTTCCTGCAAAAAAGATCAGTAAGGCACATGCGGAAAAGTAGAAGTTCAAATTGTCATGCGATATCATAGACAGTACCTCATCCTCGGAACGAGACCAGTGCATAACAAGATTTTTCCATTCAATGTCTTCTAAATTTAGCACAGGGGACTTCACCAGAAATTCGTTTATAGACTTGCCATCAAAGTATGATTTCCTCAGGTAACACCAATACTGCTGCAATGCTTCCTTGGAAAGCGCAAGAAAGATTTGCTCGTCATGACTAACGATATTGACCATCGCATACTTACATCAATGTAACGTAAATCATTAATGTGTTCAATCAGCAGAAAACAGGAAAATAATCACCATGAATGATAGCACTTACACGTAAGTGGGACAGGAAGATGTGAAAATGGTGTTTGTCTTCACTATAATCTTCCCATGATGGGAATATATGCACGTAGTCCCTAGCAACATTGAAAGCATTGTCTTTTAAACTGGGAATAGCTGGAATGGGGTTCCAATCTGCAGGAATTGGCCGTCTCTGCAGTTGGGATAGGTCTTCGGCTGGTGGACTTGCTGTACTTTTTGCTGGAGTGGGATTTTTCTGTGGTATGGCTGGTGCTATGGCAACTGAAATCGTCATACCTTTTGCTGGAGTGCAGGTCCTGTGTGGTGCGGCTAGTGGTGTGGCCAGTGAGGTGTGGGTACAGTCTGCTGGAATCGGTCCTTCATTTTGTGTCACTGGTTGTACAGCCAATATAAGTGGGGTGCTGTCTGATTTCTCCGGCACAACCACGTTTTTCAAGGACTTTGTTGGTGCTCCTTCAGGTTCAGCAATCACCCTCTTCCTTTTTGATGTCGGATGCACAAGAACAACATTTGAGTGAAAAAACATGGTATGATGACAGATGGAATATGTATTGATAATGGATGGGCATGACATCTCGACATATATGATGAGTAAACTAAGTAGATGGCGGTGCAACAAAGTAGAAGAAATGGAAGACAACATATGCAAGATATGCGCAATCAATAAAACCTTGCCAAATTAGAACAGGCACCTTGATGGGTGAACAGGATAGGCCATCTGCCTTTGACTCCTCGAGGTTAGAATAGTCATTAGGATCATATTCAGAACAAGAATCAACAGGTAGTGAGCGTATGAGTTTCATTGCATCTAGAATGGCAGTCAATGCCTTGGTGCCAATTTTGTAAGTCATTGCGGTGTTTAGCTTCAAGAGTGAACTGCTGCTAGTGCGACACAAAGCAGCTACACAAATCATAGTGTAGATATAACGTGAAAACCGTAAGCATCAGAGTAAAATCAGCAAAGTGGAACTTGCTGGAATATATGTGCTAGTATTGCCGGTACGGCTAGAAAGGCTTCGTATACCAACTCTCTTCAACTGAAGGTGCGGTACTATTAATATCAGTGTAACTCTCAAAGGCGACACAGCTCCCCACATTTCCCTGCTATTCTTATAGGATTCAAGTGGGCAGGACACTACAAATCCTATTCCCATGTTTACAAAATCCAACGAATCAAAGAGGCCCGACGAGTTCAAAGTGTCCATACCAACCAACCGTATAGACCTCTACACTGCAAATGTCCCTGCTCATATTCACTACAAGGAACATACTGTACTACTATCATACTCCCTCCGTTCCAAAAATTAAGTCTTGGTAGAGATTTCCACTATGGATCACATACAGATGTATCTAGATACATTTTAGAGTGTAGATTCACTCATTTTGCTCCATATTTAGTCCATGGTGGAATCTATACAAAGACTTGTATTTAGGAACGAAGAGAGTACTTATTAAAGAAGAATGGAAGAGGAACATGCTAAAGAAGAGCAAGCAGATTTTGGATAATAAAATGTTCGTTGCGCAGTGCCGACACATGATGAACCAGAGCGCATTAAGAAAGCAACTCCTTGTTGTCTCTCTATATGTGGTGCACGTGCTTTTTTGAAAGTAAAGTAGGAACATTAGCTGACCAATTAAATGTTATCTGTTTTAGTAATATCAGCATCATATCAGATTCGTACTTGAGCAACAAGTTTGGAATTATGAGTGGCATGTTGTTTAGCTTCATGGATTCAGGAGTAGTGCTAAGCAGGTACAATGATGGTACTGAATATAAAGGCATGTCTACATGCAAGTCGCGTGACTTTTCTCATTTGGGTCAGTCGACCATTTCAGGCGGTTGGATGAAGATCCTACGTCTCCTAACCCTTCTTCTTCCTCGTCTCTGATTCTTCCCATACAGAACACCGCACAGGCCGCCGGCCGGACCACCGCCCCTACCGCCTGTGTTCCTCCGCCACCCCCACCCCCACCCGCGTCAAGTTTTCTTCATTGGGCGAGGCCCCACCATCGCCCCCCCAACCAAAGTCCCCACCCGAGCCCCTTCGTTCGCACCGGCGAACTCCGGCGAGCTCTGAAAAAGCGACTGACCCAATTTTGAAATTTAGTCTACTGTGATTTAACTAGTGTGGAATATAAAAGGGGAAAATCATAAGCATTGAGAGTATAGTGTTGAGCACGCCATGGCGGATATGAAGGTGCAAACCGGACAAAGGCAATTTCGCAACCAATGTTTGCTCTCAACTAGCAAGTAAGTGATGGACAAGAAATCAGAGTAAAGCAGTGGCGATATATTTTCTTGCTTCGATAAATAAGTTGAGCAGATACGGAAGAGTACCGCCTCTGGTGCGGCGCCGTGTATGCATCTGCTGAGAATTTTGACGGTGTTGCGATCGCGATGGCTGTCGGCGGCGTGGAAGCAAATCTAGGAGGGTAGACGGTGGCAGCGGGGCGCAGTGGACGAGACGGTCGTAGGATCGGCGTCGACAAGGTGGACAACGGCGGGGATGAAGCGAGAGGTCGGGATGCGAGGACCCCGGTCCGAAGCCATGGATGAGAGAGGTCGATCTCATGTAATGGACGGCGGCGTCGGGGTATCAGCTCCGGCATGGTGGAGGAGGATGGCGGTGGATGGGGTGGCGGACGGAGGAGGCTGGGGTGGAGAGGGTGTTTTAGCGCCCATGGAGTATGAATGGGGAAATGGAGGTGGAGAGGAAGGGGGGAACCATGTCTTCAGGGCGCGCTTGTCTCAAATGCGAGGAAATTTACAAACTTAGCCCCTGAGGGAGTCCTGGATTACGGGTATCCGGACTATAACCTTTGGCCAGACTGTTGGACTATGAAGATACAAAATTGAAGACTTCGTCCCGTATCCGGATGGGACTTTCCTTGGCGTGGAAGGCAAGCTTGGCAATACGGATATGTAGATCTCCTCCCATTGTAACCGACTCTGTGTAACCCTAGCCCCCTCGGTGTCTATATAAACCGGAGGGTTTAGTCCGTAGGAAAAAAAACAATCATCATACCATAGGCTAGCTTCTAGGGTTTAGCCTCTCTGATCTCGTGGTAGATCTACTCTTGTACTACCCATATTGTCAATATTAATCAAGTAGGAGTAGGGTTTTACCTCCATCGAGAGGGCCCGAACCTGGGTAAAAACATCGTGTCCCTTGTCTCCTGTGACCATCCGCCTAGACGCACAGTTCAGGACCCCCTACCCGAGATCCGCCGGTTTTGACACCGACATTGGTGCTTTCATTGAGAGTTCCACTGTGCCATCGCCAGAAGGAAGGATGTCTTGTCTCGTCTTTAAAGACGGTACTACTGTTGGGGGAGCTTTGGCTGTCGGCCAAACTTTCCGGCTAGGCGGTTTCATCATGACCGCCTGTTCGGCCGCCGCGCCGACGACGACCTCTCGGGTCATCGAGAACAGCCTCCACGTCAAATCGGCACTCGCCGAATAGATGGATCCAAGGGAGCTCGCCTCCCTAAATGAGCTCTTAGATCACATCGCCACCCTGGGAGTCGCTACGGACTATGATCGGATTGGGCTTAAACCCGATCAAAGGGAGATTAACTCTCCGCCGGTCACCCATCATATTGCGGTGGTGGAGGAACAATGCGGCAACCTCTCCTCCATATTGAGGACCAACTATGTAGGGATTCCTGAGCTCTCCGAGCCGGATACCCGTCCGCAGGAGGACAGCATCCAATCCCTGAACTTAGAGTCAGGCAGCGGGCCAAGATTATCGGGCAACACCCCGGAATTAGAATTCCCAAAATGGGAAACTCCTCGGCCCCTGGATCCCGGATCGGGTAAGGGTTCGGATTCAATTATACCCACCCACCCAAACATAAGCGATCTTTCCCACATCAGGCAAGAGCCCCAGGAAACAGTACATCACTATTGGGCCAGATTCCTCCTTGCGATGAACAAGGTTAAGGACTGTCGCGAGGAAGACGCGATCTTATTTTTCTGCAATAATTGCACGGACAAGGGAATCCTTAACGCCATAAATCGCCGTGAGATATCACGCTTCGCCGACTTGGCGTCCATAGTACGAAAATACTGTGCGATGGAAAGTGCCTGGAAAACCGAAACAAACTTGTGGGATAATCCGGCCCTAAATACGAACCCAGTCCGAAATAAAAGGGTGCACTATCAAAAGACACCCGGGTCAACTACCAAAAAACAAAAACCCTCTACAGGGCAAGGAACCGTACTGGAGGGATGGCTCAATGGACCCTGTAAAATTCACAGTACAGAGGGCGCCATACCAACTCATAGCCTTAGAGCATGTTGGATACTCCGGCAGGTAGCCAAAAGTGGCGAAGATCTTCTAATTCCAGAAGCCACAGAGCGCCATCCCAGGGATACCAGTACGGTATTAACAGTCTTTGAGACCTTGGCATAAAATAATATGCGAAAGCGAACACTCCGCAGCCTTGCCGAAATTCACCACGTGACAACAATAAACCCATGGAGTGACACGGCTATTACTTTCAATGCCAGTGACGAACCTATATTCCGAACAACCCGAGCACTAGCTGCATTGTTCCTCAGTCCTATAGTGGACGGCTTTCGACTCACCAAGGTACTCATGGACGGCGGCAGCGGATTAAACCTCATCTATGAGGAAACCCTTCAAAAAATGGAAATAGACTGGAACCGCATTGAGCGAAGCAGCACAACCTTTAGAGGAATAATCCTTAATCGGGAAGCGCGCTGTACAGGAAAAATCACACTAGATGTGGTGTTCGGCACGCCGGAGAATTACAGGTACGAAGAGGTTACGTTCCAAGTGGCTCCGTTCAGTAGCAGATACCACGCCCTCTTAGGGCGGGAGGCGTTCACGATCTTCCAAGCCATACCCCATTACGGGTACATGAAGCTCAAAATACCCAGGCCCAATGGAATCATCACTCTTGCTAGTGATCCGGACATAGCACTCCGCGCCGAAAACAAGACAGCCGCACTAGCCCTCGAGGCACCATCCGAAGCCCTGGCGGCTGAGGAACTGACTGCGCTGCGCTCCACGGTAAACAGGGACGATGTGATACTCGATAAGAGGTCCAAGTCCACCTCCTTTAAACTAGCAGACAAAATAGTCAAATTCCAAGTCCATCCAACGGACCATGCAAAAACAGCTTCCATCGGGGCACAACTAAAACCCGCCGTAGACGCCGCACTACGAGAATTCTTACGCGAGAACTGGGACATTTTTGCCTGGCACCCTTCAGACATGCCAGGAATCCCACGCAAGCTGGTCGAACACAGCCTTAGTATCCTAAAGGGATTCAAACCGGTCAAGCAGGCTCTTCGGCGTTTCTCTGAACCTAAGAGACAAGCTGTGGGAGAGGAACTAGCCAAGTTATTGGAAGCCGGATTCATTAGAGAGATAAAACATCCGGACTGGCTAGCAAACCTGGTGATGGTACCAAAGAAGGACAAATCCTGGCGCCTGTGCGTCGATTTTAAGGACCTCAACAAGGCTTGCCCAAAGGATCCCTTCCCCCTCCCCCGCATCGATCAAATTATCGATGCGACAACAGGACACGATTCATTGTGTTTCCTCGACGCATACTTCGGCTACCACCAAATTAAGATGGCGGAGTCCAACCAAGCCGCAACGGCATTCATCACACCATACGGCCCCTTCTGCTTCAACACAATGCCCTTTGGGCTCAAAAACGCCGGCACAACATATCAGCGCATGATTCAAACATGTCTGGCAAATCAGATCGGCAAAACAGTGGAGGCATACGTAGATGATGTGGTCGTCAAGACCAAGCATGTTGACTCTCTAGTAGATGACTTAAGACTCACATTCGATAACCTCAGAACATATGACATCAAGCTCAACCCAGAAAAATGCGTCTTCGGTGTGCCAGCCGGAAAGCTCTTGGGCTTCATTGTATCCGGCAGAGGAATTGAAGCAAATCCGGCCAAGATCCGAGACCTGTCACAGTTGGATATCCCAACGGACCTCAAACAAATCCAGAAATTAACCAGATGTGTGGCGGCTCTAAGCCGCTTTATCTCTCGCCTGGGAGAAAAGGCATTACCCCTTTACCGCCTCCTACGGCGCACCGAACACTTCGAGTGGACGGATGCCGCCAAGCCGGATTGGAAAAAATAAAGGCCATACTAGCAACCAACCCAATCCTGGCAGCGCCAAACATTGGCGAACCTATGTTGTTATACATTGCGGCAACCCATCAAGTCGTGAGCGCAGTGCTTGTCGTCAAACGAGAAACGGATGGACATAAATTTCCCCTTCAAAAGCCGGTCTACTATGTCTCCACTGTCCTTACTCCATGCAAGTCACAGTACCCGCATTATCAAAAGATAGCATACGCGGTATTCATGGCATCCCGGAAGCTGTGGCACTACTTTCAAGAGTGTTCGATAACAATAGCCTCGGAAGTGCCACTCAATGATATCATAAACAACCGCGACGCCACGGGCCGGATTGCCAAATGGGCCATTGAGCTCCTCCCGTTCGACATAACCTACAAATCACCGAATGGACGGAAACCGAACTCCCTAAAGAGTACGGCGCATATTCCAACTAGATCATGCACTTCGACGGCTCCAAAATGCTGGCTAGTCTGGGGGCTGGCGTCATTCTGACGTCCCCAACTGGAGATACAGTTCAATACGTACTCCAGGTAATGTATACGGACTCCAACAACGCTGCCGAATATGAGGCCCTTTTGCATTGTCTCCGGATGGCAGTATCCATGGGCATTCAACGCCTAGAGGTGCGGGGGACTCGAACCTCGCAATATCCCAAATAAACGGAGACTTTGATGCCAAGGATCCGAAAATGGCGGCCTATCGCAATGGCGTCCTAAAAATGTCATCTCGTTTCCAGGGGCTCGAATTTCACCATGTAGCTCGGGAAAACAATCAGGCGGCAGATGTCCTCGCACGCATCGGTGCAAAACACGATGCAGTCCCCCTAACATCTTTTTGGAGAGGTTGTTCAAGCCATCCGTGATATGGGAAGGGGATACTGGTAACAACAGACCGAACACAACCGCAATGCCCGATTCCGAACACTCTGACATAATCGGAGGCTCTGCCACCGAAATAACACCTTCAACCCACGTTATAATGGCCGTCATCGCCCCGTGGACAGAACCATTCCTGGCCTACTTAACTAGGCAAGAACTCCCCGAGGACCAAAATGAGGCACGCTGCATAGTACGGTGATCTAAAGCCTACAGGGTCCATGAGGGAGAGCGTTATAAGAAAAGCACCACCGGAGTCCTTCAAAGGTGCATCTCCGAGGAGGAGGGGCGGAAGCTTCTGGCGGAAAATCATGCCGGACTCGGCGGCCACCACGCAGCAGCCCGGGCCCTTGTAAGCAAGGCCTTCCGTACAGGTTTTTACTGGCCTACGGCCCGGGCAGATGCACTGGACCTGGTCCAACGATGCGTAGGTTGCCAACTTTTTGCAACCCAAAGCCATATGCCGCCCACCGCCCTCCACACGATCCCCATTACCTGGCCCTTCACGGTCTGGGGGCTCGACATGGTGGGACCCCTTGAAGGTGGAACCCACAAGAAAAAATACTTGCTGGTCATGGTGAATAAATTCACCAAACGGATAGAAGCCAAGCCTGTTAAAACGGCCGAATCCGGACCGGTGATAGACTTCATATCCGGGGTCGTACACCGTTATGGCGTCCCCCACAGCATCATCACTGATAACGGCACGAACTTCATGGCCGACGAGGTAAATCTCTGGTGCAAAAACATGGGCATCAAGCTCGATTATGCTTCCGTCTATCACCCACAAATTAACGGTCAAGTCGAACGAGCAAATGGTCTTATCATGAGCGGCATCAAACCCAGATTAGTGCGGTCCCTAAAGGAATCTAACACGCACTAGGTAGAGGAGCTCGACTCCGTACTTTGGGGCTGCGGACCACACCGAATCGCATCACCGGATACACACCATTCTTTATGGTATACGACGCAGAGGTTGTTCTGCCCTGCGACATAGTTCATGACTCACCTCGAGTACGCATGTACGAAGAAAGAGAAGCTGAGATCGATCGGCAGGATAGTTTGGACGCCTTGGAGGAGGAGCGTGACGTGGCAAAAGCCCGTTCCGCATTCTATCAACAGCAGGCTCAAAGATACAAAAGCAGAGAAGTACGGGCCAAAACTTATAATGTTGGCGAATTAGTTCTATGCCTGCCGGAGAAGAAAAGGACAAACTCAAGCCCAAATGGGAGGGTCCCTTCATTATTGACCAAGTTCTGACTGGTGGAGCGTACCGTCTGCAGGATGCATCGGATAACCGACTCGAGCCAAACCCATGGAACGCAGCCAGACTCCAAAGATTCTACGCCTAGCGCCGGACTCTGTGTTCGTCTCCTTCCTCTGTCCATTTTTTAAACACTATCTGTCTTTTATTTCTCTCCTTCTCCCCTTCTTTTCTCTCACAACCTTTAAGGGCCAATTTGTGCCTTGTTTGCACACAACTGACGCGCTATCCGCGCTCATTATACCTGGGGGCTTCTTTCACAGAAGCTTATTTATTTGTACAGGCTTCATGCCCAACACATGTATTATCCTTCCGCATGTACCTTGTATTCACCATTATATGCATCGATATGACTTAAGTTTTGGCCAAGCTGGGTTGCCTGGCTCTTGTATTTATGCCCTACGTTCTCGTTAATTTGGCTAGGGCATAAGGGGAGCACCTCTGTGATTGTTACTGCCGGGTCAGCCGGATGTGTACCTCAGACTGGGTGAAGCCGAAAGCTAGCGTTCTTAAGGGAATATTCAGTCGGTGAACAAAAGACGATTTTTTACCTATTTTATATATGCCCCCAGATGTTTTTTCTTGTGATTCTTTTCGCAGTCTGGACATGCACTTTAGGGCATGCATACCCAGGGAAAGGAACCCCTAACGGGACTATTCTCCCTGGAAGATGTTTCTTACTAACCATGTAATATAACATAACTAGTTGGGCACTTGTCTGTTCAAGCACTAATGACCCCTACGCCTGGTTTCCACGCATGCCCCGGTTTTTCATAACCGAGAGGGTATTCGGATTCACTCTAGACTATCGGGTCCAGATGTCGAAGCGAAAAGGTCCGCCATGACAAATGATCTACAATCCGGCTAGAAGGCATTACAAGTGTCACTTCAATTACATAGTCACTTTGACTGACTAAGTTCTTCCTCTATACCATCCAAAAGGCTGTCTAACTTACAATCCTCTTGGGAATACTTTGCGGCCAATTCTACTCGTCCGTACATTAGACTAACAGGGATCTCTTTCCCATCGGGCCCCATAGGTCTGACCTCAGCCAAGTGGTTTGGATCAGCCTTGGTATACCGCGTCTTCACCATGGCCCAGGCTTCCCTGGCACCTTGACGGCAGGCCGATATCTTCCATAATCGGAAGCGCCGCCATGCTCCCTTCAGCTTCTCCGCAAGCTCTCCAAGGCCCTCGGGCATGGAGACGGATGGTCACAAGGCCTGGGCGACGCCTTGCATCACCTGCCGAACTCGTTCGTGCAGTTGTGAGAGCTCGGGCAGAAGGTCACCCGTAGAACCAGGCATTTCCTCCGCAGGACGACCTGTTAGCATACCTACAGACATAACTCTGTTAGTCGACTTCTTCGCCGAACTCTTCTTAAAAGTTTGTTCAAGCACTTACTGAAAATGCTGTGTCGAAGCCGCTGATTCTCCTTCACGGAGTCCGACGGTTGGGCACGAACGTCCTTTAGTTCCATGCCCAGCTGGGTGTTGGCATCTAGGAGATCATTCTTCTCCTGCCTAACCCTCGTAAGCATGCTCTCACCGGCCTTTAGCTGGCGTAGGAGGTGTTGCTCATCTGGATTTACTCCGGCGTCATCTACAATTTTATTGTCAGATTTGCATATACGCCGCACTCTACATGATAACTATCATTTGAAACATATATTACCAGAGGGGGTCTTCTTGGGCTCCTCTGCTGCGACTAGTGCGGCCTGAAGTTGGGCTTTGCACTCTTCAAGCTCATGGGACAATTGGGTATTCTTTTCTGTAAGAACCTACATAGCAAATGATCCTTAAATCAGTTATTCTAACTGCTTCAAGTCTCAAGGGATACTACTATATATAATCATCAAATTCTCTCACCCATATATCCTTCACATATTGCTCCGTGGCTCTGGTTAGACCATTTTGAGCAGAACGGAGGTACGCATCTCCCGAGTTGAAGGCGTCAAATGCCTCTTGGGAGAAGCAAGCGTCACGGAGAACGGCTCGGCGACGCCTGTGGTTCATGGCGCTCTCCACCTCGGAATTTGTGGCAGACAATCTGTCTGCATCCTCTGTCGGAGGAACATCCGGCGTACGCCTCATACTCGCTTCCGCTTCCGTGTCCGGCCTTGGAGCCCGACTGGAGGAGGCGTTATTGACAACCTCTCCGGATATAGTCCGGCGAGCGTTTTTCTTCCTAGAAAGCACGAGCGTTAATATGTCTTTAAAAAGACGATACCATGGTGTGAGGTGGCACGCCATACCTCTGCCTCGGTGTCTCAGTCCGGACTATGTTCCTTTTTAGCCTGCTCGGCCTTGGAGCCCCTTGTTGGCTAGTCACCGCAGGCTCGGCATGGCGTCCCAAGGCCCTTCCCTGTAAAACACCGTTGGTATATGGTGAGCAAAGTACACAAGGACAAATCCTTTTTACAAAATGTTGAGACTTCGGTCTCAGTTACCTGCGAAGCTGGGAGCAGCCCGGGGTAATCGGCCGTAATGGCCACCAAGGCATCGTCGCCGCTTAATTGATAAAATACCCTATCAACCAACTCCACAGATATGTCCAGATCCTCCTTGAAGGCCGGGTCGAGGGACCGCTCAGGATCCTCTGGTTGTGGAGGTGGGTTGTTGATCTCCCTTACTGCCTTACGCAGCTCCTGCGTTGAATTTGCAAGGTAAAATATTTAACTGTGGGAATATGGAACGGATGAGCGCAAAAGTGTTGACTTACCCAGCTCGGAGGATTGTACATAGAAAATCCACCCTGTAGATTGACGCGGAGGAATTCCTCCTCTTCTCCCTTGTACAAATCAGACAAGATTGTCGCCAGAGCGGCGGATGAGTCTGGCCCTTTGCGGCCACAGCGGGTGGCGGCATCCTCCCCGTTGAAATCCCACATGGGGTGGCCTTGATATTGAAGCGGCTGCACCCCCCGCATGATGCATGTTGCCATGACTTTGATCATGGTCAGTCCTGATTGAGCCAACAACTTCAGCCGGCTCATCAGGTAAGGTACGTCTCTGTCATCTTCCTCCTGGGGGCTCCATGGACGCCAGCTCAGGCGCTTCTTCAAAGGAGCATTATCGAACTCGGGAAGGCCGATCCGAATAGGATCCGACAGAGGGACGTCTTCAAAAATCCAGGAATGACCTATATATATGTTCATCATTTTTGGAAGAGGTTTTCACCTTTATCAGAAATCATGAACATTTCCAAAGGACATTCTGGGTCATTGAAAAATATTTTATTTGAACCTATTTGAATTTAATTTGGTGCTAGGGTTTACCAATCCCCATTTCAAATTTCTTAGGAATTTAAACATGATGATACGACGAGCAAGCAAAGCCAAGCAAGGGCTGATCTGGGGCTATGACAGCTCACCCCCACTAAACAAGAATCTCGTCCCGAGATTCAAGACGTGAGGTAAGAGGACAGAGGGACACTGGCTAACATGATCTTGTCGATCCAATTGCCCTTCCCGAAGATGTTGGTTCATTGCTCCAATAGATCTTGACGTCCTTGCTTTCGAGATCTTCATCCAACACGATGGCGACAGAAAGAAACTCTATAGGAGACGATCTCCTCGAAGATCGAGCACTCAAGATCAACTCGTGGAATGAGATGTTGAAACATCTCGAGTTGATACACAAAACACATCGAGAGGGATGGAAGAACAAACAACGAGGTTGATTTGGTGGGCAACAATTCCACGCTTAGAGAGACGGTGGATGGTGTCAAGGTGGCGAGGAAATAATTGCCATGATTCCAAAACGCGGCACCATCGAGGAGGTGACTCGTAAAATTATTCCCTTAAGTGGCAAAAAGAATTACATTTTGATCCATAGATCATTGGAACTCTTCTCACCAGCTTGAGGCAATTTACGGACGATCGTTTGACGGAGTTCGGGAGAACGACACACTCGGGCTAGAATGGATGATGTGAACCACCTCGTTGAAGACAATGCAAGGAATGATTTGCTTGCGCGTGCTCTCAAGAACTTGAGCATTTCCATATTCATCAGGGTTCTACCAACATCCATGGCAAGGATCCTGGCAACACGACATACTACCATGATGACTAGTGATGGATGATGCGGATACAAAGGAAGATAACACCTTCTCAGACTTCCCCTTAGCGAGGCTAAGGAACATAATCTGGATGATTGACCGAGAGACATTTAGCACTCCGCTTCTAATGTTCTCCTTGATGTGCTAGCGTAATCCATTCATAGATATGGTTTGATATCTAGAACATCAAGTAAAAGGTCGGACTTTGGGAACACAAAAATCCATAAGGAACTACTATTGGAATAAATTCTACGAGATCCTTATGGGGAGGTGGCCAACTTTCTCAATCGAAATACTACAATAATAGGTCTTCCGGTTGGGTGTGTCCAACACATCCACGCTACCGTTGACAGTGAGACCAATATTATAGTTCTTGGGAAAAGTTCCAACCATCATATCTGCCTGAGATTCAGATCTGGTTGGTGTCAGAATATTCCAGATTCATGACTGGAAAAGAAAGGTTGCAACACAAACCGACAAGATGACGTTGCGAGATTCTCGGGAAATGAACTACGATAGCAAGCTCCAAAACATGAGCTGGTTTTGCTACAAACCTGTGAACACGCTGTCCAAGACAAGCATGACCACATAGTAGTCTTACAACAAAACGCTACCGAGTTCAGGTGGGGAACCATCATTAGTGACATCGAAGTCTCCACGCGTGGAAGTCCAAAGAATTCACCTTAGAATAGACTCCTTTATCTTGAACAAATCAATCAGTGGCTTTGTGTGCTAGGGATGCATATGGAATGAAGATGATCAGTCTATTAAACCACACAATACTTCACACATGCATGACTGACTTGGGATGATCCCATAGGAAGCAAACAAGCTTTCTCGAATCCACAGCGACAACTTACATCAAATGCACGTGAGTTCGAGGAAGTCACTTCTCCATCCAGACTTATACCTCATGAGCAGAACATGAAGGCAATGCTTACAAAGTTTCCAACACTAGGTTGATGCTCAACATGAATCATGGGGGAGACAAAATGCTGCCGATGGGCTCAACAGCAACTCATCGGAGTTCCCATATCACTGGAGTTCCACCATCATGTGAACACGGTGATAGCATTGGTCAGACCAAAAGATGTAATGGTATATGCTCGAGGAATCAACCACGAGTAAGACAACATTATGAACATCGTTGGTTCTGATTTGACTTGATGATAGCCCAAACTCAAGTCAAAGTTTTGACAAGGCCATAGATCCAACAACTGATCACGAGGACCAATCGATGAAGATATCATCTTTCTTCAACACACACACTAAAAGATAACCCATAACATGAACTAAGTCAGACAAGCTTTTATCTTCCAACTCTCCAAGTTGTTGTTTAGCTTAACCAACTAGCTCAGGGGTATCCAACACAGGTTCTTGGTGAAGGGGTGGTTTATAAGAAACCAACGTGATCACGAGCTCAACATAGCGGTCAGGTAACAACCTGATAATACTTCCGAGAAGATATTCGGAAAAGCACGAACCACCGATATGTTAGTAAGCTCAAGATCAACCTTGCTTTTCAGGGCAAGATGATATGATCAGAATAGTGAGGGATTGACACAATCCTAACTCATTGATCGAAGAGTGCACCAGAAATAAGTACTAGGTAGCACGATTAATCTTAGGATGATGATTTAATAACCAAGACGCTAAGAATGAGAATATTGTCCATTAACTACCAAGCAACACGGTTGCTAGAAGTATTGATTTCACACATCATGGTTCACTTGTCGGCATTCCGGTTGTGACAACACAGGACCGAGGAATGAATGATGATGGCGAGAAGTATCACTGCGTCAAGAATGCATAAGAGATTGTGCAATTCTCATGAGAGCAAAAGCTGGATTGGCATTTGATCTGCAGAACACAACTACTTTGGCCCAATCCTGGATATGGATGAGGTACTGGAGTTTGTTTCTCCTAGTCATTCCGGACTAGAATGGCTTGATGGACCACCAGAATAAAAGGGCATCGATGAACACAAATGCACACATACTCTTGGCTATCAACTGATAGAGGATGGTCGGGATACAACTGAAGAGGAACAACTCAAGGAACATATAATTTTCGGAGTTGTGGATGCATAGATTAGTATGTCGAGCAAAGCTCAACATTTCTTCCGGACAACCAATACAGAAAGGTAGGACTGGCAGATTCACAATGCAGAATGGAGAACTCATCAAGAGCACTCTGGTTGTGATCTTTTGGTTCAAAGAACTTCTGCCATAGTGGCTCATGGTATTGGGAGAACGATATACCACAGACCTTGAGGACTATCGCAAAGGTTACTAATATCCTAAAGGGACTAGCAAACATTATCAACATGAAGTAAGTAGGGCGAATATCGGGTTCAAGAACCAAGGAGTAGAATACCTACTAACTAATAACATCATGGGATGCTTTCGAGAATGATGGCCAGAATCATCACACTGGGAATACAAAACATTGCTAGATTACTAGGTGACTCCCTAAGACACCTAGGATCATAATAATAGCTCAAACATATATGTCGACGCAATAGAGTACCTCAACTCATCGATTAGTGTGGTTAAACTAGCCCAAAGGGACATCGGGAACGGAAAGAAGGGATTTGCAAATGCATCAGACTATTTAGAGACCTGGAATGACTCGGACAGCATAACGGCTGTAAATGCTCAGAAAAAGATTTGAGACATTCACAACAGTTTGCATAGACACTCAACAACAACATATCAAGGTTCTAGTTCAACTGGCAACATACTAAAAGTAGTGGAAACTGAACTGAGGCTGGTAACCAACAATCCTATAAGTCTCTATCATAGTAACTCGTCATCCTGATAGATAGATGAGAGGGCCTAGTTCTTAACCGTGTAGAAAGGAAGAGGATGACTCAGATCAGAAGGGCATAAGGTAAAGGAGTAAAAAGAGCCTTACGTTCCCTTCCACAATCAATTCCCTTATATAACTAAAGCATTT
The DNA here is from genome assembly GCA_032464435.1 of Aegilops umbellulata. Taxonomy (NCBI): domain Eukaryota; kingdom Viridiplantae; phylum Streptophyta; class Magnoliopsida; order Poales; family Poaceae; genus Aegilops; species Aegilops umbellulata. Next base: position 308,282,032 of record CP136055.1, on the reverse strand, counting down.
CTAGACACAACTTTGACCAGTTTGGCTTGGTAATCCTACAGGCAGTCAGGCTGTGATACCAACGCTGTCAGGACCCCGATTCCAAGTCACATCGATCTAGCTGGTAACACCTCATATCACTTTGCGGCCTCACGCATGGTATTCCCACGGGTGTCGCCTTACCATGGCCCGGGACCGTTTGTGTCTTTTGGCTCACGTATATGATAGTGTCGCTAGCATCCATATGACAGAGAACCTGGGCTGACATGGCTAGTCGTGAACCCAAAGCGGCACTAACCCACGGAGACAGGCATACATGAATCAACTTCGAGCATGTCGATCAGCAGCGTGTGAATCCGGGCTGTAGCACTGGGCTAGCAGGACTCCGGGAACCCGGGCTGTAGCAGGCTAGGCAGGACTCTGGATGTCACCGCGTGACATCTCCCAGAAGGGACAAACACATGAACGAAGTGAAACACATGCCGGCCAGTCAAGTGTCTTGAGCAGTAGTGCTGGGCTAGCAGCACTCCAGTGAACCGGGCTGTAGCGGACTACTATGGCTCAAGGAAGCACTGGACTACATTTCCCCATAAGAGAGGTTGCCAAGGATAAACAACTAGATTGTCGGATCCCACACATACCAAGCATTTCAATCATACACACAATACGCTCGATATGTGTAAATACAACATGGCATCACAACAAGACTCTACGACTCAAGTATTTATTCAATAGGCTCCGAGGAGCGAGATATTACAAACATGGGTCTCATGACCCAACATTCATAGCATACAAGGCAAAACACATGCGTAAGCTTAACATGTCTGGGTACAGACATCTACAAATGAAAAAGGCTGAGAAGCCTGACTATCTACCAGATCCTGCCGAGGGCACAAGATCGTAGCTGAGGTATCAAGCTAAACATCGAAGTCCATGCGGAACTACTAGCGAGACTGACGTCTCTCTGCAAAATAGAAAATAGGCAAACGTGAGTACAAATGTACCCAGCAAGACTAACATCAGAACTAACTACATATGCATCGGTATCAACAAAAGGGGGTGGTGGAGTTTAACTACAGCAAACCAGCTTTGACTCGCTGGCTATCCTGAACTACGACTACAAGTACTGTTTTGAGGTGGCGCACACGAGTCCACATATTCACCATATCAATACACCACTATGGATCCACTCCCGTCTCCCTATGAGAACGCCATCCATAGCACTCACACTTATATTGCGCATTTTAGAGTATCCACTTTCACTTGTCTATGAACTGTTATAGGCAACCCAGAAGTCCATTACTGCGGACACGGCTATTCGAATAGATGATGTTAACCCTGCAGGGGTGTACTTCTTCACACACGCTCTCGCCACTTACCACCATGTACACGTCGTGTATCTCGGCAACCTTCAAGCGGAAGCCTGGTGAGGGAGTCGGCCACGACCTGACTAACCACACAAGTCTCTAGTCCAGGTTTATCGCCTATTCGGGTTCCATCCGCGAGGAGGTCCGGCCGGAGTTTCGCTCACAGCCCCAAACGATGTGTGCAAGGTTCCCGAGACACCAAACAAGCGCCCGGTACACCGTGCCACGTGCCTACCGCAACACAGCCCACCCCTCAGGTAAACGCTGCGTATGGCCCCCAGCATACTACAAACACTAGAAACTACTTGCAACTCCTGGACAGAGGACAAGGGAGTTAATAAGTCGAGAGGGTCCATTGGTTTCGGGCCCAATGCATGGTAGTAACTGTTTCATGGATCAGAAACGCAGAACTCAGTTCCTGAGGACGGTTTCAACGAGACAACCCACCATGTACTCCTACATGGCCTCTCACCGCTACCTTTACCAAATCGTGTTCACACACTTAGCTCACACACAGTAGGACATGTTCATCACCATTCCAATTCATCCCCGATGAATCAGACCTGACTCAACTCTAAGCATAGTAGGCATGACAAACAAGCATGAATGAGTAGGCACATTAGGGCTCAAACAACTCCTACTCATGCTAGTGGGTTTCATCTATTTACTGTGGCAATGACAGGTCATGCAGAGGAAAGGGGTTCAACTACCGCGGCATGTAACGGTTGAATCGTTGTTGTCCTAATGCAGTAAAAGAGAGCAGGAGTGAGAGAGTGGGATTGTATCGGAATGAACAGGGGGGGTTTGCTTGCCTGGCACTTCTGAAGATAATATAGTTCTTCATCGGTGTCATCGAACTCATCGTCGGAACCACGTCTATTGAGAGGGGACAAATACCGGCAAACAAAGAGGAACACAATCAATGCAATGCAACAATTATGATGCATGATAATTTCATGGCAATATGATGTTGATTGAGCTAATGCAACTAGCAACCATATTAAATGAAGTTGGTTTGAACCAAGGGTTCAAATTCAAACTCCATATGTGCTTATTTAAATGTCAATTATGCAAATTGCCCTGTACAGCAACCCTTGGTTGTTCAAACATGCATAGAAATGCCTTAAACAGACTCCTTGAATTTTTCTGATAATTTTTCATATATAATTTATTTCATTTGGAGCTACGGTTGATTTTATATGATTTTTAGAAGTTTTGGGTATTTTCTGAAAATAATAAATCATTTCTGATTTATTTCAAAATTCCAGAAAGTAGTTACTGCATCAGCCTGACGTCAGGGTGATGTCAGCAAGTCAACAGGGCTGTTCCGGGTCAAACCTGACCAGTGGGACCCGCACGTCAGTGACACAATTAACTAACAGGGTTAATTAAATCTAACTAATCAAATTAACAGCCACAGGGCCCACTGTCAGTGTTAGCGGGGGTAATTAGTCCTAAACTAATCTAGTCAGGGGCGGGGCCCACGTGTGTTGACCCTAGGGAGGTCAAACCCCGGGTCGAACAGGTCAAACTTGCCGGCGACTGGATGCCGGCGAGGCCAGACACGACGGCGAGGCTCGGAAATCTTCCTCCGGCGACCAAATCAACGACGAAGCCCATCTACGAGTAGCTGGAGCTCGCGCGCGTCGAGTGGTGCTCTCAGCTTTGCCGGAGATGGCCCAGAACGACGACGGTGATGGCAAGTGCGGTGGCTGGCGTTCGGGCGTCGAACGAGTCGACGGTGCAGGGCATGGCAGGAGCCACGGTTAGGCGCGTTGGACTCGTGGGGGTGCGGTGAGCTCAGTGGTAAGTTCGGACGCGTGCTTGCACGGCCGTAACCGCGGTGGCGACATGGCCGGCGGCGAGGAGCAATCGGCTTCGATGGCCACGGTGGCTAGAAGGCGGGGACGAGCACAGGGAGAGAGGGGAAAGAGGCAGGGGCTCACGGCGAATCCAGCAGAGTCAACGGCGAGGCTGGGGAGGGTCTGGAGCTCGCGAATCCATGCCGGCAAGCTTCAGTGGCCGATGATGAAGAAGATGGAGATGGCGTCGATGCAGAGCTTCCCGGGTCACATGGCTCGTTGAGGACGTAGCAGGCGGCAAGGCGGAGCTCTGGGGCAAGATGAGAGGCCCAGAGGGGCACGGTGGCTACAATGAACGACGTCGGTGGCGACGAGCGGGTTCGGGTCTGCTCGGGAGAGGGGCTAGAGGCCAGGGGAGAGAGCAGAGAGCAAAGGGAGAGGCAGAGGGGGCTGCGGGGCCTCTCCAGACGCGTCGGGGCGCCTCGGTGGCAAGGAGGAGGTGGCCAGGGGCGGCGCGCGGGCGACAGGCAGCAGCCTGCCTGCTCTGGCGGGAGGTAGGTGATGACTGACACTTTGTGCCAGTGGGCCGCACAGTGCTGGGCCAGCTGGTGCGCCAGATGGGCTGCAGGTAAGTTAGGTAGGTTTGTGTCCTTTCTATTTTTGTTTTTGTTTTCTAATTTGCAGTTTGTTTTTGATCCAGTTTTAAAAACCAAATCAATTTCATAAATCCTGAAAATATTCATGAGCACTTTCTGAATTAGTTCAGTGGCCCACAAATAGTTCCAACATTATTTGAGCATTTAAATTATTTATAGTGTTTAAATGCCCAAAGTCAAATAGTTTAATATTTAATTCAAAAATCCAGGAATGACCTATATATATGTTCATCATTTTTGGAAGAGGTTTTCACCTTTATCAGAAATCATGAACATTTCCAAAGGACATTCTGGGTCATTGAAAAATATTTTATTTGAACCTATTTGAATTTCATTTGGTGCTAGGGTTTACCAATCCCCATTTCAAATTTCTTAGGAATTTAAACATGATGACACGACTTGCAAGCAAAGCCAAGCAAGGGCTGATCTGGGGCTGTGACATCGTCCCATATTCGGATGGGACTTTCCTTGGCGTGGAAGTCAAGCTTGGCAATACGGATATGTAGATCTCCTCCCATTGTAACCGACTCTGTGTAACACTAGCCCCCTCCGGTGTCTATATAAACCGGAGGGTTTAGTCTGTAGGAAAAACAACAATCATCATACCATAGGCTAGCTTCTAGGGTTCAGCCTCTCTGATCTCGTGGTAGATCTACTCTTGTACTACCCATATCGTCAATATTAATCAAGCAGGAGTAGGGTTTTACCTCCATCGAGAGGGTCCGAACCTGGGTAAAAACATCGTGTCCCTTGTTTCTTGTTACCATCCGCCTAGACGCACAGTTCGGGACCCCCTACCCGAGATCCGCCGGTTTTGACACCGACAACCCCCGTTTCAAATTTCCTACATCACAGCAATATTTTGGGGATAGGACGGTAATCTCGCATACACCGAATATTTGCCGACGAGAGTTTGTTTTTGGCGCCCACCGTGTATGAATCGGGGAGGGAGTCGATTTCGGCCGAGGACACACTATGTTTTGGCGCCCACCGTGTATGAATCTGGGTGAGAGGCGGTTATGTCATGTTTGAGTGAAATTACAAACCTACCCCTATCGAAACCTATAGAAATCGAGCAGATAGGCTTTGCATGGCAGGGATAGGCGATTACTGCGACTGTCCCCGCTTCGTTCAAATTTTGCAGAGTGCACGTTTACCGTGCCAACTCAATTCGAATCCCGTTTGTATTCTATTTTTTTCGGGCGGGATCCATTTCCGATTGGAATAAAATTCTATATACGTCATTTTTTTATATATACTTTCAAAAGCACAACAAAGAATTCTGCTGCTTTATATGTATAATATAATTTACAAATACAATGATCTCAAAATCATAAGGTTGAATTCAAAAAATTAAACCAAATTATGTTCTACTAAAATGTATGGATCAGTAATATCTACATATTAAATAACATAGATGCGTGTGAATTCAAATGAGCATGCATGTTTGATAGATCAATTTTGGTTCGAGTATGGATTATATGTATCATCATCTCGAATTCAAATATTTGGATCCCTTTTATGTTCACTCCTTTCATGCCCATCTCTCTCGCATGCATGCTCCTTCATGTAGCTATTACTCTCTTTTCTCCAGCTCACTTGCACGCTCACTTCATGTTTCTCCTATCCTCGCAAACATGGTCTCTCGACGTCTCCCTTGAGAAGTGTCACACTCTCCCTATCATTATACATTACACGGGTTTCATTATCTCTCACGTCTCTACCGTTCTCTCGTATCACTAGGTACCTAAGCTTTCTTTTTCACCGCCACACACACAGTCTCCACTCATCTTTCACTATGTCTTTCTCTCTATGGGATTCTCTCACGCACCCTATATGTCTCTAGATATGAATCATACCACTAAAATTACTCTCTCTCTATCTCTCTCCTATAGACACAACATTTGTTGCGGTCTCCTTTTCGTCTCCATCCCAGACTGACATTATTCATTTGTTTACCGATCAGACAAACTCCCACCCCCTCTCTCTCACACACACACAACCCCTGCTTCCACTCCCCTTCCCGACTATCGTCTCTCTCTCGCACACACGAAACTCTCGCTTTCGCACACCGACTCGTATTTCTCTCACAAACATTTATCGACTAGCCTCTAGATAGGTTTATACACCCGCACACTCGTGCTTCCACTATCGCATACATGTCTCTCTCCCGCTCATTGTATCTATGTAGATTTTTCTTCCCTTCTTGAGACACGCCCTCTCGATCGTGCACACACACACTATCGCCTCATTTTAAGCTGATACCTCTCGCACACACACTCTTTGTGTATTTGTCACACACGCACTCCGTCCTCCTCCTCTCTCCCTCTCTCTCACACACACATGGGCTTTTTGCAACAACTAGCAAGATGCCCATGCGTTGCACGGATGATGAAGATGTATTTGCATGAGTAGTTTATCTTGTGGGAGGAAAGGATGAACACGGGAAGGCCTTATTTGCAAGTGTGGAGAGGGGTGTGGGTATCTTTTTGCAAAATTGCCATAGTTTCCTTCCTATCCGTCAGATATAGATCGGACGGCCTATATTTCAGGATGGCAGGCACACGATCATCACCGACTATGCTTTTTATAAGAGTAGGGATAAAAAACAGAGTTGGTGATGATGGTGGGCCTGCCATCCTGCAATATAGGCCATCCGATTTATATCTGACGGATAGGAACGAAACTATGGCAATTTACCCGCATTCCTCTCCACATTTGCACAGAAGGCCTTCCCTCATTCATCCTTTTCTCCCACAAGATCTTGATGTTCCGTGCAACGCACGGGCATCTTGCTAGTAAGAGTAGAAATTAGACATATACCACTTCTCGAATCTTGAAACCAACAACATTCCTCCCTTATCTCATCAAAACCGCCAAAGGAATATATTTTGAGTGAAACGTAACATTTTTTAGCGATATACGTATTTAAAAACTAGACATTTTTCTATCAAATCGGTGAATATGTATTAATCTACTCTGATCATGTGGCAACGCGTTGGCACATTGCTAGTAGTTATTATAATTTTTTGGACACCAGACAAACGGTGGAGTACATATACTAAGAGAAGAGGCGCACGCACGCAGTCGGTCTCTCGCTGTCTCACACACATGAGTGTTATGTAAAGGCAACGTTAACAAATAAACCCTAAAACCCTAGGTGCATGATTGCTGCATTCGCGGGTACCGGTTACGTGGTGGAGCGCACAAATTCATAGTACTACGTACCTCCTTGGCGTATGGTTGTATGGGTTTATGTTGCGAGATGTTTAACCTGGTAGTTCTAGGGCAAATACTATGTTTAGATTTAGATGTTGGTTTTCAGTAATGAAAATCGGAAGGGGGAAACCCTTCTTTGATTAAAAAAACTACTACCTCCGTTCTGGTTTACTAGTCCCCATTGTTTTTTGGGTCAAAGTTTGTCCATGAATTTTACTTGTAAAATGTGAATGGAAAACGAGATTTTGTTATACGCAAACAAAAAAGGACTGGAGGGAGTGATTGCGCTGACACGGACATGACCTCTCATAGCGCAGGCATTGAACCGACGCGCCGGCCAAGAGGGCCCCACTCGCTTTAGGCCCGGCTGAACACGCCTCCTCGCCGCATGCAACCGGCTTCAGACTGCCCCGCCTGCCTTCATTGAATCTGCGTGTGTGCCGGCAACACGTCCTTCCGCGAGCCGACCGACATTTTAGAACACAAAAAGTGACCAAAATATAATTAATTACGCATGGTCTTGACTTGTTCTTCTCACACTGGTAGCAGGAACTAGAGGTTTTTCTTTATTCATAACTCTCCTCAATTTTTTTGGGATTTGAAGTGAATCATGGTTGTGGACATTATGTATGAATGTGGAGATATCTATGAACGTGAGTTTGATGTGGAAGTTGAACTTGGAATGTCGGGCTTGCCGGTGAACTATACCATGTCCAATGCTTTGTCTGTTATTGTTTGGAAAGTAATTGCTATTATTACATGACCCGAAAAAATATATTTTGTGCCACATCAGTAGATGCACGGACATCACAACAGGCATGCTGACTGGATAAACATTTGCACCTAACTACTATGAAGGAAATTTTGTATTTACAACAGTTTTAGATAGCAGGAGACGCCTCGCCTGCTCTGCCTCTGCTAGCTTATTTCTGGCTTCTTCCATCTCTTCTTTGGCATGGGTGAAGAGAGCTTCTGATTGCTCTTTTTGCTTCATCAGGAACTCATCTACATTCTCAAGAGCTGCTGCATGCTTTCTTTCAGCCTTTACTAGAGCCACGAGGACATGAACAGCTGACGACTCCACCTGGCTTGTGTTTCATCCAGCATCATCTGGGAATTTGCACCTTGTGTCTAATCCAGCATCATTAGGGAACTGGCACCTTGTGTGTAATCCAGCCTCATTCTGGAAACATGATCTCGAGGTTGACCATACTTCCCTCCTCGCAGGAACTGCATCCTGACATGAAGTTACTTCTTTTTTAGATAATTACTCAGAGCAACCCAGATCCATTAAGTAGAAGCCAGATAAACACAACTGGCAGAAGTGAATTCAAAAGGAAAAAAATATACAAACAGACTACAAGGTGAGAACACCCACTTCCTACATCAAGCTAAAAACGAAAGCATTAGGATGATTAAGACTCTTCTTATGACACATCGAAGAACATGAGGCTTAAGAGAAACAGAAACTACAACATATACACATCGAAGAACACGAGGCTAAACGAAAGTAATTGAAAGGTTGTTACTTACCAAATCTCGTTTTACAGGTTCGGTGCAGCTCCTCTTTAACTTGGCACGCTCCTTGAAGATGTACCCAATATCCCGTGTTTGGGTTTCATTGCTCCTGTGCATGTTCGCACTCGTGGTTTTAAAATCTCAACATGGCAAGAAAAATGGAGGCTATAACAAATTACTTTTACGGGAACAATAGCACCCAGGAAATTTGAAGGGTAGGTATGAACAAAATTGGAATTGCACATGTACTGCTAAGTGATTCAATACACATTACCAATCGAGGAGGAGAACGATGTTCGTGGCGGCGTCTGTGAGTCATGTTCGGCAACGGGAGTCAGTTCATTGTCCACGACGGTGGTGCTTCTATGCTTGGCGTCGGCTTCCAGGAAGCAGATCCGAGACCGTGGAAGACGGTGCCGGGGAAGAGGCTCCGTGTACAAAGACGACGGTGGACCAGCTCCAGTGTGGCGTACGAGGTTGTCAATGAGGCAAATGCGCTGCGGTGGACGAGTGCGCCGATGTAGAAGGGGAGGAGCACGAAGGCCGCAGTGCCGTGGAGAAGTCTATTTTGCGGTTGTTATAGAAAATGGGGAGTATTCAGGTGTACTACTCTGGGTGCCGGGGTGGGGTTGGCTGGGTAGGGTGAACCTGAAGTTACAAAAACAGCCCCCTACCAACCGTCATCCGTAGGCCTGTTCCGAAGGCTATGATGGTAACTTCCCACTACTCGAATCAGGGTCGCGGGAGATTTTCCCGCCGACCTCAAAATTTTGTGACACTGAACTCCCCGTGTGGCATGTTGGGTGATTCGGCTAAGCAACTAGCGAGTAGTACTAGTAAACTCTGCATATTAGGTTTGACCAAAGTCAAACTTCCTAAAGTTTGACCAAGCTTATAGAAAAATATAAACATTTACCATAACAGATATGTATGATGTGAAAGTACATTCAATAATGAATCTAATGGTATTTATTTGTTATTGTATATGTTAATATATTTTTCATAAACTTTCTGAGAGTTTACAAAACTTGACTTTGACCAATGCTAATATGCAGACTTAAATAAAAACGCAGGGGTTACACATTTTTTTTCTTAGTATGTAGTGAATTAATCATTTGTTGAAATTGTGAAATAAATATATTAGGCTACTGACTTGGAATGTAATGGTCTATACAATTCAATAGTTACAATCATTGTCGAATTCCAAGATGTATACGAGGTCTATAGTACTTCACAACATGCTCAAACTCGCATAATCCCAGTCAAATGACAATCAAAATGCATTTCATAGTTATTACTTTGTAGGATGCAACAAAACCAACAATAACTCTACATCATCCATTATAAAAGCAACATTTTGAACATATCCCAATGTGTGCATGAAACATGCAGAGAGAGCGTGCGAAGATGGAGCACATAGGGCAGGAAAGATTGTATGTATGTGGACGAGAGAGTAGGAGACAAACCTAACGAAACAGAGAGAGGGAGATAGAGAGAGAAAGAGAGAGAGGAAGAAGTTAGGTCTGTGAGAAATATGGAGACATGTAATACACGTGAGATGCGTGTGCATCCGGATTCTATACACGTGGAAGGAGAAGATACAACAGGTTTGATGAGAGAGCTGGAAAAACATGGACGAGAGGGGAAGGATCTCGTGGGTTGAGGATTGATAAATTTGTGCGGGGGGGGGGGGGGGAGAGGGATTGGTAATTTTGTGCGAGGGAGAGAGGGTGGGGGAGGAGTCAGTGAGCCGTCGTCACATCATCGTGCTTTTAAATGGCCCCGCATTCTCTAGCGCAGTGTGGTCACCGTCTTCGATCTCCTTGAAGCCCTCTTTGAAGATTGAGGTGTTGTGCATGATGGGGTGCATAGAAGAACAAGCGAGAGTGGTCGCCATATAACCTTGGATGGGGATGAATTGTGTGCTCGGGGGAGGGTGTGTGTGTGTGCTGTGTGCTGTCTGTCTGTGTGTGTGTCAGGTAGTGAGAGAAAACAAACCTAAGGAGAGAAATGTGTGTGTATGTGACGGAAAGCTACTTGCTAAACAGGGTATTCATGAAGAGATTGTGCGTGCGAGATAGAGAGCGATGTGCGGGCCTTGAGGTGGGCAGGGGCCCGGTGAGGGTGTCAAAATGTGCGCGTTGATGCATGTGTTACATGCAATCGTGCGAGGGACGGACGAATCGAGATAGATGGTTTTTGTGTTACGGATGCTCCTCTCTCTCTCTCTATCTCTCTCTCTCTCCCTCTCACACACACACAAGTAAAATAGAAGACCGTTCTCTCATGTATACACAACGTATCGGCATCTGTCTATGTCTCACTCATGCATGATCATTTGCACATTCACACCTCTCTATGTCTCTATCACACGCACACCGTCTCCACATTGCCCTTCCGCCACAACACACATATGGACACATACACATGTTCTCTCTCAGTCACACACACTTTGGGGCTGTTTGGTTCTAGGCCTAACCATGCCACACTTTGTCATACAATGTTGCCACACTTGCCTAAAGTTAGTTCTTCAGAATGAGAGCCACAAGTTGGCAAGCCTAAGGGAATATTGCCACACTTTTTGAGTGTATGTGATGTGGGACCCTAATGTGGCTTGCCTAAGGTGTGGCTTGAACCAAACGTCCACTCAAGTTGGTCAAACTTGCCTAACCTTAGGTGTGGCAACCTTAGGCAAACTTAGTCTCAAACCAAACAATCCCTTTGGACGCCAAACTTTGGCAAAAGTTGGCAAAAAATTGTCTCTATGACAAGTGGGCCATAAGGGCAATAAAGTGTGGCAAGCCAAAGTGTGGCAAAAACCAAACACATGCCAAGTAAACTATGGCTGCCAAATTTTGGCTTGGCAAACGGTGGCTGGGAACGAAATAGCCCCAAAATCAGTATTAAAAAACTAGGGCGCACCTAAAACGTCCAAATCCAAAATTTCACGAACTGGAGCTAAATTCAAATATATGGAAATATTGTATCGTCAAGAACTTTTCCCGAAAAAAGTTGAGTAATATTCGGGGATTTTTTTCACACACACAAAAAGGTTCGCTGGATGTCCTTCGAGCGCGACACAGTGACGCACTGTTCGATCGACCGCGCGATCGCGGTTCACGCGCTTGCACATGATTCCGTATCGTGGTTGTGGTAACTAATAAAAGCGCTGCCTAAGTCTAATGTTTACATGTACTAGTACGGTTTTCTTTTAAGTTTGACCAACCCTATATAAAACTAAACTAAGCTCTCATACGCGCACTCATCAATATGCCGTCGCCGTCGTTCCGCATGCCGGTGCCCGCCTGCTCCGGCCAACAATTTCTCGCCCATCACCGCTGTGTCGCCGCCAAGCCGAAGGCTCACCCACTCACGTCGTCTGCAGTCCCTCCTCGCGATGCCACCGTGCTGCCAAGCATGCGAGCAGCTGGTGGAGCCGCGTCTATGTACGCAGCGTACAAAGAGGAGGACGAGCGTGTGCTCCAGCATGCCGGCGAGGAGGAACTAGCGTGTCATTGTCGTCTCCGCCCACGCGGAGGAGGCGTGCATGTTGGCTGTAGCGGCGGAAGCCGGTAGCACGCGCGTCGAGCCTGCAAAACGAGTGCAGACACGGAATCTACCTTCGAGACCTTGAATGCCACGTGGATCCTGCAATCTGACGGAGCAATTTGGGTCAGTCGACTCTTGTGAGTCGTTTGATGCAACATGGATGGCTAGAAGGGCTTCTTCGACCTCCGAAATAGATGCACGGTTCATCTTCTCAGCCCGCCACACGCCTAACCGCCTGCCGCCGCCGCTGCGCACTCCCCTAAACCGCCTGCCACCGCCATGCTCCCCCCACCCCCACCATCCGTTTAACCCCGGGCACGATCCATTTTTTCCGGCGAACTGCATTCCACACCCAACACTCATAAGATAGATCATGGGCACCCTGTCATCTTCTTCGTTCACTCCGTTGAACTTCTTTCAAAAATTGACTGGCCCAAATTATACTACTAGTATGAATGTATTAATTACAGTAGGAACACGAAGATACGAGCAGTAGTACCAACTGCAAGAAGAACGGTAGTAAGACATAGTACTAGTACTACTGTACGGACTGAAGAGTTCAAATAACGAGAAAGAACATAAACATAGTTCTGTTGGGGCCTCAGCACAACACACCCTTGAAAATAAACTAAGCAACTAGTCCGCTTGACACTGCAGTAGAACCAGCATGAGCGACCGCACTGCCACCTACTCGGAGTCTGAGTCCACGTACTCAACTTCGTCCTTGTTCCTCTTCCTCTTCGCCGACACTTCTTTGCTTGAACCAGACACTAGGCTCTACTTCTTCATCCAACCCTTGTAGATATTTAAACAAAGGTAGGCATCCATTGCTGCGTACAGGATGCGATCTTCATCTAATGTCTTTGACTCCCATGCACGATGAAACATGTGCGGAGGTTTCTTCAGTTCACCGTACGAAGGATGAACCATGGCTCCTGCCAGGGTCAGCATTGAAGGTTGATCAAGGGAGGGCACCGGCCCTTCCTTCTGGAGGTCGAAGGGGTCGCCTACAACGAGGCCTATCCGACCCAGGATTTCCTTGTCGTTCCTAAAGTCTACAGTAACGAATTTGACTCGGCCGCCCTTGAGGAACTTATTAAATTCCTCGCACTCAACGTCGGCCTGGCATATGTGGTATACCAAGCATAAGTCATGCACGCAAACCTGGATCACGGCGAGCTTCTTCTTCTCTGCCTCCTTTAGTTTCTTCTCGCTTCCCAGGACTGTGGTGTACTCAACATCTAGCCCAGCGACCCACTCATCATTTGAGTTCTCGAACATGCGTTTGAAGCGAGCAAGGCATTCTTTCACTGTTGCGGAAGAACGGGTGTAGATGACGTCGAACTCATCGCCTATGATGGTTCTAACGTTGTACTCACCGCCGATCATGGAGATTTGGGATGCCATGGATTTGGGAGGAGGCTTAGGATTAGTGGAACTGCCGTAATGTGAAAGGACGGGACGACTGGGAGCGAACGTACTGTACTAGTAGAAGACGGGGACGAGTAGGGCGTGTGAACGACGTGGGGTTGCATGCTTGCCCGATGGATAAACGGCTGCAGGCCCCCAAAGAGTTCTCGAGAACTATGCGGGACCCACTAGATGTCATGTCTACTAGACCCATATCGTAGGCCTGACGGTATAGCTTCTGCCTGTTCGTACGCCATGCCGGCGCGTGGGTAACTTCACTTAATTCTGTCAACCGTCGCGCCTCCCATGACCTTCGCCTCCCTCGCGCGGTCGCGCCCTTTGAGATTTCGACCGGCTATAAATGAGCATTTTTTGCCTACTCCGCATGCATCATACTCCCTCTGGTCCTTTTTACTTCCGTCAACCATTTGCAAAGTGTTTGACCAAATTTATACTAAAAATATCAATATCCACAATACTGATTATAATGAGTACAAGAACTACTATTAGACGAGTTAAAGATTCTAATCCTGAACTAAATCCTGAAGTAACTCTAGCGAAATAGGAGTTTGGATGACAGGGTTAGATGGAGCGCGGATACGGCGAGGTGCCTTCATGGGCGGTGCGAGAGGGAGGGAGGGAGGGAGAGGACGAGAAGCTTCGAGGAAGTGGGGAGGGATCTGCTGCGGGGAGAGCGAGAGAAAATTGTGTTTTTAGTGTCCCAAGAAGAACTACTCCCTCCGTCTAGATGTGGAAGTCACCTTACGAAAACCAAATAATCTCAAAACACTTAGGCACCATACATTAACTCCCTCCTCGTTTCTTGTTTTGTGACATATCAACCAATAAGAGATGTGGGCCGTGCATGCTTTCAATGACTTGAGACTGCCAAACATGACATGCAGTGGTTAGTTCATTGCGTGCAATGCTATTAATTATCAAAAAGAAATTAAGTTTTCTCGTTTTCCTCTTCGCCTTGGTCGCGGTGCACAACGTAAGATGACTTACACACGTAGACGGAGGGAGTAACCCAAATAAGCACCTCTTGGGTGGGTTAGATTTTTTTTGGGTTAGTTGAGCTCAAATTAACCCAAAATAACTCTAACACATGGATCCAAACAGGGCCAGGGTTAGCTATTAGAGTACTACTACCTCCCTTCTAGTTTAAAGCGCTTGATTCAAAATTTTCACCTACTCTTAGCAAGATAGAGGCGGTGGAATAGTTTTTGTAGTTCTTCACAAAAAAATGTGTTTACCAATGCATGCATGAACACTAGTTACTCTAACCCCCCTCTCTTCTTTAATTCTTTGCCACATCAGCATGTTTGCTATTCCCGTGTGCATGATACCAGCTAAGGTACCACCATTATGGCCAGCCTTAATCATCGCATGCAATAATTTAGTGCACCTTGAAATATGAACATGTGTTGGGCGTGTATGTTTTTAATGACTTGAGACTATACCTAGCCCGGCATGCAAGATGAGACTTATTATGCACCATTCCCCATACCTGCAGGAAGCCCGTTCGTCTCATAACCTTTTCCTCTCCATGTGTGGAAATAATATGCCTGCCAGACTCTCCTTCTCCCTCCGGCGGTCCCACCACTCCTCCCCGTGTGGAAAAAATCTACATGCATGACTCTCCTCCCCCCGCGCTCGTCCAATCCATTGTGACCAGCAATATTTCCACCCCTTCCCTCCCCCGTAATTTACTCCAACAAATATGCCCACGTAGTTGTTACTTAACTGCAGGTGCATTGGGTCACTGACATATGGGCCCAACAGGGGTCTGGCCCACATGTCAGTGACGCAACTGGACCTGCAGTTAAGTCAGTGCAGCTCAGTCCATATCTTACGTAGGCGTGCCATTGCTCGCTATAAATACTATGCCTCCCACGACATAGCTATCTCCTCCCCCTCACGTTCATGTTCATCGCTATCTCCTCCCCCTCCCTCTAACGTCGACCACCATGGCATCGCCCCTCCCAAGCCCTAGGCGCCCCTCCCTGCACCGCGCGGACGGTCACTCGTCGCGTTCCATTCCTCACCACTAGTCGAGGAGGACGCGTCGGCATTCCGCTCCTCGCCACGACGCGTCGAGTTGGACGCGTCGCCGTTCCGTTCCTCGCCGCCACTAGTTGAGGAGGATGAGTCGGCGTTCCACTCCTCGCCAGGACGCGTCGAGGTGGACGCATCGGCATTCCCAATCTCGCTAGCACGCGCGTCGTAGGACGCGTCGGCTCCCCGCTACGAGGAGAACTCCGCGCCGCCTGCCGAGCCCCCCAGCCTTGAGGAGCTTTGGAAAGAAATGGATGTCGCCTTGTGGGAGGCTTTGCCTCCAGCAGAGCGTGCCAAAATAGAGGCGGAGAAGAAGGCCGAGGAAGAGAAGCGCACTGCGGAACAAGCTGTCTGGGAGGCCTATGTCATGTCCAAGAGAGTCAGGCAATTGGCTCTTTGGCAGAAGGCTCGTGCGAGGGCCGTGAGGGTGGCAGAGGACGTCCGTGCTGACGCCCTGAGTGCAGTCGGGCCCAAGCGCCTCATTTACGCTTGGCGGTACATCGACCGGGTGCACCCTTCCAGCGAGGAGGAGTACCTGTTGGCGCCGGATCACCACACCGGTGAGATCGCGCTCGCCCGCCGGCAAGCCGCCAATCAGCACCTCGCGAGTTGCGAGGCTGAGGAAGAGGCGTTGTGTCGGTGCGCTGGGAAACGGCTGCACACCAGGGCACTCGTGGTGCGCCGCAAGCGCTCCTGCGAGTGTTGTGGCTTTTAGTAGGAGTATAATTTTTGTTTCGTAAGGCGATCTCATTAGTTTTGGGGCAAAAATGATAAATCCCGAACGTTCAGGAATTATTAGCGTCCTTAATTAAGTATGCAAAAGGGAAAGTTTGGAAACCTTGTGTATTCGTATGCATTTTGCAACTACGTGCATATAGCACAAACTTTACTATATACTATCGCACTACACGTCTCTCTCTATATATGCTTGCAGACTGTGCTACTCCCTCCGTCCAGGTCAATAAGTCGTCTTTGGTTGTGCACCGTGACCAAGAAGGAGGGAAGACTTATGCACCTAGATGGAGGGAGTACTACTATTACTTATGTACGTGCAAATGCACGTTTTAACATTACGATGCGGTTTTTGTAAAAGTAGAAAAACAACACTAGTCAAGCTTGTGAAACGATTCAATGCAAAACAAATGCAAAATGCTCGTTTGATTGTTTACTTTTAGCTTCCTTCTCTGTGGTTATTTCTCTGTCGTACTTTGTATGGAGTATCTCATTGGTCGGAAAGACATGCAAATTCCCAAACCGCTTCCTACACCCTTGTCGGCGTTCTGGGAACGGGGGTCCCCAGACTTGCCTGCCTGCGGCCCGCGACATGGCTCAAAGGAGGCCCAGCACGGCCCAACTTCATCAACGCAAGACCCAAGACCCTCGCGAGGGGCCAAGCCTCGCGGGGTGGACGACACAGCACTTCCTCAGGCACGGCCTCGTCAGGCTGGCTCACGAGGAGGCGGAGAGATCAAGGCGGGGTACCTCACGAGGTGCCCATGATGCAAGCCATGACGACCAAGGGCGCCAGGCGGGCGCCAGCCCGCGCAGTGTACTCCCTTTCCTCTTTGGTGCAAAGGGGGCAAGCGCAAGCAATAGGATCAAGCAAAGGCACCCATTTCGGTGCAACGAGACCAAGACCAGTCCAACGGTGGGAAGGAGGTCATCGTGGAGCCCAGAACGGCGTCATCATAGGGCCTTTGGCAGGCGAGGACCAACTTTAGTCAGGATAAGTGTACCAGATGTTCCCCTTCGAATTGGCCAATTGTTGGCGCCCTTCCCGCTCAATAATTGGGAAGAGGCCCAGGGCCTTTGCCTATAAATAGGGCTAGCCACCCCCAGGGTAGGGGCATCGAGCGATCAGGCAAGCAGAACCTAGAATCTGAGCAAGCAGAGAACAAGGGAGAAAGAGAGAAGGGTGGGTGAACTCCTCCTAGCAGTTCATCCCCCTAGCCAAGAGCAGACCCTCGCGAGGCTGTTCTTCCCTGTATTGTTCATCATCACCAGCCCAAGAGGCAATCCATCCACCACAAACTATAGTAGGGTATTACACCACAACGGTGGCCCGAACTAGTATAAACTCTGCGTCTCTTATGTTGTTCTCTCGGTAGTTTAGATCTTTGCGAGACGGAGAGGTAGACGGCATAATCTCCACGCGCACCCCAGAGTTCGAACCTTAAGGGTCTGCCGGAACCCGAAATCCGACATTTGGCGCGCCAGGTAGGGGTGCGCCGGAGTCCACCTCTCGACCGCTCCGTGTCCCGTCACACCGTCATCACCATGTCCGGCGCACCCCTACCTGGCAACCAAGATCCATGGGCGGCGTGGCCCGCCCGCGCGGAGCCGCCCGCCTCGGGCGACCCCGCGCCCCAGGCAGCCCGTGGTCCGCAGGGCGCGGCGGGCTGCGGGCGGCGCGGACAGGCTTCAGCAACCCTCACGCCGCGGCAAGCGCAGTCGGCGGCAAGGGCCTCCAATCACGCCGCGACCATGACACCGTACACCCGCCGGGAGCAGGCGAACTCGAGGGCCGCGCTCACGGTGGCCCGAGAGTTGCTGCAGTGTAGGCTGCTGGAAGGCGGCCGCGACGTGCTGCTGGAGCGGGTCGCCGAACACCTAGGCGTCGCCGCTTCGGGGGCTCACCCCTTCTGCATCCAGCTTCCGTCTCAAGCCCAGGGCGGCACGCGCAGGGGCCCCGCACGCTCCCGCGGGCCTCTGGGCTACCCCAACACCAGTGAATCTGTCGGCGCCGAGCTGGCAGTGGCGCTACCCCCGCCCCCGGCGCGTGAGGGAGAGGGGCTCGGTGCAGCCCACGGCGCCGGCGGGCAGCCGCGCTACCACCCCGCGGTGGGCACGTCCAGCAGCACCGCATGGTGCATGGAGCACTACAGCACAGCCTTCGGGGTAGCGGCGCCAGAAGAATACGTGCCTCACATGATGGACCAAGGGCACGCTCACGAGGGTGAACAAGGCTCGCTTCTCAGCCCAAGCTGGGGAGACGAGACACCAGAAGCTGAGCTCTTCCAGGAGCACCGGGACGACTCCGCCGGCCACGCTGGAGGCGACAATTATCGGGTACCACTAATTCCTCAGGAGCAGGCGTACGCTAACCATGGATCGCAGGAGGTGCAGGTCGCCGCGGCGGGCATCTGCCCCGCTACCACAGTCTCCTACCCCTCGGGAGGAGGGCGCAGAGGGCTGCAAGAGAGGGGCAGGGACCCAGCATCACCACCGCGGCGTTCGGAGCAAGGCGTTCTCAGGAGGTAGGCCCTCCGCTGGGGAGGCGCCTGAGGGCCTGCCCCTGGCGGAGGACCCGTGGTCGTCGGGGGAACCGCTGGCGACCGCTCTACCCCACCGGCGGCATCCTGGTTTCCGGTCATTGTTGGTGGCACTAGAGTGTGGCGCAAGGCGGGGCCCTCGTCTGGCGATATGAAGCAAGGCCAGTACCTGTGAAGAAGGCCCAGTGCCTGTGAAGCTCGCCGCCCCGTGACACTCTCACGTAATAATGAGTGGGGCTGTACACGCCCCAGAGTCTCAGGGGTGCCGGCCTCAGGCCCTGGGGCTCCCTCCCACGCCCAGTGGACAGCACTTAGCTCCGCGCTGGTGAGACGACGTCCAAGACTAGATTAGGTGCCGGACACGGCCATTTGCCTGTTTTCATTGACTTCTTCTTTGGTTGTAACTTTTCCCCTGCTGGATTTAAGTTGGATTCCAATTCGAGATTTGCGTGTGTTCGGGGAAGGGGTACTTAGTCTCGTTCGATCCATTTCTCGCGTTCTGGTTACCGCCCCACTACAGCTGCCCCCCCTCGCAAGCCCATCGCGAGCCGGGCCGGGACTAGCTCGCGTGCAGCCCAGACTGCCGCTATTGCTCCTTCTCAGGAGGATTTTCCGGTACCTGTGGAGGATGCCCTTTCAGGAAAAGGCCCGGAGCCTGTGAAGAAGGCGAATGCCTGTGAAGCTATCGCATTTATGAAAAGGCCCGGAGCCTGTGAAGAAGGCGAATGCCTGTGAAGCTATCGCGTTTATGAAAAGGCCCGGAGCCTGTGAGGAAGGCGAATGCCTGTGAAACTATCACGTTTATGAAAAGGCCCGGAGCCTGTGAAGAAGGCGAATGCCTGTGAAGCTATCGCGTTTATGAAAAGGCCCGGAGCCTGTGAAGAAGGCGAATGCCTGTGAAGCTATCGTGTTTATGAAAAGGCCCGGAGCCTGTGAAGAAGGCCAGCGCCTGTGAAGCCCCTCGCTAACATCACTTGCGCGTCCTACGATTTCAACTAGAGAACACTCAGGACACCACGTCCTCCCACGAGCTGCCTCGGGGCCTGCGCGAAACAAAGGTAAACCAGCCAGCCGCCAGGCGCGGGTGGTCGCGCAATATAATAACTGCTAATACGATCTACACAAGTTTTACATGAGGGGCTTCCCCTCCCAAAATGCTCTTACGACCATTAGGCCGAACACATGAGTTCTATCCATGCAGGGCAAAAAGACAGGAGCAACACACAGTCAGTCTGACAAATCCCCCAAGGCATCCTCGGGAGCACCTCCCGAGCCGCCGCTGGCATTGCTGGACTCGCCACCGCTACCTGCATCGTCGCCAGCGGCGTCAAGGCCATCCACCACACCGCCTTCGTCGGTAGCCACGATCACGTCATCGTCATCCGAAGTGAAGGCCCTCACAAGAGCGTCCACGTTGTTTTCCACCCAGTCCGCCAGGTTGCCTCGGACGGCCTGGGGGACTGGGGCGATGGCGGCGTCGAAGTCGAAGTGGGGATCCATGTTCTGAAGATGGCTGAAGACACGGGAAAAGGCGCGCCCGAGTAGGGCGTGGCTCCTCTCCTCCACCAACCTGTCGGCCCTGACCGACCGCGCCTCCAGCTGCGTCACCACGGCGGTGAAGAACTGCAGGTTGCCGGCATAGTTGATCGTGTGCGGCTCGCCGACAGTTGCCTCGCATATGTTGCCCAAGGCTGCGTTAGCCCTCTCCTTGAGCATAGCCAGCATGGGGCCGTGCATGTGCTCCAGGACCTGTCGCTGGCGTATCTCATCAGCGTTCTGGCGCTTGACGGCCTCGGCCTCTTCCACCCGCTGACGAAGACGGAGCACCTCGGCCTGGAGGGCAGCCGACTCCTTTTGCGCTACCTCAAGGGCGGCCCGGGAAGCGTCGGCCCGTCGCGTCGCCTCATCCCGTTGGGCCCTCAGGGCGCGGTTCTTCCCTCAGCCTCGACCCGGATCAACTCCAGCTTCCTCTTGAACTCGCGCTCAAGGCCTTGGCGCGATGTCGCCACCCGACGACCAACCTCCTCCAGGACACATGCCTCCCATGCAGCGACTTCGTCTTCCGCCTGCGTCACCAGGTGCTCCCTCGTCTCCAACCGCTCGTACTCGCGGGTGCGTTCGGCGGCTTCCAGCGTCAACGCCTCCTCACGTCTCTGGAGCTCAACTGGGTCGCCAGATGCCACCCTCATTGACGCAAGAGCCGCCTCACACAGTTCCACTTGCTCCTCTAACGAGTGGCATCGGGCCAGGAGCCCCCGAGCCCACTCCTCCGCTGCTTCTCGCCGTCGGTCGGCTCCCAGGGCCTCTTCAGCGGCCTGGGATCGGGCCACCGGGGAGGCCTCCAGCGACGCCTTCGCTTCTTCGTCTTCAAGGTCGCGCTGGTGGCGCGCGAGGGCGACGGTGGCCTCCAGCTCCCGCCTCTCCGCGGCCAGGCGCAGGCCCTCGGCCTCCAGGCGCGCCTCTTCATCGGCGAGCTCCTCCCCAAGCAGGTCTACCGCGCCGCTCGCCCTTCGATGGAATTCGTGGCGGCGAGCACGACGCTCCCGAGCACGCTCGAGCACGTCTTCCGCACCATAGTCTGCCCCAGGCAAGCGCCTGGGAGCACAAACCATCGCTCCCCCTCCGGGCAGGGGGCTGGGGGCTGGCGCCCTCACGACGGTCGGGTGCGCCGTACCAGAAGCCCGGCCTGAGGCCAGCCCATCTTCAGAAGAAGAGCACGGGGGGCGCCTCAGCCAGTCGCATCCTGCGACCAGATGAGAAGCCCACGGCAGGCTGGCCATGCCAAGAGAGGGCCCGCGAAGGAAGATCGCAGGAAGAGAAGGGCTGCGGGGCACCTCGGGACGGTCCTCCCCTTCGTTCATCCTCACCACAAGAGTTGTGCTGCTCGGAACGCTTTGGGGCGACGGGGGAGGTGAAGCCAAAGGAGGCGGCACCTCAGCGGCTTCCACGACCTCGGCAGGAAGAGGCCTGCAGAGCAAGGATCAGTAGACGCAACAAGGGGATCAGGAGCCAGGAAAGGAGAAGGCTTACTCGTCGGTGGCGAAGTACTTCCGGCGCTTCAGCAAGCGACAAGGGAAGTCATCACCCAGGGCCTCCCTTTTCCTCCGAAGGGCCTCAAAGTCCACACGGAAGCGGCCCAAGAGAAGAGCGCAAGGATCAACCTGCGACGAAGATGGAGCAGCAAAGCTATCCGCGTCAGGGGCGCCTGCCTGACGCGTGCTGCCAATCACCTCGGCAAAAGACGCGGCCGGGGCCTCAGAAGCCTCGGCCCCAGGCGCTGGGAGCGGCTGCTTGCCACCCGCAGCCTCTGCAGCACGGGCCTCAGGAGCTGCTTCCTCGAGGGTATCGCCAGGCGCAGCCTCCTCATCGGGAGCCTTATCAGTCTCCGCCATCTCACGCCTCCCTGCCCCGCCACTCGAGGAGGATTCGCCTTTGTTGGATCACGGGTTCCGGCAGACCCTTAAGGTTCGAACTCTGGGGTGCGCGCGGAGATTATGCCCTCTACCTCTCCGTCTCGCAAGGATCTAAACTACAGAACGAACAGCACAAGAGACTCAGGGTTTATTCTAGTTCGGGCCACCATTGTGGTGTAATACCCTACTCTAGTTTGTGGTGGGTGGATTGCCTCTTGGGGCTGATGATGATGAACAGTACAAGGGAGAACAGCCTCACGAGGGTCTGTTCTTGGCTAGGGGATCAACTGCTGGGGGAGTTCAATTGCCCTTCTCACTCTCTGGGTGTGTTGCTAGCTATGTTCGTGGATGCCTAGATGCCTCTACCCTGGGGGTGGCTAGTCCTATTTATAGGCAAAGGCCCTGGGCCTCTTCCCAAATATTTGAGCGGGAGGGGCGCCAACAATTGGCCAATTCGAAGGGGAACATCGGGTACACTTATCCTGACTAAAGTTGGTCTTCGCCTGCCAAAGGCCCTATGGTGACGCCGTTCTGGGCTCCACGGTGACCTCCTTCCCACCGTTGGACTGGTCTTGGTCTCGTTGCACCGAAATGGGTGCCTTTGCTTGATCCTCTCACCTGCGCTTGCCCCCTTTGCACCAAAGAGGAAAGGGGAACGCTGCACGGGCTGGCGCCGCTTGCGTCATGGGCACCTCGCGAGGTACTCCGCCTTGATCTCTCCGCCTCCTCGCGAGCCAGCCTGAGGAGGCCGCGCCTGAGGAAGCGCCGTGTCGTCCGCCTCGCAAGGCTTGGCCCCTCGCGAGGGTCTTGAGTCTTGTGTTGATGAAGATGGGCCACGCTGGGCCCCATTTGAGCCACGCCGCAGGCCGCAGGCAGGCAAGTCTGGGGACCCCCGTTCCCAGAACACCGACAGTAGCCCCCGGGCCCGAGGCGCGCATGGACTTGGCCGTGCCGAGAGGCGAAAGGGCAAGGGCGAAGCGCCGCGGGCCCCAACAGCCTGCGACCCTGGGCGCCGCGTGGCGGTTTGACAGGACGTGTGCGTCTCCGCTTCCCCACGACGCCTTGGCAACTGCGTGACTTGACTAGTCCCTGCATGCGTAGATACGGGTCATTATTACCTACGATCGTGGTGCTCGACGGTTGGCCTCTTTCGGCTATAAGTACGAGGCCGCATAAGCTCCGCCAGTCTGCCCCTTCCCGCTTCTCTTCTTCTTCCTCTCCTTTGCTGCCCGCTGCTCGCATGGCTCCGAAGAGGTTCTCAGCCGCGGAGAAGGGGAAGGCTAGTCGGGCGGGGCCCGACTCCCCTCCGGTCAAGCGCGGCCGGGGTCGTCCCCGCAAGCATCCCGCGGTGCCCGCTGTGGCTCTCCATGGCCACAGGGATGGTTCTCCGCGTGGTGGTGAGCGCTCGACTGCCAAGGGGAGGCAGGTTGTGGCTGCGCGGCCCCCCAGGCCGCGCGTTCGCTCGGTGGAGGTGCTGCCGGAGTTCGTCGTGTGGTCGGCAGGCCCGACCAACACCTGGCTCCAGCTCCCCCGCTTCTTCATCAGCGAGCTGCCGGCCAGCGCCCGGTGTGGCTTCTGGTTTCAGGCTGACGGTTGTTGTAGTCGGGCCTCCTGGGTTTCGCTCGAGGTCTCCCCTTCTGGGAATGGGGCCCTAACCCGTGGCTGGCAAACGTTTGCCCGCGCGCGCGGCCTGTGCCGGCGGTGCACCCTGCACTTCAAGTTCGACGGCGACGGCACCCTCTATGTGAGGGTGTTTGGGGAAGATGGTCGCCGTGCAGGATGCTGCCCCGAGGGAGACGACCGTGGCCAGGGGCCTCGCTCCGACGACGATGGAGGAGACAGCGCCCGCTCCGATGGCGGCGCCCCATGCTCCCCAAGCTCCACCAACTCTTCTTCGGGCGGCTCCTCCAGCGGTGGCCGCAGCCAGCCCCCTCGCCGTCGTGCTTGCTTGGGGGTGGCTGTTCATCCGCCCGTCGCCGCGCCCCGGTGAAGCGCGAGAGGGAGTCCGCCTGAGCTTCAGAGGCATCCCGTGTCGCCTCTGCAGGCCGATGTGAGGCGGGCCGCGCCGGGCTCGCCCTTTTCTTTTCCTTTTGCTCCCTGTGTAAGACAAAACAGCTGCATGGAGCCCCGTGGGGGCGTGTTGAGAATCATTGCCGTTGTAGCCATTACCTCGACTTTGTTGTTGCGCTTCTCAACTATTTGCCCTCGCGTAGGTAGTTTGCGGCCCCAGCCGGGGGGCGACTGACCCAAGCCCTATGTGCGTGTCGCGATGCCCGAGGGGCACGGACTAGAGGGGTGCTCCTGTAGAGAGCCCGGGCCGTGAAACCTTTAAGCGGTTAGAGCAGAAACGCTCGCGAGGGCATTCGAGTTCCATCCCTCACGAGGCCTTTCACGAGAAATATCAAAACGAGGAGCGAAAATCGACGAACCACAAATCAACAACGGCGATAGTTTCGATAAGACTTCAGATGCAAGTAAACACGTCAAATGCGGAAAGCAAATGAAAAAGCCGCGTCCGGCACCTAGTCTAGTCTTCGACGTCTTCTCACCAGCGCGGAGCTAAGTGCTGCCACTGGGCGTGGGAGGGAGCCCCAGGGCCTGAGGCCGGCGCTCCTGAGACTCCGGGGCGTGTACAGCCCCACTCATTATTATGTGAGAGTGTCACGGGCGGCGAGCTTCACAGGCATTGGCCTTCTTCACAGGCTCCGGGCCTTTCTCCTTACAGGTAATAAGCTTCACAGGCACTCGCCTTCTTCATAGGCTCTGGGCCTTTTCCAAAAAGAGATGAGCTTCACAGGCGTTCGCCTTCTTCACACGCTCTGGGCCTTTTCCAAAAGAGATGATCTTCACAGGCATTCGCCTTCTTCACAGGCTCTGGGCCTTTTCCAAAATAGATGATCTTCATAGGCGTTCGCCTTCTTCACAGGCTCTGGGCCTTCTCCAAAAGAGATGATCTTCACAGGCGTTCGCCTTCTTCACAGGCTCTGGGCCTTCTCCAAAAGAGATGATCTTCACAGGCGTTCGCCTTCTTCACAGGCTCTGGGCCTTCTCCAGAAGAGATGATCTTCACAGGCGTTTGCCTTCTTCACAGGCTCTGGGCCTTTTAGGGGTAGAACCTCCGGAGGTGCTGGATGTTCCACGTGTTCTGGATTGGCTCCCCCTCTTGAGTCTCCAAGCGCACGGAGCCTGGCCTGGAAACAGGAACAACCTTGAACGGGCCCTCCCACATGGGAGAGAGCTTGTGCAACCCCTCCCTGGAGAGGACCCGCCTGAGTACGAGGTCTCCTACCTCGAGGGTCCTAGGGCGGACGTTGCGGCAGTGATATCGTCGTAGCGCCTGTTGGTACCTCGTCGCTCGCAGCGCGGCTTCCCGGCGGCGTTCCTTCCCCAGCACGGGGTCCATCCCCCGCATGGCGTCCTGCTGCGCCTCGTCGAACGCCAGGACCCGTGCGGAGCGACGCCTGACCTCATGAGGAAGGACTGCTTCAGCTCCATAGACCTGGAAGAACGGGGTCTCCCCGGTTGGTTTGGTCACGGTGGTGCGGATGGACCACACCACGGATTGGAGCTCGTCGTACCAACCCCTGCCGCAGGCCTCCAGCTTCTTCTTGAACGTTCTGGTCTGGAGGCCTCTCAGGACCTCCGTGTTGGCTCGTTCGGCCTGCCCATTGCTTCGCGGGTGCGCCACCGAAGCGTAGCATATCTGTGTCCCAAGGTTAGCACAGTATGTTTTGAAGAGATTACTAGTGAACTGCGAACCGTTGCCTGTGATGATGCAGTTTGGCACCACGAACCGGCTCACAATACCCCTGATGAACTTGACCGCGGAGCCCGCGGGGATGGTACGGACAGCCTCCACCTCTTCCCACATGGTGAACTTGTCAATGGCGACGTAGAGGTAACGGTAGCCCCCTGGCGCCCGAGGGAACGGGCCCAGGATATCCAACCCCCAAACTGCGAATGGCCACGACAGGGGTATAGTCTGCAGGCCCCCCGCTGGTTGATGGATCTGCCTGGAATGGAACTGGCAGGCCTCACAAGCCTTCACCAATTCGATTGCGTCGTTGAGCGCGGTGGGCCAATAGAACCCACTACGGAATGCCTTGTCGACGAGGGTCCATGATGATGAGTGGTGTCCGCAGTCTCCGCCGTGTATGTCCTCCAGTAGTTCCTTTCCTTGCTCCCTGGAGATGCAGCGCAGAGATACATCGTTTGGTCGCTTCTGGTAAAGTTCTCCATCTCTGATGCAGTATGCCGTGGCCTGCCGCGCCACACATTCTGCTTCCTCTTCCTTTTCCGATAAGGCCCCTTGTGTTAGATAACTCCGGAATTCTGTGATCCAGCACTCCTCCTGAGGTTCCATCGTCAGGAGCAGGCGTGCTCCTGAGGTTGGCCAACAGACCGGGGCTCCCGAGGCTGGCGGCTGGGGGAGCTCCTCTCGAGGCTGAGCCGTGTTTGATAACGTCAGCTGTGCTGAAGGTTTGAAGAGCCGCTCCTCGAAGATGCCGGGTTCCTGCGGCAACCGCCTGGATGCCCGTCTGGCTATGTCGTCAGCTTCCTGATTGGTGCCACGGGGCACGTGCTTCAGCTCCAGCCCCCAGAACTGCTTTTCCATCCTGCGGACCTCCGCCACGTAAGCTTCCATATGTTCTCCTTCGGCTCGTACACCTTGTTGGAGAAATTGACTAGGAGCTGCGAGTCGCCCTTTACGGTGAGGCGCTTCACTCCCAGGGCCACTGCGGCCTTCAGCCCGGCTATCAGTCCCTCATACTCTGCTATGTTGTTGGAGACCTTTTCACCTTGCTGGAAACAGAGCTGTACGGCATAATAGAGCTTATCCTAAGTGGGTGATATCAGCACCGCACCAGCCCCGCGCCGTGCCTGGAGAACGCCCCATCAAAGTACATAACCCAGCCTTCCAGCGCCTCACTTCCTGGGGAGAGGGACCGATCCTCGTCGCCCTTGAGGCCTGGTGCCTCCGCCCATTCCGCCACGAAATCCGCCAATGCTGCTCCTTTGATGACCCTGGTTGTGCTGAACTCGAGCTAAAACACCTGCAGCTCTATATTCCACTCGGCGACCCTTCCGGCCGAGTTAGGGCTCCTGAGCACTCTCTCCAGGGGGTACGATGAGACGACCTTGATGGGGTGAGCCTGGAAGTAGTGACGCAGCTTGCGCGAGGCTACCAGTAGCGTGAGGAGGAGCTTCTGAGGCATTGGGTACCGTGCCCTCGCGTCCGATAGCACCGTGCTAACAAAGTAGACCGGGTGCTCAACAAGGCTGAGGGCACCTTGGGTCGCGGCGCCCTCGGGAGGTAAGGGCACCTCATGAGATGACGTGGCCTCAGGAGGTGAACCATCTGGGCATGCGGCCTCCCCTGCCTCAGGTGCGTTCTTCGGTAGCTGACCCTCTGTATCTGTGGTTGTGGCTTCCACGGGCTTTCCTTGTTCCCGTTTTGTCTTGCCTCGGGCTGCCGTTGCGGTCTTGACCTGGCGCTCCTCCCTAACCGCGACCAAGGCTGCGCTGGCGGAGTAGGGAGTGGCGGCGAGGTAAAGCAGCAGGGGCTCTTGAGGGCGCGGAGCCACCATGACTGGGGGACTGGTCAGGTACCTCTTGAGATCTTGAAACGCCTTATCTGCCTTTTCAGTCCATTCAAAGGGCCCCTTTTTCTTCATCAGCTGAAAGAAAGGCAGCGCTCACTCCCCCAATTTGGAGATGAAGCGCCCTAGCGCGGTCACGCGCCCAGTGAGATTCTGCATTTCTCTGAGGGTCTTTGGCGGGCTCATGTCCTCGGCCGCCTTGACCTTCTCTGGGTTGAGTCGCAGGTTTACTGCGTCGAGGCTCGCGAAGGTCTCCTCCAGGTCTTGTATCAGGGTCTTGGCCTCCCGAGATTTCACGACAATGTCATCAATGTAGGCTTCGACATTCTTCCCGAGTTGCGGGCCCAAGGTGATGTGCATCAGCCGCTGAAAGGTCGCCCCTGCGTTACGCAGTCCAAATGGCATGCATGTATAGCAGTATACCCCGCACGGGGTCAAGAAGGCGGTCTTCTCAACGTCTTCTACTGCCATCTTGATCTGGTGATATCCGGAGAAGGTGTCCAAGAAGCACAGCAGGTCGCACTCGGCGGTGGAGTCGACGATCTGGTCAATGCGGGGGAGCGAAAACGGATCTTGCGGGCATGCCTTGTTGAGATTGGTGAAGTCGACACACATGCGTTCCTTCCCCCCTTTCTTGGGCACAACGACAAGGTTGGCCAACCAATCCGGGTATCGGACCTCGCGAATGACCCCAGCGGCTTCTAACTTGCGGGTCTCTTGGACGATGAAGGCCTGCTTCTCTGCGGACTGCCGCCTGGCCTTCTGCTTCACGGGGCGCACATTTAGGCACACATTGAGGTGATGCTCGATGACGCTCCTGGGGATCCCTGCCAACTGATCGGGCTCCCAAGCAAACACCTTCTTATTTGCGTGCAGGAACCCGACCAAGGCCACCTCCTGCTCAGGCTCAAGGTTAGCGCCTATGGTGAAAGTGGCACTGGAGGACCCGTCCTGTCGACGGGTATCTGCTTGGTTTCTGCCTTGTCCTGGGTGAACAACTGCTTCTTCTTGGTGGGAGCAGCCCCCTTGGGCTCAGGGGTCCCCGCGTCGGTGGGCTGTGCCGATGCCGCCGTCTTGAAGGCGAGCTTCAGTACTCGCAGGGCGTCCCCGGTGTCTCCGTGCACGGTGAGGGTACCGTTGCTCCCGGGCATCTTCATGAGGTTGCACGTCGGGTGCGTGGCGGCCATGAACTAAGCTAGTGCCGGGTAGCCGAGGATGGCGCTGTAAGGGAGGCTGATGGGGGCGATGTCGAAGTCGACCATCTCCGTGCGGAAGTTGTTGTAGGTGCCGAAGGTTACTGGGAGCCGGATCTGTCCCAAAGAGTCGGATGATCCGCCCCTGACGCCCGAGAAAGATCGGCTGGGTTGGAGCCGCTCCCGGGGTATGCAGAGAAGGTTGAAGGTCTCGACCGAAAGCACACTGAGGCCCACGCCGCCGTCGACGAGGGTTCTGGTGACGGCCACTTGGCAGATGGTGGGGGTGCACAACAGGGGGAGCGCGCCCGAGCCGGCCAAGTTAGCGGGGTGGTCCTCCGAGCTGAAGGTCAGACCGACCTCGCGCGCCGCCCGGTCCGGGGGAGCCCCCTGCCGTGTGGACACGGCGCTAATCCAGCGGGCAAACGGCTTGACGTGGCGGCTCGTGGGCGGCGCCTGCGAGCCGCCCAGGAGGGCCGCAACGACCGGATGCTTCGATGTCGCGGTGTGGTCGCCCTATCGCATAGGCGGATGCTGGGGTGGTGCTTGCCGCTCGTTTCCCGCCGGGCTGGTGGCGGTGTTGACGGCGGGCGACGGGAGACGGCGAGAACGCCCACCGGCGAGGGCCGCAGGCGCGACGCGAGCTCGATGGGCGCCGTACATGGATGCGGCAGCCGGCGGAGGACGGAGCAGTGGAAGGCAGATTCCGGTGCACCCCTACCTGGCGCGCCAAATGTCGGATCACGGGTTCCGGCAGACCCTTAAGGTTCGAACTCTGGGGTGCGCGCAGAGATTATGCCCTCTACCTCTCTGTCTCGCAAGGATCTAAACTACAGAACGAACAGCACAAGAGACTCAGGGTTTATACTAGTTTGGGCCAGCATTATGGTGTAATACCCTACTCTAGTTTGTGGTGGGTGGATCGCGTCTTGGGGCTAATGATGATGAACAGTACAAGGGAGAACAGCCTTGCGAGGGTCTGTTCTTGGCTAGGGGATGAACTGCTGGGGGAGTTCAATCGCCCTTCTCACTCTCTGGGTGTGTTGCTAGCTCCGTTCGTGGATGCCTAGATGCCTCTACCCTGGGGGTGGCTAGTCCTATTTATAGGCAAAGGCCCTAGGCCTCTTCCCAAATATTTGAGCGGGAAGGGCGCCAACAATTGGCCAATTCAAAGGGGAACATCTGGTACACTTATCCTGACTAAAGTTGGTCTTCGCCTGCCAAAGGCCCTATGGTGACGCCGTTCTGGGCTCCACGGTGACCTCCTTCCCACCGTTGGACTGGTCTTGGTCTCGTTGCACCGAAATGGGTGCCTTTGCTTGATCCTCTCGCCTGCGCTTGCCCCCTTTGCACCAAAGAGGAAAGGGGAACGCTGCGCGGGCTGGCGCCCGCCTGGCACCCTTCATTGTCATGGCACCCTGACATCAACGTACAACCACCGCTCGCGGAACCCAGCTGAAGGCGGAGGAAGCTTGAAGTCAATCCCCGAGGCCGCAGTCTCGGGCGCGGCAACAAAGCTCACACACGCTGAGCATTGAGTGGGGTCAGCAAGGCGCGAAGAGAAGAAGTGGCGCAGCAAGGCAACGGAAGGAGGGATGCCCATTATTGCCTCGCAAACAAAAGCAAAGACTAAAAGGAGGGTGATGGATTCAGGACCCAAATGCATCATATGGATCTGGTAATGAGAGAGGACAGCCTTGAAGAAATCAGAAAAGGGGGGATCCAGACCCGCCCACAAGGCATCGGCAAAATAATGAATCTCAGTGATTATCCTGTCAGTGGGGAAGTGAGACGTAGACCAGGCCGTCGTCCTCCCACACTCGTTGAAGGTGGTGGCCAGAGCCGGGCTAAGCTTATCCAAGCACTCTTGATTGAGTATGACCGATCTGCCGACGGCGAGGTTCACCGACGGCGGCGAGCGGGACGGAGTCATGGGTTTCTTCCCTTTCTCCTTCTTTGTCGGAGCCATGGCGATGGAAAGGAGGGGGAAGATGTGAGATGGGATTGGAGACAAGAGTCGGAGTTCGAAGGGAGGAAGGATAGGGGACGGTCGAGCAACAGGAAGGGGAGCGGCTGTGTACAACTGCGAGTCCACATAGCAAGGCGCAAAATAAGGAAGCATGGGGGAACAGTGCCGCCCACGTCCAATCAACCGCCACGTGGCGCCCGAGGCCGCAGGCTGTTGGGGCCCGCGGCGCTTCGCCCTTGCCCTTTCGCCTCTCAGCACGGCCAAGTCCGGACGCGCCTTGGGCCTGGGGCCTACTGTCGGCGTTCTGGGAACGGGGTCCCCAGACTTGCCTGCCTGCGGCCCGCGGCGTGGCTCAAAGGAGGCCCAGCACGGCCCAACTTCATCAACGCAAGACCCAAGACCCTCGCGAGGGGCCAAGCCTCGCGGGGCAGACGACACAGTGCTTCCTCAGGCACGGCCTCGTCAGGCTGGCTCACGAGGAGGCGGAGAGATCAAGGCGGGGTACCTCGCGAGGTGCCCATGACGCAAGCCATGATGACCAAGGGCGCCAGGCGGGTGCCAGCCCGCGCAGTGTATTCCCTTTCCTCTTTGGTGCAAAGGGGGCAAGCGCAGGCGAGAGGATCAAGCAAAGGCACCCATTTCGGTGCAACGAGACCAAGACCAGTCCAACGGTGGGAAGGAGGTCATCGTGGAGCCCAGAACGGCATCACCACAGGGCCTTTGGCAGGCGAGGACCAACTTTAGTCAGGATAAGTGTACCAAATGTTCCCCTTCGAATTGGCCAATTGTTGGCGCCCTTCTCGCTCAATAATTGGGAAGAGGCCCAGGGACTTTGCCTATAAATAGGGCTAGCCACCCCCAGGGTAGAGGCATCGAGCGATCAGGCAAGCGGAACCTAGAATCTGAGCAAGCAGAGAACAAGGGAGAAAGAGAGAAGGGCAGGTGAACTCCTCCTAGCAGTTCATCCCCCTAGCCAAGAGCAGACCCTCGCGAGGCTGTTCTTCCCTGTATTGTTCATCATCACCAGCCCAAGAGGCAATCCATCCACCACAAACTAGAGTAGGGTATTACACCACAACGGTGGCCTGAACTAGTATAAACTCTGTGTCTCTTGTGCTGTTCTTTTGGTAGTTTAGATCTTTGCGAGACGGAGAGGTAGAGGGCATAATCTCCGCGCGCACCCTAGAGTTCGAACCTTAAGGGTCTGCCGGAACCCGAAATCCGACAACCCTGTATCGAATTTTTTGCCTAAAAAGTTGTGCCGTGCAATTGGAATTCCAACGAGTACTACTACTAGTAGGAGTACTAGGGGCCAGTTCTTTTAGGCTTCTAGATTAGTAATCCCATAACTACTACCTCCGTCCTGGTTTATTGGTCCCCATTGTAATCCGTGTCAAATTTTGATCATAAATTTAACTAATGAAATGTTAGTGCATGTCACATGCACAAACATTTTATCAGTTAAATCTTTGGTAAAAATTTAGCACAAATTACAATGGTGAGGAATAAACCAGGACGGAGGTACTACTAGTAGTAGTTTAGAAGCCCAAATAAATGAGTGAGGTGCCTTAATGTTACTCTCCACTATGACTAGTCTTATGGGAAAAGATGGGGAAGCCGCCAAAAGAACTGGCCCTAGGAGTAGTAGCTAGGGATACTAGGAGTAGTAGCTAGGGATCGAGTGTGCGAGATGAACCGGAGAAAGTAAATGTAGAGAGATGAAATGCAAAAAAGACGGAGGGATGTGATGGTTGCTTGTCTGTTTATTTTACCAGGCCACTAATTACTGGGAGTGGTTGGGTTTTGTGATATGACGGCTTTACTGCCGCGCCACGAGCGGGGTGAGACTCCCGTGCAGCGCCGCCCTCTACACTAGTACGATTACATTGGTCGTGGTTTATCCCCCATTGAATTTGACTGAAGATTTAACTGACAAAATGTTAGTGCATGTCAACAAAAACAATATCGTTGGATTCGTATCTGAACATAGTTTTCAATGATACTCCTATAATTTTAGGTGACATGCATCATCATTTATCGTACTATATATAATGTTAGGTCAATTTTTGGTTGTACTAATCTATACTAAGGTGTCCGTGCGTGAGTGAAATGCATTGATCGGGGAGTTGTTTATTTTGACAAAGGATGTGAGGGTCATCTCATGTGTAACGGGTATCGATAGGTTTGTTCGGATATTATTTCATCACTAGAGCTCACAAACATCCGAGTGAAATAGATAAAAAAGTATCTTTTGCAAACAAAAGCGTTCAACTGTTCAACTTGCATCCAAAACTTGTGAAGAAATAACTCTTATTGTGCTTTGCAAGAAATGATCTTCAAGAATTAGTTTTGAGTATCCATTGTTATACATGTTGGCTACAGATGACATGGCACTTTCTTATAGTCAATAGTTGGCTATACTATTTAAGTATTAACCATGCCCTTATAACCTAGACAGAGGGATTAAATCAGGATGACTTGGAAGGGGGTAGAGGATATGTAATAAATGGTTCATCATAAGTCTTTCACCAGTACTGTAGTAAAAATTCATACATGGAAGATTCTAGACTAAACCATAAATGGATACACTTTTATTCATGCGCGGTACTCCAATAGAGCAAGATCGTGCATGGAAGTCTCCACATGCTTAGACAGCGTATTACACTGAGCGAAGACTAATGATCAACATTTAACTTGATAATGCAGATGTCCAGGTGAACCTCCTTGGAGTCCCCGTGCACATCGTTCGGGGTCAAATAATACCGTGCGTCTTCCATGTCCACATCGGCAGGAAGGTCCCAGCTCGGCAGAGTCCAAGTCAGCTTGACGTATCCAGTGTCGCCGCCCACGTACCTCCGAGGGGTAGTAATAGTGAGCCCGCACCCGTACATCGGCCTCGTGTGAGTGTCAGCGTCAGCGGCATCGCCCCTGACACACACTACATAGATGTGGCGGCGGCGTGTGCGGGCCTCGCCGGTAGCCACGATCGAGAGGAAGACGCCGTCGTCCTCCTCCGAGACTAGCAGGCGGCACTTATCCTCCAGCGACTCCGGCACGGTGAACGGGTAGCACGTCTCGTACTTGATGTTCTTCGCCAAGGGCCAGTAGTGATTGCCGCACATCTGTGTCAGGTGATGCACGATGTCCGCCGGCGAGCCCCAAAACGGCACCGAGCACTCATAGCAGTAGATGAAGGGCTCCTTTGAGGCATCGACCAGGCCGTCCATGAAACGGGAGTGGCTGTAGGGGACGTTCCGCCAGTTGAATATATGAGCAAGATACTACGAGATTTACTACAAAATAAATCATGATGGCTATAAGAGAGGTTAAACTAATCATGCAGACTAGCATAGTAGATGAACAGATCGAATCTAGGACATAGACTAGAAACATGAATTCTACCACGGTTTCGAACACGAAGGACAGAAACACATACGGTGCAACGGGAGCAGCACCATTGGCATTAAGGTTGTCGCCCATGTCGTTGAGGAAGAGGTTGCCGAGGTCGGGGAAGAAGTCGTCGTCGGTGAAGTCGTCGCTGCTAGCAGTCGCGAGAGTGCGCTCCCCAAGTTTCAAAAGCGCCCGCAAATTGGAGCGCGGGAGGGAGTGGCTGTAAGGGACGTTGCTGCCACTGAATGGAGCGCAGGAGTAGCCCACGAAGCAGTAGATGGTGCTCCTCCCTAGTCTCTATTCTTATCTCTATCTCTACTACTCTTCTTTGTTTTTTTATAATATACTAGTTGTAGTTGTCAAATCGAATAGTACTGCACCATCCACTGCACGCCCGGCTGAACACGCCTCCTCGCCTCCATCAAACCCCTCCGTTAAACCCGCATGCAAACCGAGAAACCTACTCCGGCCCGCGGGAGGAAATTTGCCGGTTGCTGTTGGAGAACGATAGAGTCACGTCCAATCCATTTGAGTTAATTGTGTGTATGATTCTCCCTCTATAAAAAGTTAATTGCATCCTTAATCTTGTATTCTAAGTACTCTATGGGTTCCAATGTTAGTACAGTGTACATGACTTGCAGGCTGGCTACAGATTCGTACAGAAAGTTAAAAAGAAACAAATCCATGACTTGCAGGATTGGAGTTAGTACTGATGGCGGTCCGTAGTCGTTCCACGCTCGGGCATTGAAGTTTGTAACTATTTTAGATTAGAACATACTACTCCTCCGGTGCTAGTAGTAGAGCAGAGTCCTACTCCACTACTACTGTACTCAAGCAAGTCAGGGCATAGTAGCAGGTATTGTAGGGAGTACCAGTACTGTGATCACTCAAGCAAGTTGTCTGACTTTGATATGACCCTACGCTGCTGGTATGTGTCTCGTAAGTCAAGCGGCGTGCTATATTCATCATCACCCGTCCACTTCCCGCAGTACATATTCGCTTCTCCATCTTTGTCCGCTCTTCCATCCCCGCTAAGGTGCCTCCCCCTTCGTCCATTCTTCCATCCCCGCTAAGGCGCCTCCCCCCTCATCCGAAACCCAAGCACTAACAATGGCAGAACCGAGCAACGTCCGCCGAAAGAGTGGCTGCAATTCGCTCCCCACAGAGGTAATCAAGCTCATTGTTTTGCGTGTGGACAATCTCAGTACCATGCCGCTCGCCGCGTGCTCGTCGGGGCTGTACCGTTTACTCAAAGCCCTCAGGCCGGAGCTTTTTAAGCTAGCTCCTTGCTTGCTGATGCCGCCTGATCTTCAGAAACAAAATGTCACGCATCATAATGATCGTAGGGTGGTGAGCATCAACCCCCTTGACTGCCATCCGATCCCCGTCACCCTCAACTACATTAACGGTATGTACTGGGTCGGCATGAACATGTCTTGGATGGTGCTCGTCGATGGTCGCGGCAGCTGGATGCTCGTGGAGGTCTACACCCGACAATTGATCCCCCTTCCTTTGATTAACACTGCACTGCTTTGGCGCCACGGCCCAGAATACTCGGAATCTTACAGTAGCCAACATGATACCAAGTTTGATTTGCTCAAGGTTGTAATCTGCCAAGTGCCCACAAGATCTGTGAATTATAAAGACTTTAGGCTAATTGCGTTCTTCAACCGCGGTGTCTGACAGGTCACTGCGGTAAGTGGATGAATCTGCACATCCATCGCAGGATCATACATCCTCCATGGTTCTCTGATGCCATTGAACACAAGGGCTTCATTTACGTTGTCAACTCCTTCTACGGCTGGACGTATTACTGGCCTACTCCAGTCATCGCTACAAACGGCTCTTACAACAGTATGTTACTTTCCTATGATATCATGATGGCTTACTTATATTACTGTCAACATTTACTAAAAAATATTCATGCTCATAACATGTTGTTCTTAAGATTGACTACATCAAGAGCCCTTTTTTATTTGACTCCAACTTTTTTTAGGGTTATTTGACTCCAACTTGATATGATGTTGTAGGCCGACTGGTGTCCCTACCCTTCCTAATCCCAGATCCTTTCAAAGAAAAGCGGCATGGCAGTTACAGGTGGTTCCTGGCTCGATCAGACGACAGCGAACGATTCATGATCGTTCGCACGTACCGGACGTGTTGTTTCGCGGAATACAATCACAGTCACTTCAAGGTCTTTGAGAAGGATCCCAGCTTCTCTGGGCCTTCAGGAATTTTTGACTGGAGGTTGGTAAGTAGCATTGGTACACGCTCTCTGTTTGTCAGGCTGAATTATCCGATTAACCAGCAGATAATCGACGACAACGATCATGATTGCAGCGCGGTTTCGTTCATCAGGCAAAACTGTGTGTACACAATGTACCATGCGTCTCAGCATCCCAAACTAGGAGAGAGGATAGCAAGTATTAGACTTTGACCTGCTGGCTGGAGTTTCCCCCGTCAGGCTCCCATCTGGTTCAAGCCGTCAGCCAATCTCCACAGCTTAATAAATAGTAACGTCTAACTAAGCCTGTTAGTTAGATGTGTACACTTGGTGTAGTAGGATCTTTATTTAGTTTGATGCATACACTTGTTCTTTTTGGTAGCCCTTTTGTAATGATGGCTAATGTTTGGTTTGGAAGAGAGAGTTGCGTCTTCACTCTTCTGGCCTGCTTACTGCTTCTGTTGCACCACCAGCCCTAGTTGCTGCTCCTGCTGTTTTCAATGTACAATCAGTAGTATATTTCGTCTGTTGGTTGAATAAATGTGTTGTTAGAACGACAAACACAATGTTTTGGAAGTCATCGCACGGTTCGATCCTTTAGTGCCCTGTACCATACGTAGCGGATACTATTTTTCGTATGGAACACATTTTCCACTTGTTGATAACATGAAGCCCACTGATGAAGGCCCAATAGAGAAGCCCATAATTAACTGGAAGGGAGGCTCTCACATAAATCCGGCCCAGGAACATGGTCATGGTCCCCTAAACATAAATAAGTACATAAATAAATAAAGCTAAATGCTCATGCATCAGTTCTTTAAATTCATGATTTAACAGGAGGATATTTCCTATGATAGTGTCGTTACATTCAATCGATATTATTCTTCGGCAAAGATAGCGACTAGTCTTCTTTCTCTAAGCATTTTCTTCCTGCAACCAGCGGACCCATGCAAATCGTAGTCAACGTCGTAAATAGATCCGATCCATTTTTATTTTTTTAGTAAGAATGTCCAACCCAGCCCAGCACATTAGCGACAACACTTTATCCTCCGCCTTGGTGCGCTCGCCGCAGCACCGCCGTCCGGCCCTGTCAACATAGTTTTTCTTTCGAAACAGTCCCTGTCAACATAGTGAATCGGGAGAGGACTGTAGTTGTGAGTATGACAGTACGGACCCACCAGATCCACACCCGAACACAAGCAAGCGCCTCTTTACTATAATCCACCCTGCTGATATCTTGATTGCTCCATGCGATATTATCTACTGTTTTGGACTATATTGGGCTTTATTTTCCACTTTTATATTATTTTTGGGACTAACCTATTTACCGGAGGCCCAGCCCAGAATTGCTGTTTTTTGCCTATTTCAGAGTTTCGGAGAAACAGAATATCAAACGGAGTCCAAACGGAATGAAACCTTCGGGAACATGATTTTCTCATGAGATAAGACCCAGGAGACTTGGACCCTCCATCAAGAAAGCCACGAGGCGGTCACGAGTGTGGAGGGCGCCCACCCCTAGGGCGTGCCCCCTGCCTCGTGGGCCCCTTGAAGCTCCACTGACGTACTCCTTCCTCCTATATATACCTACGTACCCCCAAACAATCAGATACATAGCCAAAAACCTAATTCCACCGCCGCAACCTTCTGTACGCACGAGATCCCATCTTGGGGCCTGTTCCGGAGCTCCGCCGGAGAGGGCCATCATCACGGAGGGCTTCTACATTATGGATATGAAGGAAGGGAATATTAGATTTCAATTTCCATTAAAAAAGGGCATGGAACACTTCCCTAGAAATATAATAAAATTTCCATATGAATCTATCATGAGTGTCACTTATGGATTGCCTACCAAAGATGGCAATACCTAGATCTATCCTCGCTTTTATGCCTAGCTAGGGGCGTTAAACGATAGCGCTTGTTGGGAGGCAACCCAATTTTTTTTTGTTTTTTTGTTTTTACTTATGTCTAGGAATAAATAATACATCTACCTTCTGTTGAGATGTGGTTTTGTGTTTTAATTAGTGTTTGTGCCAAGTTAGACCTATAGGATCTTCTTGGATGATAGTTATTTGATCTTGCTATGATTTCCAGAATCTTTCTGTTCACGAAAACAATTGTTAAAAATAACCGGAACGTGATAAAATACTTATTCCAATTTCTTCTGATCAATAAACAAATTTTCCAGGTCTTCCTATTTTGGTGTATTTTTTGGATTTGCAGAAGTTTGCATTAGATACAGATTACTACAGGCTGTTCTGTTTTTGACAGATTCTGTTTTTCGTGTGTTGTTTGCTTATTCTGATGAATCTATGGCCAGTAAAATAGTTTATAATCCATAGAGAAGTTTGAATACAGTAGGTTTAACACCAATATAAATAAATAATGAGTTCATTACAGTACCTTGAAGTGGTCTTTTGTTTTCTTTCGCTAACGGAGCTCACGAGATTTCTATTGAGTTTTGTGTTGTGAAGTTTTCAAGTTTTGGGTGAAATCTTTTGATGGATTATGGAACAAGGAGTGGCAAGAGCCTAAGCTTGGGGATGCACATGGAACCCCCAAGATAATCCAAGGACACCAAAAAGTCAAAGCTTGGGGATGCCCCGGAAGGCATCCCCTCTTTCGTCTACTTCCATCGGTAATTTTACTTCGAGCTATATTTATAGTCACCACATGATATGTGTTTTGCTTGGAGCGTCTTGTATTATTTGTGTCTTTGTTTGTTAGTGTGCCACAATCATCCTTGCTGTACACACCTTTTGAGAGAGCCATACATGAATTGAAATTTGATAGAATACTCTATGTGCTTCACTTATATCTTTTGAGCTTTATAGTTTTGCTCTAGTGCTTCACTTATACCTTTTAGAGCACGGTGGTGGATTTGTTTTAAAGAAATTATTGACCTCTCATGCTTCACTTAGATTATTTTGAGAGTCTTAAATAGCATGGTAATTTGCTTAATAATAATAATAAGCTTGGTATTCAAGATTTGTAAAACTTTCTTTTGAGTGCATTGAATACTAAGAAAAGTTTGATGCTTGATAATTCTTTTGAGATATGGAGGTGATAATATCAAAGTCATGCTAGTAGAGTAATTGTGAATTTGAGAAGTGCTTGAGTTGAAGTTTGTAAGTCCTGTAGCATGCATGTATGGTAAACATTATGTAACAAATTTGAAACATGAGGTGTTATTTGATTGTCCTCCTTATGAGTGGCGGTCGGGGACGAGCGATGGTCTTTTCCTACCAATCTACCCCCCTAGGAGCATGCGCGTAATGCTTTGGTTTTTGATGGCTTGTAGATTTTTGCAATAAGTATATGAGTTCTTTATGACTAATGTTGAGTCCATGGATTATACGCACTCTCACCCTTCCATCATTGCTAGCCTCTTCGGTACCGTGCATTGCCCTTTCTCACATTGAGAGTTGGTGCAAACTTCGCCGGTGCATCCAAACCCCGTGATATGATACGCTCTTTCACACATAAATCTCCCTATATATTCCTCAAAACAGCCACCATACCTACCTATTATGGCATTTCCATAGCCATTCCGAGATATATTGTGATGCAACTTTCCACCATCCCGTTCGTCATGACGCATTCATCATTGTCATATTGCTAGCATGATCATGTAGTTGACATAGTATTCGTGGCAAAGCCACCATTCATAATTCTTTCATACATGTCACTCTTGATTCATTGCATATCCCGGTACACCGCCGGAGGCATTCATATAGAGTCATACTTTGTTCTAGTATCGAGTTGTAATCATTGAGTTGTAAATAAATAGAAGTGTGATGATCATCATTTTCTAGAGCATTGTCCCAAGTGAGGAATAAAAAAAGAGAAAGGCCATAAAAAAAGGAAGGCCCAAAAAAGAAGAAAAAAGAGAAAAAAATGAGAGAAAAAGAGAGAAGGGACAATGTTACTATCCTTTGCCACACTTGTGCTTCAAAGTAGCACCATAATCATCATGATAGAGAGTCTCTTGTTTTGTCACTTTCATATACTAGTGGGAATTTTTCATTATAGAACTTG
The DNA here is from genome assembly GCA_032464435.1 of Aegilops umbellulata. Classification (NCBI taxonomy): domain Eukaryota; kingdom Viridiplantae; phylum Streptophyta; class Magnoliopsida; order Poales; family Poaceae; genus Aegilops; species Aegilops umbellulata. The sequence continues at coordinate 308,241,378 of CP136055.1, read as the reverse complement.
GCTTGTATATTCCAACAATGGGCCTCCTCAAGTGCCCTAGGTCTTCGTGAGCAAACAAGTTGGATGCACACCCACTTAGTTTCTTTTGTTGAGCTTTCATACATTTATAGCTCTAGTGCATCCATTGCATGGCAATCCCTACTCCTTGCATTAACATCAATCGATGGGCATCTCCATAGCCCGTTGATTATCCTCGTTGATGTGAGACTTTCTCCTTTTTTGTCTTCTCCACATAACCCCCATCATCATATACTATTCCACCCATAGTGCTATATCCATGGCTCGCGCTCATGTATTGCGTGAAGGTTTATAAGTTTGAGATTATTAAAGAATGAAACAATTGCTTGGCTTGTCATCGGGGTTGTGAATGATGAGAGCATTCTTGTGTGACGAAAATGGAGCATGACTAAACTATATGATTTTGTAGGGATAAGCTTTCTTTGGCCATGTTACTTTGAGAAGACATAATTGCTTTTTTAGTTTGCTTGAAGTATTATCGTTTTTATGTCAATATGAACTTTTGTCTTGAATCTTTCGGATCTGAATATTCATACCACAGTTGAGAAGATTTACATTGAAATTATGCCAAGTAGCACTCCGCATCAAAAATTCTCTTTTTATCATTTACCTACTCGAGGACGAGCAGGAATTAAGCTTGGGGATGCTTGATACGTCTCCAACGTATCTATAATTTTTTATTGCTCCATGCTATATTATCTACTGTTTTGGACTATATTGGGCTTTATTTTCCACTTTTATATTATTTTTGGGACTAACCTATTAACCGGAGGCCCAGCCCAGAATTGCTGATTTTTGCCTATTTCAGAGTTTTGGAGAAACATAATATCAAATGGAGTCCAAACGGAATGAAACCTTCGGGAACGTGATTTTCTGATCACGTAAGACCCAGGAGACTTGGACCCTCCGTCAAGAAAGCCACGAGGCGGTCACGAGGGTGGAGGGAGCCCCCCTAGGGCGCGCCCCTGCCTCGTGGGCCCCTTGAAGCTCCACCGACGTACTCATTCCTCTTATATATACCTTCGTACCCCCAAACGATCAGATACGGAGCCAAAAACCTAATTCCACTGCCGCAACCTTCTGTACCCACGAGATCCCATCTTGGGGCCTGTTCCGGAGCTCCGCCGGAGAGGGCCATCATCACGGAGGGCTTCTACATCATCCTAGCCCCTCCGATGAAGTGTGAGTAGTTTACCTCAGACCTTCGGGTCCATAGTTAGTAGCTAGATGGCTTCTTCTCTCTTTTTGGATGTCAATACAATGTTCTCCCCCTCTCTCGTAGAGATCTATTCGACATAATCTTCTTTTTGCGGTGTGTTTGTTGAGACCGATGAATTGTGGGTTTATGATCAAGTCTATCTATGAATAATATTTGAATCTTCTCTGAATTCTTTTATGTATGATTGGTTATCATTGCAAGTCTCTTCGAATTATCAGTTTGGTTTGGCCTACTAGATTGGTTTTTCTTGCCATGGGAGAAGTGCTTAGCTTTGGGTTCAATCTTGCGGTGTCCTTTCCCAGTGACAGAAGGGGCAGCAAGGCACATATTGTATTGTTGCCATCGAGGATAACAAGATGGGGTTTTTATCATATTGTATGAAACTATCCCTCTACATCATATTGTATGAAACTATCCCTCTACATCATGTCATACTCTAGATGCATGCTGGATAGCGGTCGATGAGTGGAGTAATAGTAGTAGATGCAGGCAGGAGTCGGTCTACTTGTCTCGGACGTGATGCCTATATACATGATCATACCTAGATATTCTCATAACTATGCTAAATTCTGCCAATTGCTCAACAGTAATTTGTTCACCCACCGTAGAATACTTATGTTCTTGAGAGAAGCCACTAGTGAAACCTATGGCCCCGGGGTCTATTCTCATCATATCAATCTCCATCATTTTATTATTGCTTTGCTTTTTTACTTTGCCTTTTACTTTTCACTTTGCATCTCTATATCAAAAATACCAAAAATATTATCTATCATCTCTATCAGATCTCACTCACGTAAGTGACCGTGAAGGGATTGACAACCCCTAATCGCGTTGGTTGCGTTGAGCTATTGTTTTTGTGTAGGTATGAGGGACTCGAGCGTAGCCTCCTACTGGATTGATACCTTGGTTCTCAAAAACTGAGGGAAATACTTACGCTACTTTGCTGCACCATCCTCTCCTCTTCGGGGAAATCCAACGCAGTGCTCAAGAGGTAGCAAACGACAGAAGTGCACAACTTTTTTTAGTAGTAATTCAGAGGAGCAAGCTATAAACTGGGTTGTGCGGTCTCTGTGGCCCGTCTAACAACATGACTTGCCTAGCAGTTTTTTCTTTGGGTAAATAGGTAGCCCAGTATTTCTTTTTGAAGAATACCCAAGCAAGGCCTATTTGTTTTCTCCGACTTACTGGGCTGCAAATCTTTCAAGACGAGGAGGGATGCATCCCGGCCTGGCCCAAGAGTATGGTCAGTGTCTGTTAAAAGTAATATCAAAAGGAATTGAAAATTCCAAAAAAAATATAGCAAATGGGGTATTAGTTTGTTTTTTTGTTTTTGTTCTCCACTGATATCTTATACGTATTTCATTGGAGTTAACATGACATAGTACTCATTTATTTTTAAACTTGTTTTAGTATGGCTACTAATTTTTGGATTAAGAATATTTTGTTCCCCAGCAAAAATTTGGGAATCTTCAAAATTTCCCACATATTTAGTTAATTTTTTTAACCCTGGTACTGACCAGAAAATGGGCAGCAATTCTAAAAATGGAAAACGGGCTGCAATAAATTCCATATGAATTATAAAATGAGTAAAAATTATAAAAATAATAGCAAATTGGTTGTACACGCCACAAATTTCGAGGCTGACTTGTTTACGCAAGGCTTTGTCAGTCAACACATGATTCTAGCAGCAGTGACTATTAGATGTCCATCCAACGGCCAACGTGCTTCTTCAATCTCTGATCTTCCTGCTCCAGCCGTCTAAACTAGCACCAGCGGGACTGCCTGCTCCCTCCTCTTGTGGCCCGCTGTGATGCCACGCAGGCGTCCCCGACCCACCCTACTCCCTCCTCTGGCCTGGCCGCACGCAATCAACTGCCTCCTTATTAAGCGAAAAAAATGATTGCTCCCACTGACATCTGGGGCGCACCGGTTGGGAGGCTGACCTGTGGGCCTACTAAGTTGACGCGTACGCAGGGCTTGTCAACATAGTCAACAAACGATTCTAGCAGCAGTAACCGTTGGATTCGAATCAAACGGTCCTGCTGCTTCTTCAGTCGCTGCTCTTCTTGCACCAGCCGCCCAAACCAGCGCCGGCGAGACCGCTTGCTCCTGCCTCCAGTGGCTGGCTATGCTGCCGTTGAGGCCTCATCGCCCCCTACTACTCCCACCGCTAGCCAGGCCCTGCAGCGACGGCAGCCTCACACCGCAGCCGAACCAGTGAACCCTCGTACTCCTCTCCGCGTGGGCATCCACTGCCGCGTCTTCCCCGACTCCGCGTCATCCCCTTCCTAGGCCTCGTTGTCGTCCACCGCCTTGGTGCACTCGGCACGACATGGTCAATGTGGTCAACAACCGACTTCCATCGGAAGAGTACTGTACGTGGAGAGGCTGACAGCTGGGTCCATGGCCACAACCCAGTTTTTTTGTGATTTTCCAAGTAAGTCGCTTTGTCAGGCCTGTTGGCTGCAAATCTTTCGAGACGAGTAGAGCTTTCATTTGGCTGGCCGAGAAAATGGCCTATCAGTAATGAGAAATGGGTTGTACATTTTTAAAACACATCAAACCGGCAATTAGTTTCACATTTCTTTTTTTCATTTTGAGATTTTAAATTGCATTAATTTTTATGCGGGGACAATTTGTTGGATTTTAGATTGATATATATTTATTTTTAAAATCAGTTTGAACGTGACTCGAAATTTCGGGATTGAAAACAGTTCGGACCGCACCGAAATATGCAAAATTTCATATAATTTTTTAACCGTGGCCACAATATGGACTATAATGCTAACAAAAAGAATATGGGCTCCAAAAAAACGTTAATAATTAGCAAATGGGTTGTAAATTATTAGAAATAATGGCAGATGGGTTGTATGATGTTTTCCACAAATTTGAGGCTTTCCTAAAAAAAGGTTGATGCACAAGCAGTGACTGTTGGATGTCCATCCAACGGCCGTCGTGCTTCTTCAATATCTGCTCTTCCTGCTCCAGTCACTCAAACAAGCGCCGCGGGATTGCCTGCTCTCTCTCCTCCCCGCGGCCGGCTGTGCTGCCACGCAGGCCTCACCGCCCCACCGTACTCCCATCGCTGGCCTAGCCATCCCTCTACTCACCCACACCTGTTGTTATTCTCCGGCGATGACAAACGAACCAGTAAACCCTCGTATAGTTGTACTCCCCTCTGCGTGGGAAACAACTGCCGAGTCTTCCCTGGCTCCGTGTCGTTCCCTTCCTAGGCCTTGTCGTCGTCCATCGCCCTGGTGCTCTCAGCGCGGCCAGGTCAACGTGGTCAACGGCCGGCATGCATATGAAGTGGACTCTATGTGGAGAGGCTGACAGCTCGGTCCACGGCCGCATGCAAGGAAATGCCTCCTTATTACGCGCAAAATAATGATCCCTCCACCTGACATTTGAGACCGACCGAAAGGGCCTCTGTATTTCGCAAAAAAACGTTACCGCCGCTGACAGCTCGGACCCACCAGCTCTTCGCACGCAAGGAAGTGCCTCCTTATTACGCACAAAAAAATGAATACTCCCCCTGCTAGCTGGGACCCAGTATAGTGGGAGGCTGACTTGTGGGCCTACTAAATTGACGGGGACGGAGGGCTTTGCAACTTAGTCAATATGCACGATTATAGCTCCAGTGACCGTACGATGTCCATCCAACGGCCGTAGTGATTTTTCAACCTCTGGTCTTCTTGCTCCAGCCGCCCAAACCAGCGTCGGTCGTGCCCCGTTCTCCTGCCTCCCGTGGTTGGCTGCGATGCCGCAGAGGCCTCACCGCCCCCTACTACTCCCACCGCTGGCCAGGCCATCCCTCTACTCACCCACATCCCCTGTTATTCTGCGGCGACGGTAGCCTCACATCGCAACCGAACCAGTGAACCCTCGTACTCCTCTCCGGGTGGGCATCCGCTGCCGCGTCTTCCCTGGCTCTGCGTCATCACCTTCCTAGGCCTCGCCGTCGTCCACCGCCTTGGTGCTCTCGGCGCGGCGTGGTCAATGTGGTCAACGACCGACTTCCATCGAAAGATTACTGCATGTGGAAAGGCTGACAGGAGGGTCCACGGTCGCAGCAAGGAAGTGCCTCCTTATTACGTGCAAAATAATTATTCCTCCACCTGACAGCGGGGACCCACCGGAGGGGCCATCGTATTTCACAAAAAAAAATGTTTCCCCCTGACTGCTGGGACCCACCAGCTACATCTTCGCACGCAAGGAAGTGCGTCCGAAAAAAAAAACGATTCGCCCCCCTGAGTGTTGGGACCCACCAGCTACATCTTCGCAGGCAAGGAAGTGCCTGACAGTCGGGACCCACCTGGTCAAAGCGTATGTAGCATTTTCATTCTGGTCACGATCGTGTACATACATACTGGTCGATGTAGAGGCGCGCACGTGTCGTAGTAGAGGCGAGCACGTAGCATGTACACGTACGTACATCGGCCAGTGTGTAAGAAAGAAAATACGGCCACGTACGTACATACGGGCAGGGTCTCGAACGCCTACTCGCGCGTACGTATGGCTATGGCTCGTGTACATGGCTGGGTCGGAACGGAGAAAAACGTCGTCGTCGTGTTCATGGGGAGCCAACCGGCTGGATTGGAATGGAATGCGTCGTCGTGTTCATCGGGAGGGCTTGGATGGAACAGCCGATGGAAACGAGGCCTGGAGTACCGCAGAACGGAGGAAACGGCCTTGTGTTCGACTGGCCACGTTCAAAACGGGATCATGTTCATCAGGAGGGGTCTGGTGTACCATAAAACGGAGGAAACAGACCTCCTACGGTCGAAACGGGGGTCCTGTTGATCGGGAGGGGTGTCGCGTACCGCAAAACGGAGGAAACGAACTTGTGTTGGAGCGCTACGGTCGAAACAGGGGTCTTGTTCATCGGGAGGGGTGTGGCATACCGCAAAACAGGACTCCACGGGATACTGTTCATCTCCACCGTCGACCCCCTCCAGCCTCCACGGGCTATTGTTCCTCCACCGTCGACCTCCTCCCGCCTCCACCTGCGACTGTTCATCCACGGGCTCCTGTTCATCCAGCCTCCACTGCACGCTACTCCACCGGCTACTGTTCAACCAGCCCTCTCCACGGGCTCCTGTTCAACCACCCCTCCACGGGCTACTGTTCATCCAGCCATCTACTGTTCACCCTGCCCTCCACGGGGTGGTCTTGTTCATCCAGCACTCCACGGGGTCCTGTTCATCCAGCCCCAACGGGCTCGATCGATCGGGGTCCTGTTCATCTAGAGGCAACACCATGGGGTCCTGTTCATCCACCCCCACCGGGAACTGTTCATCCAAACCCCCAGCAATGCTCACTGTTCATCCACAGGCAGCATCGATCGGCTTTAGTTAGCAGCAGTACTGAAGGAATCGCTCGATCATGTTCAGTTAATAGCCATCGATCAATCGCTCGGGTTCATTAATGCGTAGCCTTCAGTGCAATCGCTCGGGTTCAGTTAGAGCCCAACGCCTCGCACACACGCGCGTAAGTATGAGAGAAACGCGCATCGCTCGGCCCCCGACCACCCACCGTAACTGGGGACTCCCCGATATTTTCCGCGCCCTCGCTTCTACCACGGGTTTTTCCGTCATGGACGGCCCAAAGAATGTCATGCAGCTGCGTCTCCGGCCCGCCCAGGACGAAAAGCCCATTTTCTGTCATGATTTTTTTCATAGAAGTAGGACCCCACCACATCTATGATGATTCCGGGTTTTATCACAGTTATCGTCATAGAAGTGTCATAAGTATGACAGAATTTTTTTTCGTTTAGCCCAAAATGTCACGGATGTGTCTTTTTTTCTAGTGCATCTAGGGGTGGAGCCTTGGCCCCCGGTCTTCTTCTGGCATGAAACGTCAAAACCTTTTTTGGGGTTTGCTTTTTTTCTCGGACTTATATCGATAGTGAATTTCTAAATTTCCAAAAACAACAAAAACGAGAACTGACTCTAGAATTGGATTAACATGTTAGTCCAATAAAAATTGATAAAAAGTGTGCCCAAAGTGGACTGAATTGATAGCAATGTAGCATGAATCATACAAAAATTATAGATATGTTGGAGACGTATCACCGTTCTGTTAGAAATATGCCCTAGAGGCAATAATATTGTATTAGATATTTCTAGGTTTATAATTAATAGCTTATATTCTATGTTATAACTGCTATGATCCTGGAATATGTGATTCAGTGGAAAGCTCATAAGCACGTGTAGAATAATACACTATAAAGCATCATTCCTAGTCTCGCCTCTAGGACTTGCTCAAGTGTTGTATCTTGATCATGTTTTCCTGATCTTGGGAAATCATTATGTGTAAGGATAGTCCCAAAACAACATTGAGAGTATGACGTTAGAATCACGATCATATTAAATTGACCCAATGTGTTTATTATACTTTGAGATACTATCATCACAAGTCAATCGATATAAAATGGAGAGTTAATGTATGCTTTAGTCCCTTAAACCATGAGAGTATCGTAGGCACTTCTTACCGGATGATAAAATTTGGGGTTTCCTAAACGTCATATGTAACACGATGATCATAATGACAACTTACAGGATCGTCAGAAAGCACGACAAGGGCTAGATAGCTCAAGAGTGGGATTTCCTACTCCGATGATGGAGAGATATTCTTAGGGCCCTCTTGTTGGGGATCGTTGCAGAAATTAAAAATTTCTACGCATCACCAAGATCAATCTATGGAGTAAATAGCAACGAGAGAGGGAGAGGAGTGCATCTACATACCTTGTAGATCGCGAGCGGAAGCGCTCAAGTGAACCGGGTTGATGGAGTCGTACTCGTCGTGATCCAATTCACCGATGATCCTAGCGCCGAACGGACGGCACCTCCACGTTCAACACACGTACGGAGCGAAGACGTCTCCTCCTTCTTGTTCCAGCAAGGGGGGAGGAGAAGTTGATGGAGATCCAGTAGCACGACAGCGTGGTGGTGGAAGCAGCGGGATTCCAGCAGGGCTTCGCCAAGTGCTACTGGAGGAAGAAGAGGTGTCACGGGAGGGAGAGGGAGGTGCCAGGGCTTAGGGTGCGGCTGCCCTCCCTCCCCTCCACTATATATAGGGGCTAGGGGGCGCATGCCCTCCTTGTAGATCCCATCTAGAGGGGGGGCGACGGGCCCTCGGGGGGCAACGGCCCCCTTAGGGTTTCCAACCAAGGGGGCGCATGCCCCCTTGGGGGGTAACGCCCCCCTAGGGTTTCCAATCCTAGGTGCCTTGGGCCCTTGGGTGGGGCGCACCAGCCCACCAGGGGCTGGTTTCCACGCCACTTCAGCCCATGGGGCCCTCCGGGATAGGTGGCCCCACCCGGTGGTCCCGGTACAATACCGCTGACCCCCGAAACTCTCCTGGTGGCCGGAATTGGACTTTCTATATATAAATCTTTACCTCCAGACCATTCCGGAACTCCTCGTGACGTCCGGGATCTCATCCGAGACTCCGAACAACTTTTGGTTAACCGCATACTAATATCTCTAGAACTCTAAGTGTGTAGACCCTACGGGTTTGGGAGACACGTAGACATGACCGAGACAACTCTCCGGTCAATAACCAACAGCGGGATCTGGATACCCATGTTGGCTCCCACATGCTCCACGATAATCTCATTGGATGAACCACGATGTCAAGGATTCAGGCAATCCCGTATACAATTCCCTTTGTCAATCGGTACATTATTCGATCGTCGGTATCCCAATACCTCATTCAATCTCGTTATCGGCAAGTCACTTTACTCGTACTGTAATGCATGATCTCGTGATCAACCACTTGGTCACACTGAGCTCATTATGATGATGCATTACCGAGTGAGCCTAGAGATACCTCTCCATCATACAGAGTGACAAATCCCAGTCTCGATTCGTGCCAACCCAACAGACACTTTCGGATATACCTATAGTGCACCTTTATAGTCACCCAGTTACGTTGACGTTTGGCACACCCAAAGTATTCCTACAGTATCCGGGAGTTGCACAATCTCATGGTCTAAGGAAATGATACTTGACATTAGAAAAGGTCTAGCAAACGAACTACATGATCTTGTGCTATGCTTAGGATTGGGTCTTGTCCATCACATCATTCTCCTAATGATGTGATCCCGTTATCAATGACATCCAATGTCCATAGTCAGGAAACCATGACCATCTGTTGATCAACAAGCTAGTCAACTAGAGGCTCACTAGGAACATGTTGTGGTCTATGTATTCACACATGTATTACGATTTCCTAGTAACACAATTATAGCATGAACAATAGACAATTATCATGAACGAGAAAATATAATAATAATCATTTTATTATTGCCTCTAGGGCATATTTCCAACACTTCTTGGTGTGACGGCATCCATCATCGTCTGGCCAGACTGTCGGTGCAACAAACATGTGTGTTTGCGGACCTGACTCATGCACCGGTGTACGACCGATCATACATCAAGTACCAATACATAACACAGGATAAGCCAGAGAAAGTGCTCTTCGTGAGATTAAAGAGCACATTAAGAAGACCAAAGTGACGAGTAAATCTCCAAGGAAGGTCTCCCTTGTTGGGAAGGCATGCTCAGCAGGGTCAAAACTACACCTAGGGCCAAGCCCAGACAGCCCCGAGAGGGTTCCTGGGGCCGCTAAGATTAGAGCCCGGTAGGCTCCGTGCCGACAAGCCTCCGCCTGGACGCCACCACTCCTCCTCATCATACGCCATCACTATTCAGTGCGGTATCAAGCTCTCAAGTAGCTAGGTGGATCATGTCGGGTATGTGGCAACCTGCTGGAGAAGAGACTAACTTTATTGACACTCGTCTTGATGGCGTGTCACACTAATAAGAGGTAGTTGGGTAAGCAGCGCGACAGTCTTGCCAGGCTTTGCCCTCCGCATGACACCTAGCAGTGCATTTAATGCACTTTGTCCTAACTAGCAGAGTTAGGTATGATAACACTGTTAGCTATCTAAAAACGCTGTAATGACTATTTTGCCACTGTGGTCACCCCTTAAGCTATAAAAAGAGGCCCGAGGCAACCTAGCAAAGGATTCAAATCTTTGATCCCTCAATACTTGTACACGTGTAGTCGCCCTCCCTGAGGCACCCTTGCCGGGCTTGAGCACTAAGTGTCTGCGTGTTCCTCTAGATAAATCCACCAAAGCAGGAGCAGGGTTTTACGCTGCAAAGCTGCCTGAACCTGGGTAAAAGAGAGTTGTCCCTCGCCGTGCTGCCCTGTTGTTTCTGCTCTTTGTGCAATGTGATCATTCCCTCGCCAAACCCCAAAGGGGCACCCCTGCACCATAGGTGATCGTGCTCCCCCACGACATCTTTGGTGCTCCAGGTAGGGGGCAATCGCTTGTGCGAATCTGAGGCAACAGCTAGGACGTCGATCTTCATCGCCTTCTACATCATCAATGGCTCCCAAAAAGAAGAGCGGTATGGCAGCGCACCCATCCGCTTTGAAGGCCCCTTCACCCACAGTAGTGGGTACCTCAGGCGCCGCCGCCGCGGCGAGTGGAGTGGGCACCATGAGCGGCACAGTCATTGCAGGCGGTGCGGCAATCACGACCACCACAATGGGAACAGGAGCTGGGGGCGTGATGGCGACCCAGCTCCCTCAACCTTCTAGCAAGCATGCTCACGCCGGTGCAGGTCAAGGGGACGCCCAGCTTACGCCTCCCTGCCGAACCAATGAGTGCAATCATCGCAGTGGCGACGCCCGCTCCGGCGCAAGGAAATATCCTCTGGCCGCGTCGACGAGGGAGGCGACACCAAGGCATCCGCTTCATCCCATGCAGAGCGAGCATGATAAGACCCTGAGTGGCGGCGTCCATCTGCAATGACCACGCCCGCACGGGAAAGGTCCAGCTGATCAAGAGCCTAGCCACCAAGCACAACTCCAGCCATGACAGACCGCCCTCACGATTGGTCCAAGGCAGCAAGAGCACAACGATGCTCCTTCTGGCTCGTCCACAAGTCGAGCGGCGTCGCGCTCTGCTTCCGACGCCATGCTAGGGAAGGTGGCGGAAGCAATAGCAAGGGCTCGGTTGCTGCTGAACTTTTCCCTAGCGGCGGACAAGATGGATTAGTGGAGAGCCACCATCCAAAGCCTCATCAGATTTGCTGAAGCCAACAAGTCGCAACATGCGGAGCCATTGCAACCCTTGATGACAAATAGGAAGGCCCGCTCGTTGACTTCCCACGGACGAATGTTGATGTGTTTGCATGACAACCATCAGACATCCCCGGTGTTCCCAAGGAGGTAATCGAGTGCCACCTTGCTGTTTGCCCTCATGCCTGTCCCATCAAGCAGAGGGTCAGAAAACAAGCCTTGGAGCGGCAGCAGTTTATCACTGAAGAAATAAAGAAACTAGAAGCAACAGGTTTGGTTAAGGGAGTGTTGCACCCAACTTGGTTAGCAAATCTAGTGGTGGTGCGCAAGGCAAATGGGAAGTGGAGACTTTGTATTAACTTCACTGACTTGAACAAAGCATGTCCAAAGGATCCCTTCCCCTTGCCACGCATCGATCAGATTGTCGATTCCACTTTAGGATATGATTTGCTCTCCTTCCTCGATGCATACTCCAGCTACCACCAGATCTTCATGGCCAAAGAAGACGAAGAGAAGACCGCATTTATTACCCCATGTGGCACGTACTGGTTTGTACGAATGCCTTTCGGGCTAAAAAGCGCTGGTTCTATGATACTTCTCCAACGTATCTACTTTTCCAAACACTTCCGCCCTTGTTTTGGAATCTAACTTGCATGATTTGAATGGAACTAACCCGGATTGACGTTGTTTTCAGCTGAACTGCCATGGTGTTATTTTTGTGCAAAAATAAAAGTTCTTGGAATGACCTGAAAATCCACAGAGACACGATTTGGAATTAATAAAAAATATTGGCGAAAGAATCAGCATCAGGGGGCCCACACCCTGTCCACGAGGGTGCAGGGCAAACCCCTTGGGGCACGTCCCCCTGCCTCAACTGACCTAAACTCCAACTCCATATATTCACGTTCGGGGAGAAAAAAATCAGAGATAAGGATTCATCATGTTTTACTATACGGAGCCGCCGCCAAGCCCTAATCTTCTTCGGGAGGGCTGATCTGGAGTCCGTTCGGGGCTCCAGAGAGGGGAATCTGTCGCCATCGTGATCATCAACCATCCTCAGTCACCAATTTCATGATGCTCACCACCGTGTGTGAGTAATCTCATCGTAGGCTTGCTGGATAGTCATGGGTTGGATGAGATTTCCCATGTAATCGAGTTAGTTTTGTTAGGGTTTGATCCCTAGTATCCATTATGTTCTAAGATTGATGTTGCTATGACTTTGCCATGCTTAATGCTTGTCACTAGGGCCCGAGTGCCATGATTTCAGATCTGTACCTATTATGTTTTCATGAATATATGTGAGTTCTTGATCCTATTTTGCAAGTCAATAGTCATCTACTATGTTTTATGATCCGGCAACCCCGAAGACAATAATAGGGACCACTCCCGGTGATGACCATAGTTTGAGGAGTTCATGTATTCACTAAGTGCTAATGCTTTGGTCCGGTACTCTATTAAAAGGAGGCCTTCCCTTTGTTTCCAATAGGACCCCGCTGCCACGGGAGGGTAGGACAAAAGATGTCATGCAAGTTCTTTTCCATAAGCATGTATGATTATATTTGCAATACATGCCTACATTACATTGATGAACATGAGCTAGTTCTATGTCACCCTATGTTATAACTGTTGCATGAGGAATCACATCCGACATAATTATCCATCATTGATCCATTGCCTACGAGCTTTTCACATATTGAACTTTGCTTAGTTACTTTTCTGTTCCCACTGTTACGATTGCTACAAAAACTACTACTGTTACTTTTGTCACCGTTACCGTTACTTCCATACTACTTTGCTACTGAATATTTTGCTGCAGATATTAAGTCTTTCAGGTGCGGTTGAATTGACAACTCAACTGCTAATACTTGAGAATATTCTTTGGCCCCCCTTGTGTCGAATCAATAAATTTGGGTTGAAAACTCTACCCTCGAAAACTATTGCAATCCCCTATACTTGTGGGTTATCATTCTACGTTTGCGAGGGCTGTGCGGATCGGTTTTGAGCCTCAACTACACCGAAACATAGAAACCTACATGGATGATATAGCGGTCAAAACCAGAGACAAACCCATGCTTATCAAACACTTGGAAGAAACTTCTGCAAATTTGTGGAAGATCAACTTGAAGCTCAACCCAGAGAAACGTGTGTTTGGCGTTCCGTCCAGCAAGCTCCTTGGATTTTTTGTGTCTCAGCGAGGGATAGAAGCCAACCCCGACAAGATCAAAGCAATAGAGCAGATCCACGCCCCAAAAACTGATATGTCCATTTTCCATCATGTTTTCTTACTGTTATTTATAATGTTTTTCTGCATAATAATGCTTTATGGAGTAATTTCTAATGCCTTTTCTCTCATAATATGCAAGGTTTACTCAAAGAGGGAGAATACCGGCACCTGGAATTCTGGACCTGAAAAAGCCACATCAGAGATACATATTCTGCACATCTCCAAATGAACTGAAATTCCACGGAGAATTATTTTGGAATATTTTATGATTATTTGAGAAAATAACTACCAGAGGGGGCACCTGGTGACCACAAGACACCATAGCGCGCCAGATCCCCCCGGCGCGCCCTGGTGGGTTGTGGCCAGCAAAGCCCACCTCCGGTGCCCATCTTTTGGTACACAAGGTCTTTTGACCTAGTAAAAACAAGGAGAGGACTTTCGGGGTGGAGCGCCGCCATCTCGAGGCGGAACTTGGGCAGGAGCACTTTTGCCCTCCGGTGGAGCGATTCCGCCGGGGGAACTTCCCTCCCGGAGGGGGAAATCAAAGCCATCCTCATCACCAACAACCCTCTCATCTTTGGGAGGCCAATCTCCATCAACATCTTCAACAACACCATCTCATCTCAAACCCTAGTTTGTCTCTTGTGTTCAATCTTTGTACCGGAACCTCAGGTTGGTACCTGTGGGTGACTAGTAGTGTTGATTACATCTTGTACTTGATTACTGTATGGTTTATTTGGTGGAAGATTATATGTTCAGATCCATTATGATATTTACTACCCCTCTGATCTTGAGCATGAATATCATTTGTGAGTACATACTTTTGTTCTTGAGGTCATGGGAGAAGTCATGTTGCAAGTAATCAAGTGAATTTGATATGTGTTCGATATTTTGATGATATGTATGTTATGATTCCCTTAGTGGTGTCATGTGAACGTCGAATACATGGCACTTCACCATCTTTGGGCCTAAGGGAATGCATTGTGGAGTAGTTATTAGATGATGGGTTGCTAGAGTGACAAGAGTTTAAAACCTAGTTTATGCGCTACTTCGTAAGGGACCGATTTGGATCCATAGGTTTAATGCTAAACCCTAGTTTATGCGCTACTTCATAAGGGACCGATTTGGATCCATAGATTTAATGCTATGGTTAGATTTTATCTTAATACTTTTCTCGTAGTTGCGGATGCTTGCGAGGGGGTTAATCATAAGTGGGAGGTTTGTTCATAAGAACAACACCCAAGCACTGGTTCACCCACATATCAAATTATCAATGTAGTGAACGTGAATCAAACCAACATGATGAAAGTCACTAGATGAAATTCCCGTGTGCACTCAAGAACATTTTTCATATTATAATAGACCATTTTGGCCCGTCCTTTGCTACAAAAAGGATTGGGCTGCCTTGCTACACTTTATTTACCATTACAGTTACTTGCTAGTTACAGGTTATCTTCCTATCACACTACCTGTTACCGAAGAGAGTCTCCCACAAGCTTGGGGGAAGCTTCTCCGATTACTGAATGCTTTGCCTGGTCATCCTCTCAAGAAAAATGAAATACTTGATATCTTTTATAATCAACTAACCGATGCTTCCAGAGACCACCTGGATAGTTGTGATGGTTGTGTTTTCACGGAAAGAACTGTTGAGCAAGCTGAATTGCTATTGAATAATATATTGAGTAATGATAATGATTGGACACTTCCTGAACCAACTCCTAAGCCAACTCCGAAGAAAAGGGGTATTCTATTTCTCAGTCCTGAGGATATGCAAGAGGCAAAGAAATCTATGAAAGAAAAGGGTATTAAAGCTGAAGATGATAAGAATTTACCACCTATTGACGAAATACATGGTCTTGATAATCCGACACAGGTAGTAAAGGTAAATTCTCTCTACAGATTTGATGAGGGTGATATTCCTCGTAATAAGTCTGCTAGCCAATGCTTGGATGAGTTTGATAATTTTATTGTTAAACAAGAAAACGTCAATGCTTATGTTGGTAGACAATTGAAACGTAATTATTATATGATTGAACACTTGAGTGATTATATGTCTAGAGTTAAAGGTGACCTTAAACTTATTAGTAAACATGCTTCTATGGTTACCACTCAAGTAGAACAAGTGCTTAAAGCACAATATGATTTGCTCAATGAATTAAATAATAAGAAAAATGATAATGTTGTTAGAGTTGTGCCTAGAGGGGATAAAATGACTCAGGAACCTTTGTATCTTGAGGGCCACCCTAAGAGAGTTGAGAAAGATTCTCAGAGAACTAATGTTGATACATCCAGTCCTTCTAAAAAGAAGAAAAAGAAAAATGATAGGACTTTGCATGCTTCTAGTGAACCTGTTGTTGACACACTAGAGAATCCCAATGATATTTCTATTTCTGATGCTGAAACACAATCTGGTAATGAACATGAACCTACTAATAATGTTAATGATGATGTTCATATTGATGCTCAACCTAGATATAACAATAATGTAGTGATTGAACCTCATGTTGATCTTGATAACCCACAATCAAAGAATCAATGTTATGATAAGAGAGACTTCGTTGCTAAGAAGAACGATAAAGAAAGAGAACCATGGGTTCAGAAACCCATGCCTTTTCCTCCTAAACCATCCAAGAAAAAGGATGATGAGGATTTTGAGCGCTTTGCTGAAATGATTAGACCTATATTTTTGCGTATGCGTTTGACTGATATGCTTAAAATGAATCCTTATGCTAAGTATATGAAGGATATTGTTACAAATAAAAGAAAGATACCGGAAGCTTAAATTTCCACCATGCTTGCCAATTATAATTTTAAAGGTGGAATACCAAAGAAACTAGTAGATCCAGGAGTACCAACTATACCATGCTCCATTAAAAGAAACTATGTTAAAACTGCTTTATGTGATCTTGGAGCCGGTGTTAGTGTTATGCCTCTCTCTTTATATCATAGACTTGATTTCAATAAGTTGAAACCTACTGAAATATCTTTGCAAATGGCCGATAAATCAACTGCTATACCTGTCGGTATTTGTGAGGATGTGCCTGTTGTGGTTGCAAACGTTACTATTTTAACAGACTTTGTTATTCTTGATATTCCCGAGGATGATAGTATGTCGATTATCCTTGGTAGACCCTTTTTGAATACTGCAGGGGCTGTTATTGATTGCAACAAAGGCAATTTCACTTTTCATGTTAATGGTAATGAGCATACGGTACACTTCACGAGGAAACAACCTCAAGTCCATAGTATCAATTCTATTGGAAAATTCTCAACGATTACTATTGGAGGTTTTGAATTCCCTCTTCCTACTGTCAAGAAGAAATATGATATTCTTATTGTTGGGGACATGCATATCCCCGTTAAGGAAACCTAGTGTTATTCGAAAATTCTCTGGTTTCATGCGATTCGGAAAGAGTTTGTTAACAAGACGATCAACCTTGTTAGTGGATTCCTTTTGATGAGCATGAGATGGATGAAGTTAGAAAGCACAACTCTCTGTACCCTCCTTTTACTTTCTATTATTTAGATTAAATAAAGAAAAAGTAGTATTTTTGTCTGTTTTCTGAATTTTCCTTGCAATAAAAAAATACCCGGAAAATAAAAGTTCTCCAAATGTCCTGAAAATGAAATATGAATTTTTGTAGAATATTTAAGAATATCTGGCACTGAGAACACACTAGGGGGACCCAACATCTGGCCACGAGGGCACAGGACGCGCCCACCCTCCTTGGGCGCGCCCCCTGCCTCATGGACCCCCCTCCACTTCTTCCAGCACCCACTCACTTCGTCTTCCTCCAGAAAAAATCCTCCCATAGCTCAAACCCATGTTCTAGCTCATCTTGCTGCCATTTTCGATCTCTTTTCTCAAAGCTCCATTCACAAAATTTTCTAGGGAGATTGTTCTTCGGTATGTGACTCCTCCAATGGTGCAATTAGTTTTTGTTCTAGTGCTTTATTTGTTGCAAATTTTTGCTGCTAAGGTGACCCTTCTCTTGAGCTTGCATGTCAAATTTATATGGTGAAAATTAGTTTTAATGCATGATATAGCCTCTAGGCACTTGTGGGAGTAGTTGTTATCAGTCTAGTTGAGTTTGGTTCACTTTTATTCTGAGTCACTAAAAATTCCAAAAAATTTCATAGGGAGATAATGTTGAATAGATTGTTGAGAGGCTCTTCGAGCCGAAGCTCGAAGGATAAGCAGAATGAGGAAAATAAAAATCCCAAATACAATCTTCCTCGCACTGCAGAGGTTCGGCCGTGCGAATGGCCTTGTGACGCGTTATTGAGCGCCGCCGGAATTTATGATGACTTTTATTACTTGGCTGAGAATGCAGCCCTCACTGACTTCCTCCACGACCAGTGCGAACAGTATCTCCTACTCACTAATATTTTCATGCAAAATTTTTATTTCCATGCTAAGAAATCACCACCTTGAGTGGAGTTTCACTTATATGATGAGGTTAAGGAGATGTCACTTCATGCTTTTTGTCCGGTCTGCAGGATACCCTTTGCCGGAAGCATCGAGGAACCACACCGTAGTGATGTGGATGAATTTATTGATAGAATTGTTGTAGGGAAACGAGGAAAGTTTCAGATGCAAGAATTACTAGTATACATTTTCATGTTCTACGTTACTTTGCAATATTCGCTAGTAGATGCTTAATTGGTCGCGGGGACAGTGGAAATCTTAGTGCTCCTGATCTCGTCATTTTGCGCCATGCTTTGTTTCGTGATACAACTTTCAGCTTAGGCGCTATTATTGCTAAACGATTAAGTCTGAACCATATGAAGGGCCCCATCTTCGGAGGCATCTTTGCTTCACGCCTTGCTGAACACTTTGAGAAACCTATTAGGCATTATGAGAAAGAGGAAAAGTTGTTGCCCCCTATTTTTCTAGATTATAAGAGTATGGTAGCACATGATTTTATCATTAAAAATAATAAGAAGATGCTTAAGTATAATTTGATATTTGATAAATCTCACTGTGAGATTATTACCTTGCCTGCACCCTCTTTGTTTAACATACTTTCAGGCACATACCTCATCTTGCGAGAGGCCATTTATGCATACTGGAGGCTGACACAAGTCCCAGCGCCTGAGCTTGAGCCACCACTTGACCCTTATCGATAGTCATTTATCAGTGGGATCCTAAGGAGATCGCCAACAAGTGGCACCCTAAGGACCCTCCTCAGTACACCGGAGAGAGTAGCTTCGATCCATGGGCATAAACCAACTTAGGCCAAAAGCTTGGGGCAGTACGTATTACTCACCGATATTACGTTCATGTTCACACACTCATGCTAATTGTCGGTGCTCATACTTTTTCATTGCACTATCCATGCTAGTTTATTTTATGTTATAAGCCTTCTTCTTGTGTGTTTGAAAAACCTTAAGAAAAACCAAAAAAAATTAGTTGTAACTTTTAGCTAGTTTACTTTCCATGCCTGTAGTAGTAGTAATTAAAAGAAAACCCAAAAATATTTCTCGTTCTTCTTTTGCTTGTTGGGAGCTTTCCCGTGTAAATAGTTTTATTTCTTTTCTTTTCTTTGGGGGTCGAGAGGAGAAGACCATGATGAAAATGTTGAGTGGCTCTCATATGCATTATTGTTGATTTAACCAAGAGCCCATATTACCTTGTCTTCTCCCTTGTATTGAATGCTTGCAGATTCCGGCTTAGTCCAATGCACGTGCACTATTATTATTATCCACACCGTTCGGTCGTGCGAGTGAAAGGCAATAATGATGATATATGATGGACTGATTGAGATGAGAGAAGCTGGTATGAACTTGACATATCTTGTTTTTGTAAATATGATTAGTTCATCGTTCCTGATTCAGCCTATTATGAATGAAACATGTTTGTGATGACAATTAGAGATTATAGTTGCTCATGCCATGCTTAATTTTCTAGGAGTTTATAATGGTTTACCTTGCGTGCAAACATTCTATTAAGATGGTTGTGATGTGGTATGATAGGGTGGTATCCTCCTTTGAACGATTCGAGTGGCTTGAATTGGCACATGTTCACGCATGTAATTGAAACAAAATCAACATAGCGTCCACGATATTTATGTTCATGGTGATTTATATCCTACTCATGCTTGCACTCATTTCTTAATAATCTTAATGGATGTTCATGACTGTTGTCGCTCTCTAGTTGGTTGCTTCCCAGTCTCTTTCTAGCCTTCACTTGTACTAAGCGGGAATATTGCCTGTGCATCCACTTTCATAAACCCCAAAGTTATTCCATATGAGTCCACCATACCTTCCTATATGCGGTATTTACCTGCCGTTCCAAGTAAATTTGTATGTGCCAAACTCCAAACCTTCAAATGAAATTTTGTTTTGTATGCTCGAGTAGCTCATGTATCAGCTAGGGTTGTCTATATCTTCCATTCTAGGTGGGTTATTCTCACGATGAGTGGACTCCGCTCCTTATTCACGAGAAAATGGCTGGTAACCGGGATGCCCAGTCCCATGCTCAAATCAAATCAAAATAAATTGCAAACAAAACTCCCCCAGGATTGTTGTTAGTTGAAGGCACCCGTTGTTTCGAACAAGCCATGGATTGATATTTGTTGGTGGTGGGGGAGTATACACTTTACCATTTTGTTTGGGAACCGCCTATAACATGTGTAGCATGGAAGATATCGAGATCTCTTTGTTGTTATGTTGACAATGAAAGTATGCCACTCAAAATATTATTTATCTCTGTTTCAAACCTCGAGCTCTGGCACCTCTGCAAATCCATGCTTCCCTCTGCGAAGGGCCTCTCTATTTACTTTTATGTTGGGTCATCACTCTCTTATTAAAAAGCACCAGTTGGAGAGCACCGCTGTCATTTGCATGCATTGCTATTAATTTACATTGAGTATGACTGTGACTGGATCTCTTTTACCATGAACTAAAATGTCTAGTTAGTCCTTGATCTTCAGGGGTGCTCTGCATTTATGTTTTGCGGTCTCAGAAAGGGCTAGCAAGATACTATCTTGTTATATCATGTTATGATTGTTTTGAGAAAGTGTTGTCATCTGACATTTATTATTATTGCTCGCTAGTTGATTATGCCACTGATATGAGTAAACATGAGACCTAAATGTTATTGTGAATATGGTTAGTTCATAATCTTTGCTGAAAACTTGAATGCTGGCTTTACATATTTGCAACAACAAGATCAAACAGAGTTTGTAAAAGTTCTTCTTTATCACTTTCAGTTTGTCAACTGAATTTCTTGAGGACAAGCAAAGGTTTAAGCTTGGGGAAGTTGATACGTCTCCAACGTATCTACTTTTCCAAACACTTTTGCCCTTGTTTTGGACTCTAACTTGCATGATTTGAATGGAACTAACCCGGACTGACGCTGTTTTCAGCAGAACTGCCATGGCGTTATTTTTGTGCAGAAATAAAAGTTCTCGGAATGACCTCAAAATCCACGGAGACATGTTTTGGAATTAATAAAAAATATTGGCGAAATATTCAGCATCAGGGGGCCCACACCCTTTCCACGAGGGTGCAAGGCACGCCCCCACGGGGCGCGCCCCCTGACTCATGGGCCCCCTGGCACCCATCCGCTTCGAAGGCCCCTTCACCCACGGTAGTGGGTGCCTTAGGCACCGCCGCCGCGGCGGGTGGAGTGGGCACCATGAGCGGCGCAGTCATCGCAGGCGGTGCGGCCATCGCGACCACCGCAGCTGGAACAGGAGCTCGGGCCGTGGGGGCGACCCAGCTCCCTCAACCTTCTGGCGAGCATGCTCATGCCGGTGCAGGTCAAAGGGACGCCCAGCTTCCGCCTCCTTGCCGAACCAGTGAGCACAATCATCGCAGTGGCGATGCCCGCTCCAGCGCAAGGAAAGATCCTCTAGCCGCGTCGACGAGGGAGGCGACACCAAGGCATGCGCTCCGTCCCATGCAGGGCGAGCGTGATAAGACCCCGAGCGGCGCCATCGATCTGCAACGACCACGCCCGCACGGGAAAGGTCCAGCTGATCAAAAGGCTGGCCACCAAGCACAGCTCCAGCCGTGCCAGACCGCCCCCACGATTGGTCCAAGGCAGCAAGAGCACAACGACGCGCCTTCTGGATCGTCTAGAAGTCGAGCGGCGTCGCGCTCTGCTTCCGACGCCATGCCAGGTAAGGTGGCGGAAGCAATAGCATGGGCTTAGTTGCTGCTAAACTTTGCCCTAGCGGCGGACAAGATGGATGAGTGGAGATCCACCATCCAAAGCCTCATCGGATTTGCTGAAGCCAACAAGTCACAACATGCGGAGCCATTGCAACCCTTGATGACAAATAGGAAGGCCCGCTCGTTGACTTCCCACAAACGAATGTTGATGTGTTTTCCTGACAACCATCTGACATCCCCGATGTTCCCAAGGAGGTAATCGAGCGCCACCTTGCTGTCTGCCCTCACGCCTGTCCCGTCAAGCAGAGGGTCAGAAAACAAGCCTTGGAGCGGTAGCAGTTTATCGCTAAAGAAATAGAGAAACTAGAAGCAGCAGGTTTGGTTAGGGGAGTGTTTTTTTACTATGTACTGCAAGGCAACAGCCTCGCAGTGTTTTATTAGATAAAATTAGGTCTTGCGGTGGTTAGGGGAGTGTTGCACCCAACTTGGTTAGCAAATCCAGTGGTGGTGCACAAAGCAAATGGGAAGTGGAGGCTTTGTATTCACTTCACTGACTTGAACAAAGCATGTCCAAAGGATCCCTTCCCCTTGCCACACGCATCGATCAGATTGTCGATTCCACTTTAGGATGTGATTTGATCTCCTTCCTCGATGCATACTCCGGCTACCACCAGATCTTCATGGCCAAAGAAGATGAAGAGAAGACCGCATTTATTACCCCATGTGGCACGTACTGCTTTGTATGTATGCCTTTCGGGCTAAAAAGAGTTGGTTCTATGATACGTCTCCAACGTATCTACTTTTCCAAACACTTTTGCCCTTGTTTTGGAATCTAACTTGCATGATTTCAGTGGAACTAACCCGGACTGACATTGTTTTCAGCAGAACTGCCATGGTGTTATTTTTGTGCAGAAATAAAAGTTCTTGGAATGACTTGAAAATCCACGGAGACACGTTTTAGAATTAATAAAAAATATTGGCGAAAGAATCAGCATCAGGGGGCCCACACCCTGTCCACGAGGGTGTAGGGCACCCCTCGTGGGGCGCATCCCCCTGCCTCGTAGGCCCCCTGGGACTCCACCGACCTCAACTCCAACTCCATTTATTCACGTTCGGGGAGAAAAAAATCAGAGAGAAGGATTCATCACGTTTTACGATACGGAGCCGCCGCCAAGCCCTAATCTTCCTCGGGAGGGCTGATCTGGAGGCCGTTCGGGGCTCCAGGGAGGGGAATCCGTCGCCATCATGATCATCAACCATCCTCCATCACCAATTTCATGATGCTCACCATCGTGTGTGAGCAATCTCATCGTAGTCTTGCTGGATGGTAATGGGTTGGATGATATTTACCATGTAATCGAGTTAGTTTTGTTAGGGTTTGATCCCCAGTGTCCATTATGTTCTAAGATTGATGTTGCTATGGCTTTGCTATGATTAATGCTTGTCACTAGGGCCCGAGTCCCATGATTTCAGATTTGAACCTATTATGTTCTCATGAATATATGTGAGTTATTAATCCTATTTTGCAAGTCAATAGTCACCTACTATGTGTTATGATCCGGCAACCCTAAAGTGACAATAATCGGGACCACTCCCGGTGATCACCGTAGTTTGAGGGGTTCATGTATTCACTAAGTGTTAATGATTTGGTCTGATACTCTATTAAAAGGAGGCCTTAATATCCCTTTGTTTCCAATAGGACCCTGCTGCCAAGGGAGGGTAGGACAAAAGATGTCATGCAAGTTCTTCTCCATAAGCACGTATGATTATATTCACAATACATGCCCACATTACATTGATGAACTGGAGCTAGTTCTATGTCACCCTATGTTATAACTGTTGCACGAGGAATCGCATCCGACATAATTATCCATCATTGATCCATTGCCTACGAGCTTTTCACATATTGATCTTTGCTTAGTTACTTTTCCATTGCCACTGTTATGATTGCTACAAAAACTACTACTGTTACTTTTGCCACCGTTACCGTTACTTCCATACTACTTTGCTACTAAATATTTTGCTGCAGATATTAAGTCTTTCAGGCGTGGTTGAATTGACAACTCAACTGCTAATACTTGAGAATATTCTTTGGCTCCCCTTGTGTCGAATCAATAAATTTGGGTTGAAAACTCTACCCTCGAAAACTATTGCAATCCCCTATACTTGTGGGTTATCATTCTACGTTTGCGAGGGCAATGCGGATCGGTTTTGAGCCTCAACTACACCGAAACATAGAAACCTACATGGATGATATAGCGGTCAAAACCAGAGACAAACCCACGCTTATCAAACACTTGGAAGAAACTTCTGCAAATTTGTGGAAGATCAACTTGAAGCTCAACCCAGAGAAATGTGTGTTTGGCGTTCCGTCCAGCAAGCTCCTTGGATTTTTTGTGTCTCATCAAGGGATAGAAGCCAACCCCGACAAGATCAGAGCAATAGAGCAGATCCAAGCCCCAAAAACTGATATGTCCATTTTCCATCATGTTTTCTTACTGTTATTTATAATGTTTTTCTGCATAATAATGCTTTATGGAGTAATTTCTAATGCCTTTTCTCTCATAATATGAAAGGTTTACTCAAAGAGGGAGAATACCGACACCTGGAATTCTGGACTTGAAAAAGCCACATCAGAGATACATATTCTGCACATCTCCAAATGAACTGAAATTCCACGGAGAATTATTTTGGAATATTTTATGATTATTTGAGAAAATAACTACCAGAGGGGGCACCTGGTGACCACAAGACACCATAGCACGCCAGATCCCCCCGGCGCGCCCTGGTGGGTTGTGGCCAGCAAAGCCCACCTCCGGTGCCCATCTTTTGGTACACAAGGTCTTTTGACCTAGAAAAAACAAGGAGAGGACTTTCGGGGTGGAGCGCCGCCATCTCGAGGCGGAACTTGGGCAGGAGCACTTTTGCCCTCCGGTGGAGCGATTCCGCCGGGGGAACTTCCCTCCCGGAGGGGGAAATCAAAGCCATCCTCATCACCAACAACCCTCTCATCTTTGGGAGTCCAATCTCCATCAACATCTTCAACAACACCATCTCATCTCAAACCCTAGTTCGTCTCTTGTGTTCAATCTTTGTACCGGAACCTCAGGTTGGTACCTGTGGGTGACTAGTAGTGTTGATTACATCTTGTACTTGATTACTGTATGGTTTATTTGGTGGAAGATTATATGTTCAGATCCATTATGATATTTACCCCTCTGATCTTGAGCATGAATATCATCTGTGAGTACATACTTTTGTTCTTGAGGTCATGGGAGAAGTCATGTTGCAAGTAATCATGTGAACTTGATATGTGTTCGATATTTTGATGATATGTATGTTATGATTCCCTTAGTGGTGTCATGTGAACGTCTTATACATGGCACTTCACCATCTTTGGGCCTATGGGAATGCATTGTGGAGTAGTTATTAGATGATGGGTTGCTAGAGTGACAAAAGTTTAAAACCTAGTTTATGCGCTACTTCGTAAGGGACCGATTTGGATCCATATGTTTAATGCTAAACCCTAGTTTATGCGCTACTTCGTAAGGGACCGATTTGGATCCATAGGTTTAATGCTATGGTTAGAGTTTATCTTGATACTTTTCTCGTAGTTGTGGATGCTTGCGAGGGGGTTAATCATAAGTCAGAGGTTTGTTCATAAGAACAACACCCGCACTGGTCCACCCACATATCAAATTATCAAAGTAGCGAACGCGAATCAAACCAACATGATGAAAGTCACTAGATGAAATTCCCGTGTGCCCTCAAGAATGCTTTGCTTATTATAGAGACCATTTTAGCCCGTCCTTTGCTACAAAAAGGATTGGGCTGCCTTGCTGCACTTTATTTACTGTTACTGTTACTTGCTCGTTACAAACTATCTTGGTATCAAACTACCTGTTACCGAAAATTTTAGTGCTTGCAGAAATTACCTTGCTGAAAACCACTTGGCATTTCCTTCTGCTCCTCGTTGGGTTTGACACTCTTACTTATCAAAATGATTGTGATTGATCCCCTATACTTGTGGGTCATCAAAAACCATCAAGGATGTGAGGCATCTGGTTGGCTATGTTGCCGTGCTGAGCAGGTTCATTTTGAAGTCCGCTGAGCGCGCCTTGTCGTTCTTCAAGATTTTGAAGAATGCAGGCCCAATGAAAGGGAACCTAGAGGCAGAGGATGCACTGCCATATTTAAAAGCCTACCTTTCATCTGCACCAGCCTTGGTCTCACCTAAACCACAAGAGTCGTTGCTGCTGTACTTAGCAACAACGAATCAAGTGGTTAGTGCTTTGTTGGTGGCACAGAGCGAAGAGGGTAATGAAGAAGCCAAAGTAGCATAGCCACCCAGTGGTGAAACAAACCTATCCTCGGCAATGTCTGGCGTTGGCAAGGAAGAAGGGACACAAGTGGAGCTGATAACCAGAAGGCGTTAGCAAAGAAGAAAATTGTGCAGCGACAAGTTTACTTTGTTTGTTCCCTCTTGCAGGGGGTTAGGTTAAGGTACTACGGGGTGCAAAAAATTGATCTTCAGCCTTCTCATGGCCTCTAGGAAATTGCGCCATTACTTCCAAGCTCATGAGATCATAGTTATGACTCGCCTTCCATTGCAGCGTATCCTGAGGAACCCCGTGGCTGCTGGTAGGATAGTGGAGTGGGCGCTGGAACTGTCAAGGTTTTCTTTGAAGTTTGCAAGCACAGCAACTATCCAAAGCCGAGCACTGGCAGAATTCATTACAGAATGGACACCAACACCTGATGAAGAGGTACCAGAAACAGCTCTCCCCAACGGAGAGACCCCCAAGTAGTGGATCATGTACTTTGATGGTGCTTTCTCACTACAAGGCGCTGGGACTGGAGTGCTTCTTGTCGCACCCACCAGAGAGCACCTCAAGTATGGCATCCAGATGCACTTCCCTAGGGAGGATGCTACTAACAACACGGTAGAGTACGAGGGGCTCCTTGCCGGGCTCAGGATTGCAATAGAGTTGGGGATAAAAAAGCTAGTCATCCATGGTGATTCTCAGCTCGTTGTGAAGCAAGTGAATAAGGATTACCAGAGCCCGCCGATGGAGGCATATGTCGAAGAAGTGAGGAGATTGGAAGAGCACATGGACGGGTTGCCAACAGAGCACATGCCCCGCACAGAGAACAGCATTGCTGACCACCTGTGGAAGTGCGCTATGCAGAAGCTCCCTATGGAACCAGGAACTTTTGTACTCCACCTAACTCAATCATCAGTTTCCCTGTCAACGTTGGACAGAAAAAGAAGAAAACTGAACACCGGCAAACATTTCCCGGCAGAGCTCCCTGGAGCTGTTGGTGAGAAGGTTGCAGGGAGGAGCCCTATGTTGGCTGGGGAGGTGCATCCTCCAGCAGAACCTCAAGCTCTCGCTGCTGAGGCTAGCGCTCCCAAAACAGAGGAGCTGCCTCTAGTCCTTGTCGTCGAGCCACAAGCTCCGGCATGGGCACAACATATAGTCCAATTCCTACAAACAGGAGAACTTCCCGATCATCCAGAGGAATCTGAAAAGGTGGCCTGCCAGTCGAGTATGTATTAGTTTGTAGATGACATTCTGTATAGAAAGAGGCTGAATAGTGTGAAGTTGGAATGTATTAGCTAGGAAGATGGAATACCGCTGTTGGCAGAGATACACGAAGGAGCGTGTGGTTCGCGCCTAGGATCAAGAGCACTTGTCGGGAAGGCTTTCCCGCAAGGATTCAATTGGCCCACCGCCCTCCGGGATGCAACTGAGCTCGTCACTAAGTGTGAAGCATGCCAGTTCCACTCTAAGAACATTCATCAAGCTCCATGGGCCCTCTAAACAACCCCTTTATCCTAGCCTTTCGCGGTCTGGGGGATCGACATCTTGGGCCCCTTTCCAAGTGCTGCCGGGGGCTTTGAATTCTTGTACGTGGCAATGGACAAGTTTACAAAGTGGCCCGAGGTGGATCCAGTGAGGAAGGTGACTACGCAATCAACTATCAAATTCTTTAAAGGATTGGTGTGTCGATTTGGAGTACCCAATAGGGTGATCACCGACAATGGCACTCAATTCATAAGTCGCGCCTTCATGCAGTATATCCAGAGCCTTTTAAGCAAGGTCTCTTTCGCCTCTGTTGCCCATCCTAGGAGCAATAGACAGGATGAAAGGATGAACGCTGAAGTGTTGTGTGGGATAAAAACAAGAACTTTTGATAAATTGTGAAAATGCGGTAGTGATGCGGAGCATCCTACAGTCATCCCCATGGACCTACCATCGTCTCATCAAGAGCCAAGAGGACCTATGACACGAGCACGAGCTAGAGCTCTCGAGAACGAGTGACTTCTTTCCTTAGTGATATCACATATGATCCACTCGAGTCATGGCTACTGAGGGAGTCCTGGATTAGGGGGTATCCGGACAACCAGACTATATCCTTTGGCCGGACTGTTGGACTATGAAGATACCAGATTGAAGACTTCGTCCCGTGTCCGGATGGGACTCTCCTTGGCGTGGAAGGCAAGCTTGGCAATACGGATATTGTTGGATTTCGGGTTCTGGCAGAACCTTGAGGTTCGAACTCTGGGGTGCGCACGGAGATTACGCTTCCTACCTACCCGTACTCGTCCGCCTCACAAAGACCTAAACTACTCAAAGAACAGTACAAGAGACACAGAGTTTATACTGGTTCGGGCCACCGATGTGGTGTAATACCCTACTCCAGTGTGGTGTGGTTGATTGCCTCTTGGGCTGATGATGATGAACACTACAAGGTGGAACAGCCTCGCGAGGGTCTGTTCTTGGCCTGGGGGATGAACTGCTAGGAGGAGTTCAATCGCCCTTCTCTCTCTCTGATGCCTATCTAACTGATTGCCGGGTAGCTAGACGTTCCGATCTTCCTAGATGCCTCTACCCTGGGGGTGTCTAGTCCTATTTATAGGCAAAGGCCCTGGGCCTCTTCCCAAATATTGAGCGAGAAGGGCGCCAACAATTGGCCATTTTGAAGGGGAACATCTGTTACACTTATCCTGACTAAAGTTTGTCCTCGCCTGCCAAAGGCTCTGGTGATGACGCTGGCTTGGGCTCCACAGTGACTTCCTCCTTGTCGTGGAGCTGGTCTTGGTCTCGTTGCACCGAAATGGGTGCCTTTGCTTGATCCTCCCACCTGCGCTTGCTCCCTTTGCACCAAAGAGGAAAGGGAGGACACTACACGGGCTGGCGCCCGCCTGGCGCCTTTGGTCGTCATAGCTTGTGTCATGGGCACCTCGTGAGGTACCCCGCCTTGATCTCTCCGCCTCCTCGTGTGCCAACCTGATGAGGCCGCGCCTGAGGAAGCTCCGTGTCGTCCCCCCCGCGAGGCTTGTCCCCTCGCGAGGTTCTTGGGTTTGTGTTGATGAAGATGGGCCGTGCTGGGCCCCCTTTGAGCCACGCCGCAGGCCGCAGGCAGGCAAGTCTGGGGACCCCCGTTCCCAGAACGCCGACAGTAGCCCCCGGGCCCAAGGCGCGCCCGGACTTGGCCGTGCTGAGAGGAGAAAGGGTAAGGGCGAAGCGCCACGGGCCCTAACAGCCTGCGGCCTTGGGCGCTGCATGGCGGTTGATTGGACGTGGGCGCCCCCGCAACCGCGCGAGTTGATAAAGGAGCGGCATCCGCCCGACTTTGCTTTTTCTGCTACCTTGGTTGATGCCCACCCACCACCCACTTAGTAGCCACTGTCGACGATTTGACTGACATGCTCGACTTCGACTCTGAAGACATCAACGGTATGGACGACGATGCAGGAGACGAACAGGAACCACTGCCCAAAGGGCACTGGGCAGCCACCTCATCCCATGATGTATACATGGTGGACACACCCAAAGAAAACGATGACGAGGAACGGAAGGACGCATCGAAGGATCATTCCCTCGAGAAGCAGTCAAAGCGGCGGCGTAAACGCCGCTCTAAAACCCGCCTCGGTAGAAACAGCGATCATATAGGCCCAGCGATAGAGAAGGGTGAGCCAGCGGACGATGAACACGGCATTGAACAACCGTCCGACGATGGCAACACGGAGAATCAAACCGAACAACCCGTCTCCGGTGAGGATAATAGTCCGGATGACATCACACCAGACAGGCTCCTGGAGCAGAAGAATCTCCATCAAAGGCTTGTCGCCACTGCGCGGAGCCTTAAAAAGCAGAAGCGAAAGCTCAAGGCTGCGGAAGATACACTCAGAATCAGATGGAGTAAAGTACTCAACACCGCAGAAAAGTATGGTGACAGTCGCCACACAAAGAGCTACCCGAAGCAAAAGCTACTACCTGAATTTGATGATGAGGCCTTAGAGCCCCCGCAATCAAAAAACAAAACAACCATCCGGTCAGAAAGACGACCTCCCGGCCAACATAGAGCGGCAAACGACGCCGCACACAAGCCAGTACGCGATCCACGAGAGGACTCACATCAAAAGGACGGCCCAACCAGATCCATCTACGGGCCAAGAAAGCGCGCTCCAGAACGCAATGCAACACAACAAAAATCCGAACACCATGGTACACCCAAATACAGGGGTGTCGCACACCCCCTATGTTTCACCGATGAGGTGCTGGACCATGAATTTCCAGAGGGATTCAAACCCGTAAACATAGAGGCATACGACGGAACGACAGACCCTGGGGTCTAGATTGAGGACTACATCCTCCATATCCACATGGCTCGAGGAGACGATCTCCATGCCATCAAGTACTTACCCCTCAAGCTCAAAGGGCCAACCCGGCACTGGCTTAAAAGCGTCCCCGAAAACACTATTGGAAGTTGGGAAGAGCTCGAGGACGCTTTTCGGGCAAATTTTCAAGGGACCTATGTCCGACCACCAGATGCAGACGATTTAAGTCATATAACTCAACAGCCCGGAGAGTTAGCCCAAAAGCTTTGGAACAGGTTTCTCACTAAAAAGAACCAAATAGTCGACTGTCTAGACGCCGAAGCCTTAGCAGCTTTCAAACACAGCATTCGAGACGAATGGCTCGTCAGACACCTCGGCCAAGAAAAGCCAAGAACAATGGCAACATTAAAAAGACTCATGACCGCTGAGTTCTACCACTGGTCGTCCCAACCGATCACCTTTGACCATCAGGATTACTCGGCAAGTATCCGGCATGCAGGATGGGCTGCCTTGGTGTTAGACCCGATAATTGACGGATACCACTTCACACAAGTCCTGATGGATGGCGGTAGTAGTTTAAACCTGATATATCAGGACACAGTCCACAAAATGGGGATAAACCCAACAAAAATCAGCCATAGCAATACTTCCTTTGAAGGAGTTACGCCAGGCCCAGAAGCCCACTGCACGGGCTCCCTGCTACTAGAGGTTATATTCGGCTTTCCCGATAACTTCCGCAGCGAAAACTTAACATTCCACATCGCTCCGTTTCAAAGTGGCTACCAAGCACTACTCGGACGCGAAGCTTTCGCTTTAACGCAATACCGCATTATGCTTCTCTCATGCTTAAGATGCCCGGCCCACGTTGCATCATTACAGTAAATGGAAATATTGAGCGCTCCTTGCGCGCGGAAGACCGTGTGGCTACTTTGGCAGCCGCACACTAAACGGCCTCACCAGTTAGAGCATTTGACAAGTCGTTAAGACCACGTACACGGTTAGACGAGTCTAGCGTAGCTATATGATTGATACCGGTTTGATGGCTATACCCCTATAACAATACAAGGGGCTCAACGCGTGTAAACAAAGTGACAAATAGGCTCAATTTTACTCATCTTGAACTGTACTTGGTTTATTTACTATAACCTACCTTTTGCACGACAACTTTTCAGCTAAGTTCCTCTCTTGTACAGATGACCATCGTGCTACACCCGTCCAGGATACGGCACAACGGAGATACAGTCACAGACGTGCAGTAGGGACCCGTTCCAAGGATTCTCTTTAGATTAAGACCCTGTGTAAACCTTTTTTACTGTCTATTGTTGATACACATCCCCCATATTCTCAGTACAACTGCGATGGATGCTGACGTATTGGCATGTGGCCATGTCAGATTACTGCACGTACCTGGACACCAGGGGCTTATAACAAAGGGCACTGCTTAGCCCGGATTACATAATAAAGACCGAATACCTTAGGGAGTGTTCGGCGTCGTGAGTTTGGCCTTATATGCATCAGCTCCGAATATTGTCTGTGGTCAAATGTTGGGTTTGCTCGGCTCCTGTGTTTTGCTGCCTTACGTTCCGCTTTATCGGCTAAGGCGGCACCAGGAGAACTATTGCGATTGTGCCCTGGTTCATCCGGACGAGCACCTCAGTAGAGAAAGCCGAAAACTGACTGTCATGATATAGCGTGAGACTGGTCAACCACTCGATGACCTAGCGGAATCTTCAGGATTCCTCCGCCTTAACGAAGGGCCGTTTCCCGGCCAGGCATGTACGCGCCCCGAATACGAATGAGCGCGGAGCCACCTGGGGCTATATAGTAGCCCCACTGTCAAACTCCTATGGCTAAGTGTAGGTGTTAAAGCATTATAGTCTAATTGCCTAGTTCGCTGCGCTATCACCTCCTTAATGGACCAAGACGTTGGATCAAGTGTGGACATGCGTCTTCTGCGAACACCCCCGCATTATATGCGTGGGGGCTGAAGCCGACGACTGCCATCTTTCTGGTTATATACATATATACATAAACGGCCGCATAGGAGGCATTATAATTCTTGTAGGCACAAGTATAAAATAGCCTTCATAATTCAGTAAAAACATTGCTTTTCAATTGGAATACATGTCATTAGAACATAATATTCTTCGAGCACTGCGCCTCTATGGAGCGAGCGCCCTCAAGAACTTCTCGAAAGTAGTGCTCGGCAGGTACTCGGCTCTTGTCCGAATCTTGGGCTGCAATGGCGGTGGCCTCCATCTCCGCCCAGTATGTCTTCACACGGGCAAGGGCCATCCGCGCAACCTCTACACACGCCGACCTATTCATCGTGTTGATGTGCGGCACTACACCAAGGAACTGCTGCACCAAACTAAAGTAATTGTTCGGCTTTGGCCTTTCCGGCCACAGATGATTCACAACAGACCTCATGGTGAGTCCGGACAATCTATTCAGCTCGGCCCATTTGGCCAACCGATCAGGCAATGGAAGCGGACGCTCTCGAACGTGAAATTGTGACCAGAACAGCTTTGCCACTTTGCGATCTTTTTGATCTCAGTAGTATTCGGCCGCATCGGCAGCACTCGCCGCTAAGTCCAGATATGCATCCGCAGAACTCCACAGCCGGTCCAAAGGGGTGTACTTAGGATCTCCGAACTTCATCCGCAGCATAGAGGGCTTCCCAGCCGCGATATCACCGGCTTGACGCAGCTCCTCCTTCATCGCTCTCATTGCAGAGCGGGTGTCTTTGGCCGCCATCGTGGCCTTTTCCAGGTCTGTCCCCTTCGCTTGATCTTCATTTTCAAGAAGCTTGCAACGGTCAGCGGCATTCTTCAATTCCACAGCCATCCTGGCTATTTCCTCCTTGCTTTGGCAGTGAGCAGCCTGTTCGGCTTTCAGCTCCTCGATTGCCTTTAAGGCAGCCGCATCGCTTTTCCTGGCTTGTTCTTTGGCTCGGGCAAGTTCCGCCCGAAGGTCCTCCACGGCCGCAACTCCATCTGCATTCAAAAACATGTTATAGATACTGGCATCATGCTCCTCTTATCATGTGTCACTGGAGAAATTACATACCTTGCGCCTCATCAAGCCGCTTATTGACAAGTACGATGTCGGCATCTGCCACGTCAAGCTGCCGTTTTAACTTGGCAAACTCATCAGTCCAGTGGGCCACCGGACACTTCGCCACCTGCATATTAAGGCGGCAAGATTATTCCTGGGATTATGATCCTCTATGCGCCGTCGTCTTCGACGGCACCCAGAGTCTCAGGGGCTACTATCTACACAGGGCACATCTAAAATGTGCGGTACTGTAAAAAATGTACATCATTTCACGTACCTCAAAACCCGTCAGCAGACTCATAACAACTTCATGCAACCCGCTTTCGGCGGACGAAATTTTGTTCATCACCGCACCCATCGATGCGCGGTGCTCTTCTGAGATAGCCGATCTCTCTAGCAGATCCCTCAGTACGTCCGACCGCACACCTGACGGAGCCGGACTCTTTTGAATGCTCTCTTCAAGAGCCGGATACTTAGGACTTCGGGTGGCCACATAACTACCTCCTGGCCTTGCCGGATCAGGAGAAACCCTCTGCGATGACACCTCGGCGTCGCCTGCCTCATGAGGCGGTATGGCAGGGGTGGCGTTCCGCTCTCCATCATCTCTGGAAGAAGATCCCCCGAAGACGAGCTCTGCTGAGAAGGGCTAAGATCCGAACTGCAAGATAAATGCTTCGGTTACTTTCCTCAGAGGTAAAGCAAGGTTTTTCATTATGAAGTACCCTTTTTACTTACAGCTCGGTGGATGGCTGATCCCCTTGAGGGCATAGTGCGGCCAGGGTATCCCCCGGTACAGGACCCTCTGGCGAAGATTTCTTCCCCCGTTTAGAGACCATTGTCTCCGGGTCCTCAGAGGCGGTCCTCTTTCTTCCCTGGGGAGAGGAAGTTTTGGTTCCTCCTCCCCGGCTGACCTCCTTCGTGGAGGCGCTAGCCTCCTTGTTCCCCCCTTTATCTTCTCCTGAAGGCACTTGATAAGGCGCAATCTCCAGCATCCTGGTCACCACGAGGTCTGGTGAGGTCTCAGGGAGGGGGGGGCGGACACCTGATCAACTTTGCCTTCGCTATCCAATCCTGGTCAAAGAGCGGCTTTTTAGAGCAACGTTGCGATAAATAAACAGACTGTGTGTTCGGATGCGGGGCTACTTACTTGGGTATCCGGGCGATGGCTGCTTAGACTTGCATCCTCAGTGATGTCCGGACACATTATTTGTGGTCCGAAGAACAACTTGTACATCTCCTCGGGCGTCATGCCGAGGAAGTGTTGAAGTGCTCACGGTCCCTCCGGATTGAACTCCCACAGGCGGAGGGAACGGTGTTTGCAGGGCAGGACCCGAGGAATTAACATAATTTGCATCACCATGACCAGACTGACATCTCTCTCAAGGAGATCTCGGATGCGGCTCTGCAATGTGGGCACATCCTTTACTGGCCCCCAGTCCAGCCCCTTGCTGACCCATGATGTTAGTCGTGGCGGGGGACCCGAGCGAAAGACAGGTGGGGCCACCCATTTGGTACCCCTGGGAGCTGTGATATAAAACCACTCTTGTTGCCATAAACTGGACACCTCCTGGAAAGAGCCCTCGGGCCATGGAGCATCGGCGTTTTTGCTTATTATGGCCCCTCCACACTCTGCGTGTCGCCCCTCGGTCATCTTCGGCTTCACTTTGAAGGTCTTGAGCCACAGTCCGAAGTGAGGGGTAATACAGAGGAAAGCTTCGCACACAATGAGGAACGATGAGCTGTGGAGGATGGACTCCGGAGCTAGATCATGGAAGTCCAGTCCATAATAGAACATAAGCCCCCTCACAAAGGGATCTGACGCGAAGCCTAGCCCTCGAAGGAAGTGAGATACAAACACGACGCTCTCACCGGGCTTGGGAGTGGGAATAACCTGCCCTTGAGCAGGCACCCTATGTGGGATTTCGCCGGTCAGGTACCTGGCCTCCCGTAGCTTTATCACGTCTTCCTCCATGACGGAGGAAGGCATCCACCAACCTTGAAGGTTGGATCCGGACATAATCGGACGTCCGAAGCGCCTGAACCTGAGCTTTGGGTGTTGGAACTCGAGGCGGGAGGCGGATTCGATTAAGATCGAGAGGAAAAAGAATAGGCCTTGGTCTCTTTATAAAGAGGTTGAATACCAAGAGCCCTCCTCGTGACCGTTTGGGACTTACCTTCAATCGAGGGGCCATACCAACATGCACGATTGGGTTACCCACGTCCGTATTGATGGGAATCCCGGTATGAAGACTTGTGGAAATATTATTCTCTCTATGGTGGAATGTGGAACTTGTTTTGCAGAGCCGGACACGTTCCTCGTGTTCAAAATATTTTATGAAGTATTCGGAGGAGGAACCCGCCTTGCAATGCCAAAGACAAATCTGCGCGCCGGACTCATCGTCATTGAAGCCCAGTTCAGGGGCTACTGAGGGAGTCCTGGATTAGGGGGTATCCGGACAGCCGGACTATATCCTTTGGCCAGACTGTTGGACTATGAAGATGCCAGATTGAAGACTTCGTCCCGTGTCCGAATGGAACTCTCCTTGGCGTGGAAGGCAAGCTTGGCAATACGGATATGTAGATCTCCTTCCTTGTAACCAACTCTGTGTAACCCTAGCCCCCTCCGGTGTCTATATAAACCGGAGGGTTTAGTCCATAGGACAAGATATACAACAATCATACCATAGGCTAGCTTCTAGGGTTTAGCCTCTTCGATCTCGTGGTAGATCAACTCTTGTAATACCCATATCATCAATATCAATCAAGTAGGAGTAGGGTTTTACCTCCATCGAAAGGGCCTGAACCTGGGTAAAAACATCGTGTCCCTTGTCTCCTGTTACCATCCGCCTAGACGCACAGTTCGGGACCCCCTACCCCAGATCCGCCGGTTTTGACACCGATAGCTACTACCTAAGTCTGATATGCTATGCATGATCAGGTGTCAAGAGGACCCTCCCGGAGATGTACATGAAGACGGACAAGTAGCCAAGTCCATGGATGAAGAGAACCAACGGGAAGAGTCAAGAACACCTCCCAGGCCCCGGACATCCGGTCCAAGCGCGGAAATCCTGCCAGAAGCCCGGACATCCGGCGCCACACACCAGAGCCTACAGAAGCTGCCTCCACCAGCCCGGACATCCGGCCCTTCGGGAAGGCCCGGACATCCGGCCCGTCGCCGGGACTTCCGGCCCCGTCTGTTTGCGCACAGTAAAGGGCCAAAGCCCATGTACCCCTTCGCCCCCTAGACTATATATACTCCTTCTCCTCCATATTTCTAGGTTTACCATCGGTTTAGCTCATATGTGAGATAGAGCATTGCTCATCCATACGGATCTGCTCCACCAGAGAGACCGCGGCCCCTCTACGGAGACGATCCACGTTGGATTCAAGACCCCCTTCTTGGGTGGCCCCATGAGACCTCCTCACGGAGAAGAACCGGTTACCCTTTGTATCGTCCTTTGTTGGATTTGGATCTTGTATCTCCCCTTGTGTTTCGAGGATCTAGCATATGTGTGACTATATCTTGTTGGTTTGAGAGTTCCTCTTGTATCTTCCCTTGTGATTCCCCGTGTGTTCTTCGTGTTCTTAGTTGGGATCCGCTCCTTTCGTGAAAGATCAGCCGAATAGGGTTCCACCCTACATCATCTTGGTATCATGAGCCACGTTGATCATGATTTCGGAGCCCCCTCTCATTGTTTACTAGCCTAGTTTTGTTGCTTTTGTTCCTAATTCGAAAATTGCCCCACAAAAATAGCCCCAATTTTTTTGTGTAATTTGTTGGTGTGATGAAGTTTTGTTGGACTTGATCCGCGAATTTCGTGTGTTGCAGGTAGATCTAGCTTTCCCACATCTTTACCCCAATTTCCATCCACAAAATCTTCCAAATTTTTGCCCCGGATTTGACCTCTCCACATGGTGTTCATCGAGTTCGTCCACGGATCCACAGCCCGGACTTCCGGCCCGCCCCGGACATCCGGCGACCAGCCCGGACATCCGGCCCCTGACAGCATCACTTCCATCCACCGCTCCAATTCCGCCTAACTTTCGTCCAATTTTGTCCCGGTGCCCACATACATTTCCGCATACCACCACCACTTCCGCATAGCACCACCATAACTTTACCGCTACCAACTCCAAGAATTTTGACCCGTTTTCCTTTGAGAATTTTAGTTGTGGTTTCCGTGTCCTATTGTGTTTCGGCTATTTAGGTACGGTTCGACATCAACATCACCACCGCTCATCTTCGCCAAGGACTACTATGAACGGATACATCATTTTGGTATCAACCTCACCTTGGTATCATCTTGGTATCGTGATATCATCATACTTTCTTGCATTTGCATTGATAACCCCATAGCCTTACTTTTGCGTCACTTACCCATCGAGACTAGCCTTTGAGTATTGCCGGCAACGTGACTTGTCCACATTAGTGATCATACTTCCCATAGCATACATACCATATCATCGTGTTGCATATCGTGGTATCATCTCTTGTGTCGCAAAGTTGCCGTGGCATACGCAATTGCTATCTTGGTTCGTGAAGCATTGCATGAGAAAAGAGCTCACACAACAAAGAGCCAAACAAGCTTTTAAGCAAAAAGGAAAGATAAGCAAAGAGCTTATAAGCAAGAACCATAGCATCATACAACATTAAGATTGTCATACTCGATCATCTTGGATCATATCATCGGTATACCATACATATAGCATACTTGGGATAGAAGTCATTGCATTTTTGCTTAGTAGGTTGTGCACAAGTTCGTATCCACCATTGTGCAATCGTGCTAGCGTCTCTCTAGTGTTATGCAACAAGAGCATTTTCGTGGATTCCACATTTTGGCTTGTCCCTTGGTTGCACAACCCCATCTTATCTATTTGCATGTGTGTTTCTGTGTACCTTATCTTGCTTTTGATCTACTTGTTGCATTTGCAAATTTGCGAATCTTTTACAACATTATTGAGTCTCACTTACAATTGCATCAAATTTTGTGCCACCATCCTAACTGAGCTCTACCATAAGCTTTTACTTGTGTAGGTGTGAGAAACCGACAAGAATTGGTACCAATTGTGCTATTTCCTTGTTACACATTAGAGTGATCTTTGATCCATCTTCAACATTGGTCAAGGTACATTTGGTATTGGTTCATATCTTTCTCCCACTCACATATCTTTTTTTGGAACGATGGATAGGCCAAGTACTTCTACCAACCCACTCTTCCTTGAGCAAGACGACAACCCGAACAACTACGTCACCAAACTACACCTATTTGGTACACAACGAGCTTTGCATGAAGAGCAACTAGCAATGAGCGACCACATCGACAACCTCCCACCGACTTGCGACTCTCTGAGCAACGCACAAGAGACTACTTCGACAACAAGCTCGAAGAGCACAAGCATGAGAATAACGCAAGAATGGACGAGATTCGTGCCTTGTTGGTCAACCACTCTTCTACCACTTAGTCCTACTCAAGACGGAGCCGCTCGAGTCGACACTCCGATGACACTATCTCCGGCTCAAGTACCCCGACATTGAACACTCTTCGTTGTGCCGCGCGTCAAGATCGTCAAGAAAACCGCAATCCTCTACACGACAACGACTCTCAAGAGCAAGATCGTGCGCAAGAACATCGACACCATCAAAATCAAGCTACATTCTCGCAAGCACAAGAACGACAACGCCAACGACAACAAGAACAAGAGGAACGAGCGTGACAACATCAAGATGCACAAGACACCGAGGCATAATGTCAAGAACAACAACTACGTGAAGCTCAAGCACTTGAGGAGCAACGTGCCCTTCGAGATTCAAGTCAAGCCGTAGCCAACCGAGGTCGACAAGCTCGTCTACATCAAGAAGCACTTCGCGACGGAGCACAAGAGAGGATTTTCCAAGCATGCGTGCATCAACAAGTTCCTCGTCAAGCTCGACAAGATCCTCCACAAGCTCGCCAAGAACATCAAGTTCAACAAGATCAACATGACAATGTAAATCCTCCAAGACAAGAACAACATGAGTTCGACAACCCTCCTCGCCAAGAGCAACATGAGATTGTCAATCCTCAACGATATGGGTGTCATCATCCCCGACCCCAACACAATGAAGAGCAACAATACGGCAAGCTAAAGTTCACCATGGACAAGTTCTCCGGAAGCAATGACCCCGAAGAGTACCTATCATGGGCATTGAAGGTTGAAAAAATCTTCCGCTTGCACAACTACGAAGAAGAGAAGAAGATCGCAATGGCATACCTTGAGTTCCAAGACTATGTATTCATTTGGTGGGAACAAGTCATTGAGCGCCGAGAGGCAAGAGGTGAACCACCCATCACTACTTGGGCGCAAATGAAGGATGTTATAAGAGCACGTTTCGTGCCAAACTACTACAACCGCGACCTCTTCAAGAAACTCTAACTACTCAAGCAAGGAACCAAGAGTGTTGAAGAGTACTACAAGGAAATGGAGATTGCCATGATAAGAGCCTATGTCACGGAAGATGATGAGCAAACGGTGGCACGTTTCTTGAATGGACTCAATCATCCTATCAAGAAGATCGCCGACTTCCAACCATACTCGAACCTCATTGAGCTAGTGCACCAAGCTACCAAAGCGGAACGTCAAGTGCAAGATGAAATCAAATATGCCAAGTTCTCATCCAAGTCATATGGCTTCTCCAACTCTCAAGCGTCAACGAATCCAACACCTTCTACCTCAACCAAGCCATCTACAAACAACGGCGACAAGTCAAGTTACAAGAAAACTTCGACAAGCTCAAGTCGTCCTCCTACTTCAAGCAACTTCAAGCCGAAAGCTTCATCATCATCTACCCCAACCGATGAGACCATCAAGACATGTTCCTTCAAATGCTTCACATGCGGCGACCGAGGCCACAAGTCCTTTGAGTGCACAAACAAGCACACCATGATCCTCAACAACGACGGAACCTATGATTCAATGAGTGAAGGAGAAATGGAAGCCCTTGAGCAAGTGGCCATGCACCGGTAACTGAACAACGAAGATGAAGATGATCAAGTCTTTTGTGATGAAGATTCGAGCCTCGCTCTTGTTGTCTCCAAGGTCTTGACTCTTCAACATCAACAAGACGAAGACCAAAGAGGCCAAATCTTCCACACAAAGGTCGGCATCAATGGAAGGTCCATCAAGGTCATCATCGATGGAGGAAGTTTCCATAACCTCGCAAGTGAAGAACTATGCTCCAAGCTTCAATTGGTCAAGATGAAGCACCCGCACCCCTACAGGGTTCGATGGCTAAGCGATACCGACACTTTGCAAATCAAGCATAGAGTACAAGTCTCTTTCAAAATCAGAGCATACGAAGACACTTTGGAGTGTGATGTCATCCCAATGACCGTTTGCCACCTCCTCCTTGGACGGCCATGGCAATTCGACCGAGGTGTCATCCACAACGGGCGTACATATCATTATAGCTTCAATATGAAAGGAAAAGAGTATGTGCTACTACTTATGTCTCCGAGCCAAGTGATCGCCAGCAAGCAAGCCACCCATCATGGAGAGAATAGTGAGAGAGCGAGCCACCAAAAAGAGAGTGAGCGCCACAAGCCCAAATTGAGTGCCTCCACGATGAGCGACAAGAAGAACTTACTCCTATTTGCCACCAAACGTGAGATGAGAAAAGTGTGTGAGAACCCAGCAAGTGTTATGCACTATGTCCTTTTGTGCAAGGACGAAGCACCAAAAGCTAACACCTCTCACAATCTACCTTTAGTGTTATCTTCTCTATTGCAGGAATTCCAAGATGTTTTCCTCGACGAGCTACATCCGGGTCTACCTCCACTACGAGGCATCGAGCACCGCATCGACCTCATCCCTAGAGCGCGACTTCCAAACAAGGCTCCCTACCGAGTCAACCCCGAAGAAACCAAATAAATACAAAGGAAAGTAAAGCATCTCATAGATCATGGACATGTGCGTGAAAGTTTGAGTCCTTGTGCTGTACCAGTCATTCTTGTGCCAAAAAGAGAAGGTAGCTTTCACATGTGTTCCGGTTGTATACCCATCAACGCTATCACTTTCGCTATAGGTACCCCATTCCACGCCTCGATGGTATGCTTGATGAGCTTAGCGGTGCCACTGTTTTTCCAAAATTGATCTTGAAAGTGGTTACTATCAAATTCGCGTACAAGAGGGTGATGAATGCAAAACTGCTTTCAAAACTAAGTTTGGTTTGTATGAGTGGTTAGTCATGCCTATGGGTTTGTCCGAAGCACCCGGTACTTTCATGCATCTTATGCATTATGTGTTTCACCCTTATATTGGTGAATTTGTTGTTGTCTACTTCAACGGTATACTTATTTTTAGCAAATCTCTCAAAGAGCATGTCACCAACCTTCGCACCATGCTACAAACTCTTCGAAAGAGTGTATTTATGCTAATATGGAAAAATGCCTTTTTGGCATTGATAAGCTTGTTTTCTTGGGTTTTGTAGTATCTTCCAAGGGTGTTCATGTTGATGAATCTAAGATCAATGCTATTAAAACTTGGCCCCAACCAACCAATCTGCAACAAGTGTGTAGTTTTCTTGGTTTAGCCGGTTTCTACCATAGATTTGTGAAGGATTTTAGCACTATTGCATCTCCTTTACATGCTTTGAGCAACAAGAATGCTCCCTTTGTTTGGGGACCATCGCAAGATAGTGCATTCAATGAGCTTAAGAATTTGCTTACTCATGCTCCCGTGCTTGCATTACCAAACTTTGACAAACCTTTTGAAATTCATTGCGATGCTAGTGGTAATGGCATAGGATTTGTGTTAACGCAAGAGAAGCGCCCCATAGCATAATTTAGTGAAAACTTTCCGGAGCGCAACTCAATTACGCCATCTATGACAAAGAGCTATATGCTTTAGTGCGAGTTTTGCATGAATGGGAACATTACCTTCGCCCTCATGAATTTGTCATCCATACCGACCATGAAACGCTTAAGTATCTTAAGGGTCAAACTAAGTTGAACAAGCATCATGCTAAATGGAGTGAGTTTACTGAGTCATT
Organism: Aegilops umbellulata; assembly: GCA_032464435.1. Lineage (NCBI taxonomy): Eukaryota > Viridiplantae > Streptophyta > Magnoliopsida > Poales > Poaceae > Aegilops > Aegilops umbellulata. Next base: position 308,198,984 of record CP136055.1, on the reverse strand, counting down.
TCCTTATGTCATCAAGTATATCAAAGGAACGGAGAATGTTGTGGCAGATGCGCTTTCCCGTATATGCATGCTTGTTACTCAACTTGAATTGAATGTCATTGGCTTTGAGCATATAAAAGACTTGTATGAGCATGATCCTACTTTTGCTATTCCTTATGCCAAATGTTTGACGCATACATCCTGGGAACGATATTACATCAAAGATGGTTAACTTATGAGAGCTAACAAACTATGCATCCCCGAGTCTTCTCTTCGTTTGTTGCTTTTGCAAGAACCTCATGGAGGAGGACTAATGGGACATTTCGGACGCGACAAGACATTTGCCACGCTCTCCGAGAACTACTTTTGGCCAAAGATGTTTCGCGACATCAACCGCTTCACCAACCGATGCTCTACATGTCGCAAAGCTAAGTCCAAAGCTCAATTTCATGGACTCTATGCCTCTTCCAATTCCGTACCAACCATGGGAAGATATTAGCATGGATTTTGAGCTTGGTTTTCCTAGAACTGGAAATGGAAAGGATACCGTCCTTGTTGTTGTGGACCGATTCTCCAAAATGGCACATTTCATTCCATGCAACAAGATAGACAATGCTTCACATGTCGCAAATATCTTTTGTAGGGAAATCTTGCGCCTTCATGGAGTGCCAAAGACGATTGTCTCAGACCACAACATCAAGTTTTTGAGTTACTTTTGGAAGACTTTGTGTGCCAAGCTCGGAATCAAGCTTTTGTTCTCTTCGGCATACCATCCACAAACCGACGGCCAAACAGAGGTGAAGAACCGCATGCTCTCCACTCTACTACGGGTGTTGATAAAGAAGAACATCAAGGAGTGGGAGGAGTGCCTACCTATCACCGAGTACGCCTACAACCGTGCAAGAGATTCGACTACCGGCAAGTCCCCCTTTGAGGTCGTCTATGGCTTCAACCCGTTGTCACCATTGGATATTCTACATATAGCGCTACAAGAGCGCACAAAGAAGATGCATGAAGATACAAGGCACACCATCGAGCGCCAAGTACAACAACTCGCGACCAAGATCAACGTCAACAAGCAACCCATGATATTCAAGATTGGAGATCTTGTGTGGCTACACCTTCCCAAGGAACACTTCCCCAACGAACGCAAGTCCAAACTTCTACCACGAGCGGATGGACCCTTCAAAGTGCTTGCACGCTACAACAACTACGCCTACAAGATCGACCTCCCACGGGACAAGTACTCCGTGAGCGACATCTTCAACGTCAAAGATCTCTCCCCGTACCATGGTGATGAGGATTTCGATCCGAGGTCAGATCTTTCCCAAGAGAGGGGAGATGATGCAGAGCATCCTAGAGTCATCCCCGTGGACCTACCATCGTCTCATCAAGAGCCAAGAGGACCTATGAAACGAGCATGAGCTAGAGCTCTCAAGAATGAGGTGACTTCTTTCCTTAGTGATATCACATATGATCCACTCGAGACATGGCTACTACCTAAGTCTGATATGCTATGCATGATCAGGTGTCAAGAGGACCCTCCCGGAGATGTACATGAAGACGGACAAGTCGCCAAGTCCATGGGTGAAGAGAACCAACGGGAAGAGTCAAGAACACCTCCCAGGCACCGGATATCCGGCCCGAGCCTGGAAATCCGGCCAGAAGCCCGGACATCCGGCGCCACACACCAGAACCTACAGAAGCTGCCTCCACCAGCCCAGACATCCAGCCTCCTAGCCTGGACATCCGGCCCTTCGGGAAGGTTCGGACATCCGGCCCGTCACCAGGACATCCGGCCCCGTCTGTCTGCGCACAGTAAAGGGCCGAAGCCCATGTACCCCTTCGCCCCCTAGACTATATATACTCCTTCTCCTCCATATTTCTAGGTTTAGCATTGGTTTAGCTCATATGTGAGATAGAGCATTGCTCATCCATACGGATCTGCTCCACGAGAGAGACCGCGGCCCCTCTACAGAGACGATCCACGTTGGATTCAAGACCCCCTTCTTGGGTGGCCCCATCAAGACCTCCTCATGGAGAAGAACCGGTTACCCGTTGTATCGTCCTTTGTTGGATTTGGATCTTGTATCTCCCCTTGTGTTTCGAGGATCTAGCATATGTGTGACTATATCTTATTGGTTTGAGAGTTCCTCTTGTGTCTTCCCTTGTGATTCCCCGTGTGTTCTTTGTGTTCTTAGTTGGGATCCGCTCCTTTCATGAAAGATCGGCTGAATAGGGTTCCACCCTACATCATGTAGGCGCTGGCTTGATGAGTTGCCGGTGGTTCTTTGGTCAACCAGAACGACACCGAATCGAGCTGCTGGCCAGACTCCCTTCTCCCTAGTATATGGTGTAGAAGCAGTACCCCCCATGGAACTCACATATGGGTCACCTCGAGTACTTTCCTACGATGAAGTAGTGCAAGAGCAGCTGCGGCATGATGATGACGCACTCCTCGTAGAGGATCATCTCCAGGAAGCTGTACATGATGCATGATACCAGCAAGCCTTGCTAGCCACAGGGTTCACACCCGGAGCCTTGAGGAAGGCGACCTTGTCCTTAGGCGCGTTCAGTCCGCCAAGGGTGCAAACAAGTTAACGCCAAAGTGAGAAGGCCCTTATCGGGTAGTACGTGTCAGCAGACCTGTCGCAGTCCGTCTGGAGTCCAAGGATGGCATCCCAATGCAAAACTCATGAAATATTGAGCATCTTCGCAAGTTCTACCTGTAAGGCGTGGTTGCCGGGCGTTGGCCCGGCAGCCTGTTTTGTACAAGCATAGTCCCCGGGACTTGTAACCCTTTGTACAAATCCAGGCGCAGGCCCTGTGCGTAGCTGAATAGAACAACGTGTTTTCACAAAACTTGGATGCTGGATTTCTTGTTTGCCTAAGTATGATCTTGTTGTGATTACACTAGTTCTTAGATAAGATGATTTACATGTTGTAAAGGTTCGTGTGCTATCCCTTTCCTCTTTTTCTTTTGATGAAAACAGAATGATTTTCTCACGGGCATGAAGGATAGAAGCAAACAAGCCCGTGCTTTCTTATCTAAACAATAAGAAGAACAATAAAGAGAGATAAGTTCACTTTGTTACTCCTCATCACTCTGTGTAATACTTATGTATGTGAAACTTGCATGTAAGGAAACCTTGTCGCATCTGTCATTCGCGCTCCTGTCCTTGGTTCGAGTCCACTCGACAAGCTTGGTTGTAGCTGCATTTGAGGAGACTGGCAAGGGACCAGCCTTTAGTCGCGCTCCTCATCCGTTTTTGAGCTCATTAAACGAGGTTTGGTACTAGCTGCATTAAAGGCCGGCAAAAGGCTTTGCCGAAAACTTTGCTTACAAAAGAGTACTGAGGGCTCATCCTTCAGTATGTCTAAGTACATGTACAAGTATCTGGCAAGCTCTTCTTTCAAAGTTATGTGAACAAACAAGTACAGATCATACGAGTACTAACATGGATAAAGGATTACATAATTTCGATCCAAATTTGGCAAATGCCTATATTTTTTGATTTTAAAAGATAAGAGCTCCGTAATGCCTTTCTTGTCCCTCTCCTCCTAGGAGTTACATTGAGAAGAGAAGAAGGCAAAAGGAGCACCTGGGCGGAAGCCTAGCCTGACTCCGTCAGGACCAATGGGATGCAGCCTGACAAGATCGGGAGGGCACCTTCCTAGCAAGGAAGAAGAGGCCAGAGATGGAGAGAGCAGCTAGGTGATGCCATCGTCACCCTCCCCAGGACTAGAGAGACGCGGCTCGGTAGGGACCCTGGCAGGGAAGACGAAGCCAGACTCCACGATTGTCGGGATCCAGCTGGAGGAAGCGGTGACGTCTAGGCCGGGGTTCAGCTACAGATGGTGGTGTTGCTGGTGCCTGGCTGAAGGTGACGGTGCGTCGGGTGTTCAACCGGAGTCCGAGTCATCATATTCGTGCTTGACGACCAGGGGATTGCAGTCACCGTCTTCACTGTCAGTGTCCTCCTCGTCGCTGTAGCTCAAGGAGGAGCTTTCATCGTTGCTCAAGCTTTCCATGCAGCACCCTGGGCGAGCACCTGAGCGGTCGAAGACCTTGATGGAGAGCATGTCGGACTCCACCAACTTGAAGCGGAGGACGTGCCCTTTGGTAAGGTAGTGGGCGCGAGCAAAAATCTACCACACATGCTTGAGAAGCATGACGCGAGGCACGGGGAACTCGACGTTCACCCACACGGAACCATTGTAGCAGCCGCTCATGCGCAACCGCAGCCCGAGTGGATGGTCGACCTCCATCACCCTAGAGAAGGGATGAGGAAGCCGCAGGCGGCTGCGTGCAGGATCGTGCAGCTTGACGATGAACTCCAGGGTCGTTCCCTCGCATGGACTTCTATCAATGTTGGAGCCGTTGGAGGAGGAACGTCGAGCGCACCGCTCCGTCCACCTCGGCCACGGGTACTGCGTTGACCCTGTCCGCGCCCCGCAACTCCACCTCGTGCACTGGATCTAGCCTCTGCAACTGCGGTGGAGGCAGGAGCAGGGTGTCGAAGGGAAGCTCTCGTCGCCATATCCGAAGCACTAGTGCGGCCTCTTCCTCTTGCCATGGTGGAATAAGTAGCAAAGTTGGGGGAGAGAGGAATGGTGGTTGGGTAACGCCACTCCCCCATGCCTCCTTTTATGGCAGGAGCGAGGGTGGGGGAGGGGTTGGCTCTCCGCTATTCTGGGGCAACTGCCCCGCTCTCCCAATCCATCCCTCTACGCCCCTGTACGGCGTCCAGATTCATCGGTCGCCCCACTACGCCAATCCGGAGCGATGTGTGTTCTACCAAGGCACGTGTTCTCGCGCCCTGTGGGTCCACCACCAACCCCGCACAATGCATGTGGTGCGCATGGCGGAAACGGCAGGCATAGTGGGTGAGCTAAGGTAAAGGGGCAGTTACCCCAGTTCACGCGCAGACACCCAGATGGATTCCCGTGGACGCGGGTGCCCCTGGTTTACAACATGAGCAACACACGTCGTCTGAGTATGAAGGTACCATGGGACCCCTGGGAGTTGACCCAAGTCCAGGTTAATGAAGAAGCAAAGAAGATCTAAAAACACAAGCACCTCAACCCCGGCAAGGTCAGTATGTATGCCTGTGCATTGGTTGGGCCTACTTCAATGATGTCCAACGACACGTATGGACCAGGCCCGGGGGCTCCTGTCGGTGCAACAAACATGTGTGTTTGCCGACCTGACTCATGCGCCGACGTACGGTCGATCATACATCAAGTACCAATACATAAAACAAGATAAGCCAGAGAAACCACTCTTCACGAGATTAAGGAGCGCATTAAGAAGACCAAAGTGACCAGTAAATCTCCCAGGAAGGTCTCCCTTGCGTGGCAGCTGAGCCTGACAGGGTCGAAACTACACCTGGGGCTAAGCCCAGACCGCCCCGACAGGGTTCCCGGAGCCGCCAAGATCAGAGCCCGACAGACTCCGTGCCGGCAAGCCTCCGCCTGGACGCCACCGCTCCACCTCATCATATGCCAGTCACTAATGAGTGCGGTGTCGAGCTCTCGAGTGGCTAGGTGGATCCTGTCAGGTACGTGGCAACCTGCTGGAGAAAAGATTAACTTTATTGACACCTGTCTTGATGGCGTGTCACACTAATGAGAGGTAGTTGGGTAATCAACGTGGCAGTCCTGCCGGCTTTCAACCTCCGCATGACACCTAGTAGTGCATTTAATGCACTTTGTCCCAACTGCCAGAGTTAGGTATGATAACACTATTAGCTATCTAATCACGCTGTAATGACTATTTTTCCACTATGGTCACCCCTTAAGCTATAAAAGGAGGCCCAAGGCAACCTAGCAAAGGGTTCGAATCTTTGATACCTCAATACTGTACACGCGTAGTCGCTCTCCCCGAGGCACTCTTGCCGGCTTGAGCACTGTGTGTCTTTGTGTTCCTCTAGATCCATCCACCAAAGAAGGAGTAGGGTTTTACGCTGCAAAGCTACCCGAACCTGGGTAAAAGAGAGTTGGAGAGGGGGAAGGATGATATGTCTCCAACATATCTATAATTTTTTATTGTTTCACGCTATTATATTACCAATCTTGGATACTTTATATGCAATCTTATATCATTTTTTGGGACTAGCCTATTGACTCAGTTGCCAGTGTTAGTCGCAGTATTTTGCTTGTTTTTTTGCTTTTCAAAAAAGCAATACCAAACGAAGTCCAAACTTGATGAAACTTTATGGTGATTTTTCTGAACCAGAAGTGACACTAGAACGTTATGGAGGAGGCCAGAAGATCTACGGGAGAGCGATGAGCTCACCCAGCGCGCCCCACGTGGGGCGCCCCTGGGCTCGTGGGTCCTATGCAACTCCGTTTGATCTGATTCCAACTCTATAAATTCCCAAATAATCCCAAACCAAACACTTTTTCCGCCGCTGGAAGCTTCTGTTCTTCTGTGATCCCATCTGAAGGCATTTTCAGGTACTCTGTTGGAGGGGGAATCGATCATGGAAGGCTTCTACATCATCCATGCTACACCTTCAATGTTGTGTGAGTAGTTTACCACAGACCTACAGGTCCATGGCTAGTAGTTATATGGCTTCTTCTTTCTCTCTGGTCTTCAATACAAAGTTCTCCATGATCTCCATGGAGTTCTATCCGATGTAATCTTCTTTTGCTATTTGTTTGTTGGGATATGATGAATTGTGGGTTTATGATCAGATTATTCATTTAAAGTAATTGAGTCTTTTTTGAACTTTATTTTGCATCATTGTTATAGCTTTGTATTGCTCTCCCTTCGATCTATTTAATTTGGCCAACTAGATTGATTTATCTTCAGTGGGATAGGTGCTTTGTGACATCTTGCGGTGTCCTCACCTAGTGACAGAAGGGGTAGTGAGGCACGTATTTGTATTGTTGCCATTAAGGGTAAAATGATGGGGTTTAATGATATTACTTGGTTTTATTCTGTTTACATCATGTCATCTTGCTTAAAGAGTTGCTCTGTTGGTCATAAATTTAATACCATAGATGCATGCTAGATAGCAGTCGATTTTGTGGAGTAATAGTAGTAGATGCAGAATCATTTCGGTCTACTTGTCACGGACGTGCTTCCTATATACATGATCATTGCCATGAATAATATCAAAACTATGCGCTTTTCTATCAATTGTCCAACAGTAATTTGTCTACCCACTGTATGCTATTTATTTGAGAGAGAAGCCTCTAGTGAAAACTATGGCCCCCGGATCTATCTTTATCATATTAGTAAAACCAAAAATACCTTGCTGTAATTTATTTACCTTTCTTTTGTTTTTAAATTTATCTATCTACCATTTCTAGATTTAATCCTTATAGGAAACGAGTTCAAGGGGATTGACAACCCTCTTGCCCGCGTTGGGTGGAAGTATTTGCTCTTGTGTGTGCATGTACTATTCACTAGGATTTGTGTGGTTCTCCGTTTGTTTCGATAAACCTTGGTTCTCACTGAGGGAAATACTTATCAGCTACTATATTGCTTCCACATCCTCTTCGGGGAAAATCCCAATGCAACTCACAAGTAGCAAAGGGCTCCTCCTAACCCCTAGGCCGGCGCACCCAGGATGGAGTCCTTCCCTCCTTGTGTAGCCCCCTCCCCTCCTAGAACCTATATCATTAGTAGGGAAATCCCTAATTAGCGGCGTTCAGTAGTGATGACTGGCAGCGTCCCTAGTGCACGCTGCTAGTACGATGCCGCTGGTGAGTTCAGACTACCAGTGTCTTGGCTGGACATTGCTAGTCTGCAATAGCTAGCAACATTCCAACCGGACACCACTAGTGTGTGTTACTTTAGTAGCTTTTCTGATGAAAAGTGTTGCTAACTCGTAAAGGAGTATTTGTGTGTCCAGCGGACGAATGCTGCTAATCAAGAATTAAAGTAGCTTCGATCGCTTACACGCTGCTGATTTTAATTTCCTAAATTAAAAAATAAAATCAATTCTATTGTTTCGCAGTATTTTGATCCTATTTTGCTTCCAAACAAAGTAATGTAACCCTGCAGGTGCAATTGTATCTTTCATTCAAGTTCTACCACATAGTGCAAATGTACAACTCATTTAATTAACTACTACAAATACTAGTAGTTATACCATAGTAGTATTTCTTTTCTAACTATTTTTTCTGCCACTTTTGTAGCCCACTATGGTGCCATGGTAGATTTTACGAGCCAAAAGATTAATAATGCTTCCATGACACATTATTGGGCTAGCTAAATATAGTTTAACATTATCTAACATAAGTTCAACACACTTAACTAAAATCCATACTAAATAGTAATGTTCTCAAAGTTGTACTCTCAAAACCCCTACTCGTCAGACGACCAGTGTTGGTTGTGGCATATCCATCCTCCATGGTGGTGGGTTGGGTGTTCTTGGTGGTATTAGCCCCATCATACATCCCCACCGGGCTCTCTGAACCCGAATCATAGATTTCATCTCATATTGTGGCCATCTCAGGACCAATTATGCTTTGCTCTGATCCGGCATCCGTGCACGCTCTTCATCGTTGGCCTCTAATCTGACAATGTCTACTGCATTTCTCAATTCACTAAGCATGCGATTTTTTCAAGCCTGCAAGTCCTCCGCCATGTTCACGCTCTCATGTGCGAGAGCCTCCATCCTGTTCAACTCCTTCCAGCACTCCCATCATCTGTCTAGTACGTCCATAGTCCTTATTGCTCGTGCCACGACCCATTGAAGAGGCCCTTGTGGCTCCTCTCGCAGAGGAGTGGAGGATGATGGTGCGGTAGCAAAGGCCTGACGACAAGGAGGAGGGATGGACTCAATGGCGAACGTCCTAAAAAATCAGCAAAGAAGGAGGATGCAATTATTAATTACATTCTTTACAATTATAGAACAATACTAACACAGAAGGAGAACACAATGGGACTCACGAGCCAACAAATTATGCAAACATGTATAAAAGAAATAGTAGAACATATGATGACACCTACATTACCACTCTATTGACAGTAATTAATCAATTAATCATTAGTTATGTGAGTTGATTTTCGGTCCATCGAGACTCCCTTCAACAACTCTCATCTCTCACGTGGTGGTGTGTATATAAGGTGGGCTATCCCTCACGGGTATTTCGATTGTCGGTGATGGTCACTAATGTACTTCCCCTCCTACTTTACAATTGTCTCAGAGGAGAAGTACAACAGTGACCCCCTATGACAATAGTGGGCATACTTTAACCAGCTCTCAACAATCGCCCTCACGGGTATTTCGGCAGTCGGTGATGGTTCACCCCGGGCATAAAAACCGAAGAGCGAAGACCGAACCCGAAAAGACCGAGACCGAACCCGAAAAGACCGAATAAAAAATGGTCTGTAGAATGCAAAGACCGAACTAATTATGGTCTGTTCGGTCGTGATGTATTGAGGATCGAATAGCCCGTATAGACCAAAATAGCCTAATCGTGCAAGATAATTGTTAACCTAATGCCCATTTAGCAAGCCCAAGCTCCCGAGACAGAGCATACACACAGACACAAGAAACCTAGCTGCCACCTGCCGCTTCACTTGTCTCCTCTTTTCTCTCCCTCGACGAACCCTAGCCGCCACCCGCCTGTCGCCGTTCTAGCCTGATGCCCCGCGAGCCGTGAGGCCGTGATGGCCGTCGCAACAAGGAGCACTACGGCCACACTTCCCTGGCCGATGAAGACGGCACCCCGAACCACGGCCCGGATAGGGACAGGTGACGACCCTCGCCGGTGCCCCGTGCCCCGCGCCATCGTGCCCCGTGCTGCTGTGCGGCGGGCTGCCAACCCCGACCCTCCTGCTCGTCCGTGGCATGTCCATCCGCCGTTGGTGTAGCTGTTGGCTGCTGTTGTTCGTCACCACCGGTGTAGCAGGTTGAGGGAAAATAATAGTGGAGGAAGCGGAAATAGTAAATCTGAGCTTGAAAAATACCTTGACGAAGACTCTGAAGACCCTGACAAAAAAATTGACATCCTAGGATGGTGGAAAGAGAATTCATCTAGGTTCCCAATCTTGGCAAATATGGCTTGTGATATTCTTGCTATCCCCATTACAACGGTGGCTTCCGAGTCAGCCTTTAGCACAAGTGGACGCATACTTGATGACTTTAGGACATCTCTAACTCCATTTATGGTACAAGCTTTAGTTTGGACGCAAGACTGGCTGAGAAGGTCAACAGATCCTGTCGATATCAAGGAGAACTTGGAATAATTAGAAAAGCTAGAAAAAGGTAAAGCAATTAGCCAACTTCTCCAAACATGACATGCTAGCAGATTACTTGTACCAAACCAATGACATACTAGCAGATTACTTGTATGCATGACATACTAGTAGATTACTTGTACTAAACCAATGACATATAGTAGATTACAAATATGCATGACATACTAGCACATTACTTGTACCAAACCAATTACATACTAGCAGATTACTTGTACCAAACCAATCTCATAGTAGCATATTACTAATATGCATGACATACTAATATGCGTGACATACATGACTTGTCAACTTTAGTAGAAAAAAGTAAAGCAATCAGTAGTAACTTTTGTACAAAACGAATGCATGGAGAGGTTTGTATGCATGAATTGTCAACTTTAGTAGATTACAAATGGACTAGCACAAGATGTTACCAACACTAAGATTATGAATTTGATTGAATTTACTTGTTGCAGAGTTGATTGAAGAATTCGGTGACAAGGTGAAGCGAAAGCGCAAGGTCAATGGTGGTGTTATTGCTTCTTCCATGGCCAAGTCAAACAAGTGTCCAAGTCGACCAGCAAAGTGAGATCCACATCCACTCATGGTTGAACTAAAATCATGTGGAATGTGTGCTATTTTCATTATCTTGTGCTTGTAATTTGTGACCAAAGACTAGAGAATTGAGAACTCAGAGTGAGAGTATTATGTTGATGTCAAGTACTATGTTGTTTTCTGCTTATGTCAAGTATTGAACTTATGTGGAACCTTATGTTTGTTCGTTGTTGTTGCATTGAAATCATCTACTGAACTTGATTTGTATGATGTCAAGTACTATGTGGCGGTGTTGCTTGCCTATTTGCTACTGCTTGTTATCTTCTTTCTTCCCATCAAATATAAATGATTATGCATGCATGAATATTGTTGCTGGAGAATCATGTCTTCTTACTTCATGTCGTATGAATCTTTTTTACTTGATGTCAAATATAAACAAGTTTTGGTACTTTGTTACTTGCTGCCAAATGTACAAGTATTGTTACTTTGTTCCTTGCTGTTAAATTTAAACATGTATTGGTATAGCTGTATAGGAAGTAACATGAATGTACTGGTACAGGAAGTAACACTGATATTAGTTGTAGCAAATTAATTTGGTTTGTTTGGTCAGGAACGAAGACCAAATAGTAAAGACCGAAGACCGAACAACGCAGAACCGAGACCGAAATTATTTTGGTCTTTAATTCTAGAAGACCGAATCGAACAAACTGAAAAGGCCGAACGCCCGAGGTGAGTGATGGTTGTTTCTTCTTTTCCTTCCTTGTTACCAAGGTCGGCAGAGGAAGAAAAAGAAAAGAACAATCCCCTATGACAACTGCTAGTAGCATTCCTCCAAGAACATCAAATTATCATAAAGTGAGCCCCATTGGATTAGAAGTCAACACGCAAGTCAGATAAGAGGTCCTAAGTATTTATTACACTTTGGGTTTAATTGCACAATGTTAATATACATTGCAAATCCGGAAATTCTTAGTTAAAAATCAAAATCTCTAGATGAATAGTTGTTGAGTTCTGATTACACTTTAAGTTCAATTTTATAATCTTATATACATTGCAAATCTAAGCAAGAAAACAAATATAGTCTAAATATAAATTGTTTCAAAAAAAACAACTACTTACAACTATCAAAGCACTAAGCCTTTCTATAATCACCCACTAGAACGTGTCAAGGTGAATCTTCTCGGCGCCGAACCTTGATGTGTCAGACGTGTCACCGTCGATGTCCTCCATTGATGGAAGGTTGTGAGGGCACTGACGCATGGGCTTGGTCCGTCTGGGCTTGCTGCTTCTTTAAGATCCGACTACATCCTACGTCATCCACGATGCGGCATGAACGAGCGCTCTCACTGCGAGCACGTTGTGCCTCGACCTTGGACATTCCACCGCAATGGCAGCATAGAAGGCATCTATGGCCTTGTTCATTGGTGCCATTGGCATCGAACTCCAAGCCCGACGATGCTGGGACAAGTACCCAACTTGGGGATCCACGGAGCCTCTCCTCCGATGGAGTGAAAGCTCGGGTTGCTAACCAGGTAGAGGTTCTCCTGGACCTCCTATCGGTGTACCGGCGCATCTTGGGTAGGGGGTCCCGAGCTGTAGATCTTGGATCAATGGGAAACAAGGAACACAAAGACAGTATTTACCCAGGTTCGGGCCCTCTCGAAGAGGTAAAAACCTACTTCCTTCTTGATTGTATTGATGTGTTTGTATGATGGTTACAAAGTTGATCTGCCACGAGATCAAATGAACTAAACCCTAGATGAGTAGGATGATGGTTCTCGCCTCTACGGACTAAACCCTTTGGTTTATATAGATATCAGGGGTACCTAGGATTACACATGGTCGATAAACATTCCAACTCCCTTATTTTGACTTGGAGGATACGCCAAGGCTTTGGAGGCTTCCTATCCGAACACGAAATCGCTTATAGCTCGGTCTTCTAATGATGGATCAAGAGTGGCCCAACTGTCTGACCTACGAGAGATAGACCGGTAGCCCGGGGACCCCTTAGTCCGCGATACCCTCAGTAGCCCCCGAACTAGTCTTCAAAGCCGAGGTATGTGTGGGAGTCATCGGCATTGTGGACAAGTTCCTTCCTTCCATTATGTTCGCACCAGGTCTGTTGTAACCCCTTGTCAGGATTATGTCATGATTTTCGAATTGTATGCAATACTTAGCCTCGAACACGAGTCTCCCAAGCGTGAATAGTGTCCTCAACTGATAACTTTCGCCGAAAGGTCACGACCGGTCATAACCACTAGCCAGTTATGGATACCCAATTCACGGTTCGAGGCGGTATCTCCATTGGCATGTCCCATCAGTATGGAAATCGTGTCCTGTTTTCAACGGATATGATCAATGATTTGGGTTATCCCACACGCGCACAATGGCACGATTATATTGGGAAGACGCGAGGTTTGCGGCGCAGTAAAAGGTCTTTTGGCATTACGGCAGTCCATAAAAGGGGAGCCACTACCATTTTCACCGCACACTCTCACCCCGCCCCCCCCCCCCCTGCAATTGTCTTCCCAATCTCCTGAACTCCAGCGCCCAGATCTGTTCGTCCATCCAAAGACTCCTCCGGCCATCTCTTCGATCAGCCATGGCCGGCTCAGGCTCCAAGGGCAAGTGGGAGGCCTCTAGCGTCACCGAGGATGCCATGTTGTAGCTGAAAAGCGCGGGCTACCTACCGCCCACTGTCGCTCACCGCGTCTCGGAGGAGGGCCAGGTCATCCCCACGCTAAAGCCAGGCGAGAGGGTGGTGTTCCTCCCTCACTTCATTCGGGGACTAGGTTTTCCTCTCCATCACTTTGTTAGGGGGCTGATGTGTTTCTACAGGTTCTACAGGGGTCGGATCCGAGCTCGAAACTCGATCCGAGGTAAAGATCGACCCGGAGGTGGGGTATAGAAGAAGGACCGAAGCTGAAGCTTTGAGATTCGCGGGTTCCTCGAGTGAGGCTGAGAACCCAGTAAAGATCACATCGCCCCGGACATCAGCGACATACTCTGGGTTGCCGAACCTGATTTCCTGCCGAGGGGCGAAGTTGTCGATCTGTTCAAGGTGACCGGTCGAATTGGCGTGTAGAACAACGCTGCCGAACGCGAAGAGTTGGTCGGGGACGAAGATGTCCCCGGTGCGGATGCCATCATTGATGACTAAGCAAGCCATCTATCCTTCGACGATCCCATAATGAAACTCTCAATGAAAGCACCAATGTCGATGTCAAAACCGGCGGATCTCGGGTAGGGGGTCCCGTGCTGTAGATCTTGGATCGATGGGAAACAAGGAACGCAGAGACCGTCTTTACCCAGCTTCGGGCCCTCTCGAAGAAATAAAACCCTATGTCCTGCTTGATTGTATTGATGCTTTTGTATGATGGTTACAGAGTTGATCTACCACGAGATCGGATCTACTAAACCCTAGATGAGTAGGATGATGGTTCTCGCCTCTACGGACTAAACCCTCTGGTTTATATAGACCTCAGGGGTACCTAGGGTTACAGATGGTCGGTTACCATCAGGGGATAAACATGCCAACTCCCTTATCTTGATTTGGAGGATACGCTAAGGCTTCAGAGGCTTCCTACTCGAACACGGAATCGCTTATAGATCGGTCTTACAGTGATGGATCAAGAGTGGCCCAACTGTCCGGCCTATGAGAGATAGATCCGCAGCCCGGGGACCCCTTAGTCCGGGATGCCCTCACCTCCATTCGACATGCCTGCAGCCGTGACATCGCAGACACAAGCCTAGAGTTCCTGATGGACACATCATCGCCGTTGGATCCAAGCCCAAAATGGCTCGGGCAGGGGAGCTTGGGTATCAACCAGGGACTGGCGGATCGCAAGTCAAACAACTATCTCCTTCTTTTTCGAGCAGACGGCGACCTCCCAGTCAACGAATCTGGTTCGTCCGAACTAAGATCCATTGCTACCTATGCCGGAGCTTGACCGAGGGGATGAATGGGTTTGAAAGGCGCCAGACTGTCAAACATATAACACGTGGGAGGTCCGGTTGGGTAGCATTTTGGGGTCCTCTTGGGTTTGGGTGGAGGCTGCCACCCAGACGCTAGGCCAACTCCAACGGGCGACCCCAAACGAACGTCCGCTTTGTCTGGATTTCGACCATTTGGGGGTGGCAATGGGGTCATGTCCGCCCGGATTCGTGGATGCGGTGGACGGGCGCCCAACGAGCGGCCGCATTTTGGCCGCATCTCGTCCGTTCGCCTAGCACGGTAGATAAAATGAAAATGATGCATATGAAATGGTTCAATTCAAACATAGCTCCCAAAATAGTCTTACAACCCAATCAAAATTTGTTTGCATGACAAGAACTAAACTCATAGATCTACTGGTTGCCAATGTGAGTCCACACGTGCTCAACCAAGTCATCCTGGAGCTAGACATGAGTATGCCAATCAAGCAACTCTCGATGAAACTTGACAAACTGTTCAAAGGTTGCAGGAGGTGCATGCTCAGGTTCAACATTTTCACCCTGGAAATCAAAACCTTGGTCGTAGATGCTATCATCGCTCTCATCCTCCACGATCATGTTGTGCATGGTCACACAAGCAGACATCGCCTCCCAAAGCTTCTTCGTGCTCCATGTTAATGCAGGGTTAAGAACGATACCCCACCGAGATTGAAGCACACCGAAAGCACGCTCTGCATCCTTCCTAGTACTCTCTTGCATTTGGGCAAACCTCTATCTCTTCTCTCCTTGCGGATTGGGTATGGTCTTCACAAGAGCGGACCACTGAGGATAGATGCCATCAGCTAGGTAATATCCCTTGTTGTAATGGTGGCCATTGACCTCAAAGTTCACCTCCGGGGAGTGCCCTTCCGCAAGCCTTGCAAACACCGGAGACCGCTGAAGAACACTAATATCATTCTGAAAACCAGCCATGCCGAAGAAAGAATGTCATATCCGGAGATCTTGTGAAACCACGACTTCAAGTATAACAGTGACACCTTTCACATGCCCCTGGTACTGCCCCTGCCAAGCAAATGGACAGTTCTTCCACTTCGAGTGCATACAATCTATGCTACCAAGCATGCCCAGAAAGCCCCTCTCGGCATTGATCGCCAACAACCTCTCTGTATCAGCGGCATTTGGCTCTTTGAGGTACTCTGGGCTGAACTCCACCACGGCCGTGCAAAAGCTATACAATGAGAAGAGACATGTGGACTCACTCATATAAACATACTCATCCACAAGATCACCAGGAATTCCATATGCAAGCATGCGGATAGCTGCAGTGCATAGAAACCAAGCTTGCCTAGGGCATCCACTTTGCACTCAAAGTATGTGTCATGCGCGACCACTCCCTCGCGAATACGATTGAACACGTGCCGTCTCATTCGGAATCGGCGACGAAATTGATGTGGCCTAAGGAGTGGACCATCCTTAACGTAATCAGCATAGAGAAGGGTGTGGCCTTTCTATTGCGGTCCAACGCTGGAGCATGGCCGGGGATTGATCCCCTGTACCGAGGCTGCTTCCAACGGCCGGCTGGAAGAGGTTGGGACGACGGGCGATGACGACGGCCGTAGTTTGTCTCCCACCGGCAAGACAGAGAACACCGTCCAAATGCTTTCCGGTAGGCCTATGCGGAGACAGCTATGGCATGACGCGGTGGTGGTTGGGACGACCCTGGTGGAAGACGTCGCGGGTTGGAGTTGCCTTAGGGGGAGTACGGGTCCAATTGTAGATGCTCAAACCAAACACAAAAAATGACTCCTTGGTTCCTTGATTGGAGGTGCCCACAACAGGAGAAAACTATGCATGGTGCGGAGACAGCTATGACGCAAATCTTACTGGTAGGTCGGTGCGGAGACAGCTATGGCATGGCACGGTGGTGGTTGGGACGACCCCGGTGGAAGACGACGCGGCCGGGGGTGGTGGTGGCGGCGGCGATGGCGAGGGCGCGGGGGAGGTAGAGGAAGAGAAAGAGGGGTATGTCTCACCGACGGGCAGGACAAGCGCACGCGCCGCTCGCGTCCACGCGTGTCCGTTCGGCCGCAAACTCGGCCCAAACTTGGGCAAACTTGGGTCAGAAATGGGTCAAAAGCGAACAGAAAACGAACGACGACCAGTTTGCGCACCAGGGTTGGGACGACCCTGGTGGAAGACGACGCGGCCGGGGGTGGTGGTGGCGGCGGCGATGGCGAGGGCGCGGGGAGGTAGAGGAAGAGAAAGAGGGGTATGTCTCACCGACGGGCAGGACAAGGGCACGCGTCGCTCGCGTCCACGCGTGTCCGTTCGGCCGCAAACTCGGCCCAAACTTGGGCAAACTTGGGCCAGGAGTGGGTCAAAAGCGAACAGAAAATGGACGACGGCCCGTTTGCGGCCGCGCGTTGGGAGGCATGTTTTGTCCATTTACCCCCAAAGGAACGCAGGTGGATAGGATGGGGTCGGGCGTTGAAGTTGGCCTTAGAGGGAGTACGGGTCCAATTGTAGATGCTCTAACCAAACGCACAAAATGGCTCCTTAGTTCCTTGATTGGAGGTGCCCACAGCAACAGAAAACTATGCCATAAACAAAAGGAAAGGTTAAAAAAAACTAACGTCTAAGAGAGCATCGCTAATCTTACTTTTTACTCCCTCCGTTCTTAAATATTTGTCTTTTTAGAGATTTTGACAAGTGGCTACATACAAAGCAAAATAAGTGGATCTACACTCTAAAATATGTCTACATACATTCGTATGTTGTAACCATTTAAAATGTCTAGAAAGACAAATATTTGGAAACGGAGGGAGTAAATGTCAAATTATGTTGTGGCGAGGATGACGAGCAAGCATGGCAAATCCTACCAAAGAATAGAACAAATCCTACCAAAGAATAGAACAGGCCGAATTTGGCATTGCTTACTAAAGAAAATCGTTATGATAACATAAATTGTTATGAAAAACGTTTGATTTGCCATGTTATGCCAGCAAACGTTCGCAGGTTATCGAAATCCTAAACAAAATACACTCTAACCCTACTTGGAAGACGAAAACGCTAAAATCAAACTAGGGCGCTCTATTTGAAATTGCATTCAGTTCCTGCCATTCTTGTCCGAAATAACAAACCCACAACAGTTTGTTTTTCTGGCTAATTCAGGCAGCTCCTGAAAGTAATATGCTCTACAAAACTCCTGGAACCACTTGTACATTTAGACGCGGGTCTCTTTATAGAGCTGAGATTCCACATGACCTGCTGCCAAATTCTTGAAGCACTGCTATTTCTAAGGGTAACTGAACCGACTGTAGCTTGATAACATGGGCAAGTTGATCAAGCCTGCTGAGGCCTGCTGACTTTCCTATCGCAAACCGTTTCGGAGGAGGCCACTGGTTCCTTGAATCACGAGAGCAGGACATGGAGCGACGCGTTCTTGGTGGTCGCGCACAACGGGCAAGTGTCCACGGCGGCGTCGCACGCGCTGCAGAGGCACAGGTGCCTGCACGGCAGCAGCAACACGCACGACTCGCCCTCGCCGCAAGCCCTGCACGCCGACGCCGACGCCTTGGATGCTGCAGCGTCGTCGCCGGCGGGGGTCTCGAAACAGCAGGACCGCGCGTCCTCGGCGTCGCCGTCTCCATCCGCTCCGGTGGCGGCGACGTCAGCGCAAGGGGATTGCAGAAGCTGGTCGAGTGTAGCTTGGAGGCCCGCAGCGACTGCCTCGTGGTTCTTGGCGACGCGTATCCACGCCTGACCCTCGGCGCAAATCTGGGTGAGCCTCTCTGACAGCTTCGCGTTGCGGCAGCGCGCCAGCTCCAGGGCGGCCTCCGCGGCCCACAGCCGCCTCGCCGCGGCACGCTCCGCCGCCGATACCAGCGCCCTGACGTGCTGCTGCCGCGCCTCCTCCAGCCCGGCGCGCATGCGGTCGGTCTGCAGAACGTCCATCAGAATCACCACGAATCAATACACCGCGCAATCAAACCAAGAAGTCGAGTCCATCCAATCACCAAGATAGAAAGAGAAACGGTGCATGAAGAAGATGGTACGTACCTCGAGTCGTAGGACTGCATCGATCTCCATGCCCTGACGGTACAGCTGCGAGAGCAGGTCCTGCGGCGGGCCGGCGGCATTGATCATTCTCCCACTGGTGGACGCCGTGCCGGAGTCCACCGCCCTGGTCAGCACATCACCGACGGGCACAAGCCCCTGCCCGCGCTGATTCTCCAAGTATGAAGGCGCCTCCGGGACGATGCGCGCCCGCTTCCTCTGCACAAAACCGTGGCTGCGGGTGGTGTTGCCGTGCCAAGTGGGATCGACGCGCGAAACGTCGCCGAACAGCGCGTTCCCAGCACCCTCCAGTTCCGGCCCGCGCTTGAGGTTCTCGGGAAAGAAGAGGGAGCCGCCCGTCATCTCGTCCTCCAGAGCGCTAACGCTGTTGTAGGCGTGGAGGTCGTGGGGGAAGGCGTGGGAGAGATGTTGCGCCTGCACGGCCATGGCCAACTACTACGGCGTGCTAGCTTTGGGGTTTGGCGAAGAGAAGAGAGGAGAGGGAAACGGATGAGGAGACGGTCGTGGGCGTGGAGGCCTATGCGGAGGGAGGGAGGTTTTATACGCGTCCGCGTTTGCGGTTGGGGAAAAAGCCACGACTTGAAGCGGCACTCTGGTGGGAGGACACGTGACGCCACTGCACGTTGGGCAACTGACCGATGAAATAATATGGGTCGACGATCCATCCATGCAGAGCCGTCCCAAAGATCAATCTACACATCTACAGATGCGGTGATTTGCGGTCAAAAGTCCGCTACGAACAGCTTTGGTAGCGGCGACCAAACAACGTGATGCGATCCCAACGTACGGCTACCGCTAACGGAGACGGAGACGCGCGAATCAAAGCTGCCGGATAACAGCTGAATTCAATAAATGGGGGCAGGTTTGCGGTGGCATCACGTTCGGCTCCACATCCTGTGAAAACGCGAGTGATCAAGAATTCAAGACGCGCCCTGCAGACCCGGATCTAGATAGCAGCCTGGTCCTGCTCCTGTCCTGCTGGTCACGGAAAGAGCGCACGGTAGTGGCCGCCCTCGTGTAGCTCTGACGGAGCACTGCCCTCCCTGATTGATCGATCTGGGTCCAAGCGACGGGCGGGGTACGTACTGACTAGTTAATTTTCGGCGCCGATCAAGCAAGCACATGCAATGCAAACAAGGAGCTTATTTGGCGCGCGCGCGCACACACACACATCACCAAATCAACCAGCTCATCGAGCGGCGTCGGCAGCCACGATCCACAGTGTACTATAGTGGTGCCGGGCACGGGCAGGGGCAGCTGCGTTCCTCTTCCTCGTGGCGGCCATGAAAGGTGGAAGTAACAGTCGCCCGCTCCGTAAAGGCGCCGCACCGACCGACCATTCTGCGGGGCGCACCTGCATGCACGGCGCCTCCGGTACTGGCATGGAGCACCACCAACCATCCGTCCATCTATAACGCATGATCGCGCGTCACACGCCTGGCACCACGCGTGACGTGTGGGCCAGTCACGCAACCCACCACGCACTGTTGGGAATCACGCAGACGGTGCTGCCACGTACTAGTACGGTACACTGCGACGCCGATGACGATGATTGAGGGGATCACATACTACACTGCACGACTCTACAGCCTCAGACTGTGCGCGCTATACGTGCTAGTACTGTGTACTGCGCACATCGACATCCAGATCTCCCGTACGTCCCCGTGCATGTGCATGTGCATGTGCATGTGCATGCATGCCACCCCAAAGTCCAACGCGCAGCGGCTACTGAATTAGTGTAGCGTCTCTAGCTGGCGAACGGAACAATGCAAACTCTGTAGTATACGTACTATTATGTGTGCACAGTCGGGCTGACACGTCCATTTAATAGTCCTGCTCCCTTTCCGGGTACGGTGCGCTGGTCAGAAAGCATGGGCTCGCCCGTCGCCGACGGCTCCCGCGAGTCCGATAGTCCTAGTCTGTGCTCCCATGCCCATGAGCAGTTCTTGCTCCTCCGTTTCTGTTACTCCGACACATAAAATTTGGTTGACGTCAAACTACACCAAGTTTGACCAAATGCATCCCAAAAAAAATCACATCCACAATATAAAAATAATATAGTATAAAAATTAATTTCATAATGCATGTAATGATATTGATTTTGTATTACTTTCTAGAAAGTTGGTCAAACTTTAACTTCAGCCAAATTTTGTACTACGCAAATTAGAAATAATCTGAGGGAGTAGTAACTAGCTGCAACAAAGAACACAACTCACTCCGAAAATCTGGTCTCCGGCTCCATTGCTTGGTTGCCCCGTGAGTAGTATCGTTGATTCCCTGATACGCACGCTCTATTGCACCGTACTCAGTGTAGAGGTGTTGTCGCAGTGTTGACGCTAAACAAATCACATGATCACAAAGGATGGTTTAAACCCATTATAAGGTGAGGTCAATTTAAGAATCAGAGTTCATCATTGTGTCGCTCTCTTCGAGAAGATAGGAATGGATGTAAAGATAGCCCAAATCGAAGCTAGGACACAAATATTATGACAAGTTTGGAGATACATGTATTGACATCGGATTTTGACTTCAAATGAAAAGGTCGTAAAACTGAAATTTCTTGTATTGTCGAAGGGAACAACTTTGTTTTTATCATCTCCATCCAAGGTCATATTGTTGGTGATCGTAGCAGAAATTTAAAATTTTCTACGCATCACCAAGATCAATCTATAGAGTAATCTAGCAATGAGGGGAAGGGGGGTGCATCTACATACCCTTGTAGATCGCTAAGCGGAAGCGTTGCAAGAACGCGGATGAAGGATTCGTACTCGTAGCGATTCAGATCGCGGTTGATTCCGATCTAAGCGCCGAACAACGGCGCCTCCGCGTTCAACACACGTCCAGCCCGGTGACGTCTCCTACGCCTTGATCCAGCAATGGGAGAATGAGAGGTTGGGGAAGACTCCTTCAAGCAGCGCCCCCACTATATATATGGGGAGAGGGAGGGCTGCGCCCCCACCCAGGGTTCCCACCCCAAGGGGTGCGGCAGCCCTAGATCCCATCTAGGGTGGCGGCCACAAGGGGGAGAGGGGGAGGCGCACCTGGGGTGGGCCTTAGGGCCCATCTCCTAGGGTTTGCCCCCCTTCCCTGTAGGAGGCGCCTTGGGCTTTGGTGGGAGGCGCCCCAGCCCACCTAGGGGCTGGCCCCTTCCCACTATCGGCCCATGTAGGCCTCCGGGGCCCGTGGCCCCTCCCGGTGGACCCCCGGACCCCTCTGGTGGTCCCGGTACACTACCGGTGATGCCCGGAACACTTCAGGTGGCCAAAACCATACTTCCTATATATATCAATCTTTACCTTCGGACCATTCTGGAACTCCTCGTGACGTCCGGGATCTCATCCGGGACTCCAAACGACATTCGGTAACCGCGTACATACTTACCCTATAACCCTAGCGTCATCGAACCTTAAGTGTGTAGACCCTACGGGCTCGGGAGTCATGCAGACATGGCCGAGACAACTCTCTGGTCAATACCCAACAGCGGGATCTGGATACCCATGTTGGCTCCCACATACTCCACGATGATCTCATCGAATAAACCACGATGTTAAGGATTCAATCAATCCCGTATACAATTCCCTTTGTCTATCGGTATGATAGTTGCCCGAGATTCGATCGTCGGTATCCCGATACCTTGTTCAATCTCGTTACCGGCAAGTCTCTTTACTCGTTCCGTAACACATCATCCCGTGATCAACTCCTTGGTCACATTGTGCACATTATGATGATGTCCTACCGAGTGGGCCCAGAGATACCTCTCCGTTACACGGAGTGACAAATCCCAGTCTCGATTCGTGCCAACCCAACAGACACTTTCGGAGATACCCGTAGTGTACCTTTATAGCCACCCAGTTACGTTGTGACGTTTGGCACACCCAAAGCACTCCTACGGTATCCGGGAGTTGCACATTCTCATGGTCTCAGGAAATGATACTCGACATTAGAAAAGCTTTAGCATACGAACTACACGATCTTGTGTTAGGCTTAGGATTGGGTCTTGTCCATCACATCATTCTCCTAATGATGTGATCCCGTTATCAACGACACCCAATGTCCATGGTTAGGAAACCGTAACCATCTACTGATCAACGAGCTAGTCAACTAGAGGCTTACTAGGGACATGGTGTTGTCTATGTATCCACACATGTATCTGAGTTTCCTATCAATACAATTCTAGCATGGATAATAAACGATTATCATGAAAAATGAAATATAATATAATAATAACTAATTTATTATTGCCTCTAGGGCATATTTCCAACACATATGCTACCTCGAGCGCTAAAACAACGCGGTGCAGAAGTTTACCCCGGAAGTTCTGAGGTAACACCAAAATATCCGGGATTTACAAAAAAGTTGTGCATGGTGCACACAAAAAACTGGGTTTGTATTTCTTTTTACCAATTTGCTCGCAGAAATACAACCACATGATCATCTAGGATGGAAGAGTGCACAAAACGAAAGTTGTTCACCTCGTTGAGGAAAATACATTTGTTTGGCGGGTCATCTCAGGCCGAGATCGTATGCAGCCTCCAAATCAATGAAAGAAGACTATTTGATACATCTTGAGCCTGGAAGTTCCGGCCTTATCAATTCGAATTAGATTAAAATTTGACATTTTGGACGGGATTTGAGTCTTTATTGTAGGGGAAGTCTTTTATTGTACGGGATCAGAGGTGATGGCCGATTGAAACAGCACACAATCGTCAAACCAATCTGTCACCTTTACTTTCATCCTTTTATCTCTTCCGCGTCCTTCATTGTTATTTGTGTTCGACGACAATGAAACTGAAGGCCCTAAAGGGTACTACATAGCTCCTGCACTTCCAGACAGGGTCCCTCCCAAGCATGTGGATTTTCGGTTCTCTAGAAGACCTCACGGTTTGTCTTGTGTATCATGCTCTCGACGAGGCTCCTCTGGCGATGTTGTCTTGCATACCGCGCTCGTCGTCTGATACGTCCATTTTGCATCATGTTTTTCTACAGTTATTTATAATGTTTTATGCATAATAATGCTTTATGGAGAAATTCGAATGTCTTTTCTCTCATAATATGCAAGGTTTACACATAGAGGGAGAATACCGGCAGCTAGAATTCTCGACCTAAAAAAGCAACGTCAGAGATACCTATTCTGCACATCTCCAAATAAGCTGAGAATTTACGGAGAATTATTTTGGAGTATATGAAAAATACTGGAGCAAATAACTACCGGAGGGGGACACCTGGTCAAAACAAGACACCAGGGCGTGCCAGGCACCCCAAGCGCACCCTGGTGGGTTGTGGTCAGCCCAGCCCACCTCAGGTGCCCATCTTCTGGTATATAATTCATTTTGACCTAGAAAAAAAAGAAGAGGACTTTTGGGACGGAGCGCCGCCGTTACGAGGCGAAACTTGGGCAGGAGCACTTTTGCCCTCCGGCGGAGCGATTCCGCCGGGGGAACTTCCCTCCGGGAGCGGGAAATCGAAACCATCGTCATCACCAACAACCCTCTCATCTTTGGGAGGCCAATATCTATCAACATCTTCAACAACACCATCTCCTCTCAAACCCTAGTTCATCTCTTGTGTTCAATCTTTGTACCGGAACCTCAGATTGGTACCTGTGGGTGACTAGTAGTGTTGATTACATCTTGTGGTTGATTACTACATGGTTTATTTGGTGGAAAATTATATGTTCAGATCCATTATGCTATTTAATACCCCTTTGATCTTGAGCATGAATATCATTTGTGAGTAGCTACTTTTGTTCTCGAGGTCATGGGAGAAGTCATGTTGCAAGTAATCATGTGAACTTGCTATGTGTTTGATATTTTGATGATATGTATGTTGTGATTCCCTTAGTGGTGTCATGTGAACATCGACTACATGGCACTTCACCGTCTTTGGGCCTAAGAGAATGAATTGTGGAGTAGTAATTAGATGATGGGTGGCTAGAGTGACAGAAGCTTAAACCCTAGTTTATGCGCTACTTCGTAAGGGATCGATTTGGATCCAAATGTTTAATCCTATGGTTAGACTTTATCTTAATGCTTTTCTCGTAGTTGCAGATGCTTGCGAGAGGGTTAATCATAAGTCGGAGGTTTTTTCAAGTAAGAACAACACCCAAGCACTAGTCCCCCACATATCAAATTATCAATGTAGCGAACGCAAATCAAACCAACATGATAAATGTGACTAGCTGAAGTTCTCGTGTGCCCTCAAGAACACTTTTCTTATTATAAGAGACCGTTTTGGCCTGTCCTTTGCCACAAAAGGATTGGGCTACCTTGCTGCACTTTATTTACCGTTACCGTTACTTGCCCGCTACAATTATCTTGCTATCAAACTAACTGTTACCGACTATTTCAGTTCTTGTAGAAAATACCGTGTTGAAAACCACTTGCCATTCCTCTGCTCCTCGTTGGGTTCGACACACTTACTTATCTAAAGGACTACGATTGATCCCATATACTTGTGGGTCATCAATACTCTTTTCTGGCATTGTTGCCGGGGAGTGAAGCACTCTTTGTAAGTGGAAATTGGTAAGGAAAATGTATATTACGTGCTGAAATTTATTGTCACTTGTTACTATGGAAAACCAAACTTTGAGGGGTTTGTTCGGGGTATCTTCACCTCGACTGGAAGCAAAATTAGTCTCCCCTCAACCTACTGCACCTACTGAATATTGGTTATGAAATTCCTTCGGGTATGATAGAACAACTTCTAGCTAATCCTTATGCAGGAGATGGAACTGAACATCCTGATATGCATTTGATATATGTGGATGGAATTTGTGGATTGTTTAAGCTTGCAGGTTTATCCGTAGATGAATCTAAGAAGAAGATTTTCCCTTTATCTTTGAAGAGAAAAACATTGACACGGTATAGGCTATACGATGATATTGGATCTTGGAACTAGAATCGATTAAAATTGAATTTTCACCAAAAGTTTTATCCTATGCATCTAGTTCATCGTGATTGGAATTACATATTTATTATCGCCATGTGATTAACACTCACAGGTCACATCGCCATGTGACCAACATCCAAAGATTTTACTAGAATCACTAATCTAGTTCACATCACTATGTGATTAATACTCAATGAGTTCTGGGTTTGATCATGTTATGCTTGTGAGAGAGGTTGTAGTCAACGGGTCTTGCCATATTCAGATCCCTATGTATTTCGCAAAACTTTATGTCATATCGTAGATGTTGATACCACGTTCCACTTGGAGCTATTCCAAATTGTTGCTCCATTATACGTATCCGGTATCTCTACTCAGAGCTATCCGGATAGGTGTTAAGCTTGCATCGACGTAACTCTTTATGTCGAACTCTTTATCACCTCCATAACCGAGAAACATTTCCTTATTCCTCTAAGGACAATTTTGACCGCTATCTGGTGATCCAGTCCTAGATCACCTTTGTACCCTCTTGCCAGACATGTGGCAAGGCACACATCAGGTGCGGTACTCAGCATGGCATACCGTATAGAGCCTATGACAAGAGCATAGGGGACGACCTTCGTCCTTCCTCTTTCTTCTGTCGTGGTCAAGCTTTGAGTCTTACTCAACTTCACACCTTACAACTCAGGTAAGAACCCCTTCTTTGACTGATCTATTTTGAACTCCTTCAAAACATGTCAAGGTGTGCGTTGTTTGAAAGTATCATCAGGCGTCTTGATCTATTTCTATAGATCCTGATGCCCAATATGTAAGCAGCTTTATCCAGGTCTTCCTTTGAAAATCACTCTTCAAACAACCGTTTATGCTTTCCAGAAATTCTACATCATTTCGAATCAACAATATGTCATCCACATATACTTATCAGAAATGTTGTAGTGCTCCCACTCACTTTCTTGTAAATACAAGTTTCTAGCAAACATTGTATAAACCTAAAAGCTTTGATCACTCCATCAAAGCATATATTCTGACTCCGAGATGCTTGCTCTAGTCCATATAAGGATCGCTGGAGCCAGCATACCTTTTAGCATCCTTAGGATCAACAAAACTTTGATTGTATCACATACAACTCTTTCTTATGAAAACTGGTAAGAAAACTTGTTTTTTAAAACCATCTGTCAGATTTCATAATCGAAAAATACAGCTAATGCTAACATGATTCCGACGGACTTAAGCATCGCTACGGGTGAGAAATTCTCATCGTAGTCAACTCCTTGAACTTGTGAAAAGACTCTTTCCCACAAGTCGAGCTTCATAGACGGTAACATTACCGCCCACGTCCGTCTTCTTCTTAAAGATCCATTTATCTCAATGGCTTGCCGATCATCGGGCAAGTCCACCAAAGTCCATACTTTGTTCTGATACATGGATCCTATCTCGGATTTCATGGCTTCTAACCATTTGTCGGAATACGGATCCACCATCGCTTCTCCATAGCTCGTAGGTTCATTGTTGTCTAACAACATGATATCTAAGACAGGATTACCGTACCACTCAGGAGTAGTACATATCCTTGTCGACCTATGAGGTTCGATAGCAACTTGATCCGAAGCTTCATGATCACTATCATTAGTTTCCTCTTCAACAGTCGTAGGTTCCATAGAAACATCTTTCTGTGTTGCACTACTCTCCGATTGAAGTGAGGGTTCGACGACCTCATCAAGTTCTATCTTCCTCCCACTCAATTCTTTCGAGAGAAACTCCTTCTTGAGAAAGGACCCGTTCTTAGCGACAAACAATTTGCCCTCGGATCTGAGATAGAAGGTATGCCCAACTGTCACCTTTGGGTATCCTATGAAGATGTGTTTGTCCGCTTTGGGTTCGAGCTTCTCCGGCTGAAGCCTTAAGCATCGCAGCCCCAAACATTAAGAAACGATAACTTCGGTTTCTTGCCAAACCAATGTTCATACGGCGTCATCTCAACGTACTTATATGGTGTCCTATCTAAAGTGAATGCAGCTGTCTCTAATGCATAACCTCAAAATAATAGCGTAGATCGGTAAGAGACATCATAGATCGCACCATATCTCATAAGGTTCGATTACGACGTTCGGACACACCATTACCCTATGGTGTTCCAGGTGGCTTCAACTGTGAAACAATTCCACAATGTCTTCAGTGTTTGCCAAACTCATAACTCAGAAAATCCCCTTTGATCAGATCGTAGGAACATGATCTTCTTGTTATGATGATTCTTAACTTCACTCTGAAATCGCTTGAACTTTTCAAACGTTTCAGACTTGTGCTTCATTAAGTAAATATACCTATATCTACCCAAATCGTCAGTGAAGATGAGAAAATAGCGATATCCACCGCACGCTTCAATTCTCATTGGATCACACGCATCAGCATGCATGATTTCCAACAAGTCACTTGCTCGTTTCATTGTACCTGAAAACGAGGTCTTAGTCATCCTGCCCTTGAGGCATGGCTCGCATGTGTCAAGCGATTCAAAATCAAGTGACTCCAAACATCCATCGATATGGAGTTTCTTCATGCATCTTACGCCAATATGACCTAAGCGGCAGTGCCACAAGAAAGTGGTACTATCATTATTAACTATACATCTTTTGGCGTGAACATGTGTATTACCACGACCGAGATTCAATGAACCATTCACATAGGGTGCATAACCATGAAAGGTATTATTCATGTAAACAGAATAACCAGTATTCTCTAACTTAAATGAATAACTGTATTGCAATGAACATGATCTAATCATATTCATGCTTAACGTAGACACCTGATAACATTTATCTAGGTTCAATACTAATCCCGAAGGTAGATGGAGCGTGCGATGGTGATCTCATCAACTTGGAAACACTTCCAACACACATCGTCACCTCCCCCTTAGACAGTCTCCGTTTAGTCTGTAGCTTTTGCTTCAAGTCACCAATAATAGCAACTAAACCGGTATCCAATACCCAGGTGCTACCAGGAGTACTAGTGAGGTACACATTAATAACACGTATATACTTTGTTGAAGTTTCCAGCCTTCTTATCTACCATGCATTTGGGGTAATTCTGCTACCAGTGACCGTTCCCCTTACAATAGAAGCACTTAGTCTCGGGTTTGGGTTCAACCTTGGGTTCCTTCACCGGCGCGGCAACTGGTTTGCCATCCATGAAGTTCCCCTCCTAGCCCTTGCCCTTCTTGAAACCAGTGGTCTTGTTAAACCATCAACACTTGATGCTCCTTCTTGATTTCTACCTTTTGCGGTCTTAAGCACCGCGAACAACTCCGGTATCAACTCCATCCGTTGCATGTCATAGTTCATCACGAAGATCTAGTAGCTTAGCGATAGTGTCTAGAGAACTCTATCAATCGCTATCTTATCTGGAAGTTTAAGTCCCACTTGATTTAAGTGATTGTAGCACCCAGACATTCTGAGCACATGCTCACTAGCTGAGCTATTCTCCTCCATCTTGTTGACAAAAGAACTTGTCAGAGGTCTCACACCTCTCAACACGGGCATGAGCCTGAAATCCCAATTTCAGCTCTTGGAACATCTCATATGTTCTATGGCGTTCAAAACGTCATTGGAATCCCGATTCTAAGCCGTAAAATATGGTGCACTAAACTATCAAGTAGTCATCAGGATGTGTCTGTCAGGTGTTCACAACATCCACAGACGATGTTGTAGGGGTTTGCACATCGAGCGGTGCATCAAAGACGCAAGCCTTCTGTGTAGCAGTGAGGACACTCCTCGGAGTACGGACCTAGTCCGCATCATTGCTTACAAAATCTTTCAACTTAATCTTTCTCTAGGAACGTATTGAAACAGAGAGCTACAACGTGAGCTATTTATCTACAACATATTTGCAAAGACAATTTAGACTATGTTCATGATAATTGAGTTCATCTAATCAAATTATTTAATGAACTCCCACTCAGATAGACATCCCTCTAGTCATCTAAGTGAAACATGATCCGAATCGACTAGGCCGTGTCCGATCATCATGTGAGACGGACTAGTCATCAACGGTGAACATCTCATGTTGATCGTATCTTCTATACGACTCATGTTCGACCTTTCGGTCTTTCGTGTTCTGAGGCCATGTTTGTACATGCTAGGCTCGTCAAGTCAACCTAAGTGTTTCGCATGTGTCCCGAGGCCATGTCTGTACATGCTAGGCTCGCCAACACCCGTTGTATTCGAACGTTAGAATCTATCACACCCGATCATCACGTGGTGCTTCGAAACAACGAACCTTCGCAACGGTGCACAGTTAGGGGGAATACCTTTCTTGAAATTTTAGTGAGGGATCATCTTATTTAAGCTACCATCATTCTAAGCAAATAAGATGTAGAACATGATAAACATCACATGCAATCAAATAGTGACATGATATGGCCAATATCATTTGCTCCTTTTGATCTCCATCTTTGGGGCTCCATGATCATCGTTGTCACCGGCATGACACCATGATCTCCATCATCATGATCTCCATGATCGTGTCTTCTTGAAGTCGTCTCGTCATCTATTACTTCTACTACTATGGCTAACGCTTTAGCAATAAAGTAAAGTAATTACATGACGTTTATGTTGACACGCACGTCATAAATAAATTAAGACAACTCCTATGGCTCTTGCCGGTTGTCATACTCATCGACATGCAAGTCGTGATTCCTATTACAAGAACATGATCAATCTCATACATCACATATATCATTCATCACATCCTTTTGGCCATATCACATCACACGGCACATGCTGCAAAAACAAGTTACACGTCCTCTAATTTTTGTTGCAAGTTTTTTTACGTGGCTGCTATGTGTTTCTAGCAAGAACGTTTCTTACCTACGCAAAACCACAAAGTGATATGCCAATTTCTATTTACCCTTCATAAGGATCCTTTTCATCGAATCCGATCCAAGTAAAGTGGGAGAGACAGACACCCGCTAGCCACCTTATGCAACTAGTGCATGTCAGTCGGTGGAACCAGTCTCACGTAAGCGTACGTGTAAGGTCGGTCCGGGCTGCTTCATCCCACGATGCCGCCGAATCAAGATAAGAGTAGAAACGGCAAGTAAATTGACAATTATCGACGCCCACAACTGCTTTGTGTTCTACTCGTGCATACAAACTACACATAGACCTAGCTCATGATGCCACTGTTGGTGATCGTAGCAGAAATTTAAAATTTTCTACGCATCACCAAGATCAATCAATGGAGTAATCTAGCAACGAGGGGAAGGGGAGTGCATCTACATACCCTTGTAGATTGCTAAGCAGAAGCGTTGCAAGAACGCGGATGAAGGAGTCGTACTCGTAGCGATTCAGATCGCGGTTGATTCCGATCTAAGCGCCGAACAACGGCGCCTCCGCGTTCAACACACGTGCAGCCCGGTGACATCTCCTACGCCTTGATCCAGCAAGGGGAGAAGGAGAGGTTGGGGAAGACTCCTTCCAGCAGTAGCACGACGGCGTGGTGGTGGTGGAGGAGCGCGGGACTTCAACAGGGCTTCGCCAAGCACTATGAGAGACGAGGAGGGAGAGGGGTAGGGCTGCGCCAACAGGGGAAGAACTTCGCGTGTTGGGCTGCCCCTTTGCCTCCACTATATATAGGGGGAGAGGGAGGGCTGCGCCCCCACCCAGGGTTCCCACCCCAAGGGGTGCGGCAGCCCTAGATCCCATCTAGGGTGGTGGCCACAAGGGGGAGAGGGGGAGGCGCACCTGGGGTGGGCCTTAGGGCCCATCTGCCCTAGGGTTTGCCCCCTTCCCTCTAGGAGGTGCCTTGGGCTTTGGTGGGAGGCGCCCTAGCCCACCTAGGGGCTGGCCCCTTCCCACTATTGGCTCATGTAGGCCTCCGGGGCCCGTGGCCCCTCCTGGTGGACCCCCGGACCCCTCCGGTGGTCCCGGTACACTACCGGTGATGCCCGGAACACTTCAGGTGGCCAAAACCATACTTCCTATATATATATATCAATCTTTACCTCCGGACCATTCCGGAACTCCTCCTGACGTCCGGGATCTCATCCGGGACTCTGAACAACATTCGGTAACCGCGTACATACTTTCCCTATAACCCTAGCGTCATCGAACCTTAAGTGTGTAGACCCTACGGGCTCGGGAGTCATGCAGACATGGCCGAGACAACTCTCTGGTCAGTAACCAACAGCGGGATCTGGATACCCATGTTGGCTCCCACATGCTCCACGATGACCTCATCGGATGAACCACGATGTCAAGGATTCAATCAATCCCGTATACAATTCCCTTTGTCTATCGGTATGATAGTTGCCTGAGATTTGATCGTCAGTATCCCGATACCTTGTTCAATCTCGTTACCGGCAAGTCTCTTTACTCGTTCCGTAACACATCATCCCGTGATCAACTCCTTGGTCACATTGTGCACATTATGATGATGTCCTACCGAGTGGGCCCAGAGATACCTCTCCGTTACACGGAGTGACAAATCCCAGTCTCGATTCGTGCCAACCCAACAGACACTTTCGGAGATACCCGTAGTGTACCTTAATAGACACCCAGTTACGTTGTGACGTTTGGCACACCCAAAGCACTCCTACGGTATCCGGGAGTTGCACAATCTCATGGTCTAAGGAAGTGATACTTGACATTAGAAAAGCTTTAGCATACGAACTACACGATCTTGTGTTAGGCTTAGGATTGGGTCTTGTCCATCACATCATTCTCCTAATGATGTGATCCCGTTATCAACGACATCCAATGTCCATGGTCAGGAAACCGTAACCATCTATTGATCAACGAGCTAGTCAACTAGAGGCTTACTAGGGACATGGTGTTGTCTATGTATCCACACATGTATCTGAGTTTCCTATCAATACAATTCTAGCATGGATAATAAACGATTATCATGAACAATGAAATATAATATAATAATAACTAATTTATTATTGCCTCTAGGGCATATTTCCAACACATATGCTACCTCGAGCGCTAAAATAACGCGGTGCAGAAGTTTACCCCGGAAGTTCTGAGGTAACACCAAAAGATCCGGGATTTACAAAAAAGTTGTGCATGGTGCACACAAAAAACTGGGTTTGTATTTCTTTTTACCAATTTGCTCGCAGAAATACAACCACATGATCATCTAGGATGGAAGAGTGCGCAAAACGAAAGTTGTTCGCCTCGTTGAGGAAAATACATTTGTTTTAGGGGTCATCTCAGGCCGAGATCGTATGCAGCCTCCAAATCAGTGAAAGAAGACTATTTGATACATCTTGAGCCTGGAAGTTCCGGCCTTATCAATTCGAATTAGATTAAAATTTGACTCTTTGGACGGGACTTGAGTCTTTTATTGTAGGGGAAGTCTTTTATTGTACGGGATCAGAGGTGATGGCCGATTGAAACAACACACAATCGTCAAACCAATCTGTCACCTTTACTTTCATCCTTTTATCTCTTCCGCGTTCTTCATTGTTATTTGTGTTCGACGACAATGAATCTGAAGGCCCTAAAGGGTACTATATAGCTCCCGCACTTCCAGACAGGGTCCCTCCCAAGCATGTGGATTTTCGGTTCTCTAGAAGACCTCACGGTTTGTCTTGTGTATCATGCTCTCGACGAGGCTCCTCTGGCAATGTTGTCTTGCATACTACGCTCGTCGTCTGATACGTCCATTTTGCATCATGTTTTTCTACTGTTATTTATAATTTTTATGCATAATAATGCTTTATGGAGAAATTCTAATGTCTTTTCTCTCATAATATGCAAGGTTTACACATAGAGGGAGAATACCGGCAGCTAGAATTCTGGACCTAAAAAAGCAACGTCAGAGATACCTATTCTGCACATCTCCAAATAAGCTGAGAATTTATGGAGAATTATTTTGGAGTATATGAAAAATAATGGAGCAAATAACTACCGGAGGGGGGACACCTAGTCAAAACAAGACACCAGGGCGTGCCAGGCCCCCCAAGCGCGCCCTGGTGGGTTGTAGTCAGCCCAGCCCACCTCCGGTGCCCATCTTCTGGTATATAATTCATTTTGACCTAGAAAAAAAAGAAGAGGACTTTCGGGGCGGAGCACCACCGTTACGAGGCGAAACTTGGGTAGGAGCACTTTTGCCCTCCGGTGGAGCGATTCCGCTGGGGGAACTTCCCTCCCGGAGAGGGAAATCGAAACCATCGTCATTACCAACAACCCTCTCATCTTTGGGAGGCCAATATCCATCAACATCTTCAACAACACCATCTCCTCTCAAACCCTAGTTCATCTCTTGTGTTCAATCTTTGTACCGGAACCTCAGATTGGTACCTGTGGGTGACTAGTAGTGTTGATTACATCTTGTGGTTGATTACTACATGGTTTATTTGGTGGAAGATTATATGTTCAGATCCATTATGCTATTTAATACCCCTTTGATCTTGAGCATGAATATCATTTGTGAGTAGCTACTTTTGTTCTTGAGGTCATGGGAGAAGTCATGTTGCAAGTAATCATGTGAACTTGCTATGTGTTTGATATTTTGATGATATGTATGTTGTGATTCCCTTAGTGGTGTCATGTGAACATCGACTACATGGCACTTCACCGTCTTTGGGCCTAAGAGAATGCATTGTGGAGTAGTAATTAGATGATGGGTGGCTAGAGTGACAGAAGCTTAAACCCTAGTTTATGCGCTACTTCGTAAGGGATCGATTTGGATCCAAATGTTTAATGCTATGGTTAGACTTTATCTTAATGCTTTTCTCGTAGTTGCAGACGCTTGCGAGAGGGTTAATCATAAGTGGGAGGTTTGTTCAAGTAAGAACAACACCCAAGCACCAGTCCACCCACATATCAAATTATCAATGTAGCGAACGCAAATCAAACCAACATGACAAATGTGACTAGATGAAGTTCTCGTGTGCCCTCAAGAACACTTTTCTTATTATAAGAGACCGTTTTGGCCTGTCCTTTGCCACAAAAGGATTGGGCTACCTTGCTGCACTTTATTTACCGTTACCGTTACTTGCCTGCTACAAATTATCTTGCTATCAAACTAACTGTTACGGACTATTTCAGTGCTTGCAGAAAATACCTTGTTGAAAACCACTTGCCATTTCCTCTGCTCCTCGTTGGGTTCGACACACTTACTTATCGAAAGGACTACGATTGATCCCATATACTTGTGGGTCATCAATACTCTTTTCTGGCGTTGTTGCCGGGGAGTGAAGCACTCTTTGTAAGTGGAAATTGGTAAGGAAAATGTATATTACGTGCTGAAATTTATTGTCACTTGTTACTATGGAAAGCCAAACTTTGAGGGCTTTGTTCGGGGTATCTTCACCTCGACTGGAAGCAAAATTAGTCTCCCCTCAACCTACTGCACCTACTGAAAATATTGGTTATGAAATTCCTTCGGGTATGATAGAACAACTTCTAGCTAATCCTTATGCAGGAGATGGAACTGAACATCCTGATATGCATTTGATATATGTGGATGGAATTTGTGGATTGTTTAAGCTTGCAGGTTTATCCGTAGATGAATCTAAGAAGAAGATTTTCCCTTTATCTTTGAAGGGAAAAACATTGACATGGTATAGGTTATACGATGATATTGGATCTTGGAACTAGAATCGATTGAAATTGAAATTTCACCAAAAGTTTTATCCTATGCATCTAGTTCATCGTGATTGGAATTACATATATAGTTTTTGGCCTCGTGAAGGAGAAAGTATCGCTCTAGTTTGGGGAGAGATTAAGTCAATGTTATATTCATGTCCCAATCATGAGCTCTAGAGAGAAATTATTATTCACAACTTTTGTGCTCGGCTTTCTCATGATGATCAATCCATGCTCGATACTTCTTGTACTAGTTCTTTTATGAAGAAGCCTATTGAATTCAGGTGGGATCTTTTAGAAAGAATTAAACGAAACTCTGAAGATTGGGAACTCGACGAAGGTAAAGAGTCGGGTATTAAGCTTGAGTTTGATTGTGTTAAATCTTTTATGAATACTGATGCTTTTCACAAGTTTAGCACTAAATATGGACTTGACTCTGAGATAGTAGCCTCTTTTCGTGAATCATTTGCTACTCATGTTAATCTCTCTAAGGAGAAGTGGTTTAAATATCACCCCCCTTGAGGGAGTCCTGGATTAGGGGGTGTTCGGATAGCCGGACTATACCTTCAGCCGGACTGCAGGACTATGAAGATACAAGATTGAAGACTTCGTCCCGTGTTCGAAAGGATCTTTTCTTGGCGTGGAAGGCAAGCTAGGCGTGCGGATATTCAAGATCTCCTACCATTGTAACCGACTCTGTATAACCCTAACCCTATCCGGTGTCTATATAAACCGGAGGGTTGTAGTCCGTAGGACAACCATCATCATACACAATCATACCATAGGCTAGCTTCTAGGGTTTAGCCTCCTTGATCTCGTGGTAGATCTACTCTTGTACTACCCATATCATCAATATTAATCTAGCAGGAGTAGGGTTTTACCTCCATCGAGAGGGCTCGAACCTGGGTAAAATAAAGTGTCCCTTGTCTCCTGTTACCATCCGACCTTGACGCACAGTTCGGGACCCCCTACCCGAGATCCGCTGGTTTTGACACCGACATTGGTGCTTTCATTGAGAGGAAACTAAAGGAAACGACAACTAGGAAAAAGGGGATGAAAAAGGGATAAAACCTCCGAAAAGCAATCAAAGCGGCGACGAAAACGCCAAGCCAAGCCCCGCCTCGATCAAGACCCAGCCATAGAGCAGGATGAGCCGGTAGACGACGAGCATGCCTCAGAGCAACCGTCCGAACAGGGCAACACGGATAGAGAGGACAGACAGCCCTCCCGCGGCCATAACAGAACTCCGGACGATCTCACGCCGGATAAAACCACGGAGCAGAAGAATCTCCACGAGAGGCTCGTTGCCACAGCATGTAGCCTGAAAAAGCAGAAGCGGAAGCTAAAGACGGTGGAAGATGCACTCAGAATAAGATGGAGCAAGCTAATCAAGACCGCAGACAAATACGGCGGCAGCCGCCGCACTAAAAGCTATCCGAAGAGAAAACTACTGCCCGAATTCGACCAAGAGGCCCTAGAGCCCTCACATTCAAAAAATAAAAAAGCCACACGGTCGGATAGACGACCCCACGGCCACCATAAAACGGCAAGCGGCGCCACACTCAATGCGGCATGCGACCCAATTAAAGACTCGCATCATGGCCCAGCCAGGTCCATTTACGGGCCAAGAAAGCAAGCTCTCACAAGCAATGCAAAAAAGCCATCATAAGAATCTGGCACACCCAAATACAGGGGCGCCGCACACCCCCTATGTTTCACCGATGAGGTCCTGGAATATGAATTTCCAGAGGGATTCAAACCCGTCAACATAGAGGCGTACGATGGAACAACAGACCCCGGAGTCTTGATCGAGGATTATATCCTCCACATACATATGGCTAGAGGAGATGATCTCCACGCCATTAAATATTTACCCCTTAAGCTTAAAGGGCCAGCTCGGCACTGGCGTAAAAGCCTTCCCGAAAACACAATTGGAAGTTGGGAAGAGCTCGAGGATGCTTTCCGAGCAAATTTTCAAGGGACCTATGTCCGCCCCCCGGACGCAGACGATCTCAGTCACAAAGCTCAACAGCCCGGAGAATCAGCTCGGCAGTTCTGGAACAGATTCCTTACTAAAAAGAATCAGATAGTGGATTGTCCGGACGCCGAAGCCTTAGCAGCTTTCAGACATAATGTCCGAGACGAATGGCTCGCCAGACACCTCGGCCAGGAAAAGCCAAGAACAATGGCCGCACTCACAAGCCTCATGACCCGCTTTTGCGCAGGAGAGGACAGTTGGTTGGCACGATGCAGCCCCAGCGACCCAAGTACATCCGAAATCAGGGATGGAAACGGAAAACCGCGACGAAATAAGGACCGTCGCCGAACCAAAGAAAGAAGTCCGAAGAGCACGACAGTCAATGCCGGATTCAAAAGCTCATGGCAAAATCAGACAAAACCACCCCTTCAGGATAATAGGGACGATCCGTCCAGCTTAAACAGAATCCTGGACAGAATATGTCAGATACACAGTACTCCTGGGAAGCCTGCCAATCACACCCACAAAGACTGTTGGGTTTTTAAACAATCCGGAAGGCTTAACGCCGAACACAAGGGGCTCGATACACCAAGCGAAGACGAGGACGAACCCCAGAAGCAGAACACCAGGAAACAAAAGAACTTCCCATAAGAAGTTAAAACAGTGAACTCACTTCATGTAACAAAATGTGTGGCACCCATAAAGGTACGCACAATAAAACCTATCCCTCAGGAGTCCCGCCACTGGTTATTAAAACCAATCATTTTTTATCAGCTAGATTATTCTAGAAATATCAAAAACGCAGGCCGGACTGCCCTGATACTCGATCCAATAATTGACGGATTCCAGTTTACGAATGTCCTTATGGACGGCGGTAGTGGACTAAACCTGATATATCAGGATACAATCCACCGCATGGGCATAAACCCAGCAAGAATCCGCCACAGCAAAACCTCCTTTCAAGGGGTAGCACCGGGCCCGGACACCCATTGTATGGGTTTTCTCCGGCTTGCAGTCATATTTGGCTCTGCCAATAACTTCCGTCACGAAAAGCTGACCTTCCATGTCGTCCCGTTTTCAAGTCGCTATCAAGCACTAATGGGACGAGGAGCTTTCGCTCGCTTTAACGCAATACCGCACTATGCATCTCTCATGCTTAAGATGCCCGGTCCACGAGGCATCATCTCTTTAAAGGGAGCGCACTAAAATACGCCTCCTCCAAACGGAGGATTGCGCGGCCGCTTAAACAGCCGCACAATAAAGTAGCCTCGCCAGCCAAAAGACTTTTTCGATATAAGTCATTAAAGGCCACGGACCCGGACTAAATGAGTTCGGCACAAGTCCATCATCAACGCAGGCTTAAAACGCCATATACCCCCGTACCGGGGGCTATACGCAGAGACAATAAAGCTCAACTTTATATATTTTTTACTTTATATTTTGTTTATTATCTTTTTGTTCCGCACGACCCATTTTCAATTCAGTTCCTCTCTTTTACAGATGAACGTCGTGCGACGCCCATCCAGGACACGGCACAACGGAGACACATGCGCAGACGTGCAGTAGGGACCTGTCCTAAGGATTCTTTTTAGATTAAGACCCTGCGTAAACCTTTTTTACTGTCTCTTGCTGCTATACATCCCCTGGTTTTTTTCCTACTATAACCAAGGAGGAGCCTGGCGTTTTGGCATGTGGCCACGCCAGAATTTTTGCTCGTACCTGGACACTAGGGGCCCTTTGTTTTAAGGGTGTTGTTTCACCCGCACTCATAAAGACCGAACACCTTAGGGAGTGTTCGGCGTCGCGAGTTTTGGCACTATATGCATCAACTCTGAATCATGTCTTTGGTCAAATGTTGGGTTGCCCGGCTCCTAAGTTCGGCTACCTTACGTTCCGCTCTATCGGCTAAGGTAGCACTAGGAGAACTACTGCGATTGTGCCCCAGTTCGGCCGGGTGAGCACCTCAGTAGAGAAAGCCGAAAACCGACTGTCATGATGTAGCGCGAGACTGGTCGCCACTCGATGACTTATAGGAATTTATCGGATTCCTCCGCTTTGACGAAGGGTCGTTTCCCGGTCAGGCACATATGCGCCCCGAATTCGGGCAAGCGCAGTCGCCACTAAGGGGCTACCTAAAGAGTCCCACTGTCAAGCTCCTATGGCTAAGTGAAAGTGTTAAAGCATTATAGTCCGGTTGCCTAGCCCGCTGCGCTATCACCTCCTTTGTAGGACCAAGACGTTGGGTTAAGTGTGAAAATGCGTCTTCTGCGCGCACCCCCGCACTATGTGCGTGGGGGCTGAAGCCAACGACTGCAATCTTTCAGAATTTATATATTAGAACGGCCGCACAGGAGGTGTTCTTAATACTTGAAGGCGCAAGTCTAAAAAATGCCACTACAATTTATCAAAATACTGTTTTATGATTACATATGCTATCATAATATAGCATCCTTCGAGCACTGCATCTCTATTACGCGAGCGCCTTCGAGGACTTCCTTAAAATAGTTCTTGGAAGGTATTCGGCTTTTATCCGAATCCCGGGACGCAACAATGGTGGGCTCCATATCTGCCCAGTATGTCTTGACACGGGCAAGAGCCAGCCGAGCGCCCTCTATGCACGCTGACCTCTTCATAGCAGCGACACGTGGCACCACGTCTAGAAATTGCTGCACCAAGCTGAAATAACTCTTCCGCTTCGATCTCCCCGGACACAGATGATCCATGGCGTACTTCATGGCGAGTCCGGACAACCTATTCAGTTCGGCCCATTGGGCCAGGCGATCGTCCACTGCCAATGGACGCTCTGGATTGATGAATTGCGACCAAAAGAGCTTCTCCACTTCATGATCCTTTTTATCTCGAAAGTGTTCGGTCGCATCAGCAGCACTAGCCGCCAAATCCAGAAAGCTGTCCTCTACACTCCACATCTGGTCTAATGGGGCAAACTTCGGATCACAAAATTTTCTCCGCAGCGAGAAGGGCTTTCCATCCGCAATTTGTCCGGCTTGACGCAGCTCTTCCCTTGCCGCTCTCATTATAGAGCGGGCGTCCTTGGTGTCAGCAACAGCCTTCTCTAAGCTCGTTTGCCTCGCCCGACCCTCTTCTTCAAGAAGCTTGCAACGGTCAGTAGCACTCTTTAACTTTACGGCCATGTTAGCCATCTCCTCCTTGCTTCGGCAATGGGCAGCCTGTTCGGCTTTCAGCTCTTCAAGGGCTTTCACGGCAGCCGCATCGCTTTTCCTGGCTTGTTCCTTCGCTCGGGCGAGTTCGGCCCTAAGACCCTCCACGGCGGCCGCACCATCTGCGTCAAGCATACACACGGTAAGATATTGACATAAAGCTCCTCTTACTAACTATCGCCCGATGATTTCAATACCTTGAGCATCATCAAGCCGCTTGTTAACAAGCGCGATGTCGGCTTCTGGCTCATCAAGTTGTCACTTCAGTTCGACAAATTCACGAGTCCGGCTTGACTCCGGACAACCCGCCACCTACATATAAAGGTGCCACTTAAAGGACCTGGGATTAAGATCCTCTGCACGCCGTCAATTTTAACGACGCACAGAGTCTCAGGGGCTACTATCTACACAGGGCGCACTTTATTTATGCGCAACTAACACAAGTGTACATTATTTAAAACATACCTCAAGGCCTGCCAGTAAACTTTTGACGGCCTCGTGCAATCTGCTTTCTGCGGATGAAATCTTTTCAATCACCGTGTTCATCAACGCACGATGCTCCTTAGAGACAGAGGCTCGCCCCAGCAGAATCTTTAGCTCCTCCGGCCGAACACCAGATGGTGCCGGACTCGTCCCATGGCCTCCCTCAAAGGCTGGACGCGGAGAACCCCGGGGGGCCACATGGCCACCTTCCGCCCCTGTCGGATCCGGAGAAATCCTCCGCGACGACACTTCAGCGTCGCCCGCCTTGCTAGGTGATACAGAAGGAGGAGGCGTTCCGCTCTCCATCATCTCCAGGAGAAGATCCCTCGAGGACGAGTTCTGCTGAGAAGGGCTGAGGTTCGAACTACAAAGTAAGGTTTCAGTTAAAACTTCTCAGATATAAATCAAGGATTTCTCTTAAAAGAAAAACTCTTCTTCTACTTACGGCTCGCTGGAGAGCTGGTCCCTTTGAGGGTTTAGTTCAGCCGAGGGGCTCCCCAGCGTCGGGCCCTCTGACAAGGATTCTTTCCCCCGCTTTGAGGCTATGGTCTCCGGGTCGTCAGAGGCGGCCCTTTTCTTTCCCTTAGGAGAGTAATTATCGATTCCCCCTTCGGAATGGCTTCTTTCGAGGAGGCCATGGTTTCCTTGTCCTCCCCCTTATTTCCCTCCAAAGGCACTACCTCCAGCATCCTGACTAGCACGGGATCCAACCTAGTTTCGGGAAGGGGAGCCGGACACCTGATCATCTTCGCCTTCGCTATCCACTCCTGCTTAAAAGGAGAAGCGCTGTTAAGAGCAAGTCAATTATGCGGATAGAAGGTCCGGGCACAAGGTCACTTACTTGAGTATCCGGGCGATTGCGGCTTAAACCCACATCCTCGGTCAAATCCGGACTCACTTCTTGTGATCCGAAGAACAGTTTATACATCTCCGCGGGCATCATGCCCATAAAATCCCGGAGAACTCGCGGTCCCTCTGGATTGAACTCCCACAGG
Organism: Aegilops umbellulata; assembly: GCA_032464435.1. Lineage (NCBI taxonomy): Eukaryota > Viridiplantae > Streptophyta > Magnoliopsida > Poales > Poaceae > Aegilops > Aegilops umbellulata. The sequence continues at coordinate 308,157,132 of CP136055.1, read as the reverse complement.
CGAAGGGGGCGACGTTGGCCGGGCAGTGTCCGGCGAATCAGCATGACTTGTGTCACCTTGACCAGGTTGAGGTCTCCTTCCAAGAGATCCTTAATGCGGCCCTGCAGCAGAGGTACGTCTTTGGGCAAGCCCCGATCTAACCCTTTGTTGATCCACGACGCTAACCGCGGTGGGGGACCCGAGCGGAAGGCAGGAGGCGCCACCCATGCGGTGCCCCAAGGAGCGGTGATATAGAACCACTCCTGTTGCCATAAGCCAAGCTCCTCTTGAAAAGCGCCCTCGGGCCATGGAGCATCGGCATTTCTTTTTATAGCAGCGCCTCCGCACTCTGCATGGCGCCCCTCGATCATCTTCGGTTCTACTTTGAAGGTCTTGAGCCATAATCCGAAGTGAGGGGTAACACGGAGGAACGCTTCGCACACAACAACGAACGAGGAGATATGGAGGATGGACTCCGTAGCTAAGTCGTGGAATTCCAGCCCATAATAAAACATCAGGCCCCTTACAAAGGGATCCATTGGGAAGCCTAATCCCCGAAGGAAGTGGGATATGGATACCACACTCTCACCGGGCTGAGGGCTAGGGATCACCTGTCCTTGAACAGGCAACCTGTGCGAAATCTCGCCGGTCAGGAATTTAGCTTCCCTCAACCTTAATACGTCCTCCTCCGTAACGGAGGAGGGCATCCATCGGCCTTGGAGGTCGGAGCCGGACATTGTCGAAGGTCCGGTGCGCCTGGAATCTAGAAGCCTAGGGTGTTGGAACTCGAGGCGACGGGCGAGCTCGTTTTGAGAATAGAAGAGGGGAATAGGGTCTTGGTCTCTTTATAAGAGGCAGAATACCAAGAGCTCTCCCCGTAACCGTCTTGGACTAGCCTTTAATTAAGGCAAAACGTGCTAACGGGCACGACTGGGTTACCCACGTCCGTATTGATGAGAATCCCGTTAAAAGGGGCACACGATCTCTGCTTTGACAAGACGTGCCAAGGAAACCGCCTCGCTAAACACGCTGAGGTGGAACAATGAAAACAATTTATATAAAGAGCTTTGCCGCAGTGTTATGACGCACTGCGGAATACGTCAGCATATTTGATTTGTGTTAATATTATTCTCTATATGGCAATATGTGGAAACTTATTTTGCAGAGCCGGACACTATTTTTGGTGTTTGTAATCTTATTGAAGAACTTGGAGGAGGAACCCGCCTTGCAATGCCGAAGACAATCTACGCGCCGGACTCGTCGTCATTGAAGCCTGGTTCAGGGGCTACTGAGGGAGTCCTGGATTAGGGGGTGTTCGGATAGCCGGACTGTCGGTGTACTAAAGTAGGGGTACCTTAGTACCCCAGACTTGTGCACGGGCAGTTGTAGCACCCTGCGGCAAGGCCCGCCCAGGAAGCGCCAAGAGAAGACCAAGCATTCAAGACAAGGCCCCCGGCAAGAGGAGCTTGCCGGGCCGAGAAGACAAGACCCCGGCAAGAGGAGCTTGCCGGGCCAAGAAGACAACACCCCGGCAAGAGGAGCTTGCCGGGACGACTAAGCCCGTGTAATACCATCCAAGAACAAAGTATACGGGACAGAAGATCGAGGCCCCGACAAGAGGAGCTTGTCGGGAAGGCCGAACCCAGGCACCACAAGAGAAGCCCGCCACGGCGCGCTATGCGCCCCGGCAAGGCCTGATAGCCGGCAAGCTATCAGGCACAGGAAGACGACCCCCGCGGCAAGCCACTTGCCGCGGCAAATCGCCACCTCAGGACTGCGCTCCAGCTCGCCCGCCCACGCGTCGCTCCGGGGCTTCCCCCAAGGGCACGTGGCGGGGCACCGCGCAGCCTGGGGCCTGCGGTGACATGCAGCCGCCATCGTGGCGAACGGTGGCGCACCTAACGGTCCGCCTCAGTGCTGCCCGGGCGACCGTGACGGGCATTTAATGCCCTTGTCCCCTACCGTCAGAAGTAGGTATGATAACACTGTGCCGCACTGTAGCGCCACTGTTCCCGCACTGCTACAACTACCACCCCTTTTACACTTTTACCCCTTTCTCTTACGTTGACACCTGTCGGTGACCCCTTTGCGCTATAAAAGGAGGCCCGTGTGCAACGTAGAGGGGGTTCGGAGGTTGGGAATCCAGACAGCCATACGCTCGGGGCAGCTAGCTCTCCAAGCTCCCGAGCTCCCCAGTTCAATACATCCAAGCAGGAGTAGGGTTTTACGCGTCCATCGCGGCCCGAACCTGGGTAAACCGCCCGTGTGCTCGCCTCGATCTGCTCTCTGTGCTCCCTCCGCCCCCCTCACCGGACAACGAAAGGGGCTCCGGCCCCATAGGTGCTCGCGGGGGACGCAGTCCGCCCCGACATCTTTGGCGCGCCAGGTAGGGGGCACGCCGGGGGACAGCCCGCTCCTGCAGATCCCAGGATCCGTCCAGTCGAAGCAGGTGCCCCCGATAAGCCTTGCTCCAGCAAGCAGATCAGCAGTCTGAACGCCGAGGAACAGTCCGCTCCTGCGGATCCGAGGATCTGTCCAGTTGAAGCGGGGGTTCCCGACAAGCTTTGGCATTCCTTCCCACGGGCTCGTGTGCGGCCCTCCTCGAGTATCCACTCGCGCAGAGACTGGGCAAGAAGCAGCTGCTCCTTGAGGAGGACCGCCTTCTGGCCGCTGGGCGAACGATTCGCCTCCAGCGAACTCTGCGCCGCTCCCGTAGCCGCAGAAGTTAGCGCCAGAAGTCACGAGAAAGGCGACCTCGTTCCCCGGCGCGCCTCGTCCGCCGGGGTGCCGAACAAGTTGACGCCGACCGTGGGAGGAATCTTGCCAGCGCGGTTGCCGGAACCCGTTCCGCCAACCATCCTCTCTGCCCAAGTCTTGCCGCAGTTGCATGTGATCCTTGGCGCAGAGACGGGCGCGGATCCCGAAGCATAGCTACGCCTAGCTCCGGAGGGTCGTGAGGCCCTGCGCCTTTGCTTACCCCCAGGACGGGCTGGATGCTGCCCAAGGAGGTTTTACCCTACCGGGCAGCAAGCGATAAGAAAAGATAAGTTGCCGGAGCTCGAGCAATTGCCCCATCAATTTTTAAGAGTTATCTCCCTCGAACGACCGAGCCTTGGTTGAGAGGCCTGAGCGCCGAAGGACCGGCACGAGACTGGTTGCGCCCTCATTTCGTTTCGAGTCCGCTCAACGACTTGAGTGTGCTACACCCCGAGTAGCGTCCTCACTTTGTTTCGAGCTCGCCCGGCACCCTAAGCGTGCTGCGACCGCAGTCGCACCGCTTACTTTGCCTTGAGCCTGCTCAACAACCTGAGTGAGCGGCAACCAGCCGCGGCGAGGTTTCTTGCCGGTGGTAGCCCCGCCAGCGGGTCGCTGACGTCCCGCACTCGGAGCCCGTGGCAAGGCGGAGGCCTACGCCGGCAAGTCCCCGAAAGCGTGGGGCGGAAACAAACAAGGCGCCGGTCAAGTAGAGAAGATAACAGTGCGATGCATTGCCTAAGATAAAAAGTTATATTACAAAATGCCTTACTGCTGCTCTAACCAGCCGTTTCCATGGCATATTTAACAGCGGCAGGGAAAGGAGATAAAAGAAAGGGGCAGGCGGCCTAGTCCACGCGGTCGCCCTCGATCCTCTTGACCCCGGCCGCCTTCTTGACGATAGGGGCGATGAGGGCCTGGATCCCCGTCAGGTCTGCGTTCTCCGGCAAGGGCCTGAGGACGTTGGTAAGCCTGATGTCGGGATTGCGGAAAACGATCTTCACCAGCACCCTCTCGAGGGCCCCGGAGATGGCCTCCCGCGTCTCGTCGGCCCGCTCCTTCGGGAGCGACGTTCGGAGGTGCTGGAGCGCCTGCACCACCCCCTGGAAGAAGGAAGTGAGCTTGGCGCTGGGCGCGACGTCCTCGTCGGTGAAGGACTGGTGGCCCTCGATCCCCAGCAGCGCCAGCTCCTTGTCGATGGTGGCGGCGATGTCGACGAGGCCCTCGGTCCACCGCTCCACCGTATCCCTGAAGGTGTTCTGGGAAACGGCGGCGCGCCTCAGCAGCCCCCCCTACGCCAGTCGCCCAAGGAGACGACCCCGGGGAGTTCACGGAGCCCGGCGCGGTCGATGGGGCCGCCGGTGCCACGCGGAGCTGCGGCCGACGCCTAGTCGTACCCGTCATCCCGGCGGCTGCTCCCCTCGTCGTCGCTATCGCTCCCCTCCTCGTCACTCTCGCTCGAGGAGGAGCCTTCGCTGTCGGAGGAGCTATCTTCGCAGCACCGGGCCCGGATGCCGAAGCCCCAGAAGGCCTTGACGGAGAGGAGGTCCTCCCCCACTAGCTTAAAGTGGAGGGTGAACCCCTCCGTCAAGCTGTGGACCCGGGCGAACGTCTTCCACCCGCGGCCCAGACACGCCACGCCGGGGGCTCGGGACTCGACGTGGACTCGCGTCCCACTGATCCCGCAGCCCCTCATGCGCAGGTTTAGCATCTCAGGCTGCTCCACCTCCAACACGTTCGCGAATGGGGCGGGAAGCCGGAGGCGGCGACGAGGCGCCCGGCGCAGCCTGATAATGAACTCACGGGGGTCGTCCCCGAGATGGACTGCGGGAAGGAACGGAGCCGCTGGCGGAGGCAAGGACGGCGCACCGATCCGTCCGCCCCGAGCGCCTCGGCCCCGTCCACGACCTCGTCCGCGACCTCGCCCTCTCCCTCTTCCCCCGACGACCGGCTCCGCCGCCGCGGGCGCAAGGGGAGGAGGGGCGCGTTGCCTAGCAGACACCCTTGCGGCAACCGAAGAAGAACCAGGGTTCCCCCCCTCCATCACAGATGGGGGAAGGAAACTAGAAGCAGAAGGAGGAAGGAGATGGAGTGCGGATTTCCATCGCCCCCTTTCGCTCCTTATAAAGGAGCGGAGTGGGACCGCGGCCGCCTCGCTCCTCCAGTAGAAGCGGAGGAAGGGCAGGCGACTGGGGCCGACCCACTGCATCGACCCGCGCCGGCCCGACTCCCTGCCTCCGCCGCCGCGACTCCGAGTGCATGAGGACCGCATGGTGGGCGCGCAGAACCGAGGCGACGGGTGGGACGACCTCTCCCCATCCCGTGATTATGGGGAACGGACGCCTCGAAAGCCGCGCCTCACCCCCGTTCATTTATCGAGCCGCGCCTCCGCACCTCCCTCCACTTAAAGAGGGAACGGGCGTTTCGCCCCCGCGACGCCGCGATGAGCGCGCGCCGCCTGGGGAAGGTGCGACGGGTGCGGAGTTAAGGAGCAGCGCGACCAAGGCCATGCGTGCCCGTGCACTGTTAGGGCCTGGCCCAACGACGCTCGGCACCGTGTGTGGCCCAGGCCCGGGGGCTCCTGTCGGTGTACTAAAGTAGGGGTACCTTAGTACCCCAGACTTGTGCACGGGCAGTTGTAGCACCCTGCGGCAAGGCCCGCCCAGGAAGCGCCAAGAGAAGACCAAGCATTCAAGACAAGGCCCCCCGCAAGAGGAGCTTGCCGGGCCGAGAAGACAAGACCCCGGCAAGAGGAGCTTGCCGGGCCAAGAAGACAAGACCCCGGCAAGAGGAGCTTGCCGGGACGACTAAGCCCGTGTAATACCATCCAAGAACAAAGTATACGGGACAGAAGATCGAGGCCCCGACAAGAGGAGCTTGTCGGGAAGGCCGAACCCAGGCACCACAAGAGAAGCCCGCCACGGCGCGCTATGCGCCCCGGCAAGGCCTGATAGCCGGCAAGCTATCAGGCACAGGAAGACAACCCCCGCGGCAAGCCACTTGCCGCGGCAAATCGCCACCTCAGGACTGCGCTCCAGCTCGCCCGCCCATGCGTCGCTCCAGGGCTTCCCCCAAGGGCACGTGGCGGGGCACCGCGCAGCCTGGGGCCTGCGGTGACATGCAGCCGCCATCGTGGCGAACGGTGGCGCACCTAACGGTCCGCCTCGGTGCTGCCCGGGCGACCGTGACGGGCATTTAATGCCCTTGTCCCCTACCGTCAGAAGTAGGTATGATAACACTGTGCCGCACTGTAGCGCCACTGTTCCCGCACTGCTACAACTACCACCCCTTTTACACTTTTACCCCTTTCTCTTACGTTGACACCTGTCGGTGACCCCTTTGCGCTATAAAAGGAGGCCCGTGTGCAACGTAGAGGGGGTTCGGAGGTTGGGAATCCAGACAGCCATACGCTCGGGGCAGCTAGCTCTCCAAGCTCCCGAGCTCCCCAGTTCAATACATCCAAGCAGGAGTAGGGTTTTACGCGTCCATCGCGGCCCGAACCTGGGTAAACCGCCCGTGTGCTCGCCTCGATCTGCTCTCTGTGCTCCCTCCGCCCCCCTCACCGGACAACGAAAGGGGCTCCGGCCCCATAGGTGCTCGCGGGGGACGCAGTCCGCCCCGACACGGACTATACCTTCAGCCGGACTCCAGGACTATGAAGATACAAGATTGAAGACTTCGTCCCGTGTCCGTAAGGATCTTTTCTTGGCGTGGAAGGCAAGCTAGGCGTGCGGATATTCAAGATCTCCTACCATTGTAACCGACTATGTGTAACCCTAACCCTATCCGGTGTCTATATAAACCGGAGGGCTGTAGTCCGTAGGACAACCATCATCATACACAATCATACCATAGGCTAGCTTCTAGGGTTCAGCCTCCTTGATCTCGTGGTAGATCTACTCTTGTACTACCCATATCATCAATATTAATCTAGCAGGAGTAGGGTTTTATCTCCATCAAGAGGGCCCGAACCTGGGTAAAATAAAGTGTCCCTTGTCTCCTGTTACCACCCGACCTTGACGCACAGTTCGGGACCCCCTAGCCGAGATCTGCCGGTTTTGACACCGACACCCCTATTAAACAAGAAATTAAGGAGACGGTCATAGCTAAAGATGAAACTATTATTTACAATGTTGATCCAGTTGTGCCTCCTGCTTATATTGGAAATCCACCTTTCCCTGTTAGGATAAAGGAACATGCTAAGGTATCAACGGTGGTTCACAAAAGTAATATTAAAGCACCTAAACCCTCTGAGCAAATCAAAGTAGAGCCTAGTGTTGCTATGGTTAAAGATCTCCAGGTAGAAAATATTGACGGGCATGTTATTTACTTCTGTGATGAAGCTCCTAGAATTGCTAAAACCAATGAAAAATGTAAACATAGACCTATTGTTAGCATGCTTGTTGTCTCAATTAAAGTAGGAGATCACTGTTATCATGGTTTATGTGACTTAGGTGCTAGTGTGAGTGTTATTCCTTTTACCTTATACCAAGAAATTATGAATGATATAGCACCCCTTGAGATAGAAGACATAGGTGTTACTATTAAACTTGCTAATAGAGACACCATCACACCACTTGGGATTGTTAAGGATGTTGAAGTCTTGTGTGGGAAAATAAAATACCCTACTGATTTTCTAGTTTTCTTGGTACCCCACAAGATGACTTTTGTCCCATTATCTTTGGTAGGTCTTTCTTGAACACTATGAATGGCACTATAGATTGTCATAAACAAACTGTCAGTGTTAGCTTTGGTGATGAGTCTCATGAGTTTAATTTCTCTAAGTTTAGTAGACAACCTCATAAGAAAGAACTACCTAGTAAGTATGAAATAATTGGTCTTGCTTCTATTGCTATGCCTCCTACTGGTCCACTAGAACAATATCTGCTGGACCATGAAAACGATATGCACTAGCATGAAAGAAACCAAATAGCTAAAATATTCTTTGAACAACAACTTCTGCTTAAACACAATTAGCCTATTGAAACTCTGGGAGGTCCTCCTCCACCTAAAGGTGATCCGTGTTTGAATTAAAACAATTGCCTAACAGTTTGAAGTATACTTATCTTGATGAGAAAAAGATATATCTTGTTATTATTAGTGCTAACCTTTCAAAACATGAAGAAGAAAGATTATTAAAAATTCTGAAGAAGCACCATGCTGCCATTGGATATACTCTTGATGATCTTAAGGGCATTAGTCCCACTCTATGTCAGCACAAGATTAATATGGAACCTGATGCTAAACCCATTGTTGATCACCAACGACGTTTGAATCCTAAGATGAAAGAAGTCACTAGTACAGCGACGTGCTAAACAAACAGTTTTTAACCCCTTTCCGCGACAACATTTGGAACCGTCGCCAAGTGAGTGTGTGCGATAGGGTGTCCTTCCCACACGACCCAGAAATCATCGGGGATAGGCCCTCCAGGGACCCAGGCTGGGGCCTTGTGCGATCGGGCGAGGCATCGAAACCCAATCAATTCCGTAGATATGTACATCCCACACGATAATCCAAGAAAATCATTTCCGTAGGTATGTACATCCCACACGGTGAATCCCAGAAAATCATTTTCGTAGGTATGTACATCCCACACGATGAATCCCAGAAAAACATTTCCATAGGTATGTATATCACATATAGTTCTTTGCGTGGAAACGTTTGTGCAAGGTGGCCTAACGCAAATAGTTCGCTGCCGGAAGCCGTGTGTGATTGTTAGTTGATCGAACATGCCTACTTTCTAGAAACCATGCGGGTTGTTTGAGTTCATCGCCCACGGTGTTGTCTGTGTAACCGTTTGCAATAGAAAACCCCAATAAGCAGGGTAATTAGCCTATTATTGATAATCCATGTACTAATCAAACTGATATTTCTTATAAAAACACGCTAGATATTTCATATCTGTATAAAAGCAACCAGGATTTCATATTCGAATTACATCAGATAGCTTCTGCACTCAGTTACACCATTACACAACAGCACCAAGTTTCACATGCAGCATCAGAAACCTTTGGAAAGTAGCATCATACACAGTAAATAGACAGATGAATCTCATGTGGGAAACTGCAGAAGCGGAAGGCAAATATTGAGCCTTCAGTGATGTTGAATGTCCTTGCTACTTTAGGCCAGTGGCTATGGATAATAGCCCGCCCAACCTTCGTCCTCTTCAGCAAGACTTCAATATTGTACCATGGGTGTTGAATGAATACCTTCCTCGCCTCTTGACCATGCATGTGGTTTGAGAGGTAATCATAGATGAACTACTTTGAAAAGTACTGAAAACAAAGCTATGCATAAATCGCTGTTGTAAATTTTGAAATGGCGCAAGGGGTAAAAACAAGGTAAAAGAGTTGGTACCATCCTATAGTTGACTGACATCTTCTTCATTGTGCAAACAAAGATCTTGCTGTTATTCATCGCAAGTTTCTTCATTCTAACAATCTTTCTGAGTTTCATGACTTGACTGATATTCATGGACATCTCATTTCCCCATATGCAAAATGGGTCGAACAGTGGGTCTAAGCCTCTGACAGCAGGACCTACATGTGCAAGACCAAATTGTAAGAAATATAAATATTAGAATGATTCCTACAACTGCACAATAATTTGCTATTAGCCAAAGGAACCTGCTTGAACAAACCTCGATGGTAAACCACAGTGTCTCCCATTGTTTCCCTGCAACACACATAAGGAAGATCTTGATCAGGTTAACTGAGAGTTTCCATACTATCAGTAGAATATGTATTGAGTACAGCCAAATTAGATTGGTGTCACATGCATAACAATACAAAATTGCACCCACAACAAATGAAAATCAAATTGCAGAACTGAACCAAACTGTTAAATGGACAGCAGACCAAATGAACCAAAATAATTAACTAAGCACGACATTGCAGAATAGAAACATGTACTAGAAGATAAGACAGTTAACAAAACAAAGAATGCTTGATATAAGTACTACGATATGTAGCAATTGTTGGACCAAAGTGTTAACTGAACATTACATTTCAGAGGAGCAAACTGTTAACTGAACATCAGATTGCATATTAACATTATAGAGGACAAATCACAAGAAGGCACTAGCGGTGGCCTCAAGAAAACATCACGAACTGTATTTTAAAGTAGACAACCGAGTGGCGGTGTCGATGGTGGCCTTGAAGACGAGGTGCTCCTCCAAGATCTGGCGGTCAACACGCATGGTAGCCATAGCGACCTCGTTCGCGCGTGCGGCCGCACGCTACTCAGCTCCATGTTATACTGCGTGTAAAATGGCTATGGGCGACGCTTAATTGGAGGAGGGGGGCAGTGATTTCGGTGGGAGGTGTCGCTCCGTCAGTCGGGGCATGTGGGACGGGAAAGGAGGAGGATGGTGTGGGTGGGGTGTGGATTACCTGACCATATCGACGAGGCCGCTCAGCAAGAAGAAGGGTCGGCGGCGAGGAGGCCGCGCAGCAAGAGGAAGGGTCACCGGCGAGGAGGTGGCGCTGCAAGAAGAAGGGTCGCTGGCGAGGAGGCAGCACTGCAAGAAGAAGGGTAGCCGACGAGGAGGCAGAGCTATAAGAAGAAGGGTCGTCCGCGAGGAGGCTGAGCTGTCAGTAAGCAGTAGTGAAGGTTTGAACTTGGAAAGCAAAGAGGAACAGTGGAAATGTGGCTTTTGGTAGGAGGAAGGGGGCGGGGAGATAGATATTTCCGCGGTGGCAAAAAAATTTTTGCTCGGTGCCGCGAGAAACTGGCGCGAAGTGTGGTTCAAGCGGGGGCGGTGGACTATAGACGACGAAGCTTCCTGCGTAAGCCAGACAAGACGGTGCGCCAAGGTATTTTATATCGCATCCCAGACGATTCTTTCTAGTAAACTGTTTGTGGTATACCTGATTTTTTTCATTATGTTTTGAAAGACAAAATGGTGTTATGTAGGGAAAGGATGGTGTTTGAATTGCTAGAACATTTACGTACAGTGAACATGCAACTAGTACATGAGTGTCGTGTTTAAATTTGGAATTATTCCGGGTTCGTTTGGCATTTTTATGCATTAATTGAGTTTCTGGGCATTTAATGTGCATAATTCAAATTTGAACTACAAGCACATGCTCCAATGCACCAAAGTTTGCTGAAAAATCACATGTGTGTCTTTTGGTGAATTTATAGGTCCCATACAAGAAATGGGAATAAAATTCAAACATATGGGTGTCGTGGCTCGGCCGGTATGATTGAGAAACTTGGTTTTTTAATTCCTGTAAATCCAAAACACGGATGAAAATCATGAAACTTGGCATGGTGTCATGACATGGCACCAACATGCTGCAGTAAATTTTTTGACCGAATTGGGACAAGCTTTGGTGTAAGCTTCTTGCAAACCGGAGCTTCCCTCAAGAAGGCTCCTGGTTCCGAGAGGGAACGTGGCACCTCCGTGTGCGAAATGACATACGTACACTGCATTCTCCTGCCTTAATTTTTTTACACAACCAGATTAGACCAAATAGAAGTACCATGGTAAATTTTGGAATTATTCCGGGTTCGTTTGGCCTTTTTATACATTAATTGAGTTTCTGGGCATTTAACGTGCATAATTCAAATTTGAACTACAAGCACAGGCTCCAGTGCACCAAAGTTGTTTGAAAAATCACATGAGTGTCCTTGGGTGAATTTCTAGGTCCCATGCAAGAGATGGGAGTGAAATTCAAACATCTTGGCGTCGTGGCTCGACCGGAAAAATTGAGAAACTTGGTTTTTTAATTCCTATAATTTCAAAACACACCTGAAAGTCATGAAACTTGGCATGGTGTCATGACATGGCACCAACATGCTGCGGTAATTTTTTTTGCCGAATTGGGACAAGATTTGGTGTAAGCTTCTTGCAAACCAGAGCTTCCCTCAAGAAGGCTCGTGGTTCTGAGAGGTAACGTGTCACCTCCATGTGTGAAGCGACATACGTACACTGCCTTCTCCTGCCTTAATTTGTTACATAGACAGATTAGACCAAATAGAAGTATCGTGCTAAATTTTGGAATTATTCCGGGTTCGTTTGGCCTTTTTATACATTAATTGAGTTTCTGGGCATTTAATCTGCATAATTCAAATTTGAACTACAAACACAGGCTCCAGTGCACCAAAGTTGTTGAAAAATCACATGTGTGTCCTTGGGTGATTTTCTAGGTCCCATGCAAGAGATGGGAGTGAAATTCAAACATCTGGGCGTCGTGGCTCGGCCGGAAAGATTGAGAAACTTGGTGTTTTAATTCTTGTAATTCCAATACACGCCTGAAAATCATGAAACTTGGCATGGTCTCATGACATGGCACCAACATGCTGTGGTATTTTTTCTATCCGATTTGCAAAGGCACACACATTAACAATCAACAAAGTCAGTTTGGAATAAGTGTTGTCACGTTACAAATCGGAAACACAAGTATTATTGAAACTGTAGGCGCTCGACTTACCAATTACGTGCGGCCACACGTCCCCTTTTTTATTGGCTAGGAGGTGCCGTGCGGGGTAGCTATTTGAGTACGGGAGGCGTGCGATCAGACCCCTGCGCGTGCTCATCGGGAGGAGAGCCCTTTGACCGCTACCCGCCACGCACCTCCCTCCCAACGTCTCCATTAATGGCGCCTGAGCACCTGTTCTACGTCGTGGCTATATGTCTCACTGGACTAAGATTTAAGAGAGAAAAATGAAAATGTGAAAAGAAAGTTTTGCATGGATCTTGATGTAAGATCCGGCAGACCTATATAGCATCGACTGCGACTTATAGCAAGCATGATGAATATAATGACGATGACAGTGGATAATAATTGTCTTACATATTTAGAAACATAATAAAAAGAGCCACATGCGGCAACGCCCGAAATACACAAAGGCAAAAGAAGAAGGAGGGCAATGATCTGGCTCGCTGATCTCTACTTTCTTGATGCGTTGCTGCAGGCCGCGGGAACTAGTCTCCGCGGCGAGCGGCGACGAGCTCTTTCTTGTCCTCAAGATGCTTCTTGAGAGCATCCACGGATTCCTCCACCAGCCTTCTACGCTCGATGCGCAGCATGGCATTCTTGTCCATAAGTTTCTCGACGATGACGCCGGTCCTCTTCAACAAGGCATTGGTCTGCTCCTGCTGCTCCGCACTTCCAACGATCTTCGCCCTCAGCAGGTCGCGCTCGGCCCGGAGCCTTGCCTTGCTCTCATTTAGTTACCGGATGACGTCGGTAGACTGTTCAAACGAGGCTTTCAGGTCAGCCTGCAACCTCGCCCACCTGGAGATCTGATCCATCTGTCTAAGGACGAGGGCACGCATGCGCCTGTAAGAGTCCTCACCTGCCCGCGAGACATTTTCCTAGGCTGCCGCGGCGCGGGAGGACATCTCTGCTGCATTCGCGGCGCGGCGGGACAACTCTTCTGCTTCTGCAGCACGGCCGGACCAGTCAGCTGCATCGACGGCGCGGCGGGACCTCCGTGCTGCTTTAGCGACGCGGCATGACCTCTCTGCTGCTACGGCTGTGCGGTGGGACATGTTGGCTGCTTTCGCAGCGAGGCGGGACATCTCTCGTGCTTTCGCTTCCAGGCTCGCCTCTCCCTGGTGGCAATCTCTCGACCCAGAAATCACGCTAGCCATCGCGGACGCAAGGGAACGATGATGAATGACTTGTTTGCTTTTGACTTTTTGTGGATGAGGAGTTGAGGAGGAATGTGCAGTCATCTTGCAGTAGTAGTATTTATAACCACGTAGTAATACGCTCCTAAGTGGGAAACCATTTAGGTTTTGATCGGTGTGAACAGGTTTGCAATTTGGAATGTGCCGGGACGCAGCCTCCCTGTTCTTCTAAGAAAAATTGTGACGGGACGCATGCTCAAAATTTACTGACGGTTATAAGTGTGGCACTATTCCTGGAAGGCATAACGTGGGCACGTACGCCTTCTCGGCCGCGTACGCGGCGTTTGCACCATAGGGTGCACCGCAATGGGCAATGTCAGCGCACATCTTGTTCCAACAACCGTGCGAGCTCGTTATTACCATCGCGCACACTTCTTTTAATTAGAATGGGAGTGCCCGTCTAGCGCACACACGTTGATCTATCTAACCGTTTCAGTTTGTTGTGGCTAATCGCAAACAGTTCATCCATGTGAAGTGTATGCCATCAATCGCAGACTCTTTGATCTGGCTTACCCGTTTCTGCTCTGTTGCCTAATCGCAAACAATTGATCCTTCTGAAGCGTATGCCCTCAATCACACACACCTTGATTTGGCTGACCATTTCTTTTGTGTTGCCTAATCACAAACAGTTCATCCGAGTGAACCGTATGCTGTATATCGCACACACCTTCATCTGGCTGCCCATTTCTTTTGTGTTGCCTAATCACAAATAGTTCATCCGAGTGAACCGTATGCTCTATATTGCACATGCCTTCATCAGGCTGCCCGTTTCTTTTGTTCCGCCTCATTGCAAACAGTTCATTGGACTGAACCATATGCCCTGGATCGCACACGCAACTAAAATCTGAACCATGTTTGATGGCTCCGCCATCGCAAACGTTTTGCACCTTTCTTGGCGGTTCTTTTACACCACCGTTTGCGGTTATTGCATCGCACACAGTTTCGTCAAAGGGCCTCTGATCGTAGTGTTGCGTTAGCAGCATCCTGCAATAGTGAGTGGTATAAGAACTGAAATACTAAAGCTTCTGGAAGCAGGTATAATCTATCCATATAGCTGATAGTACATGGGTAAGTCATGTTCATTGTGTCCCTAAAAAGGGAGGTATTACTGTTGCTCCTAATGATAAAAATGAACTTATCCCACAAAGAATAGTCACTAGCTACAGAATGGTAATTGACTTTAGAAAATTAAATAAAGCAACTAGAAAAGATCATTACCCTCTGCCTTTTATTGATCAAATGTTGGAAATATTATCTAAGCACACACACTTTTGTTTTCTTGATGGATATTATGTTTTTTCTCAAATACCTGTTTCACAACCTGATCAAGAGAAAACCACATTTACTTGCCCTTGTGGAACTTATGCTTATAGACGTATGCCTTTTGGTTTATGCAGTGCACCAGCTACCTTTCAGAGATGTATGACTGCTATATTCTTTGATTTTTGTGAAAAGATTGTTGAGGTTTTCATGGATGATTTCTCCATTTACGGAACTGCTTTTGATGATTGCTTAAGCAACCTTGGTCGAGTTTTGCAGAGATGTGAGCAAACTAATCTTGTCTTGAATTGGGAGAAGTGCCACTTTATGGTCAATGAAGGTATTCTCTTGGGGCATAAAATTTCTGAACGAGGTATTGAGGTGGATGAAGCTAAAGTTTATGCAATTGAGAAAATGTCGTGCCCTAAAGATATTAAAGGTATTCATAGTTTCCTTGGTCATGTTGGTTTTTATAGGAGGTTTATTAAAGACTTCTCTAAAATTTGTAGGCCTCTTACAAATCTTTTACAAAAGGATATTCCATTTGTTTTTTATGGTGATTGTGTAGAAGCCTTCGAAACACTTAAGAAAGCCTTAACTTCTGCACCTATAGTTCAACCACCTGATTGGAACTTGCCTTTTGAAATTTTGTGTGATGCTAGTGATTATGTTGTTGGTGCTGTTCTAGGACAAAGAATTGATAAGAAAGTATTTGTTATACATTATGCTAGTAAAACTCTAGAAAGTGCCCAAAGAAATTATGCTACTACTGAAAAAGAATTTTTAGCAGTTGTGTTTGCTTGTGATAAATTCAGATCTTACATTGTTGATTCCAAAGTAATTGTTCACACTAATCATGCTGCTATAAAATATCTTATGGAAAAGAAACATGCTAAACCTAGACTCATTAGGTGGGTTCTCTTTCTACAAGAATTTGATTTACATATCACTGATAGGAAATGAGCTGAGAACCCCGTAGCAGATAACTTGTCTAGGTTTGAAAATCTTTTTGATGACCCACTACCTATTGATGATAGCTTTCCTGATGAACAACTAGCTGCAATAAATGTTTCTCATAGTACTCCTTGGTATGCTGACTATGCTAATTACATTGTCGCTAAATATATACCACCTAGTTTCACATACCAACAAAAGAAAATAGTCTTCAATGATTTAAGACATTATTTTTGGCATGACCCACATCTTTATAAAGGAGTAGATGGTATTATTAGGGGTTGTGTACCTGAACATGAACAGGAACAAATCGTACAGAAATATCACTCCGAAGCCTATGGAGGACATCGTGCGGGTGATAGAACTGCTCACAAGGTATTGCAATCTGGTTTGTATTGGCCTACTCTCTTCAACGATACATCTAAGTTTGTCTTATCTTGTGATAAATGGCAAAGAATTGGTAATATCGGTAAGCGTTAGGAAATGCAAGTCAAAGAGATCCGAGATAGACTACAAGTGGTAAAGTTCCGACAAAAGAGCTACTATGACCCCAAGCACCGACAGATCAGTTTCAAACCCGGAGAGTATGTTTACCTCTGAGTCACACCCATGAAAGGATTCAAGAGGTTCCAAACCCAAGGAAATCTTGCACCCAGATATATTGGCCCATTCCCAGTTATGTCCAGAGTTGGTACAGTGGCTTACCAGTTGGGACTACCACCGGAATTGTCAGAAGTGCATGATGTGTGCCATGTCTCACAGTTGAGAAGGTGTATCTTGCCACCCGAGAAAAGGACTGATATGGCAGATATAGAGCTTGCTAAGGATTTAACCTATTAGGAGAAACTGTTCTGAATATTGGAAGAAATGGAAAGAGTCACCCGCAGTAAGGTGATTAAATTTTATAAGGTACAGTGGGTGCATCACACCGAGGAGGAAGCAACCTGGGAAAGAGAAGACTTTTTGAGATTGTCCTATCGAGAATTGTTTTCCCAAGCAACCGAATCTCGAGGACGAGATTCATCCTAAGTGGCAGAGGTTTGTGGCACCCTAGTTTTTCCCATCATGACTTTCATTTGCCTTTTGCTTTTAAAATGGGTTTTGAGTTAATTCATTCGGACTTAGCACTTGGGCATTGTTTTGATTTTCACCAAGTGACTCCTCTCATCTCCCACCACCTCTCTTGACCTCTCATTCATCATCATATTGCTTTGGAATATTTTTTGAAGGAAATATTCATTTTCACCCTGAAAATGGAATATTTTCACTTTCACTCCAAAGAAACCCCTCTGTTTCTTGCCTCCAATAATCTGAGAAAATTCCCACACACCCTTTGGACACTGCCTCTTCACCCTATGCAAAATATCATGTGGTCATGTGACCCAATTTTGCTAGGGAAAATCATTTCCATTCTGCCCTGAAAATGCACGTTGTACAGGAAGTGTATTACCCTCCTATGTAAAACTTAACCCCAAGAGATCAGCCCTAAACTCCTTCTAGAACCTCTACAAACACGGTGCACAAGATTCTGTCGAGAAACTTGCAGTCACTGCCTTGAGCAATCTACTCATCCTGGCAGTGTGTTCTCAACTTTCCTAGACTAAACATTGCACGGTCGATAGCCTAGACACGGTTTGGCCTCACCTGGGCATCGCGTTGGGACAGTGCATGTGGTAACTGCATGAGGACACGGGCTCTGGCATGCCATTGACGCGCTCTGCGATGCGCTCCAGCCTTTGTTCCGCGCATGCCCGTCTCAATGCCGTGCCCAGCCTGCCACACCGCACCACCAGCTTCGCTTCATCACCCCAGACCCCTCGCTGCCGCTCGCCGATGCCGGAGCCGATGCAGTGATCACGAGCACCCCACGCCAGAGAGCACAATGTGCCCGTGTTCGAGTCAGGCCCGCTCCCGTGTGCCTTGTGCTCGTCCTCGAGCTTGCACAATGGTCGCGTGAGCCCTAACACCTTCTCCCCCTCTCACTTATGCCCCTCGTCGCCGTGTGCCGCTTTCAGACCTCTCCGGCGGCGCCCGAGACCCCCATCCCCTCCACCTATATATAGAGCCCCTCCCTCGCGTTGGGGAACGTGGCATGCAATTTCAAAAAAATTCCTACAATCACGCAAGATCTATCTAGGAGATGCATAGCAACGAGAGGGGGAGAGTGTGTCCACGTACCCTCGTAGACCGAAAGCGGAAGCGTTAGTTTAACGCGGTTGATGTAGTCGAACGCCTTCACGATCCAACTGTTCTTAGTACCGAACGTACCGCCCCTCCGTGTTCAGCACACGTTCAGCTCGATGGCGTCCCTCGAACTCTTGATCCAGTAGAGGGTCTAGGGAGAGTTTCGTCAGCACGAGGCATGGTGACGGTGATAGTGATGTGATCCGCGTAGGGCTTTGCCTAAGCACTACGATACTGTGAACGGAGCAGTAAACTATGGAGGGGGGCACCGCACACGGCTAGGAAAACAATTGATGTGTCTTTGGGGTCCCCCCTACCCACGTATATAAAGGAGGGAAGGGGAGGCCGGCCGGCCTCTAGGGGCGAGCCAAGTGGGGGGAGTCCCACTAGGACTCCTACTCCTAGTCGGCTCCCCCTTCCTTCCAACAGAGAGGGGGAAAGGGGAAAGAGGGGGAGAGGGAGCAGGAAAGGGGGTTGTGTCCCCCACCCCTTGTCCAATTCGGATTGGCTTGGGGGGCGCGCGCCACCTCCCGTGGCTGCCTCCTCCTCTCCATTATGTCCCATGAGGCCCATTAACTTTCCCGGGGGTAGCGATAACCTCCCGGTACTCCGATAAATCCACGAACCTCTTTGGAACCATTCTGGTGTCCGTATATAACCTTCCAGTATATCAATATTTACGTGTTGACCATTTCGAGACTCCTCGTCATGTCCTTGATCTCATCCGGGACTCCAAACAAACTTCGGTCACCAAAACACATAACTCATAATACAAATTGTCATCGAACGTTAAGCGTGCGGACCCTACAGGTTCGAGAGCTATGTAGACATGACCGGGACACATCTCCGGTCAATAACCAATAGTGGAACCTGGATGCTCATATTGGTTCCTACATATTATACGATGATCTTTATCGATCAAACCGCAATAACAACATACGTTATTCCCTTTGTCATCGGTACGTTACTTGCCCGAGATTCGATCGTCCGTATCATCATACCTAGTTCAATCTTGTTACCGGCAAGTCTCTTTAATCACTCCGTAGTGCATCATCCCGTAACTAACTCAGTAGTCACATTGCTTGCAAGGCTTATAGTGATGTGCATTACTGAGAGGGCCTAGAGATACCTCTCTGATACTCGGAGTGACAAATCCTAATATCGATCTATGCCAACTCAACTAACACATTCTGAGACACCTGTAGAGCATCTTTATAATCACCCAGTTTCGTTGTGACGTTTGATAGCACACAAGGTGTTCCTTCGTTATTCGGCAGTTGCATAATCTCATAGTCAGAGGAATATGTATAAGTCATGAAGAAAGCAATAGCAATAAAACTTAATGATCATTATGCTAAGCTAAAGGATGGGTCTTGTCCATCACATCATTCTCTAATGATGTGATCCCGTTCATCAAATGACAACACATGTCTATGGTTAGGAAACTTAACAATCTTTGATTAATGAGCTAGTCAAGTAGAGGCATACTAGGGACACTTTGTTTTGTCTATGTATTCACACATGTATTAAGTTTCCGATTAATACAATTCCAGCATGAATAATAATCATTTACCATGATATAAGGAAATATAAATAACAACTTTATTATTGCCTCTAGATTACATAGTAATGATTCTAACACCCATGGAGTCTTGGTGTTGATCATGTTTTGGTCGCGGAAGAGGCTTAGTTAACGGGTCTGCAACATTCAGATCCGTATTCATCTTGCAAATCTCTATGTCTCCCTCCTTGACTTGATCGCGGATGGAGTTGAAGCGTCTCTTGATGTGTTAGGTTCTCTTGTGAAATCTGGATTCCTTTGCTAAAATTGCTCCAGTATTGTCACAAAACATTTTCATTGGACCCGATGCACTAGGTATTATACCTAGATCGGATATGAACGCCTTCATCCAGACTCCTTCATTTGCTATTTCCGAAGCATCTATGTACTCCGCTTCACACGTAGATCCCGCCATGACGCTCTGCTTGGAACTGCACCAACTGACAGCTCCACCATTCAATATAAATATGTATCCGATTTGTGAATTAGAGTCATCCAGATCAATGTCAAAGCTTGCATCGACGTAACCATTTACGACAAGCTCTTTGTCACCTCCATAAACGAGTAACATATCCTTAGTCCTTTTCAGGTATTTCAGGGTGTTCTTGACCGCTGTCCAGTGATCCACTCCTGGATTACTTTGGTACCTCCCTGCTAAACTTATAGCAAGGCACACATCAGGTCTGGTACACAACATTGCTTACATGATCGAACCTATGGCTGAGGCATAGGGAATGACTTTCATTTTCTCTGTATCTTCTGCAGTGGTCGGGCATTGAGTCTGACTCAACTTCACACCTTGTAACACAGGCAAGAACCCTTTCTTTGACTGATCCATTTTGAACTTCTTCAAAACTTTCTCAAGGTATGTTCTTTGAGAAAGTCCAATTAAGCGTCTTGATCTATCTCTATAGATCTTGATGCCCAATATATAAGCAGCTTCACCGAGGTCTTTCATTGAAAAATTCTTATTCAACTATCCTTTTATGCTATCCAGAAATTCCGTATTATTTCCAATTAACAATATGTCATCCACATATAATATTAGAAATGCTACATAGCTCCCATTCACTTTCTCGTAAATACAGGCTTCTCCAAAGGTCTGTATAAAACCATATGCTTTGATCACACTATCAAAGCGTATATTCCAACTCCAAGAGGCTTGCACCAGTCCATAAATGGATCGCTGGAGCTTGCACACTTTGTTAGCACCTTTAGGATCGACAAAACCTTCTTGTTGCATCATATACAACTCTTCTTTAAGAAATCAATTAAGGAACGCAGTTTTGACATCCATTTGCCAAATTTCATAATCATAAAATGCGGTAATTGCTAACATGATTCGGACAAACTTAAGCATCGCTACGGGTGAGAAGGTCTCAAAGTAGTCAACTCCTTCTTCTTGAAGATCCATTTATTCTCTATGGCTTGCCGATCATCACGCAAGTCAACCAAAGTCCACACTTTGTTCTCATACATGGATCCCATCTCCGATTTCATGGCCTCAAGCCATTTCATGGAATCTGGGCTCATCATCGCTTCCTCATAGTTCGTAGGTTCGTCATGGTCTAGTAACATGACATCTAGAACAGGATTACCGTACCACTCTGGTGCGGACCGTACTCTGGTTGACCTACAAGGTTGGGTAGTAACTTGATCTGAAGTTTCATGATCATCATTAGCTTCCTCACTAATTGGTGTAGTAATCATTGGAACTGATTTCTGTGATGAACTACTTTGCAATTTGGGAGAAGGTACAATTACCTCGTCAAGTTCTACTTTCCTCCCACTCACTTCTTTCTAGAGAAACTCCTTCTATAGCAAGGATCCATTCTTAGCAACGAATATCTTGCCTTCGGATCTGTGATAGAAGGTGTACCCAACAGTTTCTTTTGGGTATCCTATGAAGACACATTTCTCCGATATGGGTTCGAGCTTATCAGGTTGAAGCTTTTTCACATATGCATCGCAACCCCAAACTTTAAAAAACGACAGCTTAGGTTTCTTGCTAAACCACAGTTCATATGGTGTCGTCTCAATGGATTTAGATGGTGCCCTATTTAACATGAATGCAGCCATCTCTAAAGCATAACCCCAAAACGATAGTGGTAAATCAGTAAGAGACATCATAGATCACACCATATCTAATAAAGTACGGTTACGACGTTCGGACACACCATTATAATATGGTGTTCGAGGTGGCGTGAGTTGCGAAACTATTCCACATTGTTTCAAATGAACACCAAACTCGTAACTCAAATATTCACCTCCACGGTCAGATCGTAGAAACTTTATTATCTTGTTACGATGATTTTCCACTTCACTATGAAATTCTTTGAACTTTTCAAATGTTTTAGACTTATGTTTCATTAAGTAGATATTCCCATATCTGCTCAAATCATTTGTGAAGGTCAGAAAATAACGATACCCGCTGCGAGCTTCAACACTCATCAGGCCGCATACATCAGTATGTATTATTTCCAATAAGTCAGTGGTTCGCTCCATTGTTCCAGAGAACAGAGTCATTTTGCCCATGAGGCATGGTTCGCAACCATCAAGTGATTCATAATCAAGTGATTCCAAAAGCCCATCAACATGGAGTTTCTTCATGCGCTTTACACCAATATGACCTAAACGGCAGTGCCACAAATAAGTTGCACTATCATTATTAACTTTGCATCTTTTGGTTTCAATATTATGAATATGTGTATCACTACGATCGAGAATCAAAAAAATAGACCACTCATCATGGGTGCATGACCATAAAAGAAATTACTCATATAAATAGAACAACCATTATTCTCTGATTTAAATGAATAACCATCTCGCATCAAACAAGATCCAGATATAATGTTCATGCTTAACGCTGGCACCAAATAACAATTATTCAGGGGTAAAACTAATCCCGAAGGTGGATGTAGAGGTAGCGTGCCGACGGCGATCACATCGACCTTGGAACCATTTCCGACGCGCATTGTCACCTCGTCCTTAGCCAATCTTCGTTTAATCCACAGTCCCTATTTCGAGTTGCAAGTATGAGCAACATAACCAGTATCAAATACCTAGGCGCTACTATGAGCATTAGTAAGGTACACATCAATAACATGTTTATCAAACATACCTTTCACTTTGCCATCCTTCTTATCCGCCAAATACTTGGGGCAGTTCCGCTTCTAGTAACCAGTCCCTTTGCAGTAGAAGCAGTCAGTTTCAGGCTTAGGTCCAGACTTGGGCTTCTTCCCTTGAGCAGCAACTTGCTTGCTATTCTTCTTGAAGTTCCCCTTCTTCCCTTTGCCCTTTTTCTTGAAACTAGTGGTGTTGTTAACCATCAACACTTGATGCTCCTTCTTGATTTCTACCTCCGCAGCCTTTAGCATCGGGAGGAGCTCGGGAATTGTCTTTTCCATCCCTTGCATATTATAGTTCATCACGAAGCCTTTATAGCTTGGTGGCAGTGATTGAAGAACTCTGTCAATGACACTATTATCAGGAAGATTAACTCCCAGCTGGGTCAAGTGGTTATGGTACCCAGACATTCTGAGTATGTGTTCACTAACAGAACTATTCTCCTCCATATTGCAGCTATAGAACTTGTTGGAGACTTCATATCTCTCAACTCGGGCATTTGCTTGAAATATTAACTTCAACTCCTGGAACATCTCATATGCTCCATGACATCAAAACATCTTTAAAGTCCTGATTCTAAGCCGTCAAGCATGGCACACTGAACTATTGAGTAGTCATCAACTTTAGTCTGCCAGATGTTCATAACGTCCGGAGTTGCTCCTGCAGCGGGCCTTGCACCTAGCGGTGCTTCCAGGCCATAATTATTCTGTGTAGCAACGAGGATAATCCTCAAGTTACGGACCCATTCCGTGTAGTGGCTACCATCATCCTTCAACTTAGCTTTCTCTAGGAACGCATTAAAATTCAAGGGAACGGTAGCACGGGCCATTGATCTACAACAACATAGATATGCAAAAAAACTATCAGGACTAAGTTCATGATAAATTTAAGTTCAATTAATCATATTACTTAAGAACTCCCACTTAGATAGACATCCCTCTAGTCATCTAAATGGTCACGTGATCCATATTGACTAAACCATGTCCGATCATCATGTGAGATGGAGTTGTTTTCAATGGTGAACATCACTATGTTGATCATATGTACTATATGATTCATGTTCGACCTTTCGGTCTTAGTGTTCTGAGGCCATATCTGCATGTGCTAGGCTCGTCAAGTTTAACCCGAGTATTCCGCACATGCAAAACTGGCTTGCACCAGTTGTATGTGAACATAGAGCTTATCACACCCGATCATCGCGTGGTGTCTCGGCAGGACGAACTGTAGCAACGGTGCATACTCAAGGAGAACACTTGTACCTTGAAATTTAGTGAGGGATCATCTTATAATGCTACCTCCGTACTAAGCAAAATAAGATGCATAAAGGATAAACATCACATGAGATCAAAATATGAGACATGATATGGCCATCATCATCTTTTGCCTTTGATCTCCATCTCCAAAGCATCGTCATGATCTCCGTCGTCACCGGCTTGAGACCTTACTCTCCATCGTAGCTTCATTGTCGTCTCGCCAACTATTGCTTCCACGACTATAGCTACCTCTTAGTGATAAAGTAAAGAAATTACATGGTGATTGCATTTCATACAATAAAGCGACAACCATAAGGCTCCTACCAGTTGCCGATAACTTCTACAAAACATGATCATCTCATACAGAAATTTATATCTCATCACGTCCTGACCATATCACATCACAACATGCCCTGCAAAAATGATAACCCACAAGCATAGGGGATCAATTGTAGCCTCTTTCGATAAGTAAGAGTGTCGAACCCAACGAGGAGCTAAAGGTAGAACAAATATTCCCTCAAGTTCTATAGACCACCGATACAACTCTACGCACGCTTAACGTTGGCTTTACCTAGAACAACTGAACAAGTATGAAACTAGAAGTACTTTGTAGGTGTTGTTGGATAGGTTTGCAAGAATATAAAGAGCACGTAAATAAAAACTAGGGGCTGTTTAGGTAAAGAAGCAATAAAGTTAGTATAGCGAGTGTGGAAAAGTGGTGGTAGGAGTTGCGAAATTGTCCCTAAGAAATTGACTACTTTACTAGACCGATAGCAAGTTTTATGTGGGAGAGGCCACTACTAGCATGTCATCCCTGACTTGGAATACTATGCACTTATGATTGGAACTATTAGCAAGCATCCGCAACTACTAACATTCATTAAGGTAAAACCTAACCATAGCATTAAGATATATTGGTCCCCCTTCAATCCTGTATGCATCAATTTCTATGCTAGGTTGAAGCTTCTGTCACTCTTGCCCTCCAATACATAGTCCTATCAACATACAACTAACCCTATGGTGTGATCCACGTGCGCACTCATATGATGGGCACGAAAGGACAGCAACATAACCACAAGCAGATTAAACCAATCATAGCAATTCACCAATTACCGATAGGACAACAAAAATCTACTCAGACATCATAGGATGGCAACACATCATTGGATAATAATATGAAGCATAAAGCAACATGTTCAAGTAGCGGTACAACGGGTTGCGGGAGAGTGGACCGCTGTACATAGATGGGGGAAGGTGATGAAGATGTTGCTGAAGATGACGGAGGTGTTGGTGTAGATTGCGGTGACGATGATGGCCTCGGAGGCGTTCCGGCACCACCGGGAGAGAGGGGGAGAGAGCCCCCCTTCTTCTTCTTCTTCCTTGACCTTCTCCCTAGATGGGAGAAGGGTTTCCCTCTGGTCCTTGGCTTCCATTGCATGGGAGGGGCGAGAGCCCCTCCGAGATTGGATCTGTCGCTCTGTCTCTCTCTGTTTCTGCGTTCTTGATTCTTCCCTTTCACCGTTTCTTATATTCCCGGAGATCCGTAACTCCGATTGGGCTGAAATTTGGACACGATTTTTATCAGGATATTGGCTTTCTTGCGGCGAGACAAGGGAACCAACCACCTTACATGGTGGCCACAAGGGTCAGGGGCGCGCCCAACCCTGGGGCGCACCCCTTGCCTCATGGCTCCCCGGGCATCGTCTCGCGTTGATTCTTCTTCCGAAAAATCACATATATTCCAAAAAAATCTCCGTAAGTTTTTATCCCGTTTGGACTCGGTTTGATATGGATTTTCTGCGAAACAAAAAACATGCAACAAACAGGAACTGGCACTGGGCACTGGATCAATATGTTAGTCCGAAAAATAGTATAAAAAGTTGCCAAAAGTATATGAATGTTGTATAATATTGGCATGGAACAATCAAAATTTATAGATACGACGGAGACGTATCAGCATCCCCAAGCTTAATTCCCGCTCGTCCTCAAGTAGTTAAATGATAAAAAAAGACAATTTTTGATGTGGAATGCTACCTAGCATAATCTTGATCATGCAATCTAATCATGGCATGAATATTAAGACACGAGTGATTCAAAGCAATAGTCTATCTTTTGACATTAAGACAACAATACTTCAAGCATACTAATAAAGCAATCATGTTTTTTCAAAATAACATGGCCAAAGAAAGTTATCCCTACAAAATCATATGGTCTGGCTATGCTCCATCTTCATCACACAAAATATTCAAGTCATGCACAACCCCGATGACAAGCCAAGCAATTGTTTCATGCTTTTGATGTTCTCAAAACTTTTCAACTTTCACGCAATACATGAGCATGAGCCATGGATATAACACTATAGGTGGAATAGAATATAAAGATGGAGGTTGTGTGGAGAAGACAAAAAAGGGAGAAATTCTCACATCAACGCGGCTAATCAACGGGCTATGGAGATGCCTATAATTTGATGTCAATGCGAGGAGTAGGGATTGCCATGCAACGGATGCACTAAGAGCTATAAGTGTATGAAAGCTCAAACTGGAAACTAAGTGGGTGTGCATCCAACTTGCTTGCTCATGAAGATCTCGGGCATTTGAGGAAGCCCATCATCGGAATATACAAGCCAAGTTCTATAATGAAAATTCCCACTAGTATATGAAAGTGATAACTCAAGAGACTCTCTATATGAAGAACATGGTGCTACTCTGAAGCACAAGTTTGTTAAAAGGATAGTACAATTGCCCCTTCTCTCTTTTTCTCTCTTTTTTTGTTTTGGTGGGCTTCTTTGGTCTTTTTTTTTATTTGGGCTTCTTTGGCCACTTTTATTTATTTATCTTTTAAGTCCGGAGTCTCATCCCGACTTGTGGGGGAATCATAGTCTCCATCATCCTTTCCTCACATGGGAAAATGCTCTAATAATGATGATCATCACACTTTTATTTACTTACAACTCAATATTACAACTCGATACTAGAACAAAAATATGACTCTATATGAATGCCTCCGGCGGTGTACCGATATGTGCAATGATCTAGCGTAGCAATGAAATAAAAAAACAGACAAGCCATGTAAACATCATGCTAGCTATCTTACAATCATGCAAAGCAACATGACAATAAATGCTCAAGTCATGTATATGAAGATGATGGAAGTTGCATGGCAATATGTCTCGGAATGGCTATGGAATGCCATGATAGGTGGGTATGGTGGCTGTTTTGAGGAAGATATAAGGAGGCTTATGTGTGATAGAGTGTATCGTATGACAAGGTTTGGATGCACCGGCGAAGTTTGCACCAACTCTCGAGGTGAGAAAGGGCAATGCACGGTACCGAAGAGGCTAGCAATGATGGAAGGGTGAGAGTGCGTATAATCCATTGACTCAACATTAGTCATAAAGAACTCACATACTTATTGCAAAAATCTATTAGTCATCAAAACAAAGTACTACGCGTATGCTCCTAGGGGGATACATCGTTAGGAAAATACCATCGCTCGTCCCCGACCGCCACTCATAAGGAAGACAATCAATAAATACCTCATGCTTCAACTTCGTTACATAACGGTTCACCATATGTGCATGCTACGGGAATCACAAACTTCAACACAAGTATTTCTACAATCCACAACTACCCACTAGCATGACTCTAATATCACCATCTTTATATCGCAAAACTATTGCATGGAATCAAACATATCATATTCAGTGATCTACAAGTTTTATGTAGGATTTTATGACTAACCATGTGAATGACCAGTTCCTGTCAACTCTCTAGATAGATATAAGTGAAGCAAGAGAGATTAATTATTTCTACAAAAGATATGCCCACACTCTAACAAATATAAGTGAAGCAAAAGAGCATTCTACAAATGGCGGTCTTCTATGTGAAGAGAAACAGGCAATCCAAACTTCAAATGATATAAGTGAAGCACATGAAGCATTCTATAAAGCCATACTCAAAAGATATAAGTGAAGTGCAAAGAGCATTCTATAAATCAACCATGGACTATCTCATACTATCATGGTCCATCAAAGAAAAGTGAAAACTAAATGCAAAAGATGCTCCAAGACTTGCACATATCACATGAACGAAACGAAACCGAAAACATACCGATACTTGTTGAAGAAAGATGGGATACCTACCGGGGCATCCCCAAGCTTAGACGCTTGAGTCTCCTTGAATATTTACTTGGGGTTACTTGGGCATACCCAAGCTTGAGATCTTGCCTCTC
This sequence comes from Aegilops umbellulata, assembly GCA_032464435.1. NCBI lineage: Eukaryota > Viridiplantae > Streptophyta > Magnoliopsida > Poales > Poaceae > Aegilops > Aegilops umbellulata. Next base: position 308,129,189 of record CP136055.1, on the reverse strand, counting down.
CTCCTTCTCCTCACATCGAGACCTCCTCGATCTTCGAACACTTCATCCACACAAAACTCAACAGAAAGCTCGGTAAGGTCCGTTAGTATAATAAAGCAAATCACTACTCTAAATACTGTTGCAAACCAATTCATATTTTGTATTTGAATTGTAGCTACTATAATATAACTTTGTGGCTTAATCCATTGATAGAAATCGACAGTTTCATCAAAATAAGCAAACTATGAATCAAAAACAGAATCTATCTTAAACATGACAGTCTGGGTAATCTGAACATTCAGTCTGTAGTAATCTGAACATTCACCGTACTTCTGGTACTCCAAAAATTCTCAAAAAACTAGGAAAAACAAATAATTTGTAGCAAAAAGACAGTGCAAAAAGTTTCAGATCCGTTTGACGTTCCAGTAAAAAATGTAAAATCACGCACTACAGCCAAAGTTTCTGTTCTGCACCGCACAAACCAACAAGTAATGTAAACATCCTAAAGGCAAATCTTGGCACATTGTTTTTGTTTTTAAACTTTATAAAAGCAACAACAGAAATAAATGACTCTCTAGAACTTCCGGGTTGTCTCCCTGGCAGCGCTTTCTTTAAAGTCATTAAGCTAGGCATATAGTGCTCAAGTAATGGATCCACCCGGATCCCAAGGTATATCAAAGCCAATTTTAATTAACAATGATTTGTGATTTAGTAGTGAGCACAAAGTAACATATATCATGCAACAACAAAGTCTAACTCTCTTCCTATGCATTGGCATGTCATAAAAGAACAATTCATGTACACATAGTAAAGGCCAATGCATAGTATAAACAGTTTCTTGCAATTTTATCTTATTGGAAACATGGAGAGGCGGAGATGTAGTTCCTCTCTCATAATAACTGCAAGTAGGAGCAGAAAGCACATGCATATTATATCTATCAAAGTCATCATGTGTAGTAGTAAAACGCAACCCATCAAATATAATCCTTAATAAGGGCAAACTTCTCCGATATAGTGTAGTCGGGAGAATTCAAAAAGATAATAGGACTATCATGCGTGGGTGCAATAGCAACAATTTCATGTTGAACATAGAGAACTATAGCAAGTTCATCTCCATAAGCATAATTCATATTGGCATCTTGGCCACAAGCATAGCAAGCATTATCAAAAAGGGATATTTCAAAAGAATCAACGGGATCATAACAATCATCATAGCATTCATCCTTCGGTAAATTCGAAGGGAAATTAAACAATGTATGGGATAAAGAGTTACTCTCATTAGATGGTGGGAACGGGTGATCAATCCGCTATTCCTCCTTTTGGTCTTCACTCTCCTCCTCATCTTTTTCATCCAATGAGCTCACAGTTTCATCAATTTCTTCTTCCATAGACTCCTGCAAAATATTAGTCTTTTCTCGGACAGCGGAGACTTTCTCAATAATTTATCAATATCATAATTGTATTTATAATTCTCATAGCAATATTTAAGGATAGCTAAATTTTCAGGTCTATAAACTGAATCATCAAAACCTTCAAACTCTTGAAACAAAGATTCAATTTCACATGCACCCTTAAACGGCGCCAGAAAAAGGTCTTGATAACCCACAAGTATAGGGGATCAATTGTAGCCTCTTTCGATAAGTAAGAGTGTCGAACCCAACGAGGAGCTAAAGGTAGAACAAATATTCCCTCAAGTTCTATCGACCACAGATACAACTCTACGCACGCTTAACGTTCGCTTTACCCAGAACAACTACGAAACTAGAAGTACTTTGTAGGTGTTGTTGGATAGGTTTGAAAGAATATAAAGAGCACGTAAGTAAAATCTAGGGGCTGTTTAGGTAAAGAAGCAATAAAGTTAGTATAGTGAGTGTGGAAAAGTGGTGGTAGGAGTTGCAAAATTTTCCCTAAGCAATTGACTACTTTACTAGGCCGATAGCAAGTTTTATGTGGGAGAGGCCACTGCTAGCATGTCATTCCTGGCTTGGAATTCTATGCACTTATGATTGGAACTATTAGCAAGCATCCGCAACTACTAACGTTCATTAAGGTAAAACCCAACCATAGCATTAAGATATATTGGTCCCCCTTCAATCCCGTATGCATCAATTTCTATGGTATGTTGAAGCTTCTGTCACTGTTGCCCTCCAATACATAGTCCTATCAACATACAACTAACCCTATGGTGTGATCCACGTGCGCACTCATATGATGGGCACGAAAGGACAGCAACATAACCACAAGCAGATTAAACCAATCATAGCAATTCACCAATTACCGATAGGACAACAAAAATCTACTCAGACATCATAGGATGGCAACACATCATTGGATAATAATATGAAGCATAAAGCAACATGTTCAAGTAGCGGGTACAGCGGGTTGCAGGAGAGTGGACAGCTATAGATAGATGGGGAAAGGTTATGAAGATGTTGGTGAAGATGACGGAGATGTTGGTGTAGATTGCGGTGACGATGATGGCCACGACGGCGTTCCGGCGCCATCGGGGGAGGGGGGAGAGAGCCCCTCTTCGTCTTCTTCTTCCTAGACCTTCTCCCTAGATGGGAGGAGGGTTTCCCCTCTGGCCCTTGGCGTCCATGGCATGGGAGGGGCGAGAGTCCCTATGAGATTGGATTTGTCTCTATTCGCCCCTCCGAGATTGGATATGCCTCTATGTCTATCTCTGTTTCCGTGTTCCTGATTCTGCCCTTTCACCGTTTCTTATATTCCGGGAGATCCGTAACTCCGATTGGGCTGAAATTTGGACACGATTTTTTTTCCGGATATTGGCTTTCTTGCAGTGAAAGAAGGGCACCAACCACCTTACAGGGTGGCCATGAGGGTCAGGGGCGCGCCCCTGCCTCATGGCCCCGTCAGGCATTGTCTCGCGTTGATTTTTCTTCCCAAAAATCACATATATTCCAAAAAAAATCACTGTAAGTTTTTATCCCGTTTGGATTCTTTTTGATATGGATTTTCTGCGAAACAAAAAACATGCAACAAATATGAACTGGCACTGGGCACTGGATCAATAAGTTAGTCCCAAAAATAGTATAAAAATTGCCAAAAGTATATGAACATTGTATAATATTGGCATGGAACAATAAAAAATTATAGATACGATGGAGACATATCAAAAAACAAGTTAGACGTCCTCTACTTTGTTGTTGTAAGCTCTATATGGCTGCTACGGGCTTCTTCCCAATAACCAATCTTACCTACGCATCAAAATCACAACAATTTTCGTCAAGTGTGCTGTTTTAACCTTCAACAAGGACCGGCCGTAGTCAAATTCGATTCAACTAAAGTTGGAGAAACAGGCACCTGCCAGCCATCTGTGTGCATAGCACATCGGTAGAACCGGCCTCATGAACATGGTCATGTAATGTTGGTCCTGTCCGCTTCATCCAACAATACCGCCGAATCAAAATAAGACGTTGGTGGTAAGCAGTATGACTATTATCGCCCACAACTCATTGTGTTCTACTCGTGCATATCATCTACGCATAGACCTGGCTCGGATGCCACTGTTGGGGAACATACTATGCAATTTCAAAAAAAATCCTATGATCACGCAAGATCTATCTAGGAGATGCATAGCAACGAGAGGGGGAGAGTGTGTCCACATACCCTCGTAGACCGAAAGCGGAAGCGTTAGTTTAACGTGGTTGATGTAGTCGAACGTCTTCATGATACAACTGATCTTAGTACCGAACGTATGGCACCTCCGTGTTCAGGACACGTTCAGCTTGATGACGTCCCTCGAACTCTTGATCCAGTAGAGGGTCAAGGGAGAGTTCCGTCAGCACGATGGCGTGGTGACGGTGATGGTGATGTGATCCCTGCAGGGCTTCGCCTAAGCACTATGATGCTATGACCGGAGGAGTAAACTGTGGAGGGGGGCACCGCACACGACTAAGAGAACAATAGATGTGTCTTTGGTGTGCCCCCTTCCCACGTATATAAAGGAGGGGAGGGGAGGCCGGCCGGCCCTAGGGGCGCACCAAGTGGGGAGAGTCCCACTAGGACTCCTCGTCCTAGTCGGCTCCCCCTTCCTTCTAATGGAGAGGAGGAAAGGGGAAAGGGGGGAGAGGGAGAAGGAGAAGGAAAGGGGGGTCGCGCCCCCACCCCTTATCCAATTCAGGTTGGCTTTGGGGGGGGCGCCACCTCCCGTGGCCTGCCTCCTCCTCTCCACTATGGCCCATGAGGCCCATTAACTTTCCCGGGGGGTTCGGATAACCTCCCGGTACTCCGATAAATCCCCAAACCTCTTCGGGACCATTCCGGTGTCCATATAAAACCTTCCACTATATTAATATTTACCTCTCGACCATTTCGAGACCCCTCGTCATGTTCGTGATCTCATGCGAGAGTCTAAACAAACTTCGGTCACCAAAACACACAACTCATAATACAAATCGTCATCAAACGCTAAGCGTGCGGACCCTACTGGTTCGAGAGCTATGTAGACATGACCGAGACACATCTCCGGTCAATAACCAATAGTGGAACTTGGATGCTCATATTGGTTCCTACATATTCTACAAAGATCTTTATCGGTCAAACTGCAATAACAACATACATTATTCCCTTTGTCATCTGTATGTTACTTGCCCGAGATTCGATCGTCGGTATCATCATACCTAGTTCAATCTCGTTACCGGCAAGTCTATTTACTTGTTTCATAGTTCATCATCCCGTAACTAACTCATTAGTCACATTGCTTGCAAGGCTTATAGTGATGTGCATTACCGAGAGGGCCCAGAGACACCTCTCCGATACTCGGAGTGACAAATCCTAATCTCGATCTATGCCAACCCAACAAAGACCTTTAGGGACACCTGTAGAGCATCTTTATAATCACCTAGTTACATTGTGACGTCTGATAGCACACAATGTGTTCCTCCGGTATTCAGGAGTTGCATAATCTCATAGTCAGAGGAATATGTATAAGTCATGGAGAAATCAATAACAATAAAACTTAACGATCATTATGCTAAGCTAACGGATGGGTCTTGTCCATCACATCATTCTCTAATGATGTGATCCCATTCATCAAATGACAACAGATGTCTATGGTTAGGAAACTTAACCATCTTTGATTAACGAGCTAGTCAAGTAGAGGCATACTAGGGACACTCTGTTTTGTCTATGTATTCACACATGTACTAAGTTTCCGGTTAATACAATTCTAGCATGAATAATAATCATTTATCATGATATAAGGAAATACAAATAACATCTTTATTATTGCCTCTAGGGCATATTTCCTTCACCTCGCCCTTCCGAGCATCCCACCACACTCGCTCAACCTCCACAACATAGTAGATAGCCGCAGCGCGGCACGGCAGGCCTCTGGCCGCCGTTCCCTTCCTGAGTTCGCCGGCAATCCCCTTCTGTCGCCCCCACCTCTCTAGTTCCTCTCGAGCTCGACTCTCTTCTCCGGCGACTTCCTGGTGAATCACTGGTGCTAGCCGACCCCTCTCGAGCCCCTAGAGTCGCTAGCTCTCGCCGTCTTCTTCATCTCCGGCGAACCACACCTGCAGCCGCCACTGGAGACATTGCTTCCGAGTGACTCTATCCACCTCCTGCCTCGCTACGGGTACGAGCAGGTGCGCTTGAGTCTCCTCCTCCATCCCTCCCTCTCAGATCGCCCGCCGAGCCCTCCTCGACGGCGTGCCCACCGACGACCATCGCCCCTCCTTTGTTTCTCTTTGGCCTCGCTACCTGATGTAATATAGAACCTATGTTTCTGCTAGCATCAATAAAGCGGTTGTTTTCTGTACCAAGTTGTTGTGTGTTGCCAGAAGACTAGATCTCTGGGCTGGCAATGCAAGGTAAACCGGTTGCTCTGAGTCGGGGTGCCACAATAATTGTGTTGGATAATATTCATCATGTAGCAGTCATAACCTAGGGCGACACAGAACTAGCTCCAATTCATCACTGTAATGTAGGCATGTATTCCATATATAGTCATACGTGCTTATGGAAAAGAACTTGCATGACATCTTTTGTACTACCCTCCCGTGGCAACGGAGTCTGTAAGGAAACTAAGGGATATCAAGGCCTCCTTTTAATAGAGAATCGGAGCAAAGCATTAGCACTTACTGAATACATTAACTCCTCAAACTATGATAATCATCAGAAAGAATCCCAATTATTGTCACCTTGGGGTGTGCGGATCGTAACTCATAATAGGTGTCTACAACTTGCAAGATAATATCAAGAAGACACATATATTCATGAAAACATAATAGGTTCAGATATGAAATCATGACACTCGGGCCCTAGTGACAACCATTAAGCATAGGAAAGTCATAGGAACATCAATCTTAGAACATAGTGGAAACTAGAGATCAAATCCTAACAAAACTAACTCGATTACATGATAAATCTCATCCAACCCATCACCGTCCAGCAAGCCTATGATGGAATTACTCACTCCTGGCAGTGAGTATCATGGAATTAGTGATGGAAGAAGGTTGATGATGACGATGGCAACGGATTCCACCCTCCAGATCCCCAAACAGACTCCAGATCAGCCCTCCCGATGAAGAACAAGAGGTCAACCTGGCAGTCGGGTCGGGTTTCACCGGGTCGACCTCTACCTGACCCATGCATGATAAGTAAATGGGTCTAACCCTTTGCCCACGACCCTACCCATGGGTATACAAGCAGACCCATGCCCAAACCCGATGCGTGACCCGACCCATTAGGGCGCCCATCGGGTTTGAAATAATTTTTTTATTCTTATACTTCAAAAATAGTACACGTCATGTCGTACGTGCGCCCATCTGGCAGCTATGACATGTGAGGAAGAGCTGGAAAGGTCACACCTTCTTATATAGCTAGCTTGCTGGTTCCTTCTTGTTCTCTACGCGAGGTGGGACTAAACAAGTCTGTTCCTTTGCCTGAGCACCAGCCTTTAGTTGCATGGGCTGCATATTGCAAGTTGGGCCGAAAATTTAACAAAATATATGGACTTGAGGGAGCGGACCTTTGGCTGCATGAGGCCTTGGGCCAAACAAGTAATTGAGCAAAGGTCTTGAGCGGGGGGGGGGGGGAGGGACTTTCATATCGGTGGATGTGATCTTTGTGGTCGTGGTGTGGTGCTTCTTATTTGTGTTTTTTTAGCATAGATGGTTGTTGGATGCTAGGGTTTAGTGTATTTTGTGCATCGAAGAGCCCACATGTCAGATAACCGGGTGCCCCATTGGGTGACCCACGGGCAAGACCTTATGCCCATACCCTACCCATGACTAATCGGGTTACCCATCGGGCTTACCCACGGGTGAAGATGACGACCCATACCCTACCCATTCGGGTCAGGTGCCCATGGGAGCGGCCGCCCATGGGTCGGATTGTTGGGTTGAATAGGAGGTGGCGGCGGTTCCATATCGTAAAACGCGATGAATCCTTCTATCTGATATTTTTCTCCGTGAATAGGTATATATGGAGTTGGAGTTACGGTTGCCGGAGCTCCAGGGGGCCCACAAGCCTGGGAGGCGTGCCCCAGAGCTTATGGCTCATGGGTGGCCCTTTGGTATCTTTTTCCGCCAGTATATTTTATATATTCCAAAAAATACTCTGTAAATTATCAGGTCAATCCCAGAACTTTGATTTCTGTACAAAAATAACACCCTGGCAGAAAACAACATCAGTCCGGGTTAGTTCCATTCAAATCATGCAAATTAGAGTCCAAAACAAGGGCAAAAGAGTTTGGAAAAGTAGATACGATGGAGACGTATCAACCCCCCAAGCTTAATCCATTGCTTGTCGTCAAGCAATTCAGTTGACAAACTGAAATTGACAAAGAAGAACTTTTACAAACTCTGTTTGATCTTGTTGTTGCAAATATATCTAACCAATGTTCTGGTTTTCAGTAAAGATTATGAACTAACCATATTCATAGTAACACTTAGGTCTCACATTTACTCATATCAATGACATAACCAACTAGCAAGGGATAATAAGACATCTCAGATGACAACACTTTTTCAAAATAATCATGATATAATATGACATAATGGTATCTCGCTAGCCCGTTCTGAGACCACAAAACATAAATGCAGAGCACTGATTGCTCTCTGACTATAGCGCCAGAAAACTCCTGTCTTCTAGGACTACATCGGTATTTCCCCAAAGAGGAAGGGATAATGTAGCACAATGAAGGTAGGTATTTCCCCCAGTGAAGAAACAAACGTTATCGAACCAGTAGGAGAACCAAGCAACACAACGTAAACAACACCTGCACAAAAATAACAACACCTCGCAACCCGACGTGTTAATCCCTTTCGGGTAACGATGCGGGGAATTTGTAATAGATTTAAATAATAGATCATAAATAAAGTAAAGTGCAGCAAAGTATTTTTGTATTTTTGGTTCAATAGATCTGAATAAAAATGCTAAGGAAAAGTAGATCGCAAGCAAATATATGAGAAAGACCCACGGGCCGTAGGTTTCACTAGTGGCTTCTCTCGAGAAAAATAACAAACTATGGGTAAAGAAATTACAGTTGGGCAATTGATAGAACCTCAAATAATTATGACGATATCCAAGCAATGGTCATTACATAGGCATCACGTCCAAGATTAGTAGACCGACTCCTGCCGGCATCTACTACTATTACTCCACACATCGACCGCTATCCAACATGCATCTAGTGTATTAAGTTCATGGAAAAATGGAATAATGCAATAAGAACGATCACATGATGTAGACAAGATCCGTTTATCTATTGCGTGGATATAGATCCCATCTTTTTATCCTTAATAGCAACGAAACATACGTGTTGTTTCCCTTTCTAATCAAGCACCGTAAGATCGAACCCACTACCGGTCACCCCTTCCCATTGCAAGATAAATAGATCAAGTTGGCCAAACAAAACCCAAATATCGGAGAAGAAATACGAGGCTATAGGATATCAAAGAAACTCAAATAACTTTCATGGATATAAAAAGATACGACTGATCATAAACTCAAAGTTCATCCGATCCCAACAAACACACCGCAAAAGGAGTTACATCATATGGATCTCCAAGGGACCATTGTATTGAGAATTCAGCGAGAGAGAGAGAGAGAGAAAGCCATCTAGCTACTAACTACGGACCCGAAGGTCTACAAAGAACTACTCACGCATCATTGGAGAGGCACCAATGGAGGTGGTGAACCCCATCCGAGATGGTGTCTAGATTAGATCTGGTGGTTCTGGACTCTACGGCGGCTGGATGAATATTTCGTCAACGCTTCTAGGGTTCTGGTATTTTTGGGGTATTTCTAGAGCAAAGAGGCGGTCCCGGGGGCACTCGAGGTGGGCACAACCCACCAGGGCACGGCTGGGCCTCCTGGCGGGCCCTGGTGGGATGTCTCCTCCTCGGGACCCCCCAGGTGCAACCGGGGCCCAATATCTTCCTTCTGGTCCATAAAAACTCTCCGTGAAGTTTCGTGGCATTTGGAGTCCGTCTGATATTGATTTCCTGCGATGTAAAAAAAAGGAAAAAACAGCAACTGACACTTGGCACTATGTCAATAGGTTAGTACCAAAAAATGATATAAAATGATTATAAAACATCAAAGATATATAATATAACAGCATGGAACAATAAAAAATTATAGATATGTTGGAGACGTATCAACATCCCCAAGCTTAACTCCTACTCATTCTCGAGTAGGTAAGTGATAAAACAGATTTTTTATGTGGAATGCTGCCTATCATATCATATCATATTCTTTTCTTTATAGCATGGACAATTGGACTTTTTATGTGATTCAAGGCAATAGTCTAGTTTTTACATAATAATTTAGATACTCAAGCGTATCAACAAGCAACCATGTCTTTCAGAATATCAACGCTAAAATAAGTTATCCATAGCCCATCATGCTCAAACATTGATCCATCCATGAAACACACTCGAATATTAGCTACACCCAATACTTAAGTACGATCATATTGCCTACTAGTTGGTGCTTTTTATAAGTGAAGATGGAGACTCAAATTCAAAAATAAAAATTGCATAAAGTAAAAGAAAGGCCCTTCGCAGAGGGAAGTAGGGATTTGTAGAGGTGCCAGAGCTCGTAGTGAATAATTAGAGATAAAAACATTTTGAGAGGTGTATCCATCCCACCAACGAAAACGACTTAGAGTTCCCAACACTTTCCATGCTAGATATGCCATAGGCAGTTCCCAAATAGAAAATAAAGTTTATTCCTTTTTCCACCATACTTTCACTTTCCATGGCTATTCGTATCCACGGGTGCCCTCCATACCAACACTTTCCAAGGAATGTATTATTTGACAACATAAAGTAAATTCATTTTTGCATTTCGGGACTGGGCATCCCTAAAACCTTTGCCTTACTCTCGTGCAATGACAAGTGAATAAACACTCATTGTGAGAATAACACATCCAACATGGAAAATATTAGCCACTCGTCACCGCTCCGCAAGCGAAACAAACACACAAAAGAGAAGTTTATTTTGAAAATTAGAGATGGCACATGCAAATTTGCTTAGAGTGGAAAAAGAATACCGCATATAGGTAGATATAGTGGACTCATGTGGGAAAACTGGTTTAAAGGATTTTGGATGCACAAGTAGAGATCATACTTGGTGCAAAATGAAGGCTAGCAAAAAGATTGAGAAGCGACCAACCAAGAAACGGATAATCTCATAAGCAAGCATTAAGCATAATTAACACCGAATAATGCAACACAAGTAGGATATAATTTTCATTGCATGACTATGGACTTTCGTGCATGCATAGGGAATCACAAACCTTAACACCAATATTCTTACTAGAGCACAATTACTCACCAACATAACTCACATATAACATCATCATATCGCAAAACTATTACTAAGAAAATAGTTTATTCTGTCCAATGATCTTCATGAAAGTTTTTATTATATCCTTCTTGGATATCTATCACTTTTATACTAATTTTCATATGTTGCTTTTCATAAGCTCAAACAAATATAAGTGTAGATCATGAGCATAATTTTTCTTCTTTCTCTCAAAATAATTTAAGTGAAGCAAGAGAGAATTTCTTGAAAATTTTACGAACTCTCAAATAAATCTAAGTGAAGCAAGAGAGCATTTCTTCAAAAATACTAAACGCACCGTGCTCAAAAAGATATAAGTGAAGCACTAGAGCAAGTCCATTGCTCATAAAAATTTAAGTGAAGCATAGAGAGCAATTTTAACAAGTCATAACATAATTTTGGCTCTCACAAATAGGTGTGTCCAGCAAGGGTTGATGACTTAAAACCAAAAATAAAACAAGTAAAGACTCATATCATACAAGACGCTCCAAGCAAAACACATATCATGTGATGAATTAAAATATAGTTTCGAGTAAAATACCGATAGTTGTTGGAAGAAAGCGGGGATGCCACTCGGGGGCATCCCCAAGCTTAGTTGGTTGCTCATGATAATATCTTGGGATGCCAGGGTATCCCCAAGCTTAGGCTCTTACATCCTTCCTTTATCCATCGTAAGATAACCCAAAACTTGAAAACTTCAATCACACAAAACTCAACAAAACCTTTGTGAGATCCGTTAGTGTAAAATATAAATCACTACTATAAGTGTTGTATCAAACCAATTCTTATTTTGTTTTTGTATTATACCTACTGTATTACAACTTTTCTATGGCAAAAACTCATCAAAGAAAACCATAGAGCCATCAAAATAAGCACACAACACAAAGAAAACAGAATCTGTCAAAACAGAACAGTCTATAGCAATCTGATTTGTTCGAATACTTATGGAATTCCAAAAATTCTGAAAAACTAGGAAGTCCTAGATAATTTGTATATTAATCTTATGCAAAAACAATCAGGGCAAAAGATCTTTCTGATAAAAGAAGATAATTTTTTTGTGAGCGCAAAGTTTCTGTTTTTTTCAGCAAGATCAAACAACTATCACCCAAAAAGATCCGATCGGTTCTACTTAGCACAAACACTAATTAAAACACAAAAAATACAATCATAACAGTAGCATAATTGTGCTAACACTCAAGAACATAAATCAAAAATCAAAAATAAATTTTTATTCATTGGGTTACCTCCCAACAAGCGCTATTGTTTTACGCCCCTAGCTAGGCATAAGATTTCAACGATGCTCACACGAAAGATAAGGATTGAAACACAAAGAGAGCATCATGAAACACATGAAAAACACATTTAAGTCTACCATACTTCCTATGCATAGGAATTGTATATGCAAAGAAATAATCGAGACAAAAACATCTAACATATGCAAAGAAGAGGAATGAAACATTGACGATCTGAACATAATGAGAGGTAATTTAGTAACATGAAAATTTGTACAACCATATTTCTCTCTCTCATAATAATTACACATAGGATCATAATCAAATTCAACAATATAACTATCACATAAAATATTCTCTTCATGATCCACATGCATGCAAAGTTGACACTCTTCCAAAATAGTGGGATTATAATTAAATAAAGCCATGATCTCTCCAAGCCTACTTTTATCAAATAATTCATAAGATCGAACAATCTCCAAATATGTGGGATTATTTTTAACTAAAGTTGACACTCTTCCAAACCCACTTTTAATACTATCACAAGCATATTCATCATGAGGTTTAAATAAATTTTCAAGATCATAAGAATCATTATCACCCCAATCATCATCATTGCAACGAGTAGTGGACAGAGCAAAATTAGCATCCCCAAGCTTGGCTTTTGCATATTATTAGAACAATTGACATTAATAGAATTTATAGTAAAATCATTGCAATCATGCTTTTCATTCAAGGAGCTATCATGAATCACTTCATAAATTTCTTCATCACAATATTCAGATTCACGAGTCTCAAGCAAAAATTCATAAAGATAATCTAGTGCACTCAACTCACTAGCAATTGGTTCATCATAATTGGATCTTTTAAAAAGATTAGAAAGTGGATGGGGATCCATAACAAGATATTAGCAAGCGAAGATGCAAGAAAATAGAAGACACATGCCACACGAGCAAGGAAGAGATCTGACGAGAAAACGGCGAACGAAAAAGAGGGAGAATAAAACGGCAAATTTTTGTGAATGGGGGAGAGGAAAATGAGAGGTAAATTGGAAATAATGTAAATCGTGAGGAAATGAGATTTGGGATTAGAAACCTGGTATATGTTGAAGATCCTCCCCGGCAACGGCGCTAGAAATTCCTTTTGATTGCTCTCTGATTATAGCGCCAGAGAACTCTTGTCTGCTAGGACTACGTCAGTATTTCCCTTAGTGAAGAAACCAAGGTTATTGAACCAATAGGATAACTAAGCAACACAACGTAAACAACACCTGCACACAAATAACAACACCTTGCAACCCGACGTGTTAAAGGGGTTGTCAATCCCTTTCGGGTAACGATGCTAGGAATTTGTAATAGACTGAAATAATAGATCGTAAAAAAATAAAGTGCAGAAAAGTATTTTTGTATTTTTGGTTTAATATATCTGAATAAAAATGCAAAGGAAAAGTAGATCGCAAGCAAATATATGAGAAAGAAGACCCGGGGGCCGTAGGTTTCACTAGTGGCTTCTCTCGAGAAAAATAGCAAACCGTGAGTAAGCAAATTATTGTTGGGCAATTGATAGAACCTCAAATAATTATGACGATATCCAGGCAATGATCATTACATAGGCATCACATCCAAGATTAGTAGACTGACTCCTTCATGCATCTACTACAATTACTGCACACATCGACCGCTATCCAGCATGCATCTAGTGTATTAAGTTCATGGAAAAATGGAGTAATGCAATAAGAACAATGACATGATGTAGACAAGATCCGTTTATCTATTCCGTACGTATAGATCCCATGTTTTTATCCTTAGTAGCAACGATACATACTTGTTGTTTCCCTTTATGTCAATGGGATCAAGCACCGTAAGATCGAACCCACTACCGGGCACCTCTTCCCATTGCAAGATAAATAGATCAAGTTGGCCAAACAAAACCCAAATATCGGAGAAGAAATACGAGGCTATAAGAGATCATGCATAAAAGAGATCAAAGAAACTCAAATAACTTTCATGGATATAAAAAGATATGACTGATCATAAACTCAAAGTTCATCAGATCCCAACAAACACACTGCAAAAAAGAGTTACATCATATGGATCTCCAAGAGACCATTGTATTGAGAATTCAGCGAGAGAGAGAAAGCCATCTAGCTACTAACTATGGACCCGAAGGTCTACAAAGAACTACTCACGCATCATCGGAGAGGCACCAATGGAGATGGTGAACCCCATCCGAGATGGTGTGTAGATTGGATCGGGTGGTTCTGGACTCTACGGCGGCTGGATGAATATTTCGTCGATGTATCTAGGGTTCTGGTATTTTTGGGGTATTTATAGAGCAAAGAGGCGGTCCGGGGGTCACCCGAGGTGGGTACAACCCACCAGGGCACGCCTGGGCCTCCTGGCGCTCCCTGGTGGGTCGTCCCCTCCTCGAGACCCCCCCAGGTGCAACAAGGGCCCAATATCTTCCTTCTGGTCCATAAAAAATCTCTGTGAATTTTCGTGGCATTTGGACTCCGTCTGATATTGATTTCCTGCAATGTAAAAAACATGGAAAAACAACACTTGGCACTTGGCACTATGTCAATAGGTTAGTACCAAAAAATGATGTAAAATGACTATAAAATGATTATAAAACATCCAAGATTGATAATATAACAGCATGTAACAACTAAAAATTATAGATACATTGGAGACGTATCAAGCACCCCTGAAGATCAGGCACTGACTAGACATTATAATTCATGGCAAAAGAGATCTAGTCACACTCATACTCTCCATCAACTAAAAGCAAAGCATATCAATGACAATAGTGCTCTCCAGCTGGTGCTTTAATAAGAGGATGATGACTCAACAATAAAACTAAATGGATAGGTGATACATCTCTAATGTATATACAATATTTTATTATTCCATGTTGTTATATTATCATTCTTGGATGTTTTACAATCACTTTATAACAACTTTATATCATTTTTTGGACTACCCAATTGACATAGTGCCCAGTGCTAGTTGCTGTTTTTTGCTTCTTTTTTCTTCACAAAATACGCCTATCAAACGGAGTCCATGTTGGGGAACGTAGTAATTTCAAAAATCATGGTGATGCATAGCAACAAGAGGGGAGAGGGTTGTCCACGTACCCTCGTAGACCATAAGCGGAAGCGTTATGACAACGCGGTTGATGTAGTCGTACGTCTTCACGATCGACCGATCCTAGTACCGAAAGTACGGCACCTCCGCGATCTGCACACGTTCGGCTCGGTGACGTCCCACGAACTCACGATCTAGCAGAGTGTCGAGGGAGAACTTCGTCAGCACGACAGTGTGATGACGGTGATGATGAAGCTATCGGCGCAGGGCTTCGCCTAAGCACTACTACGATATGACCGAGGTGGATTATGGTGGAGGTGGGGGAACCGCACATGGCTGGAAACAATCAACTTCTGTGTTCTAGGGTGCCCCCTGCCCCCGTATATAAAGGAGCTAGGGGGGAGGCCGGCCGGCCCTTGGGGCGCGCCAGGAGAGGAGGAGTCCTCCTCCTAGTAGGAGTAGGATTCCCCTTTCCTACTCCTACTATGAGGAGGAAAGGAAGGAGGAGAGGGAAAAGGAAAGGGGGGCGACACGCCCCATTCCCTAGTCCAATTCGGACCAGCGGTGAGGACCGGCCCTCTCTCTCTCTCCACTAAGGCCCATGTGTCCCATTAGTTCTCCGGGGGGTTCCGGTAACCCTCCGGCACTCTGGTTTTCTCCGAAATCACCTGGAACACTTATGGTGTCCGAATATAGTCGTCCAATATATCAATCTTTATGTCTCGACCATTTCGAGACTCCTCGTCATGTCCGTGATCACATCCGGGACCCCGAACTATCTTCGATACATCAAAACACATAAACTCATAATACCGATCATCACCGAACGTTAAGCGTGCGGACCCTACGGGTTCGAGAACTACGTAGACATGACCGAGACACGTCTTCAGTCAATAACCAAAAGTGGAACCTGGATGTTCATATTGGCTCCCACATATTCTACGAAGATCTTTATCGGTCAAACCGCATAACAACATACGTTGTTCCCTTTGTCATCGGTATGTTACTTGCCTGAGATTCGATCGTCGATATCTCAATACCTAGTTTAATCTCGTTACCGTCAAGTCTCTTTACTCGTTCCGTAATGCATCATACCGCAACTAACTCATCAGTCACATTGCTTGCAAGGCTTATGGTGATGTGCATTACCGATAGGGCGCAGAGATACCTCTCCGACAATCGGAGTCACAAATCCTAATCTCGATCTATGCCAACTCAACAAGTACCATCAGATACACCTGTAGAGCACCTTTATAATCACCCACTTACGTTGTGACGTTTGGTAGCACACAAAGTGTTCCTCCGGTATTCGGGAGTTGCATAATCTCATATACATAGGAACATGTATAAGTCATGAAGAAAGCAATAGCAATATACTAAATCATCAAGTGCTAAGCTAACGGAATGGGTCAAGTCAATCACATCATTCTGTAATGATGTGATCCTGTTAATCAAATGACAGCTCCTGTCTATGGCTAGGAAAGTTAACCATCTTTGATTCTACAAGCTAGTCAACTAGAGGCATACTAGTGACACTCTGTTTTGTCTATGTATTCACACATGTACTAAGTTTCTGGTTAATACAATTCTAGCATGAATAATAGACAATTATCATGATATAAGGAAATATAAATAACAACTTTATTATTGCCTCTAGGGCATATTTCCTTCAGTCAAAGGCAGCAAAACTTTTTGGAGATTTTTTTGGACCAGAAGACAACTTGGGAGCCAATGAAGTGTATGAGGGAAGGCCCGTGGGTCCCACAATACACCAGGGCACACTAGAGATCCCGTGCACGCCCTGATGTATCATAGGGCCCATGGAGCTCCGTTCCACCGCCTCTCGGCTCTGTAAATACGCAAATATTCTAGAAACCCTAGGGGAGTCGATGAAACACAATTCCAGCCGCTGCAAGCTCCAGAACCACGAGATCCAATCTAGAGCCCTATTCCGGCACCTTGCCGGAGGGGAACACAACCACGGAGGGGTTCATCATCCTCATGGGTGCCTCTCCGATGATGCGTGCCTAGTTCACCATAGAGCTATGGGTTCGTAGGCAGTAGCTAGATGGCTTCTTCTCTCTTTTTGATTCTCAATACAATGGTCTCTTGGAGATCTATTTGATGTAATAACTTTTTGCGGTGTGTTTTTGGGATCCGATGAAGTTTGAGTTTATGATCAGATCTATATCCATGAATATTATTTGAGTCTTCTTTGATATATTATATGCATGATTATTTATAGCCTCGTATTTCTTCTCCGAATCTTTGGTTTAGTTAGGCCGACTAGATTGATTTTTCTTGCAATGGGAAGAGGTGCTTTGGATGGGTTCGATCTTGCGGTGTCCTCACCCAGTGACAGAAGGTGTAGCAAGGCACGCATGTATCGTTGCTATTAAGGTTAAAAAGATAGGATCTATTCCTACATGAATAGATCTTGTCTACAGCATGTCATCGTTCTTATTGCATTACTCAGTTTCTCCATGAACTTAATACACTAGATGCATGCTGGATAGCGGTCGATGTGTGGAGTAATAGTAGTAGATGCAGAATCATTTTGGTCTACTTATCTTGGACGTGATGCCTATATACATGATCATTGCCTTGGATATTGTCATAATTATTTGTTCTTCTATCAATTGCCCAATAGTAATTTGTTTACCCACCGTATGCTATTTCATGAGAGAAGCCACTAGTGAAATCTATGGCCCCCGATTCTATCTCTCGTACTAAAATAACAGCATATGATATGCATCAACCAACTCTAATGTCACCTAGATACTCCAATGCCACCACAAGTATCCATGAGTTAATTATACGATACACATCAAACAATTTTAGATTCATAATACTCGATCCAACACAAAGAACCTCAAAGAGTTCCCCAAGATTTCTATCGGAGAAACAAGGACGAGAACATGCATCAACCCGTATGCATAGATTACCCCAATTTCACCTCGGAAATCCACGAGGTGAGTACCAAAACACATATCAAGTGAATCAATATGATACCCCATTGTCACCACGGGTATTCATAGCAATACATACATCAAGTGTTCTCAAATCCATAAAAGTATTCAATCTGATAACAACGAAATTTTAAAGGGAAAACTCAATTCATCACAACTAGAGAGGGGAAACACCATATGACCCAATTATATTAACAAAGCCCGTGATACATCAAGATCGTGACATCTCAAGAACACGAGAGAGAGAGAGAGAGAGAGAGAGAGAGAGAGAGAGAGAGAGAGAGAGAGAGAGATTAAACACATAGCTACTGGTACAAACACTCAGCCCTGAGGGTGGACTACTCCCTCGTCATCATGGTGGCCGCCAGGATGATGAAGATGGCCACCGGTGATGATTTCCCCCTCCGACGGAGTGCCAAAATGGGGTCAAGATTGTTTTTTCGTGGCAACAGAGGCTTGCGGTGGTGGAACTTCCGATCTATCGACTCCCCTAGGGTTTTTGGAATATTTGGGAATTTATAGGGCGAAGAGGCGGTGCGGGAGGCCACCGAGGTGTGCACAACCCACCAGGGCGCGCCTGTGCCCCCAGGCGCGCCCAGGTGGGTTGTACCCCCCTCTGGGCACCCCTCTAGTACTTCTTTGGCCCAAGTTGTGTCTTCTGGTCCATAAAAATTCTCCAAAAAGTTTCACTGTGTTTTGACTCTGTTTGGTATTGATTGTCTGCAATGTAATAAACAAGCAAAAAACAACAACTGGCACTATGCACTACGTCAATAGGTTAGTCCCAAAAATGATATAAAGTTGCTATAAAACGATTGTAAAACATCCAAGAATGATAATATAACAACATGGAACAAGCAAAAACTATAGATACATTGGAGACGTATCAGATGGTACCCGTGGATACGGCTAGCCGTGGAGTGTGAAAGAATATTGGAAAAGAATAAACTTTATTTTATGTTTGGAAACCGCCTATGATATATCTAGCATGGAAAGCATTGGGAATTACTCGATCATTTTCGTTGACGGGAAAAGCATGCCTCTCAATACATTTTTATCTCTCAATTTAAGCTTTGAGCTCTGGCACCTCTACAAATCTCGGCTTCCCTCTGTGAAGGGCCTATCTATTTACTTTTATGCAAATTTTTATTTTTTTTGAGTCTCCATCTTCTCTTATAAAGCACCAACTAGGGATCACTATGATTGTACTTGAGCATTGGATGTAGCTAATATTCGAGCGTGTTTCATGAATGGATCAATGATTGAGCATCATGGGCTAGGGATACCATTCTTTAGTGTTGATATTTTGAAAGACATGGTTGCTTGTTGATATACTTGAGTATTAAAGTCTTCATGTTGAAACTAGACTATTGCTTTGAACCATTTAAAAGTCCAAATGTCCATGCTACAAAAGAAAAGAATATGTGATGTACATGTTAGGCAACATTCCACATAAAAAATGCCATTTTTATCATTTACCTACTCGAGGACGAGCAGGAATTAAGCTTGGCGATGATGATACGTCCCCAACGTATCCATAAATTTTTATTGTTCCATGCTGTTATATTATCTGTAACATCCCAAATTTTCAATTTGGAATGTTATACATTAGATCATCATGCATATCATATTTTCTTGCATTTTTGATCGATCCTAGAAATTTCACGCAACTCAAGGACCCTCGGAGAGAGTTGGAGATTTCGTTATTTTCATATTTGAGTTTTCTCAAATTTTGAAAGAAAGGGATCATTGGATGTGTCGGAGTTATTTGCATTTTATTTGGATAGGGAAAAATGCGCATTTTCAAAAATTGCATTTTTGGCCCGGAGAAAAGTTCATTTTGTTTGACTCATTTTTAGGAGTCGGGGAAAATTTATTTTATTAATTTTGGAGTCCGATAGATTTATTTTTCTGTGTTTTTCCGCGCGTGAAACCAGTTTAAAAAAAATAAAAATTCAGCACCTTGGGCCAAGCCCAAGCCAGCCAGCCGGCCAGGAGCCAGGCCACCGCGCGCGCGTGCCAAGGCGCAAGGGATCCGCCATTGCTCTTAGGAAAGTCCTAGTAGTACTTTTGAACTACTTTCGTTATTCCTTTTTGTTTCTAGATCTTTCCTTCCCTTTTCTTTCCTATTCCTAGTCTAATTCTTGATCCCTCCTCCAAGTAAACCCCTCCCCTCCCCAATATAAATACCCCACACCCCCTCTAAATCATCAAACCCAAAGCCCCAAGCCTCCACCGCGCCTCACCCCGTGCCCCTCACCCGCGCCGCCGCCGCCAGCGCCGCCGTTGCCGTTGCCCCGCGCCGCCGCCGCACCTCGCCGCCGCCGCCCAACGCTGCCGTTCACCGAGGTAGCCGCGCCGCATCTCTTTATCTTTCATCGGATCGTTTTCTTCTAATCGTTCTGATTCTTTTTCTTCTCTTCCAATTCGTTTTCTTGATCGGTTTTTCGTTCGGTTTTCTCTTCCCAAACCCTAGATCGGATTCGTTTTCTTTTCCGATTTAGTTGCCTCGAGACCGTTCGCCGGACCGTTCATTCTAACGAACGTGATCACCGGATTCTTCTAGGTTAATGAACGTCCGTTCGTTCAACCGTTCCTCTTTTTTCTTCTCGTCGGATTTATTCCGCGATCGCGATCTCAGATCCGATCTTCGTTCTAGTTTATCTTCTCACTCGTTTATCGGAATCAGGTGATTCAAGCGCCTGGAGTTTCGTTTCGAAACCGCCGTTCCGTCTAATCAACTTAAACAAGTTTTTGCTACTGTAAAATTTGACCTAGATTCAACTTGCTAGAACCGAGTTGTTTTCTTTCGCCGTTTGTTTTCCGTTGCTTGGTTCGATTCGATTCTTTTTGCAACCGGAGTTCTTAAGTTGAACTTTCTGGTTAGATCTTTTATTCGAGCTTTACCTGTGCATTAGATGAGTACTTATTTTATGCTTGTTGTTTGTCTGCGATAGATTACCCGGAGTGCGCCGCCTGTTATTTCGAAGCTCTAGGTTTCGCGGATCCTCAGCAAGGCAATTAACACTTTGATCATACCTTTCTACTACCCAGTTTTATTGCATTAGATCAATCCTCAAACACTGCATGATTAGGATCTAATTAATTTGTGGGATGGGAAGTAGATGAGGTAGTACCTATCACCTGTTTTACTTATGAAACCTTTGGGAGTTACTTCTACGTTTGCTTATTATGCCATGCTATGCTAGTAGACGTGGATTGGGTGAGTGATATCCATGACAGATGTGAGTTTTGTTAATTTTAATGGTTTACTTAAGGTGGCACCTTAAATACACATCTGGGTGGATTGAGGCACCTGGTTTCTATCAGGACTTGCTTGTTTTCTTTTGGACCGCCACCCAGGCTCAAAGGGATCATAAGATCATTCATGCTAGTAACTTCCGTGTGCAGCCACAAGCCATTATGGGCTCTGGCGTAGTTGACTAAGTCATGTGAACTCTTACAGGGTAGACTAGCAGATGTAGGGGAAAGTAGGTGTACCGGTCTATCCAAACGTAAGGTGCTAGCCTTCTGAAAGACTATGTCTCGGTCATCCGTTTCTCAAACACCATGTAGTGCGAGAAATCAACGGAGGTGATCGAGTCTTGTGGGGAAAAGTGCGCAAACCTCTGCAGAGTGTACAATCTGATCAGGATTAGCCGTGTCCCCGGTTATGGACATCTTGAGTATCTAGTTCTTGAATATCATGTGAATCTCATCATGTTACTTCTAATTAATATTGTTGGGTTATTAATGATTAATTTTTAATTGGGATCGGAATGCTGTCAACCATTCTCGATGTTTCAACCACCATGATAGTTAAATAAATTTATTCCTTTGTAGTAGGGAAAAATTGGCTTTACGCAAAACTGTAACCATAGAGCTTTTCCACCAGCCATATATGCATGTAGTATAGGCTTATTCATTCATTATTCTCTATGTGTTACATTGCCAGCATATTCCATGTGCTGACCCGTTTTTGGGCTGCAACTTTCATGTTGCAGACTTTTCAGACGACGAGTAAGGTGCTTTTAGGTCGTGGTTCTATACTCAGTGATGCCGTTGGAGGTGATGGACTCACTATTCTTCCAAGTCTTCCACTGTTATCGTTATTAGATGGCCTTAAGCCATATTTATTGTAATAAGTTCTCTTTGAGACACCGATGTAATAAGTGTGTGATTGCTACTCTGCTATAAATCCTTCTAAGTACTGTGTGGTGTCAGCATTACTGATCCAGGGATGACACCGGAGCACAGAGACTTGACCATCTGAGGTCGGGTCGCTACAGAGATGGTATCAGAGCACACACTGACTGTAGGATACGACCACTAAGTTAAAGCCATAGATCACTATTCTCCTCTCATTTTCTAACTCCTCTACTTTTCTACTCTTTTAGGATGACGGACGCGAAGATCAAGTACGCGCAACCGGATGAAGACACACCTTTTGGATTTCACTTGAAGGAAGTCACCAAGTACCTGAACATTGGACTACCAAGCTTCACCGGGACCTTCAACGCCACTCTGCCTGAAGAGGAGCGCTGGAAGATTCAAGCTCATGTTCCGGGAAGGACATTCGCGCCAATCATGAAGCCCATAGATAGTGTTTTCAGTGCACCAACCTGGAGTCTGGGAAAGAGCATGGCAGCTCATATCACCATGGGACGCATTGGAGAAGTTTATCAAGAAGACCTCAAGGACACTATCTACCAGATTTGCGGACGCCGAGATGAAGACTGGGAGATAGTCAGCCTCAAGAAGGATAGATCCATTGCAGCTTTCATCCAGGAGTTAAACCAGCACATTCGACGCCAAGAGAACCAGATGTGCAATGATATGATAGAGTTGAAGAATGCAAAGGCAAGGATCATCGAGCTAGAAGGAGAACTGAAGGGTACACGCAAGGACTACATGGACGAGATCGTAGCTCTAGCAAGACACAATGTTGATCTCAAGCAGGAGATTGAAGAACTCAAGGGGAGATTGGCATCCAAGAATGAAGACAAGTACGTCGCATGCCCAAGCAACTACATCATCATCGACGACACCGATTCGGATCCAAGTGAACCCGACTTTGAAGACGAAGCTGGAGCAGACATCATGGAGTCTTCCACCGATTCAAATTAGTAGAGGACCACCATATATTAGTAGCATTTCCTCCATGTAAACATTATAGTCCACGCACTTTTGCGATAGTTCTAGACCGTTTGTAAGCCCTTGTTTGATTGAATGAAGTGATTTTGTGTGAATTTGTCTCATGTGCATTTGGGTAGTGTTTTCTCTTAGACCTCACTCTATTCTTAATTCTCATATTTTCTAAACCCTCGGACCTAATAGTATTGGAATCCCAAGGTGTGGATGTATTCTCGGTATGGATTGGTTGTCGATGTATGGAGGAAACATCGATTGCGCCAGTGAGACAATTTTGCTCACAACGCCAGAAGGAAGAAGGATCAAGTATGTATCCCGACATACGTCAAACATGGCACAATTAAATTCCTTATCAGGAGTTGTACAGGAGGACGTACCAGTGGTGAAGGATTACCCTGATGTATTCCCTGAGGAATTGCCAGGAATGCCACAGGATAGAGACATTGAGTTTTTGATTGAGCTTATGCCAGGCACTGGGCCAATATCAAAGAGACCATACAGGATGCCAGCAGAAGATTTGGTGGAAATTAAGAAGTAGACCAAGGAATTATTGGATAAAGGTTACATTCGCCCAAGTTCTTCGCCTTGGGGATCACCGGTACTTCTAGTGGAGAAGAAGGATGGATCATTAAGGATGGTTGTTGATTACCGTGGATTGAATGCAGTAACCATCAAGAACAAGTACCCACTGCCAATGATTAATGATCTGTTTGATCGATTGCAAGGAGCTAAAGTGTTTTCCAAGATCGATTTGCGATCAGGGTACCATCAGTTGAAGATTCGAGAGCAGGACATACCCAAGACAGCTTTTACCACGAGATACGGATTGTATGAGTATACCGTTATGTCATTTGGACTGACTAACGCACCTGCCTATTTCATGAACCTGATGAACAAAGTGTTTATGGAGTTCTTGGATAAGTTCGTCATAGTGTTCATTGACGACATTCTGATTTTCTCGAAGAATGAAGAAGAGCATAAGGAACATTTGCGTTTGGTTTTGGAGAAGCTAAGGGAACATTAGTTGTATGCCAAATACAGTAAATGCGAGTTTTGGTTAAAGGAAGTTGGATTTCTTGGACATGTTATATCCGGAGAAGGTATAGCAGTTGACCCCACAAAGGTTGAGACCGTAACCGAGTGGGAAGCACCCACGACGGTTGGAGAGATCCGGAGTTTTCTTGGACTCGCAGGATACTATCGGAGGTTCATTGAGAATTTCTCAAAGATTGCAAAGCCTATGACTGAATTGTTAAAGAAGGATACTAAGTTCAATTGGACTGAGGAATGTGAGGCCAGTTTTTAGGAGTTGAAGAAACGATTGGTTTCCTCACCAGTGTTAATTTTGCCAGATCAGACCAAGGATTATGAGGTGTATTGCGACGCTTCACGTCGAGGACTTGGAGCAGTACTTATGCAGGAAGGAAGAGTTGTTTCGTATGCCTCACGACAACTTAAGCCCCACGAATTGAATTATGCTATGCATGATTTGGAGTTAGCAGCCGTAGTGCATGCATTGAAGACATGGAGACATTTCCTCATTGGAAATCATTGTAAAGTGTACATGGATCACAAGAGTTTGAAGTACATTTTCACGCAGAAGGAGTTGAACCTCAGGCAAAGGAGATGGTTGCAACTCATCAAGGATTATGATATGAGATTGCATTACCATCCAGGAAAGGCTAATGTTGTAGCTGACGCATTAAGCCGTAAGAGCAATGTCAATACATTGATGACGGGAGAAATACCAAAGGAGTTAGCCGAGAATCTTCGTGAGCTATGTTTGGAAATAGTTCCGAGAGGCTATGTAGCAGCGTTGGAGACTCAATCTACCTTAATGGATAAAATCAGAGAAGCTCAGAAATCTGACAAGGAGATTGCTGCTATAAAAGAGAAAATGAGCGAAGGAAAAGCAAAGGGATTTCGTGAGGATGAGCACGATACCCTATGGTTTGAGGACGGTGTTTATGTGCCCAATGACCCGGAGATCAGGAAGTTGATTCTGCAAGAGGCACATGATTCACCCTATTCGATTCACCCAGGAAATACCAAGATGTATTTGGATTTGAAGGAAACATTCTGGTGGACCGGAATGAAGAAGGATATTGTAGCATATGTAGCAGTTTGTGATGTGTGTCATAGAGTGAAGGCCGAACATCAGAAGCCAGCCGGATTGTTACAACCATTGCCGATACCCGAATGGAAGTGGAGTAAGATAGGCATGGATTTTATCACAGGACTACCTAGGACGAAAGCAGGCTATGACTCGATATGGGTAGTAGTTGATCGTTTGACGAAGGTAGCACATTTCATCCTAGTTAAGACCACTTACACCAGTGCTAAGTTGGCAAAGATATACATGACTAGGATCATTTGTTTGCATGGAGTTCCGAGGAGTATCGTATCAGATAGAGGAACCCAATTTACCTCAAAGTTTTGGAATCAGTTGCATGAAACTTTGGGAACCAGACTAGAGTTTAGTACAGCTTTTCACCCACAGACGGATGGACAGACTGAGAGAGTCAATCAGATTTTGGAAGATATGCTGAGAGCCTGTGCACTAGATTATGGATCTAGTTGGGATGATAACTTGCCCTATGTGGAGTTTTCTTATAACAACAGTTACCAAACCAGTTTGAAGATGGCACCTTTCGAAGCTTTATACGGAAGGAGGTGCAGGACACCGTTGTCATGGGACGAAGTTGGAGACCGTCACATCTTTGGACCAGATCTGATTAAGGAGTCTGAACGGAAAGTTAAGTTGATTCACGATAGGCTCAAGGTAGCCCAATCCAGGCAGAAGAGCTACACAGATTCTAAACGCAAGGAGACAGTTTACGAAACAGGAGACAAAGTTTATCTCCGAGTATCCCCACTTCGAGGAGTTAAGCGCTTTGGAGTTAAGGGAAAGTTAGCACCGCGTTTCATTGGACGGTATAAGATTTTGCAACGCATGGGAGAAGTCGCTTATAAGTTGGAATTACCAGAAGGACTGTCAGGAGTTCACGATGTATTCCATGTTTCTCAGCTGAAGAAATGTCACGCCGAAATGGCGGAGGTACCACTAAGAGATACAGTGCCCCTTGAAGCGATTCAGTTAAAGGATGACTTAACGTATGAAGAGAAACCAGTCAAGATTCTCGAGTATGCCAGCAGAGTTACCCGCAGCAAGGTTATCAAGTTTTGCAAAGTTCAGTGGAACCACCACTCAGAGGATAAAGCCACCTGGGAGCGAGAAGAAGATTTGCTCAAGGACCACCCTCACCTATTTTCTAGCCAACCCGAATCTCGAGGACGAGATTCATCTTAAGGGGGGTAGGTTTGTAACATCCCAAATTTTCAATTTGGAATGTTATACATTAGATCATCATGCATATCATATTTTCTTGCATTTTTGATCGATCCTAGAAATTTCACGCAACTCAAGGACCCTCGGAGAGAGTTGGAGATTTCGTTATTTTCATATTTGAGTTTTCTCAAATTTTGAAAGAAAGGGATCATTGGATGTGTCGGAGTTATTTGCATTTTATTTGGATAGGGAAAAATGCGCGTTTTCAAAAATTGCATTTTTGGCCCGGAGAAAAGTTCATTTTGTTCGACTCATTTTTAGGAGTCGGGGAAAATTTATTTTATTAATTTTGGAGTCCGGTAGATTTATTTTTGTGTGTTTTTCCACGCGCGAAACCAATTAAAAAAAATTCAGCGCCTTGGGCCAAAGGCCCAAGCCAGCCAGCCGGCCAGGAGCCAGGCCACCGCGCGCGCGCGCCAAGGCGCAAGGGAGCCGCCGTTGCTCTTAGGAAAGTCCAAGTAGTACTTTTGTACTACTTTCGTTATTCCTTTTTGTTTCTAGATCTTTCCTTCCCTTTTCTTTCCTATTCCTAGTCTAATTCTTGATCCCTCCTCCAAGTAAACCCCTCCCCTCCCCAATATAAATACCCCCACACCCCCCCTCTAAATCATCAAACCCAAAGCCCCAAGCCTCCACCGCGCCTCACCCCGCGCCCCTCACCCGCGCCGCCGCCGCCAGCGCTGCCGCTGCCGCCGCCAGCGCCCCGCGCCGCCGCCGCACCTTGCCACCGCCGCCGCCGCACCTCGCCGCCGCCGCCCAATGCCACCGTTCGCCGAGGTAGTCGCGCCGCATCTCTTTCTCTTTCATCGGATCGTTTTCTTCTAATCGTTCCGATTCTTTTTCTTCTCTTCCGATTCGTTTTCTAGATCGGTTTTTCGTTCGGTTTTCACTTCCGAAACCCTAGATCGGATTCATTTTCTTTTTCGATTTAGTTGCCTCGAGACCGTTCGCCGGACCGTTCGTTCTAACGAACGTGATCACTAGATTCTTCTAGGTTAACGAACGTCCGTTTGTTCAACCGTTCCTCTTTTTTCTTTTCGTCGGATTTATTCCGCGATCGCGATCTCAGATCCGATCTTCGTTCTAGTTTATCTTCTTACTCGTTTATCAGAATTAGGTGATTCAAGCGCCTGGAGTTTCGTTTCGAAACCGCCGTTCCGTCTAATCAACTTAAACAAGTTTTTGCTACTGTAAAATTTGACCTAGATTCAACTTGCTAGAACCGAGTTGTTTTCTTTCGCCGTTTGTTTTCCGTTGCTTGGTTCGATTCGATTCTTTTTGCAACCGGAGTTCTTAAGTTGAACTTTCTGGTTAGATCTTTTATTCGAGCTTTACCTGTGCATTAGATGAGTACTTATTTTATGCTTGTTGTTTGTCTGCGATAGATTACCCGGAGTGCGCCGCCTGTTATTTCGAAGCTCTAGGTTTCGCGGATCCTCAGCAAGGCAATTAACACTTTGATCATACCTTTCTACTACCCAGTTTTATTGCATTAGATCAATCCTCAAACACTGCATGATTAGGATCTAATTAATTTGTGGGATGGGAAGTAGATGAGGTAGTACCTATCACCTGTTTTACTTATGAAACCTTTGGGAGTTACTTCTACGTTTGCTTATTATGCCATGCTATGCTAGTAGACGTGGATTGGGTGAGTGATATCCATGACAGTTGTGAGTTTTGTTAATTTTAATGGTTTACTTCAGGTGGCAACTTAAATACACATCTGGGTGGATTGAGGCACCTGGTTTCTATCAGGACTTGCTGTTTTCTTTTGGACCGCCACCCAGGCTCAAAGGGATCATAAGATCATTCATGCTAGTAACTTCCGTGTGCAGCCACAAGCCATTATGGGCTCTGGCGTAGTTGACTAAGTCGTGCGAACTCTTACAGGGTAGACTAGCAGATGTAGGGGAAAGTAGGTGTACCGGTCTATCCAAACGTAAGGTGCCAGCCTTCTGAAAGACTATGTCTTGGTCATCCGTTTCTCAAACACCATGTAGTGCGAGAAATCAACGGAGGCGATCGAGTCTTGTGGGGAAAAGTGCGCAAACCTCTGCAGAGTGTACAATCTGATCATGATTAGTCGTGTCCCCGGTTATGGACATCTTGAGTATCTAGTTCTTGAATATCATGTGAATCTCATCATGTTACTTCTAATTAATATTGTTGGGTTATTAATGATTACTTTTTAATTGGGATCGGAATACTGTCAACCATTCTCGATGTTTCAACCACCATGATAGTTAAATAAATTTATTCCTTTGCAGTAGGGAAAAATTGGCTTTACGCAAAACTGTAACCATAGAGCTTTTCCACCAGCCATATATGCATGTAGTATAGGCTTATTCATTCATTATTCTCTATATGTTACATTGCCAGCATATTCCATGTGCTAACCCGTTTTCGGGCTGCAACTTTCATGTTGCAGACTTTTCAGACGACAAGTAAGGTGCTTTTAGGTCGTGGTTCTATACTCAGTGATGCCGTTGGAGTTGATGGACTCACTATTCTTCCAAGTCTTCCACTGTTATCATTATTAGATGGCCTTAAGCCATTTTTATTGTAATAAGTTATCTTTGAGACACCGATGTAATAAGTGTGTGATTGCTACTCTGCTATAAATCCTTCGAAGTACTGTGTGGTGTCAGCATTACTGATCCAGGGATGACACCGGAGCACAGAGACTTGACCATCTAAGGTCGGGTCGCTACATTATCATTCTTGGATGCTTTACAATCATTTTATAGCAAATTTATATCATTTTTTGGGGCTAACCTATTGACATAGTGCCCACTGCCAGTTGTTGTTTTTTTGCTTGTTTTTTACTTCATAGAATATCCGTATCAAACGGAGTCCAAACGCAGTGAAACTTTTTGAAGATTTTTTTGGGAGTAGAAGACAACTTGGGAGCCAAGGAAGTGTACGAGGGAAGGCCCATGGGGCCCATGATACACCAGGGCGCTCCCTGGTGTATCGTGCAGCCCATAGAGCTCTGTTCCACCACCTCTCAGCTCTGTAAATACCCAAATATTCCAGAAAACCTAGGGGAGTCGACGAAACACAATTCCAGCTGTCGCAAGTTCCAGAACCACAAGATCCAATCTAGATCCCTATTCTGGCACCTTACCGAAGGAGAACATGATCACAGAAGGGTTCATCATCCTCATTGGTGCCTCCTTGATG
Source organism: Aegilops umbellulata (assembly GCA_032464435.1). NCBI lineage: Eukaryota > Viridiplantae > Streptophyta > Magnoliopsida > Poales > Poaceae > Aegilops > Aegilops umbellulata. The sequence goes on along the minus strand of CP136055.1, from coordinate 308,099,416 downwards.
ATGCGTGAGTAGTTCACCATAGACCTACGGGTCCCTAGGTAGTAGCTAGATGTATTTTTCTCTCTTTTTGATTCTCAATACATTGGTCTCTTGGAGATCTATTTGATGTAATGACTTTTTGCGGTGTGTTTGTTGGGATCTGATGAAGTTTGAGTTTATGATCATATGTATTTCCATGAATATTATTTGAGTCTTATTTGATCTCTTATATGCATGATGATTTATAGCCTCGTATTTCTTCTCATAATCTTTGGTTTACTTAAGCCGACTAGATCGATTTTTCTTGCAATGGGAAGAGGTTTGTGATGGGTTCGATCTTGCGGTGTCCTCACCTAGTGACAGAAGGGGTAGCGAGGCACGCATATATCATTGCTATTAAGGATAAAAAGATGGGATCTATTCCTACATGAATAGATCTTGTCTACATCATGTCATTATTCTTATTGCATTACTCTGTTTCTCCATGAACTTAATACACTAGATGCATGCTGGATAGCGGTCGATGTGTGGAGTAACAGTAGTAGATGCAGAATCATTTTGGTCTACTAATCTTGGACATGATGCCTATATACATGATCATTGCCTTGGATATCGTCATAATTATTTGTTCTTCTATCAATTGCCCAACAGTAATTTGTTTACCCACCGTATGCTATTTCTCGAGAGAAGCCACTAGTGAAATCTATGGCCCCCGGGTCTATCTTTTGTCATATTTACTTTCTGATCTATCTTTTGCCGTATTTGTTTCTATCTCCATTATTCCAAAAACCCCAAAATACCTTGCTGCACCTTTTCTTTACTTGTTTTTTTGGTGTTCTATTCAGATCTATTTATCCAAACTCATACAATTTAATCTATCTTTTTATCGTGGAGGGATTGACAACCCCTCTTACGTGCCGGGTTGCAAGTATTTGTTCTTTGTGTGTAGGTACCGTTTACATATTGTATCTTGGTTCTCCTACTGGATTGATACCTTGATTTCACAACTGAGGGAAATATCTACCGTAGTTGTATTGCAGCATCCCTTTCTCTTTGGGGAAATACCGACGCAGTTTCAAGCCGCATCAATAGGCCCTTCGCAAAGGGAAGCATTGATTTGTAGAGGGCCAGAGGTCGAGGTTTTTAAAACAAAGATGGATATAACTTTGAGAGGCATGCTTTCATTGTCAACATAACAACCGAGGGATCTCACTATCTTCCATGCTAGACACATTATAGGCGGTTCCCAAACAGAATGGTAAAGTTATACTCCCCCTCCAGCAACAAACACAAGCCATGGCTAGTCGAATCCTTGGGTACCCTCCATACAAATTACAATCCAGGGGAGTTTTGTTTCATTATTACTCCTATATTTAAATTTTGATTTTGATCATAGGATTGGGCATCTTGAATACCAGCCACTTTCTCGTGAATGACAAGTGAATAAACACCCGTGAGAATAACTCACCTAGCATGGAAGATACTGACATCCCCCAGTCGCTACATGAGCGATTCGGGCATACAAAACAGATTATTATTTGAAGGTTTAGAGTTTGGCACATGCAAATTTATTTGAAACGACTGGTAAATGCTGCATATAGGTAGGTATGGTGGACTCCTATGGAACAACTTTGGGTTTAAGGAAGTGGATGCATGATGACCCACAAGTATAGGGGATCTATCGTAGTCGTTTCGGTAAGTAAGAGTGTCGAACCCAACGAGGAGCAGAAGGAAATGACAAGCAGTTTTCAGTAAGGTATTCTCTGCAAGCACCGAAATTGTCGGTAACAGATAGTTTTATGATAAGGTAATTCATAACGGGTAACAAGTAAGAAAAGTAAACAAGGTGCAGCAAGGTGGACCTATCCTTTTTGTAGAAAAGGACAAGCTTGGAAAAACTCTTATATAAAGGAAAGTGCTCCCGAGGACACATGGGAATTATCATCAAACTAGTTTTCATCATGCTCATATGATTCGCGTTCGTTACTTTGATAATTTGATATGTGGGTGGACCGTTGCTTGGGTACTGCCCTTCCTTGGACAAGCATACCACTTATGATTAACCCCCCTCGCAAGCATCCGCAACTACGAAAGAAGAATTAAGGTAAACCTAACCATAGCATGAAACATATGGATCCAAATCAGCCCCTTACAAAGCAACGCATAAACTAGGGTTTAAGATTCTATCACTCTAGCAACCCATCATATACTTATGACTTCCCAATGCCTTCCCCTAGGCCAAAACAATGGTGAAGTGTCATGTAGTCGACGTTCACATAACACCACTAGAGGAAAGACAACATACATCTCATCAAAATATCGAAAGAATACCAAATTCACATGACTACTTATAACAAGACTTCTGCCATGTCCTCAGGAAAAAATGTAACTACTCACAATTCATATCCATGTTCATAATCAGAGGGGTATTAATGTGCATAAAGGATCTGAACATATAATCTTCCATAGAATAAACCAACTAGCATCAACTACAAGGAGTAAACAACACTACTAGCAACTCACAGGTACCAATCTAAGGTTTTGAGACAAAGATCGGATACAAGAGATGAACTAGGGTTTGAGAGGAGATGGTGCTGGTGAAGATGTTGATGGATATTGACCCCCTCCCGATGAGAGGATCGATGGTGATGACGATGGTGACAATTCCCCCCTCCCGGAGGGATGTTTCCCCAGCAGAACAGCTCCGTCGGAGCACTAGATTGGTTTTGCCAAGGTTCCGCCTCGAGACGGTGACGCTTCGTCCCGAAAGCTTCCTTCTGATTTTTTCCAGGGCAAAAGACACCTTATACTAGAAGATGGGCATCGGGGGCTTCCAGGTGGCCCACGAGGCAGGGGGCGCGCCCAGGGGGTAGGGCGCGCCCTCCACCCTCGTGGACAGTGGGTGGCCCCCCTCTGGTGCTTTCTTCGCCCAATATTTTTAATATATTCCAAAACTGACTTTCGTGGAGTTTCATGACTTTTGGAGTTGTGCAGAATAGGTCTCTAATATTTGCTCCTTTTCCAGCCCAGGATTCCAGCTGCCCGCATTCTCCCTCTTCATGTAAACCTTGTAAAATAAGAGAGAAAAGGAATAAGTATTGTGACACAATGTGTAATAACAGCCCATAATGCAATAAATATCAAGATAAAAGCATGATGCAAAATGGACGTATCAACTCCCCCAAGCTTAGACCTCTCTTGTCCTCAAGCGGAAGCCGATGTCGAAAAATATGTCCACCTGTTTAGAGATAGATGTGTTGACAAAATAAAATATGGACATGAGGGCATCATGATCATTCTTAGAATAGCAACATATATATATATATTTATATATATATGATAAATTTTATCTACCACGAGTGGTAGTTACCACCACTTGAGATTTGTATGTTGTATGTAGTATCTACCAAATCAGAGAGTATGTACGCGCAGTATGTAGTATATAAGAATGTTTAGGTAGTATATATAGTACTTTTTAGGTAGTATGCATCGTATTTTCAGTATTCTCCATTTTACGTACAAATATATACGTATTTCGCAAATATAATAAAAATCATGGGCCAACTTGCAATTTTTTCATGTTACCCACTTTGGATTATCTTATATATAATATATGAACATACTTAGAATGAAAAAGTAGTATATAGAATTCCAGATGGTAGGATGGATTTTCCCTATATATATTGTCATATGATTTCTTATGCTGAAGTAACAATCTATTCACAATGTAAAGTATGAATCAGAAACTTCATTGAAAAACTAGCAAACTATAATCTCAATCGTTGAAGCAATTGCAATTTATCATAACATCGGAAAGAGTCGATATAAGAGCTTTTCAGCAAGTCCGCATACTCAACTATCATTTAGTGTTTCACAATTGCTAACACTAACGCAATACTTATGGGTATGAAGTTTTAATCGGACATAGAGAAAGATAGGGGCTTATAGTTTCGCCTCCCAACCTTTTACCTCAAGGGTAACATCAACAATAATGCTTTATGAAACCCCACATCCAATTGGATATATATGTATATCAGGATCTTTTCAACACATACTTCTTGCCAAAGGATAAAGTGTAAAAAGGAAAGGTGAAGATCACCATGACTCTTGTATAAGGTATAAGACAAAAATAAAAGATAGGCCCTTCGCAGAGGGAAGCAGAAGTTGTCATGTGCTTTTATGGTTGGATGCACAAAATCTTAATGCAAAAGAACGTCACTTTATATTGCCACTTGTGATAGGGACCTTTATATGCAGTCTGCACTTTTATTTCTTCCATATCACAAGCTCGTATAAAGCTTATTTTCTCCACACTAATAGATCATACATATTTAGAGATCAATTTTTATTGCTTGTAGCAATGTCAACTTATTTGAAAGATCTCACTCAATCCATAGGTAGATATGGTGGACTCTCATGGAAAAACTGGGTTTAAGGATATTTAGAAGCACAAGTAGTATCTCTACTTGGTGCAAATAATTTGACTAGCATGAGGGGGAAAGGCAAGCTCAACATGTTGGATGATCCATGAAAATATAATTTATTTCGGATATAAGAAAACATAACCCATTACGTTGTCTTCCTTGTCCAACATCAACTTTTTAGCATGTCATATTTGAATGAGTGCTCACAATCATAAAAGATGTCCAAGATAGTATATTTATATGTGAAAACCTCTCTTTCTTTATTACTTCCTATTAATTGCAACAATGACCAAGACTATGTTTGCCAGATCTCAACAACTTTTATTCATCACACTCTTTATATGTGAAGTCATTACTCTCCATAAGATCAATATGATCTCTTTTTTTCTTTTTTTTCTTTTTTTCTTTTTTTTCTTTTTTTCTTTTATTCCCTCAAGATCATAGCCAGATAAGCAAGCCCTCGACTCAAGACTAATCTTTATTATATATAGCTCACGGACTCAATTACATAGATAAGGATCAACACAAAAACTCAAAGCTAGATCATACTAAAGTTTATTCTACTACATCAAGATAAAACCAAAAGGATCAAACTAAGAAAAACGGTAAAGATAGAAGTGTGATGGTGATATGATACCGGGGCACCTCCCCCAAGCTTAGCAGTTGCCAAAGGGAGTGCCCATACCCATGTATTTATGTCTTTTTCTTTGGAGGTGGTGATGATGGAGTTGTTGATGAAGTCATGTCACACATCGAGTGTAGGAGATTCTCCAATTTGCAATAATGCCCTTGAGTGCGATGATGTATTCTTGCAACAAAATATTTTCACGGGTGAGATACTTGTTTTGCACCCGAACTATTTCAATCATCTTGAAAGCTTCTATTTCAGTAGGGGTAAGATTATTATAGTAAGGTTGAAGGATGTCTTCTTCTTCTGCTGCCGGAGCTCGATCCTTTGTGGCCTTCTTGATACTATCACCCTTATTTATCTCCCCAAGTTCTTCTCTCTTCATCTCTATCTTCATTGACCAAGCATCGTCGCCCGCATTGTTGGAGGAGGGGGACGACATGATGCCTGGCCTTGAAAACTCTGGCAGAAAACTGCTCAGAACAAAAACATGAGATATTTGCATGGTATGGTGGTCAAAACCTTCGGGAGATTATATAGTGATTTTTACCGACCAAAAGAAGTATCGTGCAAGAAAACATAGTCCGGAGGGCACACGAGATGCCCACGAGGCAAGGTGGCGCGCCCAGGGGAGTAGGGCACGCCCTCCACCCTCGTGGGTGCCTCGTGTCCCTTTCGGACTGCTTCTTATTTTCCTATTTTCTTAAATATTCCAGAACGGAGAAAAATTGCTACTAGAACTGTTTTGGAGTCGGTTTAGTTACTATACCACATACCCATTCCTTTTCGGAGTCTGAAACGTCCTGGAAAGTGTCCCTTATGTACTCCTCCGGGGTTACAGTGTCAATAACATTGGTTTCAACATTTATGGGATTACGTGAGATATAACTTTTGATTCTTTGACCATTCACCACCTTTGGATTTGTGCCTTCAAAGTTGTTGATTTTTATGGCACCGGAACGATAGACCTCCTCGATAACGTAAGGACCTTCCCATTTAGAGAGGAGTTTTCCTGCAAAAATCTTAAATCAGAGTTGTATAACAAAACATAATCACCTACATTAAACTCACGCTTTTGTATCCTTTTGTCATGCCATCTTTTAACTTTTTATTTAAACAGTTTGGCATTCTCATAGGCCTGGGTTCTCCACTCATCAAGTGAGCTAATGTCAAATAGTCTCTTCTCACCGGCAAGTTTGAAATCATAATTGAGCTCTTTAATGGCCCAATATGCCTTATGTACTAGTTCGAGAGGTAAGTGACATGCTTTTCCATAAACCATTTTTACGGAGACATACCCATACGATGTTTATATGCAGTTCTATAGGCCCATAATGCATCATCAAGTTTCTTGGACCAATTTTTTCTAGATCTATTAACAGTCTTTTGCAAAATTAATTTAATCTCCCTATTACTCATTTCTAATTGACCACTAGACTGTCGGTGGTATGGAGATGCAATTATATGATTAACATCATACTTAGCAAGCATTTTACGAAAAGCACCATGAATAAAATGTGAACCACCATCAGTCATTAAGTATGTAGGGACTCCAAACCTCGGAAAAATAACTTCTTTAAGCATCTTAATAGAGGTGTTATGATCAGCACCACTAGTTGGAATAGCTTCTACCCACTTAGTAACGTAATCAACGGCAACTAAAATATGTGTATACCCATTAGAGGAAGGAAACGGTCCCATATAATCAAAGCCCCAAACATCAAATGGTTCAATAACAAGTGAATAGTTCATAGGAATTTCTTGACGTCTACTAATATTACCAATTCTTTGACATTCATCACAAGACAAGAGAAACTTACGGGCATCTTTGAAAAGAGTAGGACAATAAAAACCAGATTGCAATACCTTATGGGCAGTTCTATCTCCAGCGTGGTGTCCTCCATAAGCCTCCCAGTGACACTTGTGTAGGATCTGTTCCTGTTCATGCTCAGGTACACAACGTCTAATAACACCATCTAGTCCTTCTTTATAAAGGTGTGGGTCATCCAGAAGTAATGTCTTAAATCATAGAAAAACTTTTTCTTTTGCTGGTATGTGAAACTAGGTGGTATAAATTTAGCAACAATGTAATTAGCATAATCAACATACCATGAAGCAGTACAAGAAGCATTTATGGTAGCTAATTGTTCATCAGTAAAGCTATCATCAATAGGGAGTGGGTCATCAAGAACATTTTCTAACCTAGACAAGTTGTCTGCAACAGGGTTCTCAGCTCCCTTCCTATCAATAATATGCAAATCAAATTCTTGTAGCAAGAGATTCCATCTAATAAGTCTAGGTTTAGCATCTTTCTTGTCCATAAGATATTTAATAGCAGCATGATTAGTGTGAACAGTTACTTCAGAATCAACAATATCAGGTCTGAACTTATCACAAGCAAATACAACTGCTAAAAACTCTTTTTCAGTAGTAGCTTAATTTCTCTAGGCACTGTCTAGAGTTTTACTAGCATATTGGATAACATTTAATTTCTTATCAACTCTTTGTCCTAGAACATCTCCTAAAGCATAATTACTAGCATCACACATAATTTCAAAGGGTGAATTCCAATCAGGTGGCTGAAAAATAGTTGCAGAAATCAACACTTTCTTAAGTATTTCAAATGCTTCTACACAATCATCATCGAAGACAAAAGGAACATCTTTTTCTAAGAGATTAGTCAGAGGCCTAGAAATTTTTGAGAAGTCTTTAATGAACCTCCTATAAAAACCATCATGACCAAGGAAACTTCTTATACCTTTAGTGTCCTTAGGACACGACATCTTTTCAATAGCATCAACTTTAGCTTTATCAACTTCAATGCCTCTTACAGAAATTTTATGCCCCAAGACAACACCTTCATTAACCATAAAGTGGCACTTCTCCCAATTCAAGACAAGATTATTTTCTTCACATCTCTGCAAAACTCGATCAAGGTTGCTTAAGGAATCATCAAAATAAGTTCCATACAGGGAGAAATCATCCATGAAAACCTCAACAATCTTTTCACAAAAGTCGGAGAATATAGCAGTCATACATCTTTGAAAGTTAGCATGTGCATTACATAAACCAAAAGGCATACATCTATAAGCAAAGGTACCGAAATGGCAAGTAAAATTGGTATTTTCCTGATCCTCTTTTGACACAGGTATTTGAGAGAAACTAGAATAACCGTCTAGAAAGCAGAAATGTGTATGTTTGGATAATCTTTCTAGCATTTGATCATTAAAAACATAAAAGGGTAATGATCCTTTCTAGTAGCTTTATTTAATTTGCGGAAGTCAATTACCATTCTATAACCTGTAACAATTCTCTGTGGGATCAATTCATCTTTATCATTAGGAACAACAGTAATACCTCCCTTCTTAGGGACACAATGGACATGACTTACCCACTGATTATCAGCAACGGGATAAATTATACCTGCCTCCAGAAGCTTTAGTATTTCATTTCTTACCACTTCTTTCATCTTAGGATTTAACCATCGTTGGTGATCAACAACCGGTTTAGCGTATTTCTCCAATTTTATTTTGTGCTGGCATAGAGTGGGACTAATGCCCTTAAGATCATCAAGAGTATATCCAATAGCAGCACAGTGCTTCTTCAGAGTTTTCAATAATTTCTCTTCTTCCTGCTATGAAAGGATGGCACTAATAATAACAGGATATATCCTCTTTTCATCAAGATAAGCATATTTAAGAGTATGAGGTAATGGTTAAGCTCAAACACGGGATCACCCTTGGGTGGAGGAGGATCCCCTAAAATTTCAACAGGCAAGTTGTGTTTCAAAATAGGTCCCTATTTAAAGAATACTTCATCTATTTCCCTTCTTTCATTCATAAACATATCATTTTCATGGTCTCGCAAATATTGTTCTAAAGTATCATTAGGAGGCACGACAATAGAAGTAAGACCAATAATTTCATCTTTACTAGGCAATTCTTTATCATGGGGTTGTCTACAAAATTTAGCAAAATTAAAATCATGAACATATCCCCTAAACCAACAGTAACAATATCCTTTCCGTAGTCTATCTTAGCATTAACAATATTCAAGAAGGGTCTAAAAAATATAATGGGGCAAAAGTCATCTTGTGGGGAACCAAGAACAAGAAAATCAGTAGGATATTTGACTTTCCCACACAAGACTTCAACATCTCTAACAATCCCAATTGGTGAAATAGTATCTCTATTGGCAAGCTTAATTGTAACATCAATATCTTCTATCTCAGCAGGTGCAATATCATGCATAATTTCTTCGTATAAGGAATGAGGTATTGCACTTGCGCTAGCACCCATATCACATAAGCGATGATAGCAATGATCTCCTATTTTAATAGAAACAACAGGCATGCCAACAACAGGTCTATGTTTATTTTTAGTATCAGGTCTAGCAATTCTAGCAGCTTCATCACAGAAGTAAATAACATGCCCATCAATATTATCGACCAATAGATCTTTAACCATAGCAATACTAGGTTCAACTTTAATTTTCTCAGGGGGTGTAGGTGTTCTAGCATTACTCTTACGAACCACAGTTGAAGCTTTAGCATGATCCTTTATTCTAACAGGGAAAGGTGGTTTCTCAATATAAGCGGTAGGAACAATAGGATCAACATTACAAGTGATAGTATTTTCTTCAACTTTAATAGGTTCAACAACTTTTACTTCAATGGAAGGATGATATTTAAACCACTTCTCCTTAGGGAGATCAACATGAGTAGCAAATGATTCACATAAAGAAGCTACTATCTCAGAGTCAAGTCCATATGTATTGCTAAATTCACGAAAAGCATCAGTATCAATAAAAGATTTAATACAATCAAACTTAGGTGTTATACCTTACTCCTTACCTTCATCGAGTTCCCAATCTTTAGAGTTGCGTTTAATTCTTTCGAATAAATCCCATTTGAATTCAGTAGTCTTCATCATAAAAGAACCAGTACAAGAAGTATCGAGCATGGAGCGATTATTGAGAGAAAGCGGACCATAAAAATTTTGAATGATAATTTCTCTTGAGAGCTCATGATTGGGGCATGAATATAACATTGACTTAAGCCTCCCCCAAGCTTGAGCGATACTTTCTCCTTTCGCATGCCAAAAATTATATATATAATTACAATCATGATGAACCAGATGCATAGGGTAAAACTTTTGATGAAAATCCAATTTCAATCAGTTGTAGTTCCGTGATCCAATATCATCACATAGCCTAAACCATTTCAATGCCTTTCCCTTCAAAGATAAAGCGAAGACCTTCTTCTTGATAACATCCTCGGGCATACCTGCAAGCCTAAATAATCCACAAACTTCATCCACATAGATTAGGTGCATATCGGGATGTAATGTTCCATCTCCTGTAAAAGGATTAGCTAGCAGTTTCTCTATCATACCAGAAGGAATTTCAAAGTAAAAAATTTCAGTACGTTCAGTAGGTTGAGGAGCAACTCTTTGCTCTACTGGTCGGGGTGAAGATACCCCGAACAAGCCCCTCAAAGGATTATTTTCCATAGTAACAAGTGAAAGTAAATTTCAGCACACTATACATAAATTTTTCCTTACCAATTCCACCTACCAAAGGTGCTTCACTCCCTGGCAACGGCGCTAGAAAAGATACTTGATGACCCACAAGTATAGGGGGTCTATCGTAGTCCTTTCGATAAGTAAGAGTGTCAAACCCAACGAGGAGCAGAAGGAAAAGAAGCAATTTTCAGTAAGTTATTCTCTGCAAGCACTGAAATTATCGGTAACAGATAGTTTTATGATAAGGTAATTCGTAACGGGTAACAAGTAACAAAAGTAAACAAGGTGCGGCAAGGTGGCCCAATTCTTTTTGTAGCAAAGGACAGGCCTAGACAAACTCATATATAAAGGAAAGCGCTCCCGAGGACACATGGGAATTATCGTCAAGCTAGCTTTCATCATGCTCATATGATTCGCGTTCATTACTTTGATAATTTGATATGTGGGTGGACCGGTGATTGGGTATTGCCCTTCCTTGGACAAGCATTCCACTTATGATTAACCCCCCTCGCAAGCATGCACAACTATGAAAGAAGAATTAAGGTAAACCTAACCATAGCATGAAACATATGGATCCAAATCAGCCCCTTACGAAGCAACGCATAAACTAGGGTTTAAGCTTCTGTCAGTCTAGCAACCCATCATCTACTTATTACTTCCCAATGCCTTCCCCTAGGCCCAAACAATGGTGAAGTGTCATGTAGTCGACGTTCACATAACACCACTAGAGGAAAGACAACATACATCTCATCAAAATTTCGAAAGAATACCAAATTCACATGACTACTTATAACAAGACTTCTATCATGTCCTCAGGAACAAACATAACTACTCACAAATCATATTCATGTTCATAATCAGAGGGGTGTTAATGTGCATAAAGGATCTAAACATATATTCTTCCACCGAATAAACTAACTAGCATCAACTACAAAGAGTAATCAACACTACTAGCAACCCACAGGTACCAATCTGAGGTTTTGAGACAAAGATTGGATACAAGAGATGAACTAGGGTTTGAGAGGAGATGGTGCTGGTGAAGATGTTGATGGACATCGACACCCTCCCGATGAGAGGATCGATGGTGATGACGATGGTGACGATTTCCCCCTCCCGGAGGGATGTTTCCCCGGCAGAACAGCTCTGCCGGAGCCCTATATTAGTTTCGCCAAGGTTCCGCCTCGAGACGGCGGCGCTTCGTCCCGAAATCTTCCTTCTGATTTTTTCCTGGGCAAAAGACACCTTATACTAGAAGATGGGCACCTGGGGACTTCTAGGTGGCCCACAACGCAGGGGGGCGCCCAGGGGGTAGGGCGCGCCCTCCACCCTGGTGGATAGTGGGTGGCCCCCCTCTGGTGCTCTCTTCGCCCAATATTTTTAATATATCCCAAAACCGACTTTCTGGAGTTTCAGGACTTTTGGAGTTGTGCAGAATGGGTCTCTAATATTTGCTCCTTTTCCAGCCCAGGATTCCAGCTGTCGGCATTCTCCCTCTTCATGTAAACCTTGTAAAATAAGAGAGAAAAGGCACAACTATTGTGACATAATGTGTAATAACAGCCCATAATGCAATAAATATCGATATAAAAGCATGATGCAAAATGGACGTATCAATGCACAAGCCGTATTCCTGCTTAGTACAAGTGAAGGCTAGCAAATAGATTGAGGAGCGACCAGCTAGAGAGCAACAACGGTCATAAACATGCATTGAAATTAATCAACATTAAATGCAAGCATGAGTAGGATATAAATCACCATGAACATAAATATCATGGAGGCTATGTTGGTTTTGATTCAACTACATGCGTGAACATGTGCCAAGTCAATCCACTTGAATCAATCAGAGGAGGATGCCATCCTATCATACTTAATCACAACCACTTTAAATGCATGTTGACACGCAAGATAAACCATTATCCACTCCTAGCTAATTAAGCATGACATGAGTAACTATAATCTCTAATTGTCATTGCAAACATGTTTCATTTAAAATAGGCTGAATCAAGAACGATGAGTTAATCATATTTAGAAAAACAAAATAGCTCTAGTTCATACCAGCTTTTCTCCACCTCAATCATTTCATCAAATCTCATCATTATTGTCTTTCACTTGCATGACCGAATGATGTGAATAATAATAAGAATGCACGTGTCGTGGACTAAGGTGGAATATGCAAACATTTATTCAAAGGACAAGACAAGGTAATACGAGCTCTTTGTTAGATCAACAATAATGCATATGATAGCCACTCAACATTTCACGGTGATCTTCTCCTTATGATCGAAAGAAAAGAATTTAATTCTAGAGAAACACACTAAATAGTTTTGGAGTTTTTGTTTTTCTCAAGAAAGCAAATTAACACAAGAAAAATGAAAACGAGAGAAACTATTTACACGGGAAATCTCCCAACAAGTAAAAGAAGAACGATAAATTATTTTGGGTTTTCTTTTAATACTACTACTAAATTAAACTAGAAAGGAATACTAAAAAGAATCAAGAAATATTTTTGGATTTTATCCAAGTTTTTCAAACACACAAGAAGAAGTCAAGAAAAATAAGCTAACATGGATTATACAATAAAAAAGGATGAACACCGACAACTGGAGTCAATGTGTGATGCATTAATGTAATGTCGGTGAGAGATACATACTCCCCCAAGCTTAGGCATTTGGCCTAAGTTGGTCTATGGCCACGGCTGGCCAGGCGGATATCCAAAGTCGTTGTTGGGGTTGTACTGGATCGCAGATGCTACCCCTTGGAGGGCTGCCTCTTTGAGGCGAGCGGTCTCCCTCGCCCTCTCGTACTCCTCTGCCTCCTCTCTAAGTATGAAATATCCCCCTTTTCCCTAAAAGTCAAAGAAGGTAGGAGCGGGAAGCGTAATATGGAAGGCGCGGTTCCTGTCAAAGATTAGTCTGTATTGAAAGGGCAGCTCGCTCCTCTCAAGAAATTAGAAACATTCCATCGCATCATAATCAAGGTAAGTAGGTGGCAATTGAGCATCATTTTATTTTATTGGAACCCCAAGATAATCGGCTAAACGAGTGGCATAAATTTCACCAAAGAAATCTCCATCTAAAGCATTATTATGTAACCGACGTGCAATGATAGCCCCCAAGTTAAATTGTTTGTCGTTCATTTCACGCTCTTGAGGACTGTCGGTGTCAAGACCGGCGGATCTCGGGTAGGGGGTCCCGAACTATGCCACTAGTGCAGAACCGGGCAATAGCACCGGTTCGTAAGGCCCTTTAGTGCCGGTTCCACAACCGGCACTAAAGTGTGGGCACTAAAGGCCCCCCATTTAGTACCGGTTCAGCACGAACCGGTGCTAAAGGGCAACCATGTGGCACGAGCCAGCTCCGGGGGCCGGGAGCCCTTTAGTACCGGTTGGTAACACCAACTGGTACTAAAATGTTTGGTTTTTTTGGTTTTATGATCTATTTTTCATTTAATTTTGTGTTTTCCATTTTAATTCTTTTTCGTTTGCTGGTATTTTACGATATTACACATTGTACACATTATGCATATATATGGTAGCTAGTAGAACCAATCATATATATATAGATCATCATTGTCTCACAAACCACCATATTAATTCACACATACACACATGTATAGCTATATACAATTTCTCGTACATATGCATGTTGCCTTCGGAGCCAGTTGCATTAGCCTAATTGGTGCCTTCGGAGCACGATGACAAATTGGAAGTGGTTCATGACCTGGTCGATGGGGTCGGTAGCGGGTAATAGGATTCTCCCTTCGGATTTATGACCTAGTCGAGCAAAAATCCCGCTATTTACTCTTGAAGTGCTTGTACGCGCTCCGTATCTAGGAGCTTATCCCGCACCTCTGTGAACTGTTAAGAAGGAGATTAATATGCATGTGTATTAGTTGTGTGACTAGATATCGATAATGGTGCACAAATTGTGAATAGTGTTCCGACAAGCGTACCCATTCCTGTCTTTGAGATCTGCTCCTTTCGGACGCCATCATGCGAATGTTCTTGCAAATGCAGTATGCACACAGATCGGTCCCCTGCGCCTGCTTTATGGCCTTTACGAGAATGGAATTTAATTTGATCAGATAATAGTTAATCAAGCATGATAATATTAAAAAGATGGCAGCTAGCTAGCACTACTTAATTACTTACCTTGGGTCGAAGCCATCTCAGCTGTCGTTTCCATCCGCCTTCCGTTTTGCTGATAAACCTTGCCCAAGCCCTGCCCGCCGACAAAGAAAATGAATAAAGGGGTTATTAAATAGTTCATATCATGAAATGACGAACTAAATAGGCCGAGATATATAGTTAATAATGATTGAAATTACCTGTTGACTATCCCAAACAAGATGTTATAGTCACTATTTTTTTGAGTAGTGAGTCCAGTATTTCAACTGTTCCTTCGTCAACTTTAATGATACACAAGATCCAGTGAAATCTGCATGCACATACGTTTGCATGTCTTAATTAAGCGGGCATATGTAAGCAAAAACATGTAGCTAGCTAGCTAGTAGGCAAAAACAGAGAATTTGTAGTACAAGAAAGTGTGACTCACTGGAAGTTGTAAGGAAGTAGTATATCTTCATTGTATTTGAGGCGCTTCAAGAACTCGAACATGCTGTCCTCTACCTGCTTTTCATAATGCTTGCTTATTTTCCATGTGTATTCATTAACGGTGTTTGGGTCAATGAACCCAATGCCATAGCGTCCACCTTTTGTCATTTCATACATCTTCATCCTGCATAATACCACAGAAAAGAATATAGTGAGGATAATTACAGGTAATGATTGATCAAAAGGATCAATACAGCTAGCTTGAGACTTAAATTACAGAAAGAAATCACTTACAGACAATAGCAACTGACGATAGATTTGTCGAGTGCGTCTTGATTGTATAACTGAAACAGTTTAGAATACTCAACGGTCACAGGTTTCTCATGGTAGTAATGATCCTTGTTGACTTGCACCATGAGGGACTGTCGATCGGATCTCTTGGTAATGTCCATGTACCATTGATGCAATTCATACATTCTCGTTGGGAGCTTCTTGACATCTTCTGGCTTGACCAAAGGTTGGCCCCGGACATATTTCCATTTTATTTCCTCCTCTGTAAGCACAGGCATGTCCTCGATCTCGAGGAGTTGTCCAACAGTGATCTTGAGTTCTTCCGCCTGCTTTATATGCTGTTGGGTTATTACCACATCACCCACCTGGGGAACGTAAACTGTTTGCCCATAATAATATTGGCCGCGCGTACTGTCACGTGTTCTTGGCAGCACAACAAGCGGGGGGATCGATTGCGCCCACTGTTCTCCCAGCTGGGCAACGGTTCTCCCGCATTTTTTGATAGCTGCTTGTTGTTTGCTCGAGCTCAAGCTCGCCTCCTTCTGTAGACGTTGTCGATGTAACTTCTTGATGTGGCGCTCATAGTCTGTGTCAACAGGCTTAGGAGCTGGTGGTTCAGCCATACGAATGAAGTGGTCAATAACTTCCACAGGCACTTTCTCCCTTGGCGGCGGTGGCGGTTTCGGTCCAAAATGGGCGTCGACTTCTGCCCGCACTATGGCATTGGTTTGCTCCTTGGTCCTGTTGTAAGCCCTCTCAGGAAGAGGAGTAGTGAGGTTTGGACCATATTTATATCGTTTGCCTCCGCCTGTACTTCCTGTACTATGACCTCGACTGGTACCGCTACGCACCATAGCTGCGGGGTGTCTCTTCTGTGATTGCTGAGGCGGCGGAGACGGCTGACGGGGCTGAGTTGGACGAGGAGGAGTGGCCTGAAGCTGTGCCGGACTTGGAGGAGGAGTGGCCTGACACTTTGCCGGACTTGGAGGAGGAGTGGACGTCTGACGCTGTGTCAGACTTGGAGGAGGAGTGGCCTGACACTTTGCCGGACTTGGAGGAGGAGGAGTGGCCTCACACGTTGGTGGACTTGGAGGAGCGGGAGTCTGCTGACTCGGTGGCGGACTTTGACGAGGAGTCGGGTGACGCGGTGTCGGTGGCCTTCGAAAGATGATGCAATCCTTTCTCCATAGGATGATATGATGTTTGGCATCTCCGAGTGTGTGCTCCTCGTCACCTCCAGGAATGTCAAGCTCTAGCCCCGAATATTGGTCCACCACCTCATCAACCACGACACGAGCATAGCCTGCTGGAATCGGGTTGCAATGGAAGGTTGCATCGGGGGAATTTGTATAAGCAACGCCGTTCGCCACCTTCATGGATATGTTCTTCATTTTGAAGTGTAGCTCGCAGTTAGTGTTCTCCATGATGTCATCCACGGGGTATCTATCCAGCATTGCATCAAACGGGGCGGAACCCACGCTGCTTCTTGGCATGGATGGGGCGGTGGTATCCAATGCTGGATCATCCGCTAGCTGTTGCAGCTGCTGAGACCCCCTTTGCTGGCTAAGTGAGTCGATCTGCTCCTGCTGCCGCTGGAATTTGTCTGCCAAGTCCGCGTGCGCTGATTCTAGGCCTTGAAGGCGTTCATAGTCCAGCTTCCTCTTCTCCTCCTCCATCTTCCCCTGCTTCTCCTCTGCAATCTTCCTTCTCGCACGGGTTCTGTACTCGGTGTTCCAGTCCAAAAACCCCTCATACCACGGAATAGCGCCCTTGCCTCGTGTTCTTCCCGGGAGTTCAGGATTTCCCAGGGCACGTGTAAGCTCGTTGTTCTCTCTGTTCGGCTGGAACACCCCCATTCGAGCCTCTTCTATTGCAACAAGTATGTTATTGTCGGCTCCGTTCAGACATGCCTTCGTCGAAACTTCGCCTGTCTTCGGGTCCAACTCCCCCCATGCGCATAGAACCAACTCCTGCACCTGGGGGGGGGCAGCTCTTAGTAATCGGAGTGACACCTGCATACTCCATCTCTTTCTCAGACTTATCCCACTTAGGCATTGCCACCGCGTAGCCACCTGGCCCCAGCTTATGGAACTTATCCTTTTTTCGGCATTCTTCTTGTTTATTCTCGACCGTTCCTTAGCTAATTCTGAATCCTTGAATTTCACGAAATCGTCCCAATGAGCACTTTGATTCTCTAGTATCCCCTCGAATACTGGAGTCTTCCTTCCTCCCTTGACGTACTTCTCCCATTCACATCTCTTGTGGTTCTTGAATGCAACCGCCATCTTCCTAAAAGCAGCGTCCTTGACTTTCTGCACATCTGCTTCTGTGAAATGATCTGGTAGGGTGAAATGTTCCATGAGAGTATCTCAGAGCAGTTTTTTTTATTCTTGTCGACAAAAGTAACATTTGGACGTGGCTTTGCTGGCTTTCTCCATTCTTGAAGGGAGATCGGGAGTTGGTCCTTCACAAGAACTCCGCACTGACGAACGAACTTGTCCGCAATATTCTTAGGCACAAATGGTTCGCCATTAGGTTTGAATGCCTCGATATTGTACTTTACGCCCTCCTTCAACTTTTTGTTCGGGCCTCGTTTCGTCCTTTTGCCTGAAGATTTGCTCTATCCGGATGGCTGAAAGAAGAAAGATCGATTCGTTAATATATCTTCAACTCATTTAAAACATGTGATGATCACCAGATTCCTGCTTATATAAATATATATACCTCGTCGGTGTTTGTTGTTTCAGGATCAACATGTTCTTCGTCATCGTCATAATCGTAGTTCATGACTTCATCAATTCGGTCGTCGCGATCGAATATCATATCACCCTCTCCGGTGTTGTTTAGAAATTCGGAGCCGTCATAATCTTCTTCATTCTGATCATCATCTGGCCCACGTATCATATCGAACATGGTCTGTTCTCTCTCTCTGTCGGTATTGTCCGCCATAGCTTTTATTTAACTATGCCAAAAGAAATATAAAACAATTTAGTATAATCTCGAATAATAGATATAATCTCGAATACATCGTCTCGAATAATAGATATAATCTCGAATACATCGTCTCGAATAATAGATTTAATCTCGAATACATCGTCTTGAATAATATATAATATTGAATAGTACATCACTGGCTAGGTAGCTAATTAAGGATCGAATACTACAGAAGAATCTAGGACACTCGCGGTTCCTGCGGCGCGGGAGATGGACACCCAAAGAGAAGGAACCCTCACAGGATCATAGCTGAAGTGAGATCCCTGAAGAAACTGCCAGGTATTGGGGAACCTGCCGCCCTCTAACGCAACCATGTAGCGATGGACGTGCTCGTCCTCCTCCCTAACACGACGACGTACCACCTCCGGCGGGGCTGGCTCCCTCCGCACCGAAACTGGCCCACGCGAACGCCACCAAACGAGATCAGGGTCGACGACGGGACCCGGGGCCGGGTTCCTCATCAAGCGGCGCGCCCCTCCAGGCAGCACCTCCCAGTGCCAGCCCGGCGGAGCCCAGTCCCGGACATGGGTCAGCTGGACATCGTCGCGGACGTGTCGACGGCGAGGATGCGGGCCGGGCATCATCGACAACAAATACTATATGCCGCAAAAGTAAAGTAACATTTTTTAAATGATGGATATTGTGATGATTTCATATATGCAAATTCTAAATTTTATAACAAAAAATTTAAGAAACTAACAAAACATCGATCATCGTCTAGCAATTTGAAATTAATCTAATTCATCTAGCTAGCTAAAACTAACATTTCCAAAATTTCTAACATTTCTATATAACTAACATTTCTATAACATTTGACATTATATATATTATAACTAACATTTCTATATACTATTTGAAATTAATCTAATCTAATTAATTAATTCATCTAAAACTTTGTATGAAAAATAGAAAAAACTAAAAGCTAAAAACAGAAAGATTGTGTGTGTGTGTGCGCACGCGTGTGTGTGCGCTACGGTCGGCGCCGGCGCGCGGTGTGGCTTTGATCGATTGGAGGGAGGAGAGGGGCTGGGGGAGGGGCTCACAGCGTGCGCGGGCAAGGTCGAGGCGACGGTGACGGCGAGGCGAGGTCGATCCAAAGGCGGCGACGGCGAAGCGAGGGGATCGGCGACGGGCCGGTGCGGCGACCGGGACGGCGACGGGCCGGTGCGGCGACAGGCCGGCGACGGGGGCGCCGCGGAGTCGAGGGGGACGACGCGACGAGGACGGGGGCGTCGCGGAGTCGACCGGGACGGCGCGACAGGGGCGGCGACGGCGCGGGACGGGGCGGCGGCAAAGAGAAGTGGGAGATGAGAAACTGAAAATTTTCGAAGTGTTTCTTATATAGGGGACACCTTTAGTACCGGTTGGAGCCACCAACCGGTACTAAAGGCCTGTTTTGGCCAGGCTAAGCGGCGGGAAGCGACCCCCTTTAGTACCGGTTGGTGGCTCCAACCGGTACTAAAGGCCCCCCCTTTAGTACCGGTTGGTGCCACGAACCGGTACTAAAGGGGGGTGCGCTGTCAGGCGAGGGGCGCAAAGTTTAGTCCCACCTCGCCTAGCGAAGGGCAGCCGCACTGGTTTATAAACCCAGCCGCGGCTGCTCCTTCGAGCTCCTCTCAAATGCAGGCCTTCTAGGCCTACCTGTGTTGTGCTGCCCCGTGGGCCTACTGGGCCTTTGCGGGCCTGCATTTTACTGGGCCTTTGCGGGCCTGCATCTAGTCGTATGCAGGCCGCTCTAGCCTAGTAGGCGGGCTTTTTTTATTTTTTTTGCTTTATTTATTTTTGAGTTGTTTTTTTTGTGTATTTAGAGTTTCTTTGTGAATATTTTTGCTTTAGCTACAAAAAATTACAAACTTTCCGTTAGTGCCCGTAGTTTTCAAATTTGAATAGTTTCAATTTTGAATTATTTGAAATTAGTGTGAATCACTAGTTTGTGAATAACTTAACTTTAAAAATCAGTAAAGGCATGAAAGAATTTGTTTACACATAAAATTTCTTCGCGTTTCAAATGCCAAAACACATAATTAACTACCCTAACTATTACAGAGATTCCCTTCTGGGTGTGAAACACAGAAGAAAGTGATGATAGCTAGTGAAGCCGATCACAACCCAGATCTTTGGGTGTGAAACTTTTTCTTCGCGTGTGTCCCTTTGCACCGTAACCATGGAAAATCTTCATCATTTAACGGGATGCTCGGGTCAATATTCATTGTGAATGGAGCAATTTCATCAAACTTTTCATAATCCTCTGACTTGTCTGTCTTGTCATCCACTCCCACGATGTTTCTCTTCCCAGAAAGAACTATGTGCCACTTTGGCTCATCGTACGATGCATTCGCTTCCTAATCTTTTCTTTTTCTTGGCTTGGTAGACATGTCCTTCACATAGAAAACCTGTGCCATATCATTGGCTAGGACGAATGGTTTGTCTGCATACGCAAGATTGTTGAGATCCACTGTTGTCATTCCGTACTGCGGGTCTTCCATTACCCCGCCTCGTGTCATATTGACCCATTTGCACCGAAACAAAGGGACCTTCAAACCACGTCGATAGTCAAGTTCCCATATGTCCTGTATATAACCATAACATGTTTCCTTTCCCGTCTTGGTTTCTGCATCAAAGCGGACACCACTGTTTTGGTTGGTGCTCTTCTTATCTTGGGTGATCGTGTAAAATGTATTGCCATTTATCTGGTACCCTTTGAAAGTCATTATATCCGAAGATGGTAACTGGGACAGCAAGTACAGGTCATCTTCAATAGAGGTGTCAGGCATGGTACGTGCTTGCAACCAGCTGGCGAAACTCCTGGTTTGTTCACGTGTAATCCAGTCATCAGACCGCTCCGGGTGTTTGCAGCGTAGCAAATTCTTGTGTTCATCCATATACGGAGCCACCAAGGCGGAATTCTGTAGAACTGTGTAGTGTGCTTCAGTGAGAGAATGTCCGTCCATACATATTATTTGTTCCCCTCCTAGCGTGCCTTTTCCATCCAGTCTGCCCTTACGCCGCGATTCAGGAACACCAATCGGCTTAAGGTCAGGAATAAAGTCAATACAAAACTCAATGACCTCCTCATTTTGACGGCCCTTGAGATGCTTCCTTCTCGCCTAGCACGGTTATGAACATATTTCTTTAAGACGCCCATGAACCTCTCAAAGGGGAACATATTGTGTAGAAATACAGGACCCAAAACATTAATCTCTTCGCATAGGTGAACTGGGACGTGTGTCATGATGTTGAAGAAGGATGGTGGGAACACCAACTCGAAACTGACAAGACATTGCACCAAATCATTCTGTAACCTTGGTATGATTTCTGGATCGATTACCTTCTGAGAGATTGCATTGAGAAATGCACATAGCTTCACAATGGCTAATCGGACATTTTCCGGTAGAAGTCCCCTCAATGCAACCGGAAGCAGTTGCGTCATAATCACGTGGCAGTCACGAGACTTTAGGTTCTGGAACTTTTTCTCCGCCATGTTTATTATTCCCTTTATATTCGACGAGAAGCCAGACGGTACCTTAATACTGAGCAGGCATTCAAAGAAGATTTCCTTCTCTTCTTTGGTAAGAGCGTAGCTTGCATGACCCTGATGTATGCCGTCTTTTCCGTGCATATGTTGCTGGTCCTCCCGTGCCTCAGGTGTATCTTTTGTCTTCCCATACACGCCCAAGAAGCCAAGCAGGGTCACACAAAGATTCTTCGTCACGTGCATCACATCGATTGCGGAGAGGACCTCTAGGTGTTTCCAATAGGGCAGGTCCCAAAATATAGATTTCTTCTTCCACATGGGTGCGCGTCCGTCAGCGTCATTCGGAACAGGTTGTCCACCAGGACCCTTTCCAAAGACCACCTTCAAATCCTTGACCATATCATGTACATCAGCACCAGTACGGTGGCCAGGCTTCGTCCGGTGATCCGCCTCACCTTTGAAATGCTTGCCTTTCTTTCTTACGGGATGCCTGCTCGGAAGAAATCGACGATGTCCCAGGTACACATTCTTCTTACAATTAGCCAAATATATACTGTCGGTATCGTCCAAACAGTGCGTGCATGCACGGTATCCCTTGTTTGTCTGTCCTGAAAGGTTACTGAGAGCAGGCCAATCATTGATGGTCACGAACAGCAATGCCTTTAGGTCAAATTCTTCCCCCATGTGCTCATCCCACGCACGTACACCTGTTCCATTCCGCAGTTGTAAGAGTTCTTCAACTAATGGCCTTAGGTACACATCAATGTCGTTGCCGGGTTGCTTAAGGCCTTGGATGAGCACTGGCATCATAATGAACTTCCGCTTCATGCACAACCAAGGAGGAAGGTTATACAAACATAGAGTCACAGGCCAGGTGCTATGGTTGCTGCTCTGCTCCCCAAAAGGATTAATGCCATCTGCGCTTAGACCAAACCATACGCTCCTTGCGTCATCTGCAAACTCCTTCCCGTACTTTCTTTCAATTTTTCTCCACTGCAACCCGTCAGGGGGTACTCTCAACTTTCCCTCTTTCTTACGGTCTTCTCTGTGCCATCGCATCGCCTTGGCATGCTCTTTGTTTTGGAACAAACGTTTCAACCGTGGTATTATAGGAGCATACCACGTCACCTTGGCAGGAATCTTCTTCCTGGGGCGCTCGCCCTCGACATCACCAGGGTCATTGCGGCTGATCTTATAGCGCAATGCACCACATACCACGCAAGCGTTCAAATCCTCGTACTCACCGTGGTAGAGGATGCAATCATTAGGGCATGCATGTATCTTCTGCACCTCTAACCCTAGAGGGCAGACAACCTTCTTTGCTTCATACGTACTCTCGGGCAATTCATTGTCCTTTGGAAGCATATCCTTTATCATTACCAGCAACTTTCCAAATCCCTTGTCAGATACACCATTCTCTGCCTTCCATTGCAGCAATTACAGTGTGGTGCCCAGCTTTTTCTTTTCACCTACGCAATTCGGGTACAACAATTTTTTGTGATCCTCTAACATGTGCTGCAACTTCTTCTTCTCCAAATCACTTGCGCAGTTTCTCTTTGCATCAGCAATGGCCCGACCTAGATCATCAACGGGCTCATCTGATGCCTCTTCTTCAGCTTCTTCCCGCATTGCCGGCTCAGCTTCTTCCCGCATTACCGGCTCAGCTTCTTCCCCCATTGTTGTATCATCGTATTCAGGGAACCCATGGCCAGGATAGTTGTCGTCGTCCTCTTCTTCTTCATTGTCTTCCATCATAACCCCTCTTTCTCTGTGCTTGGTCCAAACATTATAGTGGGGCATGAAACCAGACTCAAACAGGTGGACGTGAATGGTTCTTGACGTAGAGTAACTGTGACCATTCTTACAGCCAGCACATGGACAAGGCATAAAACCATCCGCCCGCTTGTTTGCCTCAGCCGCAATCAGAAAAGTATGCACGCCCTCAATAAACTGGGGAGAGCATCGGTCATCGTACATCCATTGCCGGCTCATCTTCATTACACAACACCGAATAGACCAAATTAATTCAAGTTCATACAACACTTAAATGCAACAAACAAATAACTCTCTAGCTAAAGCATTTAAATGCAACAACAAATGCGATCAAGATCGCAACTAAGGTAACAATGGATCCAACAGCATAATGATACCAAGCCTCACTATCGATGGAATATTTTCTAATCTTTCTAATCTTCAAGCGCATTTTCTCCATCTTGATCTTGTGATCATCGACGACATCGGCAACATGCAACTCCAATTCCATCTTCTCCCCCTCAATTATTTTCAATTTTTCTTTCAAGTACTCGTTTTCTCTTTCAACTAAATTTAACCTCTCGACAATAGGGTCGGTTGGAATTTCCGGTTCACATACCTCCTAGAAAGAATTTCTATGTCAACTTGATGGGCATAATTTGTCATAAACACGAAATGCAACTAGTTTTAAAAGAGAATATATATACCACATTCGAATCATAACAAGGACGAGGGCCGACGGGGACGAATATCAAAACCATGGCACTATATGTATAACAAACAACATACGGGTAAGATAATTATACGAGTAACTATATATCCAAATCACACAAACATCAATTTTTATATAAAATTTCATGAACAAAGAGGCTCACCACAAGGTGGTGCGGGCGATCGACGGTGGTTACGACGGAGATTTAGAAGGCACTAAGTAAACCACACCTACATATGCAAACTAAGTGTTATTTTTGACCTCAAATTGCATATAAATCAAATACTAGCACATATATATATTTCCTCCCAAATTACTAAACTCACAAATTAATCACTATATAAAGCATTGCAAGAGTAAATCTAGCAATGAGAGATGAAAGGAGAAAGTTGCTAACCTTTGTGATCATTTCAATGGATGGGGGCCTACAAATCTTGACAAAATCTGGGCAAAATGTGTGATGAGCTCGAGAGGAAGAGGGGAAGAACAGAGAGGAGAGGGGAAAGGGGAAGAACAGAGCGAGCTTGGGAGGACGAAGGGTTTATGTAGGACGACCTTTAGTACCGGTTCGTGTCAAGAACTGGTACTAAAGGGGCTGGAGGGGCCCCAGTCTGACAACATCCTGCCACCAATCTCATTAGTACCGGTTCGTGGCACGAACCGGTGCTAAAGGTTCGCCACGAACCGGTACTAATGAAAGCGGCCCGGCTAGCCGTTGGAACCGGCACTAATGTATACATTAGTGCCGGCTCAAATACAAACCGGCACTAATGTGCTTCACGTTTGACCCTTTTTCTACTAGTGTGCGTCTAGGCGGATGGTAACAGGAGACAAGGGACACAATGTTTTTACCCAGGTTCGGGCCCTCTTGATGGAGGTAAAACCCTACTCCTGCTTGATTAATATTGATGATATGGGTAGTACAAGAGTAGATCTACCACGAGATCAGAGAGGCTAAACCCTAGAAGCTAGCCTATGGTATGATTGTTGTTGTCCTACGGACTAAAACCCTCTGGTTTATATAGACATCGAAGAGGGCTAGGGTTAAAAAGAGTCGGTTACAATGGGTGGAGATCCACATATCTGTATTGCCAAGATTGCCTTCCATGCCAAGGAAAGTCCCACCCGGACACGGGGCGAAGTCTTCAATCTTGTGTCTTCATAGTCCAAGAGTCCGGCCAAAGGTTATAGTCCGGCTATCCGGACACCCCCTTGACTATAACCTTTGGTCGGACTCTTGGACTATGAAGATACAAGACTGAAGACTTCGTCCCATGTCCGGATGGGACTTTCCTTGGCGTGGAAGGCAAGCTTGGCAATACGGATATGTGAATCTCCTCCTATTGTAACCGACTCTGTGTAACCCTAGCCCTCCTCGGTGTCTATATAAACCGGTGGGTTTTAGTCCGTAGGACAACAACAATCATACCATAGGCTAGCTTCTAGGGTTTAGCCTCTCTGATCTCGTGGTAGATCTACTCTTGTACTACCCATATCATCAATATTAATCAAGCAGGAGTAGGGTTTTACCTCCATCAAGAGGGCCTGAACCTGGGTAAAAACATTGTGTCCCTTGTCTCCTGTTACCATCCACCTAGACGCATAGTTCGGGACCCCCTACCCGAGATCCGTCGGTTTTGACACCGACAAGGACACTTATACCAGAAGCGCAAAGGTGGCTATGGTCATGTTTACCTTTAATGCATCTACCTATGAAGAGAGCAAAATAATGTAAAGAAGGAAAGTGAATGCTCCTGATAGTAGCTTGTGTTACACTTCTAGTTTCTCTCCTAGTGATGCTAGCGAGGAATTCAACGCAATCATATTTATGGAGTTTTGTATAAATGCCCCATTGCGGAATTTTGCATGCTTTATTAAATTCTTCAAGGTCCGTGCAAAGTTATTTATCATAGAGATCAAATAAAACAAAATGTGTATTGCGATGGACTGAATACTTAAATCTTCGCACAAAAGAATTAGTAAGATTGTAGTTGCAAGCACTTATCTTATAAGAAATCTGTTAGGCCGGCGTTGTGCACGTACATATCAAATTCTTCCTTGAAACTTGCACGAGTCATGAAGTGATCCGACGACCATTCGCAAGTTCGCACTAGAGCTTCCCGCGGTGGTTCAAGGTCCGGCTCACGTATCGCAAGCCTCGGGGATTCCTCGAGGAACCACCTTGGAACATTTTTGTAAACATTTTCTCCCTCTGAAAATTTCTGAAATTTTTTAGTGACTCAAAATAAAAGTGATCAAAACTCAACAAAATTGGTCGAAACTACTCCCACCAGTGCGTAGAGGCCACATCATGCAACAAAACTACTTTGAACCATATAAATATGAAATACAAGCTCAAGAACATGATCACCACAGCAGTAAAAATTTGCAATGTATAAAGCACTAGAACAAAAACTAATTGGACCATTGGAGCAGTTACATATCGATGAACAATCCCCCAAAATAGTTTCGGAAATGGAGCTTCGAGCAAGGAGATCGAAAATGGCAGCAAGATGAGCAAGAACATGGGTTTGAGCAAGGGTGAGATTTTTTCTGGAGGAAGAAGTGGATGGGTGGCTGAAATAAGTGAGGGGGCCTATTAGGGCCCCACAAGCTTGCTAGGCGCGCCCAAGGGGTGGGTGTACCCTGTGAGCTTTTGGCTCACAAGTGCACCCCCCGGGGTGTATTTGGTGCCAAAAAAAATTCAAATATTCTAGAAAAAAACATATAAAATTTTCAGCGCATTTGGAGAACTTTTATTTTTTGGTCATTTTTTATTGCATGGATAGTTAAAAAATAGTAAAATAATAGCATTTCTACTTTATTAATTCTAAATAACATAAATTAAAAAGGGGGTATAGAAGGTTATGTTTACTAAGTTCATCCATCACATGCCCGTCAAAAGGAATCATTTAATAAGGTTGATCAAGTCTTATTAACAAGCTTCTTCCGAATGACATGAAACCGGATAATCGTCGTGCAACACTAGGTTACCTCAACGGGGATATGCATGTCCCCAACAATAATAATTTCATATTTATTTTTGATAGTAGGAATAGGGAATTCAAAACCTCCAATATTAGTAGTTGACATTTTCCCGATAGAATTGATGTTATTCACTTGAGGTTGTTTCTTCGGAAAGTGTACCGTATGCTCATTATGATTGAAATTAAAAGTGACATTGCTGTTATTGCAATCAATAACAAGCCCTACAGCATTCAAAAAGGGTCTACCAAGGATTATCGACATACTGTTGTCCTCGGGTATATCATGAATAACAAAGTCTGTTAAGATAGTAACATTTGCAACTACGACTGGCACATCCTCACAAATACCAATGGGTATAGCAGTCGATTTATCAGTAATTTGCAAAGAGATTTCAGTTGGTGTCAACTTATTCAAATCAAGTCTACGATATAAAGAGAAGGGCATAACACTAACACCGGCTTCTAGATCACATAAAGCCATTTTAACATAGTTTCTTTTAATGGAGTGATATGTCTCCATCATATCTATAATTTTTTATTTTATTTATAAATGCCAATATTCTACAACTTTCATATACTTTTGGCAACTATTTATATTATTTTTGGGACTAACATATTGATCCAGTGCCAGTTCCTGTTTGTTGCATTTTTTTCCGTAGAATATCTATATCAAATGGAGTCCAAATGCGATTAAAACTTACAGTGATTTTTTGGAATATATGTGATTTTTGGGAAAATAATGAACGCGAGACGATGCCCGAGGGGCCCACAAGCCCTAGGGCGCGCCAGGGTGGCTTGTGGCCACCTAGTAAGGCAGTTGGTGCCCTTTTTCGGCCGCAAAGAAAGAAAATATCCAGATAAAAATCGTGTTAAAACTTCAGACCAATCGGGGTTAAGGATCTCCAGGGATTTAAGAAATGGCGAAAGGCCAGAAAACAGGAACGCAGAAAGAAAAGGAAACACAGAGATCCAATCTCGGAGGGGCTCCCGCCCCTCCGCCGCCATGGAGGACATGGACTAGAGGGGAAACCCTCCTCCGATCTAGGAGGAGGTCAAGGAAGAAGAAGAAGGAGGGTGCTCTCTCCCCCTCTCTCCCGGTGGCGCCGGAACACCGCCGATGCCATCATCGTGACGGCGATCTACACCAGCAACTTCACCGCCGTCATCACCAACTCTCTCCCCCTCTATGTAGCAGTGTAACCTCTCTTTTACCCGTTGTAATCTGTACTTAAACATGGTACTCAATGCTATATATTATTTCCCAATGATGTATGGCTATCCTATGATGTTTGAGTGATTCGTTTTGTCCTATGGGTTGATTGATGATCGTGATTGGTTTGAGTTGTATGTCTAATTATTGGTGCTGTCCTATGGTGCTCTTCGTGTCACACAAGCGTGATGGATCCCCGTTGTATGGTTTGCAATATGTTCATGATTCACTTATGGTGGGTGGTGTGAGTAACAGAAGCACATACCCAAGTAAGTAGGTTGTTTGCATATGGCAGTAAAGAGGACTTGATACTTTAATGCTATGGTTGGGTTTTACCTTAATGATCTTTAGTAGTTGCATATGCTTGCTAGAGTTCCAATCATAAGTGCATATGATCCAAGTAGAGAAGGTATGTTAGCTTATGCCTCTCCCTCATATAAAATTACAATAAAGATTGCCGGTCTAGTTATTGATTGCCTAGGGACAAAAAGCTCTCTACCTAAACTAACTTAGTTGTTTCTTTATCTAAACCGCCCCTATCTTTTATTTATGTGTTCTTTATTATTTCGCAAACCTATCCCTTTACACCTACAAAGTACTTCTAGTTTCATACTTGTTCTAGGTAAAGCGAACGTTAAGCGTGCCTAGAGTTGTATCGGTGGTCGATAGAACTTGAGGGAATATTTGTTCTACCTTTAGCTCCTCATTGGGTTTGACACTCTTACTTATCGAGAAAGGCTACAATTGATCCCTATACTTGTGGGTTATCAAGACCTTTTTCTGGCGCCATTGCCGGGGAGCAATAGCATGGGGTGAATATTCTCGTGTGTGCTTGTTTGCTTTAACACTAAGTATATTTTATTTTCCGTTCTGAGTTGTTTTATATCTTTAGTAATAGATATGGAGCACGAAATACGAAAAAATAGGTGTACTTGCTACTCATGGAGATGGAGAACCTCCTAAATCCCTCGATGCTCGTTATGTGAAAAATATTAACCACTACTTTGATAATCCTGAGAAAACCCCGTTCAACTTGATAATGGGAGACACATTGGATCAACGTGAATACCTTAGGGATTATCGCTTGACTCAAAAAGGGAAACTCTTATTGGATCAAATTCATATGTTGCATTGGTATGCTCGGGATCTATGCTTGAGATATGATTATACTTATTGGTCTAGGATGAAGGCTCCACACCATCCCTTTCCATGTAAATTTAGAGATAATGAAACCTTGGCTTCTTATGCTAATGGTATATATGATTATTATGATGTGGAACAAATATAAGAATTTGTTGCTTTTAATGGTGCTTACGAAATTGAATCTTTGTTTGAAAAGTGTGAAAATTACGATGATGCTTCTTACAGACCTAAAAATTATGCTCTACTTAAATATTGTCAGGAGAGTTATGAATATAATGTCAATATTAATGAGTTTATTGACAAACTCTCCGCTGTCCAAGAAGAGATTAATATTTTGCAGGAATCTATGGAAGAAGAAATTGATGACACTGTGAGCCCATTGGATGAAAAAGATGACAATGAGAGCGAAGGACAAAAGGAGGAAGAGCGGATTAGCTACCCGTGCCCACCTTCTAATGAGAGCAACTCTTCAACTCATAGATTGTTTAATTTCCCTTCATGCTTACCAAAGGATGAATGCTATGATGATTGCTATGATCCCATTAATTTGTTTGAAATATCTCTTTTTGATGAAATTGATGCTTGCTATGTGTGTGGCCAAGATGCCAATTTGTATTATGTTTATGGAGATGAACTTGCTATAGTTCCTTATGTTAAGAATGAAATTGTTGCTATTGCACCCACACATGATAGTCCTATTATCTTTTTGAATTCACCCAACTACACTATATCGGAGAAGTTTGCGCTTATTAAGGATTATATTGACTACTACACATGATGATTTTGATAGATATAATGTGCATGTGCTTGCTGCTCCTACTTGCAATTATTATGAGAGAGGAACAACATCGCCACCTCTCTATGTTTCCAATACAATAAAATTGCAAGAAGCAACTTATGCTATGTATTGGCCTTTACTTGATGTGCATGAATTGTTCTTTTATGACATGCCGATACATAGG
Organism: Aegilops umbellulata; assembly: GCA_032464435.1. Lineage (NCBI taxonomy): Eukaryota > Viridiplantae > Streptophyta > Magnoliopsida > Poales > Poaceae > Aegilops > Aegilops umbellulata. The sequence goes on along the minus strand of CP136055.1, from coordinate 308,068,785 downwards.
AAAAGAGGTAGAACTCGTTGTTGCATGATATATATTACTTTGTGCTCAATACTAAAATACAAATCATTGTTAACTAAAATTGGCTTTGATATACCTTAGGATCCGGGTGGATCCATTACTTGAGCACTATATGCCTAGCTTAATGCATTTAAAGAAATCGCTGTCAGGGAGACAACCCAGAAGTTTTAGAGAGTCATTTCATTCTATTGTGTGCTTTAAAAAAGTTTAAAACAAAAAAATATAGAGGGGAACCAAAAACTTTTCAAAAAGAAAAGCAAAAGTGAGAAAGATGAGCATTGTTAAAGTGGGAGCTAGCCTTTGTTCATGCCCATAGAAACTTTGTGAACCTTGATTGCAGAAACTTTTCAACAAAAATAATTATCCCCTCATACAAATCCATTGTATTATAAAAATAATGTGCCAAGATTTGCCTTTAGGATGATTAGATTGCTTGTTTGGTTTATGCAGTGCAAAAACAGAAACTTTGGCTGCAGTGCGTGAATTTACATTTTTTTATTGGAACGCCAGAAGTTTTTAAAATTTCTAGACGGTACTGCTATACAAATTGTTTATTTTGTCCTAATTTTTCAGAATTTTTGGAGTTACAGAAGTATGGCTAATGTTTAGATTCCTACAGACTGTTCTGTTTTTGACAGATTATGTTTTTTATGCTGTTTTTGCGTGTTTTGATGAATCTATGGATTGTATCGGTGATATAAGACGTGGTGAAGTTTGAGTACAATAGGTATAATGCAAAAATAAAATATGAATTGGTTTGCAACAGTACTTAAAGTAGTGATTTGCTTTATTATACTAACGGATCTCACGAGGGTTTCGTTAAGTTTTGTGTGATTGAAGTTTTCAAGTTTTGGGTGAGATCATGATGGATGAAGGAATAAGGAGTGAAAAGAGGCTAAGCTTGGGGATTCTCGAGGCACCCCAAGGTAATATTCAAGGACTCCTAAGCAACTAAGCTTGGGGATGCCCCGGAAGGCATCCCCTCTTTCTTCTAACGACCATCGGTAATTTTACTTGGAGCTATATTTTTATTTATCACATGATATGCATAAATTCTTGGAGCGATGTGTGCCTTTTGTTTTTATTTTCATAATGCACCATGCTGGTATGAGGAAGTCCTTGGTTGATTTATAGAATGCTTCATGCAGTTCACTTATATCTTTTAAGTATGGCTTTATAGAATGCTTCATGTGCTTCACTTATATCATTTGAAGTTTGGAATGCATGTTTCTCTATGCATAGAAAACTGCCATTTGTAGAATGCTCTTTTGCTTCACTTATATTTGTTAGAGCGTGGGCATATCTTTTGTAGAAAGAATTAAAATCTCATGCTTCACTTATATCTATTTAGAGAGTCAACAGGAGTTGGTCATTCACATGGTTAGTCACAAAATCCTACATAAAAACTTGTAGATTATTGAATATGATATGTTTGATTCCTTGCAATAGTTTTGCGATATAAAGATGGTGATATTAGAGTCATGCTACTGAGTAATTGTGGATTGGTAGAAATACTTGTGTTAAGGTTTGTGATTCCCGAAGCATGCACGTATGGTGAACCGTTATGTGATGAAGTCGGAGCATGATTTATTGTTTGATTGTCTTCCTTATGAGTGGTGGTTGGGGGCGAGTGATGGTCTTTTCCTACCAATGTATCCCCCTAGGGGCATGCATATTAGTACTTTGCTTCAATGTCTAATAATTTTTTCCAATATTTATGTGAGTTCTTTATGACTAATGTTGAGTCCATGGATTATACACACTCTCACCGTTCCACCATTGCTAGCCTCTCTAGTACCGCGCAACTTTTGCCGGTGCATTAAACCCACCATATTCCCTTCCTCAAAACAGCCACCATACATACCAATTATGGCATTTCCATAGCCATTCCGAGATATATTTGCCATGCAACTTCCACCGTTTCGTTTATTATGACACGCATCATCATTGTCATATTGCTTTGCATGATCGTGAGATAGCTAGCATGATGTTTTCATGGCTTGTCCGTTTTTTTATGTCATTGCTATGCTAGATCATTGCTCTTCCTGGTACACCGCCGTAGGCATTCATATAGAGTCATACCTTTCTTCTAGTATCGAGTTGTAATTCTTGAGTTGTAAGTAAATAAAAGTGTGATGATCATCATTACTAGAGCATTGTCCCATGTGAGGAAAGGATGATGGAAGCTATGATTCCCTCACAAGTTGGGATGAGTCTCTGAACTCTAAAAAATAAAAAGAGGCCAAAGAAGCCAAAAAAGAGGCCAAAGATGATGTGACCCCATGTGCCATTGCAAATGATACTGTTTATACAACAAATCATCAAGGAATAAAGGAGAGATATGTCGTGCCCGCACGATGTCAGAAAAGGAGAGAGCATGTTGTTGTTTATAACACCCACCAGGCAGTTCAGGCGAACAAGTTTTATCATGGCAGCAAGATGATGACAAATAAATTTAATGGGGAAACTTCAATCCAAACTGCACCAATGGATGATGTTGAGCGAGAGTTCAGAACACTATGTTGATACGTGATGAGTACAATAGGTGCGTGCGTTGGTTATTCAATGTCAAGTCAATGTTACGTGAAGGAGTACTAGTTAGTTTTGGATTCTTGCGATCAGCTTGCCGGATCTTTTTACATTAGTTAATTCCTAATTAGTAGAGATAGGAGAGAGAAAGTCCTTTTGTTTAAGTCGGTTTGGAAACCAACTCATGATAGAGTCGGGCTGAGCCCTTGTATCGTGTGCCTGCGTGCACTATATAAAAGGGAGGTTGTGCCTCGTGTAAGGGGTGGGTTTTATTTTGCTGTTAGTCACGGACAAGTCGGGGTATCTTCCCGTACGAGTCAATATCAGTTGAGAAGTTGATTACTTTGTGAATTCAGGCTAGCAGATTGGAGGCGTCTAGCTCTAATTTGTTGCTGATCTTTCTAAAGATCGTCCACGTACTTCCTCTTATTGGGTGTGCATGTTGTTTCTGTGGTGATTGCATCTACAAGATCGTGAGCACCACGTCATTTCGGGAGACACCGTACCGTGAAAGATTTGGGATAATTATTCGCGCCATTGTTTTTCTATCAACGGTCGCATCAAAAGAGCCCAAAATAAAAAAATGAGGGAAAAATAGAGAAGGGACAATGTTACTATCCTTTTTCCACACTTGTGCTTCGAGATAGCACCATGTTCTTCATGATAGAGAGTCCCTTATTTTATCACTTTCGTATACTACTGGGAATTTTATATTATTAGAACTTGGCTTGCATATGCCAATGATGGGCTCCCTCAAATTGCCCTAGGTCTTCGTGAGTAAGCAAGTTGGATGCACACCCACTTAGTTTCTTTTGAGCTTTCATACACTTATAACTCTAGTACATCCGTTGCATGGCAATCCCTACCCACTTGCATTGATATTAATTAATGGGCATCTCCATAGCCCATTAATTTGCCTAGTTGATGTGAGACTTTCTCCTTTTTGTCTTCTCCTCACAACCACCATATTCTATTCCACCTATAGTGCTATATCCATGGCTCAGAATCATGTGTTGCGTGAAAGTTGAAATGGCTTGAGAACATTAAAAGTATGAAACAATTGCTTGGCTTGTCATTGGGTTGTGCATGATGAAACTTTGTGTGATGAAGATGGAGCATAGCCAGACTATATGATTTTGTAGGGATAACTTTCTTTAGCCATGATGTTTTGAGAAGACATGATTGCTTTATTAGTATGCTTGAAGTATCATTGTAGAGTTAGATGCACACCCACTTAGTTTTCCTATTGAGATTCCATACACTTATAGCTCTTAGTGCATTCGTTTCATGGTAATCCCTACTCCTCGCATTGATATCAATTGATGGGCATCTCCATAGCCCGTTGGTTAGCCGCGTCGATGTGAGACTTTCTTACCTTTTTGTCTTCTTTATATTTACTCCTATAATCATACTCTATTCCACCCATAGTGCTATATCCATGGCTTGCACTCATGTATTGCGCGAGGGTTGGAAAAGCTGAAGCGCGTTAAAAAGTATGAACCAATTGCTCGGCTTGTCATCGGGGTTGTGCATGATAAATACTTTGTGTCGAGAAGAGAGAGCATGACAACACTATATGATTTTGTAGGGATAGCTTTATTTAGCGTTGATATTTTGAAAGACATGATTGTTTTTTGGGATGCCTGAGTATTGATGTCTTTATGTCAAATAATAGACTATTTCTTTGAATCACCAGCTCGTGTCTTAATATTCAGGCATCATGGAATTATAAAAAAAGATAATTTTTGATGTGGAATGCTACCTAGCATAATTGTGATCATATAATCTAATCATGGTGGGACCGATGTGAATGTTAGGATTTTCGGTGGGACCGACATGATTAACTTGGTGGGACCGATGTGCTAGGGTTAGGCTAAAAGCTCAACTCAGTTTGACCGATTACACAAACTCGGTGAGACCAATTTTGGTAATAAGCAAACGAAGAGTTGGTCAAGCAAACTCGGTGGGACCGACTGCATATCTCGGTAAGACCGAAATAATTGCAACAGGCAACAGAGAGTTTGCAAGCCCATGTAGGTGAGACCGAGATCCCATCGGTGATACTGAACTGATTAGGGTTTATGGCAGTGGCTATGTCAAGTGAGCTCGGTGGTGTCGGATGAATCAAATTGGTAGGGCTGAGTTTGACTTTAGGTTTAGGACATATTTGGAATTGACAAAGTGGTTGAGGGCTTTGGAGCATATCACCAAGCATTTTGAGCAAGTAGACCATTAAGCAACACCTCATCCCCTTTTAATAGTATTGGCTTTCCTATGGACTCAATGTGATCTTAGGTCACTAAAATAGAAATGAAGAGTCCTGAGCATTTGCCAATCTTCTGTCCTTAGCATATAGAAGAGGTTCCACATCCTCTTGTCCATGCCACGCCTTTGTTGAACTTTCTGAAATATACTAGTTGAAACTATTAGTTCAACAAGAGATATGTTGACATTAATTACCAAAATCACCAAGGGAGCACTTGTGCTTTCAATCTCCCCCTTTTTGGTAATTGATAACAACATACATCAAAGCCTTAGATAAAGATATGAAGAATAACACGTAAAGCTTTGGAAAGACATGTAATATGCATAGGTTCCCCCTACATGGATACCTCTAGATCGAACACAGCCCAGTTCTTTCTATCCTTCTCTTTCTTCTCACGGAGGCAGCATCTCCTTAACCATCAGTGAAAAACAAAGCGGCCAATCTCTTGTCGTCCCTCCTCCCCATTCACCTTTATCTCTTTTGTTGAAATGAGGCAAAAGATTTGCCATTTTCAGTGATTAGAGAGTGAGAATTGTCGTTAATTGACGGGAAACCAAGCTAAAACCAATATATCTAACCCACATAACATGGGTACACCGGACAACCTGGCTATTGACATAGAACATAAAGCTACAAAGAGGAAAAGACATGTGGTGAGTAGCCTCAAGCGTCATCGTCATCACTAGTTACCTCCAAACGAGCAACTCCGACTTCACCATAGACCTTCATCATCGAAGCCAACCACGCAAGCAGCTGCACCGAAACCATGACGACACATGCCAACAGAAGGCCACACACGAAAACAACCGACAACTCCGACTCTGACGATGAGCATCACAAGGGAAATGTGCAGGACTTGCGGCGCTGTAGCTTTGACTTCAAAGCAACCAAACAACCAGCGAAATAGCACCTCGGACACGTCGAGAAGATCTGACTATCGAAGCCCGAGCCATGAACAAGGCTCCTCTCGACTCCATCATCGTTGCCAAACAGACACCATCGCCCCCGAAATGGCTGCCTCAACAAACTACACGGTGAAGATGCTGCAAAGCATTCAGCGAACATGCCACCATCCACCAGTTTCTGAGTAGTGGCCGACTCTGAGATGATGCCCCAAAGAAGGAAGAAGACGTGAAGGCTCCTTTGTCGCCTGATCCTGAGGATCTGAGCTGTCCCTCCGAAGATAAGGCCGCAGGGACGGGCCGAGAGGAGCACCACACAACAACAACGCTTCCAAGAAAGAGAATGATGCCCATGTGAATCGCAATCGCCGGACCCGACAAAGGCCAAATATAGGATTTCTCTTGGAGATACTCAATCATCAACTGCTGGCACCGGCACAACAAACAAACCCCATCCTGCCGACGCCGACAATGAACTTTTCATGGGGTCCCACGATGCACCACGTCTAGACGCACGCTCCACCCCCTCCCCCTAGCCAAAGCCGCTAACACCAAATCCGGGGCCACCGCTCCAGCAGCCTCCACCATGCCACAACAATGTCGGGTTAGCAAGATGGCCAGATTCGTCGCACCAAGCCCACCCCGCCCCATCCCGCAGAGCAGAGCTGCCGGGCCAAAGCCTGAGTAACCCGCAATAGCCGCAACCCTGCCCTTGGAGTGGGTGGCAAGTAGCCAACCATCGGATCCACATGCCAGTAGATGCCGGAGCGCCACCAACCGCCACGCCGTCCCTGCCAGATGTCGTCGAGGCGCCCCAAGGCTGCTACCCAAGCAACATGAAGAAGGACATCCATCTCCCGGTTGCCTCGTCGTCGCCCATGCAGCCGAAGGGCCCCGCCACATCTAGAGTCACACCGACCAGACCAGCGTCACGACCAACCTCGGGGTCGCCGCCGCAAGCTCCCAGAACCATTGTCAGAATGATGTATGGGTGCCTGGCCGCCGCCATGCAAGCGCCATCGGCAGTGGCGGCAGACCGCTTGATTTGGCCTATCCACTACTAGGGAAAACCTTTTACACAGAATCTTAGCAGCAGCGCGGCATAAAAAGAGGCGCTGCTGCTAAATAGTAGCAGCGCGGATGTGGAAAGCTCGCTACTCGTGCAAACTTAGCCGTAGCGCGTGATGCTTAAACCGCGCTGCTACAAAAATCTACCGACAGTACACAACGACATAAGTTCACCAGTAGCACGGCGTCAGGAAGCGCGCTGCTGCTAATGCCATAGTAGTAGCGCGCTTTTTTGTCACTTCGCTGCTGCTAATTTTGAAATTGTGCACAGGGTTGGCCCGTTTAGCAGTAGCGCGTGAGAGGAAAGCGCGCTGCTGCTACGCTATTAGCAGCAGCGCGCTTTTGCTCCCGTGCTACTGCTAAGACGTAGCACCCACCACCTTTTTCCACCTCCACCTCCCTATCTCCTCTCCTCCCTTTCCCCTACCTCCCACATCCTCCCTCTCTCACTCTTCTTCTTCCTCAATACTTCTCCCCCCATTACTCTTCCTCTTCTACCTACCTTTCTCTCTCTTCATAACTCCTAGCTAAAACTACACCACCTCCATTAATTCATCTCCTTTCTCTTTTTCCTCCCCCTCCACTAGTTGAAGTTGTCTCCTCCCAAATTAGCTAGCTAGGTACATGTAGCATTTAGTTAAGTGACCTATTTGCCCCCTAACTAGATCTTTCTTTGTCAAGAAGAGCTTTGTGCACTTTTGACCTCCCTACATCATCATCTCCACCGTGTGCTCGATCTCGAGATAGAGGTGTGATTAATATTTCATGCTTTTGCAAAATGGAAATATGTTTATGTGTGTGTGATATGTTTATGGAAATTGTGTGTGTGGCATGAGTTGACGCCAAATTGTGCTTTTGAGTTGCCTATGTTTTGCCAAAATGTCGATTTATTTCCGTTTCGGCGAATTCTGGGCAAACTCTAGATCTATATATGTCCTATTTTTAAGGAAGGTCATGCCGAATTTTTGTATGACTTTGATGAATGCACGCATTTTTATAATCAATTTGTTTATTATTACCGTGCAGAGTTGACGATGGTCAGTGGAACGATGGTGGACAGGTGGTTGCGGTCGGCGGTGCAGGACATGAAGGAAAATAACCTGACAGAGGTTTTATGTCCATGTCGAAAATGCAAAGGAATAGTTTGGCTTGACCCCCATGACGATGGTCGTGTCGAAGCGCACCTGCTCATGACTGGTTTCATGGATGGCTATACTCGGTGGATAATTGAAGATGAGGATGACGAAGTTGAGGATGCCAACGGGGCAGACAATGATGACACGGGGCAAGACGAAGAGATGATCGATAATGGCGGCGGGGAAGAGGCCGGACATGGCGGCGGAGAGAACGACATGGACTCCACGCAGCAGAGTTCGTCGATACTAAGTTCAATCGTGCGGGACCCTCATGTTCAAGCATTGCTTCACAAGGAGGCGAGTACTGAGAGAGCTGCTTCTAGAGAGGAGGCTAAGTTGGAGCAACTGGTGGTAGACTCGAACACTCCATTGTATGATGGTTGCAATCCTGAGGTGACCCTCTTGAGTTTCACGCTCCAACTCCTGAAGACGAAGGCTAGAAACAAATAGACCGACACTAGCCTCGATGAGCATCTCAAGTACCTAAAGGATGTTCTTCCCGAGGGTAATCTATGTCCTAGTAGTGTTGATGAGGCCAAGAAGATCGTGTGCCCTCTTGATCTGCCACACGTTAGATACCATGCATGCATCAACGATTGCATAATTTATCGGAAGGAGCACGCGGAAAAAACAAGTTGTCCGGTGTGCAATGCTTCTCGATACAAGAAGGCCGGGAAAAAATGTCCCCAGAAAGTGGTATGGTACTTACCGATCACTCCTCGTCTCCAGAGGTATTTTGTAGATCCCAAGGAAGCAAAGCTAATGCGCTGGCACGCGGAGACGAAGAAGCCCGACGATGGAGATGATCCAAAGCTGAGACACGTCAAGGACGGAAGCCAGTGGAGAGCGTTGAACAGCTTCTATCAGTATTTTGAATGTGATGCAAGGAACATCGTGCTTGGCGCGTGTACCGATGGCATGAATCCGTTTGGCAACCAGAGCACCAACCATAGCACATGGCCCGTGTTTGTATGGATGTACAACCTCCCCCCTGGTTGTGCATGAAATCGAAGTACATTCAGAGCATGCTTATTCAAGGGCCGAAACAACCAGAAAATAATATTAATTTGTATCTGGGGCTACTTCAGGAGGAGTTAGACGCGTTATGGAAAACACCGGCCAAGACATGGGACGCCAGCAAAGGCGAGTATTTCAACATGAGATCCGCGCTAATCATGATAGTGCAGGACTATCTCGGTTACGGATATGTGGCAGGCCATGTGTGCCAAGGATATTGCGGATGCACGCAGTGCATGGATGATATGACGTCTCAGCAGCTAACGTCAAGGAAAGATGGCGGGTCTGGGAAAATCGTGTACATGGGGCATCGAAGATGACTCGAACAGGACGACCCGTGGAGAAACCGTGGAGATCTATTCAATGGTCACGCTGAGCATCGAGGACCTCCATGTAAGCGGAGCGGTGCCAAAATCGATGAGCTGTTGAAAAACTGGAAGGAGTGCCCCACGCCGGGAAAGACGATGAGAAAGGCGCCGGAGCCGCTGCTGAAGGTATGGAAGACGAGGTATGTGTTCTAGTACTTGGAGTACTGGCACAAACTCGATACACCTCATTGCCTTGATCAAATGCATATCTGTAAGAATGTCCTTCAGAGCTTGCTCGCAACACTGATGAACATGCCGGATAAGACCAAGGATGGGCCGAAGGCCAAAAAAGACTTGCAAGATTTGAAAATCAGGGAAGATCTGCACATGCCGCCCCGTAAAATGTCAGACGAGACAGAGACGGAGACAGAGGCACGGGAGAAGAAGGGCAAGAAAATAAAGAATGAGGGTTATTGCCCCCCTTCTTGCTTCACCTTAAGTCAGGCTGAGATCAATCAATTCTTTAAGTGCCTTACCGGAGTCAAAGTTAGTTCCGGTTACTATGGCAAGATAAGTAGATATCTAGACACGGACAAGAAAAGGTTCAGCGGGATGAAGTCTCATGACTGTCATGTGATGATGACGCAGATACTACCTGTTGCCCTTAGAGGGATAATGGACAAGCACGTCTGTGACATGCTTATTGGTTTCTGCAACTTTTTCAACGTCATCTCTCAAAAGTCGATCAGTGTGAAGCAGCTCCGAAGGCTACAGGAAGAGATCGTTGTGATACTGAATGAGCTTGAGATGTACTTCCCGCCCGCGTTCTTTGATGTGATGGTGCATCTGTGTGTCCATATTGTGGATGACATAATAGACCTGGGGCCGTCATTCCTGCACAACATGATGCCGTTTGAGAGGATGAATGGGATCATCAAAGGATTCGTTCATAACATGTCCCATCCAGATGGAAGCATCGTCCAGGGCTATTTACACAAGAGTGCATCTCTTTCTGTGAGAATTTTCTATATGGCGCAGACCAGCCGCCTGGTGTTAGTGTTGGTTTGCCCGTTAACAAGCACGATGGGAGGCTCAAAGGAGAAGGTCACTGCAACGGTCGCAGGGAACTACACGTGGCATACTCAGATCGACGCAGCGACTTTGACAGAGCAAACTTGGTAGTGCTACAACACCTAGACGAGGTAGATCCTTTCGTGGCACTGCACAAAGAAATTATCGCAAAGAAGTATCGTGACCGGGGGGTATGCAGGACGGACACCGAAGTTACTAGAGAGCACAACTCCACTTTCCTGCATTGGTTCAAAGAGCATATTGTTGCTAATCCCCCGGAGGAGGGCTCTAAGGACGGATTGCTCATATACGCCTTAGCACATGGCCCCTCGCCCAACCTCGTAACCTATCAGGCATATGATATCAACGGATACACGTTCTACACGGAGGCCAAAGATATGGAAAGTGATGATCAGAACTCAGGGGTGACGATGGAATGCATGACCGGCAGCGACAACGGTGCAACTGAACAATTTTATGGAAGGGTCGAGGAGATCTGGGAGCTTGACTACTCTGGACTGCACAACACGACGATGTTTCGTGTCAGATGGGCTAAGAATGTCGAAAGAGAAAGCCGGATTTTCACTACCATGACTATACCCGACGCCAAGAGCGCTACAGTGAACGCTATCGCAAAAAACGAGCCATGGGTACACGCTAAGCACGTGACACAATGCTTCTTCATAACCGACCCATGCAATCCCAGTCGTGTTGTCGTGAGGAAAGGCAAAAGAAACATCATTGGAATGGATGGAGTCGCCAATGAGGAAGACTATGATCAGTACGGCAACCCAATGAGGGAAGATGACGATGATGATGAAGTATACATCAAAAGAAGAATCAACACTACATTACCAAAGAAAAATCGTACTCCATGGAAAAGGCAAAGTCACAATGAGGGGCTCAATTATTCGTCGACGAACAAGAAGGGAAAGAAGCTGACTCAAAAATGAAAACGTCAGCGCTGAGGAATCGGTCAAATGATGTAATATATATATGTTCCTATTTTGTATACACACTTAGCCATTATTATGCATGGGTCCAATGATGTAATATATATATGTTCCTGTTTTGTATACACACTTAGCCATTATTATGCAAGGGTCCAATGATGTAATATATATGTTCCTATTTTGCATACATATTTAACCGTCAAATGATGCAATATATATCGCCTTCCCTTCGTTCAGCGCTGAGGAAAAGAAAAAGGGAAACTGGTTATAGCAGTAGCGCTTTATTGAAAAAGAGCTACAGCTAGTCAAGATAGCAGTAGCGCTTTACTGAAAAAGAGCTACAGCTAGTCAAGATAGCAGTAGCGGTTTCTGTAGAAAACCGCTACAACTAGTCAATAGTAGTAGCGCGCTTCGTGTAAACGCGCTACTGCTACGTCCACTTAACCCAAAATTCTCACTCTCCCTGCTTCATCCCGACTCTTTCCCCCAAATCCCCACTCTCTTTCCCGGCCCCGTCGCACCGCCGTGCCCGACCCCGGCGTGCTCGCTCCCGACCCTGCCGCGCCCGACCCAGGCGTGCTCGCCCCCGACCCCGCCGCGCCCGACCCACGCACGCTCCCCCTCGGCGCCGGCGCTCGCCCCCAACCCCGGCGCGCTCGCCCCCGACCCGTCGGCCCTCGCCTCCCTTCTCTGCTCCCTCCCCTCCCAACCTCGGCCGTTGTCGGCCCTACCTCCTTGCCCCTGCACCCTCTGTAAACCACCCCCCTCTCTCTCTCTGCTAGCTAGGGTTCTTCGGTTAATTTACTTAGGTTTTAGTTATGTTAATTAGGTTATCTATTTAGTTATGAATTTAGATAGGTTTCAAAATTAGCTGAATTTATATGCAAATTTGAACTGGACATGTGATATGTGGATATGTCATGTTTGGTAAATGATCCGAGTGGCCTATGTTACGCCGGAATGTTGATTCATTTTCGTTCCAGTGAATTTCAGGCGCTCGATATGTCCATTTTTTAGCAAAGGTCATGCCGAAATTTCCCGTGAATAAAGGCATGATTTGTGCTACATAGTTGGCATATCAAGTGCTGGCACATATATTTCTGTATTATGTCATTTCTCATTTATTCATACTTTTAGAAATAAATGAGGACACTTAATCCTAGGAAACATGTCGAGCAACGAAGAAACTGGGCCTTCTGACCAAGATGCATACGAGATGGATTATCAGGGTGAACAAGACTACCTCGACTATTTGACTGCTAAGCAAGGTTCACAGGTCCGCCTCGATGATGGTACTGACGCCGACATCGACACCGACGGCGCCGGCACCGATGGCGGCGCCGAGACCGGTGGGGAAGGTACCGGCGGGGAAGATACTGGCGGGGAAGGTACCGGCGCCGATGCCGGTACCGCAAAGAGGAAGCATAAGAAGCAGAGGATACGAAAACCTAACAAACTAGGGATTGGACGACTTGTGATCACAAAGATGGCACCTGGCAAGTTTGAGCCATTAGAGCCGGAAGAACCTCGCAAGTGCTATGGGAACCAAGTAGGATGCATCCTACAGGAATGCGCGAGCATCAACGACGATGACTTAAGGAGTAAAGAACATTTGACGAAGTTGCTCCTAACGAAGTTGCACAAGAGACTCAAGTTCCCCGACCGGGATGATAACATAGAACAACCGTGGGATGATCCGAAGATGAAAAAGATTAACAATCACGCCATGGGCATGTTCAGCAATGATTTGGCCTCCTAGAAATTGAGGGTGAAACGAGCTATTGAGGCTGAGGAACCCCTGTCCAAGATTCTGGAGGAAATTCCGACACTTACGGAAGAGGAGTTCGAAAATTTCAAGGACACTTGCGCTACCGAGGACGCCAAGGCTAGGGCTGCGAAATTCAAGAGCCTTCAGCAAAGGAACATGGGGAAGCATCGCCTCGGAAGCCGTGGCTACCTCAGTAAAAGGCCCATATGGGATAAGGAGGACGCGGACCGTGAAGCCGCGGGTCTCCCAGACCCTTTCGCGAAGTTCACCAACCCCTTGCAGCGTGACTTCATCAGGGCCCGCTACAAGTGGGACAAGGAGAAAAAGGTTTTTTACATGGACAAGATCACGAGGAATATGAGTTGTTACAGCAGGCAGTCAATGCAGCTGTAACTGCCTGCAGAAATGATTTTGCTACTAACTTGGTTCCAGTTATCATCAACTGGACGAAGGAAAATCCAGACAAGACGATACATGATTTCCCGTTGCCCAGTTTTGTCGGGAGCAACTCCATGAACAACAACATCATCGCACCATCACTTGCCCATGCAACCGGGCCTCCTCTCGCAGCCGCTCCTGCTCATAGCAGCCCGTCCTCAGTCTCTGGCGCGCTCGGTGGGCCTTCGTCTTTGGCTGAGCTCGACGCCATCACGGTAATTACATGTCGCACGACCATATATATATATATATATATATATATATATATATATATATATATATATATATATATATTATTCCATTTTTTTGCCTTTCGGATGTTTTACGCCACAGACATATGTGTTTGCAGGCGAAAGAAACCCCGTGCACCATACTCTACTTGATCAAAGGCCAGAAGGTGGACGTGGGAAAGGGAATGATCATGGACCCCTTGCAACCCACGTTCCACAACCAGCCGATCCCTGCTGGGCACTTCAGAGTTAGCTTGTCCAGTGTGAAATCGGGGCACGAGGATTTGCCTATTCCAGTACAGCATGTGGGAGCGGACGACGAGACCCCGCCGCGGATTGGAAGCTGCAAGGGTTGGGTGCTGCTATAGCCGAAGAATCTTATTCGTCTGGAGCTGGCCGAGAGCACACCAATAACCACATATCAACAATCATGTGCGGAGACCACCACCCCGCCTACGCAATTACCAGCTCCCATAGTGCCGGGTGAGAGCGGCGGACGACATGATGAAGGGGGTGCAATAGTGTCGGCTGATGTAATTTGTCTTGTAGAACAGAGAATGGATGATGAGACGGAGGTCGACCCTTTGGATTTCCTCAATACAAGCGCGTATGACTGTGACATAGAATTGATGAGTCAACCATATGACGAATCGGGCTATCAACTTGCTAATGAGGATATGGATGATATGCCCAGGCAGGAAGGTCGTAGCAGGGATTGCAAAAAGTCTCTCTTCATGAAATCCTCACAGGACACGCCTGAAGATGTCGCCTCAACACAGGCTCAACAATCCCGGCGCGAGGTTCGTACAGTACTTAGCCCGGGAACACTGGGGCAGGGGTTAAGGAAGGGTCTAGAAGGTGTGCCCAAGAAAAAGGAGAGAAAGAGATCGGGGAAGATAGCTGCCTCCAAACAAGCCAGAGCACATAGCAGCCAGACGATGCATTCTGAAGAGCGTGTACCCATGAAAGGTGCAGCCATGTTCCATCTCACGGGCGAGCCAATGCTACCGCCGAAACCGCTGGAGGCACTATCAGGGGATCTCAGGAGACTGCACGACCATGTGCTGTCGACTGAGAAAAGCCTACTAGCCTCAAAGGATCCAGGATATCCGACATACGCGGCTTGTGTGCCTGAGGGGAAGTGCTACGTTGAGACACGGCCCGCGGAGGTGTTCTTCCTGCGGTTTGACCATATCTTTGAGATGTTTCTGACAAGGCGGCTCGATTTTACAATCGTCCACCTTTTTGCGCTACATATGAGCTCTGTCGTGAACAGTGAAGAACTCTCGCAAATCTGTGTGGCGGATCCGTACTACATGCACGAGTCTTTCTTGAGTCTCGGCGACTTTGAGCGTGAAACTGCTATGGAGTACCTCCAAAACTTCATGGTACAGAATAAGGACTGGGAAATTGTCCTCGTGCCTTATCATCCAAAGTAAGTCAGTTTCGAACAACCCTTTCATACATTTCAATCATTCCTTCTCTCTCTATGGGGAATAATTTGAGGTGTCTTTTCCCCGCAGCAGCGGGGGCGCCGTCCTTATCGTTCTTTATCCGCAAGTCTCCCACGCCGTGTACTTTGACCCTTCCAGAGACTACGAGAAAAAACACAACACCCACATAATGAATATTCTAGATGATGCTCTCCAAGGCTTCAGCTTTAGAGGTGGCCACATGCAGATCAGGAAGCAAAGGAACAAGAAGATGGGTTTCGCGCATAAAACTAACTTCTCCTACATCCATGTCCCAAAACCAAGCAAGAAGGATGGATTCTACATCCTCCATCTCATGATTCAGTTCAACACGGATCGCCAAAAGCTTCGCATGAGAAGCAAAAATGATGTATCCACAAGTGGCTAGAATCTCATGGAGAAGCGGATTATAAACTTAGAGATGACTTATTTCGCATCCAAAGCGACATTGCGACGATCATCATGAAAGAAGTCGTTGATGAGAAGGGGATGTTCCACCACGGCCCTATATCGCAAGCTGACGTCCGAACTCGCATAGGCATGCAACGTCTAGACCTCACGCCATTCAAGAAGCTAGGGTCCATCCTCGATGATATGGAAGGATGGAACTTCTAGTGATTTATGATGCCGATGATGATGATATGTGTCGGTTGAACTTGTAGCGATGAAACTTTGTGATGTCCACGATCCCTGCCGAGCTTGCGTAACGCTACTTTGTTAGTTTGTGTACGATGACCTGCGTACCTCTAGTTAATTAATTTGCGTACTGTATGTTGCATCTAGTTGCTAACCCTTTCTTTTTGGTGTTCTCTAGTATATTTTGTTGCATATATATGATTGTACATCCTCTTCATGAACATGCATCTCTAACAGGTACCTAGTTTCTTGATGGCGAGATGGAACTGCTATGTCGTGTACAAAGGGAAGGTTCCGGGGGTGTAAAACGAGTGGCATGAGTGTCAGGCGCAAGTGAATGGGTTCTCGGATGCCAGCCATAAAGGCTTCAAAAGCAGACAAGAAGGAGAAGCTAGTTACTTGAGGTTCACGCTAGCGCGAGAGAGGACACTTAACCGCCATCTCATGTACTGCATAGTTCCACTCTCACTCATAGTGATACCTCTTCTCGCGTATACCTTTGTTTAAATGGATGACGTTGTAGTTGCAAGTATTCGAGACTTGCCTGTATCGCTATTTTCGAGATG
The DNA here is from genome assembly GCA_032464435.1 of Aegilops umbellulata. NCBI lineage: Eukaryota > Viridiplantae > Streptophyta > Magnoliopsida > Poales > Poaceae > Aegilops > Aegilops umbellulata. Next base: position 308,052,407 of record CP136055.1, on the reverse strand, counting down.
ATGACAAGATACCACTTTGTGTTGGATGATGATTATGACGAGACTATTTGTATGTATATGCTATGATTACATTTGTGGTCTCGCAGGCATTTGTATGTGTATCATGATGACATTTGTATGTGCTAAAGATTCTTCAATAAAGCCTGTTCAAATACAAAACAAATATGCCGAAAAAAAACTACTAAAATTAGCAATAGCGAGTGGAGAAAAGTTAGCAGCAGCGCGGTTGTAGCAGTAGCGCGCACAGGGGAAGCGCGCTATAGCTATTAGCAGCAGCGAGCTTCCTTTAAGCGCGCTGCTGCTACACTTGTGTAGCAGTAGCGCGGGTAAACCCACGCTACTGCTATACGTTAGTTGTAGCGCCTTATTAGTAGCGCCGGCCCCCGCGCTACTAATAGGCCCAAAACCCGTGCTGCTGCTAGGCTTTTCCCTAGTAGTGATCCTCTGGCGGCTAGGTTTGACGCCCTGGTGCTGCCAGGAGCGGCACTCGAGCGGGTTCTTTTCTCTATGGGACCAAATTTTACCTCTATCTCTTCATCCGCCCTTACTCTAGTATTATTGTCAAATCCCAAACTTTATCTTCTCGCTTTACCATCATTTGACGTTTATATTTTCAACTTTAGGAAATCAATGAAATGGTCCTCATGTACTGCGAAAGATGGCATTGTCTGGTTTAAAAATGAAACAGTTCTCACGAGCACTATCAAGGAAGAAAAATAATACAGTTAATTAGCAAATTCCATATGTGTAGACACGAGAATGGTAAACACTCAAAGGTAGTTGCCGCACCCATTACTTCTTTTTCTTTTTCGCGCCTTGTCGCACCCATTACTAACCGCGAGGAAATTCCGCATTACCTATAATGGTCTGTATCGCCATGGGGTGGAACCCAGGAGCACAGGACGAGGATGGGATAAGGGAGGGTGTCAAACCTAGTAGGCCTGTTCTGCGGAAAAGGGAATGGTAGAGAGAAAGGACATACCATTCTTTACAAAAATTTGGACAAGCTTTGTGTAGGTAATGTTCAGTATTAATATGCGAAAAAAATGTTAACAATTATCAACATGAAAACTGCCGTGGTGTACTGACCTGGAACTACTTACTTACTGAAGATCACATATGTGCAACTTTTGGCATTTAATGAAGAAGAATGTATTCACAATCAGAGAGGTATGTTCCGTTTCTTATATGATTATGGGTTATAATTTGACCGTTCTTATCATGGGTATAAAACTAAAAACATTATTCATTATATGCATAAAATAAATAAATAAATGTGAAACTTCATTGTAAATTCATCTTTGCCACTCCATGTAATCAGAAGCAAAAAAATATATAAACACGTTCATGCATAAGACAAGCGATGTTCTTGAGGTAGGAGGGTCAGAGGAGGGCGGCGAGACCTAGTCTATCTCCACTGTGGTCTTCTCGTATGGTCCTATGGCGATACGACGTAAATCCAATGGTGAAAAGTAATCAAAGTGGGTACTCCCTAAATCCAATTGTCCAAATCAGAATATCAAACAAATTTAATTACAAAGTTCTACGGATTAAAGATAACCGACAGACATTAGTACAAGAGCATACTTGTTTGCTGATCGTGATTGGTTCTTATATGATTATGGGTTATAATTTGACCGTTCTTATCATAGGTTATAAAACCGAAAAGATTATTAATTATATGCATAAAATAAATAAATAAATGTGAAACTTCATTGTAAATTCATCTTTGCCACTCCATGTAATCGGAAACAAAAAAATTATAAACACGTTGATGCATAAGACAAGCGATGGTCTTGAGGAAGGAGGGTCAGAGGAGGGCGACGAGACCTAGTCTGTCTCCACTGTGGTCTTCTCATATGGTGGCGCTACGACATAAATCCAATGGTGAAAAGTAATCAAAGTGGGTTCTCCCTAAATCCAATTGTCCAAATCAGAATATCAAACAAATTTAATTACAAAGTTCTACAGATTAAAAATAACTGACATACATTAGTACAAGAGCATACTTGTTTGCTGATGGCAACTATAATATGAAATCCAAAAGGTTAAATAACCTCAAAGTTGAAATACTGCATCCTTGCAGCTATGTCTCCACTGACAAATTGACTTCTTGCTAATAGAGAAGCCCAAGGATTGGTGGTAAGAAACAAAAATGGCCGGAATATGGTTACTGCACTGATACTTTATTTTTTATCGTATGACCACAGTACCGTACAGTAACACACTGGTAGTATCCACTTCATCTGCAAATAGTAGCAATAAAATTTAGCACGAAAGAGCATAATTTATATATGACAAATTGTATCGGTTGTACAATCTTTTATTTTCAGGGAAACATTATACAGTTTGTACTCTATACTACTTGCCAATTCACAAGATATACAGTGCAGTAGCAGCAATCAATCATCATTCTCTGTTCATCCTCTTTCTCGGTACCAGAGCAAGCATACCGCTAGTCAATCAACCTTATATAAGGCCCTAATGAAAAGTGAAAACTGGGAGGAAAGAGAATCACCTACAATAGTAAGTATTCTGATCATCTGATGCAGACTTGGGTTTGAACCGTGGCAGTAGAATTTTCAATGTCAACGTCGACAACAGCCCAACTAAAGCAACATGACTAATCAATATATTTATTGGGTGTCATACAACTTGGAATTACTTTTCATGTTTTCGTAACAACCCAATTGAATCAACATGAGTAATCAATAGATTTACTAGAGCTAGCAAAGCAGTGCATATATATCTTACACCTGCTATTTTTCACAGTTGATGATCGTGTCTTGTTACTATTAATTAAACGATGTTCTCTCCTTCATTATCATGGAGAGTACGTACGTCAGTGCAATCTCAAGGAATCTGAGGATCATGCAGAAATTCTCATCCACTTCTAGCTTGCGTGCCTGGTGTAAAATATAGCGCAAGGTTTGCAGGTAAGCGATTATAGGAATTCAGCAGATATAAACCATCGTCGCCCACAAACCTGATGTACATCACTACTCCATGCTATGTCCATTGGACAATCTAATAAGCCGATCTAATTGGGAAAAGTTTATTAAAATTTAGAAAGCCTGACCTCGGCAGAGCTGATATTCATTGTCGGTCCAGGAGAAGCATGCCAACACAACGGAAGAGGCATCCATGTCGGTTCGTGGCGAATGGCGGCGACGTCGCCCACCTCCTTACAAGATGAGGCAGCTCTCACCTCGTGCCAGCGGCCGTCCGTCCTCAACAATGAATCGACTCCTGTGTCCTTGCCAGAGAAGGACCTCAGATGCGGTGGATACATGGGGAATCAGTGCGCCATAGTGATAGAGAGGCCACCATCGAATACGGTCAACACGATCTGCACGGCCATGGCCACAGAGATGCTCGATGTGACAGAGGTAAAGGCTACCACGACTCTTAACCGGACAACACCGGATCAGACCGAGCTCTTGGAACCCTCGATACCTAGCGAAGGTGCTGATAACATGATGCCAAGGAGGATGGTGGCAGCCTGCGGGGAGCGGCCGAGCAGCCCATCCCCTGCGTGAGTGTGCACAAGAGATAGAGAGTGAGGGAGAGGGAGGAATCCGGGATGGGGTAGGGCACGAGGCTAAGTGGTGGCGGCAGCGCTCGAGCTCTTCGAGCGGTAGGGCAGGATGACGAAAGTGAGATGAGGCATCCGCATTTTTTTGTTGCTGCCATTGGATAATATTCAATTACAAATTAAATAGGTACATAAATACTTTAATAATGAGATAATATTCCATTACAAATTAAGTAGGTACATAAATGCTTTAATAATGAGATTTCTTAAAATTAGTTATTTCTTTCCTAATTAATGTGATTGAGCAATTTAAGGTAATTTATTTAGATTTGATCTTTAGAGATTGATCGTGATTGATTCTTTCACATAAAGATATTACTAAATAAGTTGCGTCAGTATGGAAAGTTCTTATCCGTTCAGATTTTTTTCGTTGTGTGAGAAGGTGATGCGAAACTAAACTGGTGAGGTGGGGGAGGGGATGAAAAAAATCAGCGAAATAAAACGGTTGAAAGTGGTGGGACGAAAATAAAACGTGGATACTATTCAACCAACTCAGACATTAGGAGTAGAGATAAGCATCTGGAGAAGCTAAGATGTCCTTTCTCTTATGTGATAAGCTTTGATGTGATCTCTCTCCCCCTTTGACATCAATTTCCAAGAAGGGCCCTTCTGGAGCATGAGTCATATAGGTTTGGTCCTTGAGTCACGTTACAAAGCAATATGCAATTTACGATGCTAGTAGAGGACAAGAATCATCGAGTGGAGCTGGAGAGAAAATGAAAATGGCAATGGCAAAAAGTTTTCTCAGTAGTGAAATTGGTAACGCTGAGTTATTCTCATCGGTGACACCGAGTTGGAATTGTCAGAGATGATGCATATCGGTCAGACCGGGTTTGTCCTTGTCGGTTGAACCGATGAACAATCTACAATGTAGAATTGTAGTTTGGTCTAGCCGGGATGTATAAATCAACGAGACCTAGTTCAATACAGAGGAAAGCTTTTGTCATCTCAGCTCACTAGGCAAAAATGATCTCACAAAGATTTGCAGGGAATTTACTAAAATATTTGCAATAAATTAGATGCAGAGAATGCAGAAAATAACAAACAAGAAAACAAAATGTCTAGATGAAGTGAAAAGGGAAACAAACATGCTAGACACAAATGTAAGAACACAAAGACATGCTAGAGAACTTCATCTAGAAAGGGTCTGCAACAAGGTCACCTATGTTAGAGTATATTGACTGAGGAGTCAAGTGAGAACACTTGATCGTAGGTCCTACTCATCATTTAGGCTCAAAATGGGGTTACCATTTTTCATTTAAGCATTTTGATGTATTCACATCTTGTTGAGCTGCTTTGACCCATGACTTGTGCTAAATCTTCTCTAAGATGGAATGACATACCTCGGGTAGTGGTGTTGATCTTGATCATGTAGTTGAACTTGTGTAGGATGCTCAAGGTCGATGTAGCTCATCAATAGTTTGGAGCTCCACTTGTAATTTGAGTTCATCCATCTACATCAGTTAGTCTTGCAAGGAAGAGCGCTTATGTATCCAAAATGACAATCATAAAATTTGATTCCAATTGAAATTTGTTATATTGAATTTGTCAAAGGATATGTTGAAAGGATTTATGCTTCCTTGACTTCAACCACCATATTGTAGAGACTTTGTGATGTAGAGATTACTTAAGATGTGAGTGAGTTGTAATCTCATGGATTTGGGCTCATCCAAGTACCTACAAGGGTTAGATGACATGCAAGGGTACAAGTATAGATCCATGTCATATGATCATCATCATCAGAGAAATATCAAGGATTAGTCATAGGCCAATGCCTTGCATGCATCCAAATGGAGTTTCTACTCCAAGTTTGAGGCATCAACGATGTTCAATTCACCTCTCAAATGGCAGAATACTTTCTCATCAAGCGGTTTGGTGAATATATTCGCTAATTGCTTATCGGTACGAACATGCTCAAGATCAATGTCTCCTTTAGCAACATGATCTCGAATGGAATGATGACGAACTTCAATATGCTTAGTTCGAGAATGTTGCACGGGATTGTGAGCAATCTTAATAGCACTTTCATTATCACAAAGCAATGGAACATGTTTCACATAAATCCCATAATATTTAAGAGTTTGGGTCATCCAAAGTAAATGAGCACAACATGAACCGGTGGCAATGTATTCCGCTTCGGCGGTGGATAATGATACTGAGTTTTGTTTCTTGGAGGACCAAGACACAAGAGATCTACCAAGAAATTAACAAGTGCCCAAAGTGGACTTTCTATCAACCTTGTCACCGGCATAGTCCGAATTGGAGTAGCCAATAAGTTCAAAAGAAGACCTCTTAGGATACCAAATGCCAAAGTTTGGTGTATGAATTAAGTATCTCACTATCTTTTTCACAGCCTTAAGATGACATTCCTTAGGGGCCGCTTGATATCGTGCACACATGAACACACTTAGCATAATATCGGGACGGGAGACACATAGATATAACAATGAACCAATCGTAGAATGATAGACCTTTTGGTCAACCGGTTTACCATCCTTTGTCAGGTCAAGATGTCCACTAGTAGGCATGGGTGTTTTCATACCTTTGCTTTCTTGCATTTCGAACTTCTTGAATAAGTCCTTGGTATACTTTGTTTGGGAAACAAAGATACCCTCCTTAGTTTGCTTGATTTGCAAACCAAGAAAGAACTTGAGTTCACTCATCATTGACATCTCAAACTTCTCTGACATTAGCCTTCCAAACTTTTCACTAATATGAGGGTTAGTCGAACCAAATATGATATTATCCACATAAATTTGGCACACAAATAATTCACCATTGACCCTTTGTGACGCCCCCGATTCAATCGTACACTAATCATGCACGCAAATGTGTACGATCAAGATCAGGGACTCACGGGAAGATATCACAACACAACTCTACAAAAAAAATAAGTCATACAAGCATCATAATACAAGCCATGGGCCTCGAGGGCTCGAATACAAGTGCTCGATCATAGACGAGTTAGCGGAAGCAACAATATATAAGAACAGACATAAGTTAAACAAGATTGCCTTAAGAAGGCTAGCACAAACTGGGATACAGATCGAAAGAGGCGCATGCCTCCTACCTGGGACCCTCCTAACTACTCCTGGTCGTCGCCAGCGGGCTGCACGTAGTAGTAGGCACCTCCGGTGTAGTAGGAGTCATCGTCGACGGTGGCGTCTGGCTCCTGGACTCCATCGTCTGGTCGCAACAATCGGGTGGAGAAATGGGGAAAAGGGGGAAACAAGGCAACCGTGAGTACTCATCCAAAGTACTCGCAAGCAAGGAGCTACACTACATATGCATGGGTATATGTGTAAAGGGTCATATCAGTGGACTGAACTGCAGAATGCCAGAATAAGAGGGGGATAGCTAATCCTGTCGAAGATTATGCTTCTGGCAGCCTCCGTCTTGCAGCATGTAGAAGAGAGTAGACTGAAATCCTCCAAGTAACATCGCATAGCATAATCCTACCCGGCAATCCCCTCCTCGTTACCCTGTTAGAGAGCGACCACCGGGTTATATCTGGCACTTGGAAGGGTGTGTTTTATTAAGTATCCGGTTCTAGTTGTCATAAGGTCAAGGTACAACTCCGGGTCGTCCTTTTACCGAGGGACACAGCTATTCGAATAGATTAACTTCCCTGCAGGGGTGCACCACATAACCCAACACGCTTGATCCCATTTGGCCGGACACACTTTTCTGGGTCATGCCCGGCCGCGGAAGATCAACACGTCGCAGCCCTACCTAGGCACAACAGAGAGGTCAGCACGCCGGTCTAAACCTAAGCGCACAGGGGTCTAGGCCCATCGCCCTTAGCACACCTGCACGTTGCGTACGCGGCCGGAAGAAGACCTAGCCCCCTTAATACAAGCGCGAGCTTACAGTCCAATGCGGCGCACGCTGCTCAGTCGCTGACGTCACGAAGGCTTCGGCTGATACCACGACATCGAGTGCCCATAACTTTCCCACGTAGTTGGTTAGTGCGTATAGACCAAATGGTCAGACTCGGATCAAATACCAAGATCTCGTTAAGCGTGTTAAGTATCCGCGAACGCCGACCAGAGCCAGGCCCACCTCTCTCCTAGGTGGTCTCAACCTGCCCTGTCGCTCCGCCACAAAGTAATAGTCGGGGGCCGTCAGGAACCCAGGCCCACCACTACCTGGGTGGAACCACCTGCCCCTTCAGCCCCCCATCTCCGAACGGTATCACAGGTAATGTAACAGTGTAAAGTATATAGCATATGCCCGTGATCACCTCCCGAAGTGATCACGACCCAGTAGTATAGCATGGCAGACGGACAAGAGTGTAGGGCCACTGATGGAACACTAGCATCCTATACTAAGCAGTAGGATAGCAGGTAAGGGTAATAACTGTAGCAACAATGACAGGCTATGCAGCAGAATAGGATTAACCGAAAGCAGTAACATGCTACACTACTCTAACGCAAGCAGTATAGAGAAGAATAGGCGATATCTGGTGATCAAGGGGGGGGGGGGCTTGCCTGGAAGCTCAGCCGAGGAGGGGTCATCAACATCGTAGTCGAACTGGGGGTTGCTGGCAGTCTCGGGGTCTACCGAAAAGAAGTAACGGAGGGGGAACACAATAAATAATAGAGCAATCAAAGCAACACAAGGCATAACGTGGCAATACGCGGTGCTAGGTATGCCCTAACGAGGTAGGAAGTGATACCGACGAAGGGGGGAACCATCCGGGAAAGTATCCCCGGTGTTTCGCATTTTCAGACAGATGAACCAGAGGTGAAATGTTGCAGTATCGCTATGCTAGGGATGTGTGGCAGGCGAATGGGCTGCATATCCGGATTCGTCTCGTCGTTCTGAGCAACTTTCATGTACGAAGTTTTCCCATCCGAGCTACGGTTTATTTTATATTGATTTTTAAAGTTTTAAATCATTTTCTAAAATTAACAGAATTAATTTAATACTAAAATACATTTCTGACGTCAGCATGACATTAGCACGACGTCAGCAGTCAACCAGTCAGTTGATTGGGTCAAACTGACGCGTGGGTCCTACTGTCATTGACTAAGACTAATTAAACAGGTTAATTAGTTTCACTAGTAATTAGGTCAACCTAACTAAGATTAATTAAGTTAATTAATATTTATTATTTATTTATTCATGTTTTAATCTCTTTTCTTAAACGTTCTGGGTCTGGGCCCACTGGTCAAAGGCACAGGGGGCGCGTGGGTTACGGGCGTCGCTCGTGCGGGAGCTGCTGGGTGGCGTGCGAAGGGCGGGCGCGCGGCTTGTGCCGGTGGTCGTGGCCGCGGCCGGAGCGCGGGGGCTCGCCGGGATCCGCCGGCAGGAGGAGCCGGTCGAGGAGGCGCGCTAGGGAGTATGCGGTGGGGGCACGCGCAAGGCGTGGTATAGCGGCGGGGGGAGCAAGGCGGCGGTCGAAACATAGGTGAGCCGCGGGTCGGACGGGGCGGAGCGTGGCGGCCTCACAGGCGAAGCGGGGGGAAGGCAGAGGAGCTCCAGGCGTGAGGCGAGTAACGGCGGCGGCTGGAGGAACTGTAGGTGAACCGGGCACGACGACGGCAGTGCAGCAGCGTCGCGGCCACGCGCGCGAGCAGGGGCCGATGCAGTGCGCGGTCTGCGTGAGCGCGCGCGGGGTGGTCGGGCATGGTGGGGCACGCGGCCCAGGCGCGTGCGGGGGAGGAGGCCGCGGGCGCGGGGAGTGCGGGCGATGACGGTAGCACAGGAGTGCGGGCGACCGGAGGAGAGGGAGCTCACAGGGGGTGTAGGGTCCAGGGCAGTGCGGTTTGAGGAGGAGGATGGAGACGACGGGCGACGGGGAGGCAGTCCGGCGGGAAGGTCCATCAAGGAGGAGGGCGGCGTGGCGTTCCGGCCGACGGGATCCGGGGGCGACGGGGTCGGCGCGATGAGAGGCGCCGTCGAGCGGTGAGGTGAGGTGAGGGGCGCCCGATCCAGATCCAAAACGGGGAGAACGAGAGAGAGACGTGGGAGCGAGTGGGGAGTGGGCTAGGGTTCGGTTAGATGGGAGGGGGGTAAAGTGGGGCAGTGGGAGAGGCCGGCTGGGCCAGGTTGACCACCTGGGCCAGTTGGACCAAAGGGATGCTTCTCCCTTTTCCTTTTCTTTGTCTTTATTTTTATTTATTATTTTCTCTTCTCTGTTTTCTATTATAGTTCATTTACTATTAGTTTTATAAAATACCAAGTTAGCACCCAAGTTCGTATCATTAATATAAGCCACTGCCAAACTTAGTTTGGACCCAAAGTAAATTAGTTTAATATTGCTATAATTTAAAAAGCTATTATATTATTATTTTAGTCACTGTTTTAACTAGTTTAGGGCATTTAACACTTTATAAAAATTTAGTTTCTCCACCATAATTACTAACGAATTATTTGTCACATCCAGAACATTTTGGTTTTAATATTTGAAAACTTTTGTTGTTTAACTTGACTTTGAATTTTGAATCCGAACGGGGTTGAATCATTGCGAGATTAACAACGGTAATCGTGGTGACGTGGCATTGTTAGCAGCGATTACTGTAACTTAAATATCCAGGCGTCACAATTCTCCTCCACTACAAGAAATCTCGTCCCAAGATTTAAGAGGTAGAATAGGGGGGGTTGGTTACGAAATTCTAACGGATCTTCTTGGCCTTGGTTGCTCTTCTCGAAGAGGTCGATCCATTACGTTGAAGTCTTTATTTCTCTGCTCCAGGTCATCATGATAAAGTCGTCATCCTTTCTTCGGGATCTCCATCGTACTTACGACAGTATCAGGGGGTATTACGGGAGAACGGACCTCGACAAGGTTAACTATCTGGTCAATAACATCAGGGAAGGTGGTGGAAAGTAACTCTCGAATTGAAACTTAAGAAAATATCGAGAGCAAAGTAAGGAGGTATCATGAGAAATTTCGAGCGAGCAGGCAACCGTTCGATGCCTGAAACAGGGCTTGAAAGGGGCTCAAAGCAATCGGGAATAAGTATTGCGTCCGGTAACAGAACTGATGATCTCTCGGAAGGTGGCTCGTGAATTACATACGAGGCCACACGCGAGGAACAACCTTGGGAAGAGGGGGTGCAGGAGAGTCAGGTTTCGATCCTGTGGAACTATGGGTTATGGGCCCACCATGTGGTTGAAAGTAGGAAGGGGGCCGACATCTTGCACGGTCACGATAGTAAGGCGTGTCAAAGGGTAGCCTGTCAGTTATGTCGGCAACAACATCGATACCAAGGGCGAGGGACGAAGAGAACCATTTTCCTGCTCGTTGAACGAGGCGGGCCAATAGGCAAGGCTCTCGTCCATCGGTGGCTACCGAAATGTCATCAACAATAGTAACAGGGTCTTGCTGACAGAATTGTACACCGAGGTATATACATAAGCAGGAGAATATTACTGCTTAGATCATATATACCACAAGAAAGGTTAAACCAAATAATGGAAAGGAAAATGTGTCCAAACACATATAACAGAAGTATATCCTTACCAAGGACAAGCAGTACATGATATCCATGACAGGATAGAAAGTAGGAAACCATTTAGGTAAGGGGGGAGGAATCTCATGATATTACCCATACGACGGTGTTAGGATAAACAATAAAGAAAATTTAGCATTGTGCTTCAAATGCTTTTATTGAAAATCAGATTACCACAGACATGCTTCGAGATAGCATTGACATGGTCTCCAAGCAAAGGTCGGACTTGGATATACAAAAGATTCATCAGGAACAATTTATAGAATAAGTCTCACAATTTCCTCATGGAAGAATGGTTAACCTTGATAAGATGGAAACTATAACAATAGGTCCTCCGGCCAGGTGTGCTAGGCATGACATCACCTTACTGGGTCACATAAAGACCAATGTTATAACTCTTGGAAATAAGTTACAACCATCATATATGACCGAGATTCAGATCAGATTGGCAAGATACCTTTCGGGATGCCTGAGAAGAAAAGGTGCAACACAATTGACGAGTTGACATTGTAAGATTTTCAGGAAATGAACTATGGAAGCAAGTTCTGAATCATGAGTTCATTTTTAAATCAAGGATAGAATGAGGAGGTGGCTGATGAACTCAGCGACAATTCATCGAGATTTCCAAAAGATGGATTTCCACAATTATGTGAACAAGGAAATATCATTTGTCGGATCAAATGATATAATGATGTATGCTCGAGGGAAACATACATAATTAAACAATGGCCGAAAAGTGCACCCGAGTACGATCAATGTTAGAATGATTATTCGATAACCAATGGTCTAAGAATGAAACATCGACCATTTACTTCAAAGCAATAGGGTTGCTAGAAGTTTTGATGTTGCACATCATAGTTCAATTATCGGTTCTCCGGTTAGAAACAACACGGGGACCAAGGAATGAGCCGATATGGCAAGAAGGATCACCTGTATCAAGAATTCTTAAGAGGTTGTGAAATTCTCACGACATTCTTGACATAAAAGATGGTAATACTCCAAGGTAAAGAAGAACAAATGCTGGATAGCAAGGATCTCAAGGTATAACAGAAAACACGAACAAGTTTGTGTTGAACGGAAGGCAATAAAGTGGTCAATGATAAAACAAATCATCGAGGGCAAGGATGGTATTTCTCATCATGAATTCAATTGACATCGAGGAAGGAGTCAAGATGTTGATGATGATCACGACAAATTTTGTCGAGAGGCTCCACGAAGATGTAATAGATAGACAATAGCATCAAGTCAAAGGAATGATGAAGCGAAAGGTTAATGGAACCAAGGGTACGACACAAACTCCAAAGCAAGCTTGTTGTCCAAAGAGAAATGATATGATGAGGAAAGATCAACGTAAGCTTAGCTCATCGTCAAAAATTTGTGCTTTGGGAAGAAGGACTAGGTAGCACAGTTAAAATCGGCACGACAATGATATAGCCAAATAGGCTAGGAATGACGTGATTGAGTTCAAATTCGTAAGTAATGAAGGTTACTAAGAGTTGCTTAATCGCGATGCGGACTCGAGTCAGTTATCGGTGTCTTTGAGTGTTTAATAACTCAGAGCCCGTGAAAAATTGGAATCAATGAGTATGTAGCACTTGATGAAGAACTCATAAGAAGTTATGCAGTTCCGTGATAATCTTGAGATACCAGGGGGGTAATACTCAACGACAAATCAAAGTAGAGGTTGGACTGGGGTATTACTCTGCAGAAGACAAGTGCTTAAACTTGCACGAGAAATGGTATTTAAAGGAGAACATGGTCGGATACCACGATCATAAATGATCGAACCACGGATACAAGATGAACTTATAACAAGGGGGTAATTATTTTTATGAGCAGCTTCCATGATAAGTTATACATCGTGTCCATGGGCAAGAACGCAAGGTTCAAGGTCGACTCCCACTTCTTCAGTGTATAACCTTCCATTCACTTCTCGCTTTGATAAAGGCATTAGTGTTGAAAATTTTACCTGGTGAAATACTAGATGAGTATGACTTTGAAAACTTCCGAGTTCACACATTTAAGGAAGGCATAGGTTCAACCCGTCAGGGTATCATGGAAACATATACCACAAGCTTCAATAGTAAATACCACCAGCTCGAAAAAAGAGCATGGTTGAGAAAACAGATAATACAATTTACCCAAGGCTATATATAACCGTGGAAAGACTCACAAGGTTATTCGAATATGAAGGACACTATCAAATAATAATCCAACAAAGGATCTGAAGGTCCATAGCGGAGCTGATGTGAGCAATCGGCGCACAACCAGAGGAAGAAACGATGTGAAGGCATTGGATTATAGAAGCAAATGACTAATTCAAAGTTTAATTGCAAAGGAGTTATGATTTCCAAATCAAGGGATCAGGAGCAACACTCTGATTTAGGATGGATAAGCTGAGCCGGCTTAGAGGTACAATCGACGGCAATTTGATTGGTCGAGAACCAGCTCCAGTTAAAAATGACGGCTGAGCCGGAAAGATAATCTATAAGGATCAACTGATGATTGCGGACATTCGCAACATATTGAATCAAGGGACTCGAAACGATAATGATAAAGGATGCCAATTAGATTACCAGACTTAGGATAAATCATAATGCAAGCAAGCAAGCAAGAATTTTAACAGCAATAGGCTGCTTAGGGTTTTCGGAGGATCGAATAGCATTCCAAGGAAGTTTGTGAAACACATGAACAACTTCGGACCAATGGATACTCGGCAAGCGCGAGTAATTAACCGTGGGGGTATTCATGCGGCAAGGAACTGCAGGGCAGTAAGCATAAAGAATTCTCGGAATATCGGAGAGTAGACATCTTGTAATAACAAGAGCAACTGGGGGTGACAATGTGAACGACATGTGTAAGTTGTTATCCCGAGGGAATTATCGAAGGAAGTGAATTGCAAAAGCGATGGCACATAGTCTCGAGAGCACATCATAGAGTATCTTCGGAATCTTTGGGCGCAACAGGCGATCATCTGAAGTGAGGGCTCTCCGGGAGAAAGTATTTTCGAGAACCTAAAGTTAGTTCTAATTTTAGCAAAATCATTTAACCCGAATAGAAGAGAGCTCAGAGCCCCAGAGTATAGACGAGGAATAAAAGATCCTAATGCCACCCAATGGCGACGTGGGCCCATGAGCCGCACAGCCATGTTAGTAAAAGTTTTTTTTAAGTCTAGACTCGACTTCGGCCAAGGAGTTTGGAAGGGGATTCCTACAGGCAGTCGGCTCTTATACCAACTTGTGACGCCCCGATTCAATCGTACACTAATCATGCACGCAAATGTGTACGACCAAGATCAGGGACTCACGGGAAGATATCACAACACAACTCTACAAATAAAATAAGTCATACAAGCATCATAATACATCCATGGGCCTCGAGGGCTCGAATACAAGTGCTCGATCATAGACGAGTCAGCGGAAGCAACAATATCTGAGTACATACATAAGTTAAACAAGATTGCCTTAAGAAGGCTAGCACAAACCGGGATACAGATCGAAAGAGGCGCATGCCTCCTGCCTGGGACCCTCCTAACTACTCCCAGTCGTCGCCAGCGGGCTGCATGTAGTAGTAGGCACCTCCGGTGTAGTAGGAGTCATCATCGACGGTGGCGTCTGGCTCCTAGACTCCATCGTCTGGTCGCAGCAATCGGGTGGAGAAATGGGGAAAAGGGGGAAACAAGGCAACCGTGAGTACTCATCGAAAGTACTCGCAAGGAAGGAGCTACACTACATATGCATGGGTATATGTGTAAAGGGCCATATCAGTGGACTGAACTGCAGAATGCCAAAATAAGAGGGGGATAGCTAATCCTGTCGAAGACTACACTTCTGGCAGCCTCCGTCTTGCAGCATGTAGAAGAGAGTAGACTGAAGTCCTCCAAGTAGCATCGCATAGCATAATCCTACCCGGTGATCCCCTCCTCGTTACCCTGTTAGAGAGCGATCACCGGATTATATCTGGCACTTGGAAGGGTGTGTTTTATTAAGTATCCGGTTCTAGTTGTCATAAGGTCAAGGTACAACTCTGGGTCGTCCTTTTACCGAGGGACACGGCTATTCGAATAGATTAACTTCCCTGCAGGGGTGCACCACATAACCCAACACGCTTGATCCCATTTGGCCGGACACACTTTTTGCGGTCATGCCCGGCCGCGGAAGATCAACACGTCGCAGCCCTACCTAGGCACAACAGAGAGGTCAGCACGCCGGTCTAAACCTAAGCGCACAGGGGTCTAGGCCCATCGCCCTTAGCACACCATGCATGTTGCGTACGAGGCCGGAAGTAGACCTAGCCCCCTTAATACAAGCGCGAGCTTACGGTCCAATGCGGCGCGCGGCGCTCAGTCGCTGAAGTCACGAAGGCTTTGGCTGATACCACGACGTTGAGTTCCCATAACTTCCCCACGTAGTTGGTTAGTGCGTATAGACCAAATGGCCAGACTCAGATCAAATACCAAGATCTCGTTAAGGGTGTTAAGTATCCGCGAACGCCGACCAGGGCCAGGCCCGCCTCTCTCCTAGGTGGTCTCAACCTGCCCTGTCGCTCCGCCACAAAGTAACAGTCGGGGGCCATCAGGAACCCAGGCCCACCACTACCTGGGTGGAACCACCTGCCCCTTCAGGCCCCATCTCCGAACAGTATCACAGGTAATGTAATAGTGTAAAGTATATAGTATATGCCCGTGATCACCTCCCGAAGTGATCATGGCCCAGTAGTATAGCATGGAAGACGGACAATAGTGTAGGGCCACTGATGGAACACTAGCATCCTATACTAAGCATTAGGATAGCAGATAAGGGTAACAACTGTAGCAACAATGACAGGCTATGCAGCAGAATAGGATTAACCGAAAGCGGTAACATGCTACACTACTCTAATGCAAGCAGTATAGAGAAGAATAGGCGATATCTGGTGATCAAGGGGGGGCTTGCCTGGAAGCTCAGCCGAGGAGGGGTCATCAACATCGTAGTCGAACTGGGGGTCGCCGGCAGTCTCGGGGTCTACCGGAAAGAGGTAATGGAGGGGGAACACAATAAATAATAGAGCAATCAAAGCAACACAAGGCATAACATGGCAATACGCGGTGCTAGGTATGCCCTAACGCGGTAGGAAGTGATACCGACGAAGGGGGGAAACATCCGGGAAAGTATCCCCGGTGTTTTGCGTTTTCGGACAGATGAACCGGAGGTGAAATGTTGCAGGTTCGCTATGCTATGGATGTGTGGCGGGCGAACGGGCTACGTATCCAGATTCGTCTCGTCTTCTGAGCAACTTTCATGTACAAAGTTTTCCCATCCGAGCTACGGTTTATTTTATATTGATTTTTAAAGTTTTAAATCATGACGTCAGCAGTCAACCAGTCAGTTGACTAGGTCAAACTGACGCGTGGGTCCTACTGTCATTGACTAAGACTAATTAAAACAGGTTAATTAGTTTCATTAGTAATTAGGTCAACCTAACTAAGATTAATTAAGATAATTAATTTGTTAATTAATTAATTAATATTTATTATTTATTTATTCATTTTTTAATCTCTTTTTTTAAACATTCTGGGGCGGGGCCCACTGGTCATAGGCATAGGGGGCGCTTAGCGGGCGCGCGAGTTACGGGCGTCGCCCGTGCGGGAGCTGCGGGGTGGCGTGCGAAGGGCCGGCGCGCGGCTTGCGCCGGTGGCCGTGGCCGCGGCCGGAGCGCGGGGGCTTGCCGGGATCCGCCGGCAGGAGGAGCCGGTCGAGGAGGCGCGCTAGGGAGGATGTGGTGGGGGCACGCGCAAGGCTTGGCGCAGCGGCGGGGGGCAGCAAGGCGGCGGTCGAAACACAGTTGAGCCGCGGGCCAGACGAGGCGGAGCGTGGCGGCCTCACAGGCGAAACGGGGAGGAAGGCAGAGGAGCTCCGGGCGCGAGGCGAGTAACGACGGCGGCTGGAGGAACTGTAGGTGAACCGGGCACGACGATGGCAGTGCAGCAGCGTCGCGGCCACGCGCGTGAGCAGGGGCCGATGTAGGGCGCGGTCAGCGTGAGCGCGCGCGGTGGTCGGGCATGGTGGGGCGCGCGGCCCAGGCACGTGTGGGGGAGGAGGCCGCGTGCGCGGGGAGTGCGGGCGACGACGGTAGCACAGGAGTGCGGGCGACCGGAGGAGAGGGAGCTCACAGTGGGTGTAGGGTCCAGGGCAGTGCGGTTCGAGGAGGAGGACGGAGACGACGGGCGATGGGGAGGCAGTCCGGCGGGGAGGTCCGTCGAGGAGGAGGGCGGCATGGCATTCCGGCCGACGGGGTCCGGGGGTGACGGGGTCGGCGCGATGAGAGGCGTCCTCGAGCGGCGAGGTGAGGTGAGGGGCGCCCGATCCAGATCCAAAACGGGAGGGAACGAGAGAGAGACGTGGGAGCGAGTGGGGAGTGGGCTAGGGTTCGGTTAGATGGGAGGGGGTTAAGCGGAGCAGTGGGAGAGGCCGGCTGGGCCAGGTTGGCTACCTGGGCCAGTTGGACCAAGGGGATGCTTCTCCCTTTTCCTTTTCTTTGTCTTTATTTTTATTTATTAGTTTCTCTTCTCTGTTTTCTATTATAGTTCATCTACTTTTAGTTTTATAAAATACCAAGTTAGCACCCAAGTTCGTATCATTAATATAAGCCACTGCCAAACTTAGTTTGGACCCAAAGTAAATTAGTTTAATATTGCTATAATTTAAAAAGTTATTATATTATTATTTTAGTCACTGTTTTTAACTAGTTTAGGGCATTTAACACTTTATAAAAATTTGGTTTGTCCACCATAATTACTAACGAATTATTTGTGACATCCAGAACATTTTGGTTTTAATATTTGGAAACTTTTGTTGTTTAACTTGAATTTGAATTTTGAATCCGAACGGGGTTGAATCATGGCGAGATTAACAACGGTAATCGTGGTGACGTGGCATTGTTAGCAGCGATTACTATAGCTTAAATATCCGGGCGTCTCACCCTTTTAATAAAAATAGTAGAATCAAAATTTCCAATTTCAAAGCCTTTTTCAATAAGGAACTTGGTCAAGCATTTATACGTCTAGGAGCTTGTTTAAGACCATAAAGAGCTTTGTGAAGTTTGTAAACATGGTCGGGTTTCTTAGGATTAACAAAGCCGGGAGGTTGTTTAGCATAAACTTCCTCCCCTATTTCACCATTTAGAAAAGCACTTTTAATGTCCATTTGATATAATGTGATACCATGATGATTGGCATAAGCAAGTAAGATGCGTATGGACTCAAGTCTAGCAACGAGGGCATATGTCTCACCATAGTCCATACCTTCGACTTGAGTGTAGCCTTGGGCAACGAGACGGATCTTGTTGCCTACAACTTGTCCATCTTCATCTTGCTTATTCGGAAACACCCATTTGGTACCAATGACATTTTGGTTGTTGTCTGGCTTTTCTACCAAGGTCCACACTTGGTTCCTCTCGAAGTTGTGTAGCTCTTCGTGTATGGAGATCACCCAATCTGGATCACAAGCGCTTCTTCAATCTTCATAGGTTCAATACTAGAGATGAATGAATAATCTTCACTGAAATTAGCCAAACGAGTTTTAGAGCAAGTGATTCTCCCGGTTTTAATATCATCAAAGATTTGTTCGACGGGATGGTCTCTTGAAACTCTTGCTCTAACTCGTGAGAGCTTTTGTTTGGGTCAGGGTGGAACATCCTATTCATCATATTGTTCTTGTTCTTATCCTTCTTCGTTGTTGGTGTTGTTGTTCTCTTGTGCAGGTGGAGAAGGGGGTTGATGAGGTTCATCTTGGTGTACTTCCTTGTTTTCTTCATCTTGGTGTGTCCCACTTGTGGATGCCTCTGAGTCAACTCGTGGTTCACCTTGTCGTGAGGTAGAAGCTTCCACTTGGACGGACGAGGTACTCTCCTTCACCTCCGTTGGATGAATCTTGCCAATAGACAAGTCTTGGATTGCTTCCGAAGGGTCTTTGTCTCCTACATCAATTGGCAATTTCTCTACTTGCCAGCTGTTAGATTCATCAAACTTCACATCTACCGTCTCTTAAACCTTTCGGCTGAAATTGTTGTACACATGGTAAGTGTGAGAGTTTGAGCCGTAACCGAGTAGGAAACCTTCATGAGATTTAGGAGCCAATTTCGAACGACGATGCTTCTCAAGGATATAGCACTTTCAGCCGAATACTCGCAAGTATCCATCTTGGGGTTTTGTTACCGATGAGAAGCTCATATGTCGTCTTGCTGAGTAGCTTGTGAAGATATAGACGATTTGTTGCATGACAAGCTGTCTCAACCGCTTCTGCCCAAAAGTGTTTTGGCGTCTTGTACTCATCAAGCACCATTCTCGCCATCTCAATAAGAGTCCAGTTCTTCCTCACAGCAACTCCATTTTGTTGAGGCGTGTATGTAGCCGAGAACTCATGTGAAATCCCTTCTTCATCAAGAAAGGTATCCACATTTGCGTTCTTCAACTCTGTTCCGTTGTCAATGCGAACCTTCTTGATCTTCATTTCAAATTGATCTTGGGCCTTCCTAGCAAAGTTCTTGAAGATATTTTGGACCTGCGATTTATCATCAAGAAAGAATACCCACGTAAATCTTGAAAAGTCATCGACAATGACTAAACCGAATGAGTTACCACCGAGACTTTTGTAGGCGTCGGGACCAAAAAGATCCATATGAAGCAGCTCGAGCGGTCTCCTCGTGGTCATGATGTTTTTCACGGGGTGGCTTCCTCCAACTTGTTTTCCTTCTTGACAAGCACTGCACAATCTATCCTTGTCAAATATAACATATTTAACTCCAAGGATATGATCACCTTTAATAAGCTTATCAAGATTGGATGCCCACATGACCTAATCTTCTCTGCCACAACCAACCTTTAGAAGATTTAGCAATTAAGCAAGTTCTAGGTTGAGCCTTTTTAGTGAAGTCAACAATGTATAGATCACCTCTAGACATACCAGTAAAGACCATATTATGATTATCTCTTTTGAACACTTGGCAGTCTACTTCAGTAAATAGGCCATTGAAACCGAAATCGGCTAGTCTAGATACGGAAAGTAAATTATAGCCAAGAGATTCAACGGGCATAACATTTTGGATGGAGCTGTCATGTGAGATTGCCACTTTACCAAGGCCAACCACCTTACCCTTTGAGTTATCACCAAAAGTGACATAGTTTTGAGGGCCGTCATTTTCAACAAGCTCACGAAATATATCCTTGTCTCCGCTCATGTGATCGGTGCATCCACTCTCAAGAACCCATTCCTTTCCTCCAGCCATGTAACCGCGAAGGTTTGCCATAAGACCAAAGTGTCTCATAGACTCATCGAGATCAAAGTCAATATCATCACCCTCATCATAGATCAATGACTTCCGAGATGATGTTACTAATGATTCCAACATCTCCTTTGTCACACATAAGGTCATGAAGCTCAAATAAACAATCACCAAACTTAGGATCTTTAGAATTCATCTATCTAAAGCAATGGACATTTGAAGAATCACATCTAGATTTTCCAAGGAATAGTTTGGAAATCGTTCCTCAAGAAATCTCCATATGGTGTAGGCACATTCAAGAGTAGGAAAGCAAACAATCAAATTTCTAGGCAATCCTCTAATGATAAGATTGATAGTTCTAAGATTGCGGATCATGTCAAGAGACTCATCGGGGGTAGGATGCAAGGGGTCAACAAGGGGCGCACAAGGGCTAGTAATGTACTTGTTCAAGTGATATTCATTGAAAGTCTCAAGCATCTTATTTTTCCAAGAATTAAAGAACTCTCCATCAAGCATAGGCACTCTACGTCTAAAACTCCCCATGGTAGACTCATCCATCTTCCTCCGATGGTGATTAAACCAAAGCAATGGAGACCAATGCTCTGATACCAATTGTAAGGATCGAGAAGAGGTGTCTAGAGGGAGGGTGACTAGACCCTCGACAAGCAAAAGTAGTAGTTTTTAAATTCTTCAAGTTGAGGTGGAGATTTAGCACAAGTTTAAACATTCACAATACATTTCAAGCAAGCATGGCAAGAGTATATGAGCAGCAGAAAGTAAAGCATGCAAGTTGCAAGAAAGTAAAGAGATGGGATTGGAGTGTGCAAACGCAATTGAAGACACAGAGACTTTTGGCGTTGTTCCGACAGGTGGTGCTATCATACATCCATGTTGATGGAGACTTCAACCCACGAAGGGTAACAGTTACGCGAGTCCACGGAGGGCTACACCCATGAAGGGTCCAGGAAGAAGCAACCTTGTCTATCCCACCACGGCCATCACCCACGAAGGACTTGCCTCACTTGGGTGGATCTTCACGAAGTAGGCGATCTCCTTGCCCTTACAAACTCCTTGGTTCAGCTCCAAAATATTGACGGAGGCTCCCAAGTGACACCTAAACAATCTAGGAGACACCACTCTCCGAAAGGTAATAAATGGTGTGTTGAGGATGAACTCCTTGCTCTTGTGCTTCAAATGATAGTCTCCCAAACACTCAACTCTCTTTCACAGATTTGGCTATGGTGGAAAGATGACTTGAGTGGAAAGCAACTTGGGGAAGGCTAGAGATCAAGATTATTATGGTTGGATTGGAATGTCTTGGTCTCAACACATGAGTTATTAGTGGTTCTCTCTCAGAAAATGAATGCTGGAAGTGTAGGCACGTTCTGATGGCTCTCTCACTGATGGAGAGGAGGGTGGATGGGGTATATATAGCTTCCATACAAAATCTAACCGTCACACACAAAAGAGCCAACTCAGTGAGACCGAATAGATGAACTCGGTGAGACTGATTCAGTTCAAAATGTGAAAGTTAGGATTTTCGGTGGGACTGACATGATCAACTCGGTGGGCCGATGTGCTAGGGTTAGGGTAAAACCTCAACTCGGTTTGACCGATTACACAAACTCGGTGAGACCGATTTTGGTAATAAGAAAACAGAGAGTTGGTCTAGCAAACTCAGTGGGACCGACTGCATATCTCGGTAAGACCGAAATAATTGCAACAGGCAACAGAGAGTTTGCAAGCCCATCTCGGTGAGACCGAGATCCCATCAGTGAGACTGAACTGATTAGGGTTTCTAGCAGTGGCTACGTCAAGTGAACTCGGTGGGCCGAGTTTGACTTTAGGTTTAGGACATATTTGGAATTGAGAAAGTGGTTGAGGGATTTGGAGCATATCACTAAGCATTTTGAGCAAGTAGACCATTAAGCAACACCTCATCCCCTTTTAATAGTATTGGCTTTCCTATGAACTCAATGTGATCTTGGATCACTAAAATAGAAATGAAGAGTCTTGAGCTTTTGCAAATCTTCTCTCTTTAGCATCTAGAAGGGGTTCCACATCCTCTTGTCCATGCCACGCCTTTGTTGAACTTTCTGAAATATACTAGTTGAAAGTATCAGTCCAACAAGAGATATGTTGACATTAATTACCAAAATCACCCAGGGAGCACTTGTGCTTTCAGTCTCCCCCTTTTTGGTAATTGATGACAACATACATCAAAGCCTTAGATAAAGATATGAAGAATAACAAGTAAATCTTTGGAAAGACATGTAACATGCATAGGCTCCCCCTACATGTATGCAATCATGTAAATATGGAATATAACAGCATGTGAATGCATAAGCATGTCAGAGCAAGCAATGAGTTACATGTGTGTTGGCTATATGCATCAGAGCAAATGATGTAAATACAGGAAATATACCTTCATGTTCATGAGTCCGTCTTGCAAACAATATGTACATCAGCAAGAGATCATCATGCACATGAGTGTGATGCATATACTTACCTTGTGGTCTTGAGCTGGCTATGCAGGAGGCGAACTTGAGAAAACAGGGTTAGATAACTCGAGAACACCTACTAAACATGGCAAAATGAGAAAACCACAAGAGTACCAAGATTGGGATGACATGTACCTATTTGTTTGCTGCTATTTAGAATAATGTTTTGCACCTTATATTTTGATAAAAAGATCAAGTATAGCCTTTACCATGGTTATTTTGCAAGTTTGTATGTTGCTGTTTTGAAAACAGAAAGTTTTCTATCATTGTCTGAATTCTTCTGGAAAGTGAGAATGTGATAAATCTTGAAATTGTTACACAATGAGTAAAAACAAATTTTCTACAGTGTTGTAATTTTCCAAAAAATTTGGAGTTAGAGAAGTATGAATGTTCTTGCTTTCTTTACAGACTTTTCTGTTTAGACAGATTGTTGTTATGTTTGCATTGTTTGCATATGTTTACTTGTTTAGTGATTCTATTTAAGGATAGGAGTATTAAATATGTAGAGGCATTGAGTATTCAATGTTAAATGATAATTTTAGTGATTTGCTACAGTAGAGAATGATAAGGTTTTGCAATTATTTATACTAACTTATCTCACGAGTTCTTGTTGAGTTTTGTGTGGATGAAGTTTCGAGAATTAGGGTAACCGTGATATAAAAGGTATTAAGATGACACAAGATCTCAAGCTTGGGGATGCCCAAGGCATCCCATAATAATATTTCAAGAAGTCTCAAGCATCTAAGCTTGGGGATGCCCTGGTTGGCATCCCAACTTTCTTCTTCAACAATGATCGGTCAGTTTTGGTCGAGCCTAAGTTTTTGCTTCTTCACATGATATGTGTTATCCTTGGAGTGTCATTTTATTTTGTTTTTCTTGCTGTTTGAATCAAATACTTAAGATTTATGTTCTTCTAAATGAGAGAGAGAGTCGTCACATAGCTACTTAATTATTTGACTACTCATTGATCTTCACTTATATCTTTTTGTAGTAGTTCGTCATTTACTCTCGTGCTTTAGTTATATCCTATGAGTAAATGGTTGAATGAATTGAATATAATAAATTTGAAATTATATATGTTTCATATGCTTATCCCATGGGGAGTAATGATTTCACATATAAGAAGTATAAGTGGTAAAATTTATTGAAAGTTATCAAACACAACATTGGTCACTTGAACAATTCATGAAAGAACATTGAAGGAAGAGAGGTTCCACATATAAATATTATCTTGGACATCTTCTATGATTGTGAGCCCCATTAACTATTTTCAAACTCGAGAAAATTAGTTGAAGTTGGACAAGGAAGACAACGTAATGAGTTATGTTTGGGTACATTTCTATGGAAGTTATATTGTCATGGATCCTCCAACATGTGGTGATTGCTTAGGATCTTTTGCTAGCCTTCACCTGTACTAAGAGGGAATACTTCTTGTGCAACCAAGTTTCTTCCATATGAGTCCACCATACCTACCTATATGCGGTATTTACCTGCCGTTCCAAGTAAATTTGATGTGCCAAACTCCAAATCTTCAAATAATAATCTGTTTTGTATGCCCAAATCGCTCATGAAGTGACTTATTCTCACGATGAGTGTTCATTTGCTTTTCATTCACGGGAGTGGCTGGTACTTGGGATGCCCAGTACTATGATCAAAATCAAAATCAAAATATAATAATGAAACAAAACTCCCCTGGATCATTGTTGGCGTGGAGGGTACGCGAGGATTCGGCTAGCCATGGCTTGTGTTTGTTGGTGGAGGGGGGGTAAAAACTTTACCTTTATGTTTGGAAACCGCCTATAATGTGTCTAGCATGGATGATATTGGGAACTCTTGTCGGATTTCGGGTTCCGGCAGACCCTTAAGGTTCGAACTCTGGGGTGCGCGCGGAGATCTCTCCCCTACCGATCTACGTCCGATCTCCTCGTGTGATCTAAGCTGGAAACGACGAACAACACAAGGGACACAAGAGTTATACTGGTCCGGGCCACTGTTGTGGTGTAATACCCTACTCCAGTGTGTGGTGTGGTGGATTGCCTCAGGGGCTGATGACGAACAGTACAGGGGAAGAACAGCCTCGCGAGAGGTGTTCTTGAACTGATGCGATGAACTGTTTGGTTGAGTTCGATCGCCTCTCTCTCTCTCTCTCTCCTTGGGCTCTCTCCGATCTGGTCAGATGCCTCTACTCTGTGGTGGCTAGCTCTATTTATAGAGGCCCTGGGCCTCTCCCCAAATAATGAGCGGGAAGGGCACCAACAATTGGCCATTTCGAAGGGGAACATCTAGTACAAGTTATCCTGACCAAAGGTGGTCTTCGGCTGCCAAAAGCACTGGTGATGACGCCGTCTTGGGCTCCACGGTGACCTCCGTCCTGCTGCCCTGCTGGTCTTGGTCTCGTTGCACCGGAATGGTAACATTTGCCCGGTGCCTTGTCCTATGCTTGCCTCCTTTGCACCGAAGGGGAAACAAGGACACTGTGCAGGCCGGTGCCCGCCTGGTCTCGATCGTCATGGCTTGCATCACGGGCTCCTCGCAAGGTGCCCCTGCCTTGATCTCTCCGCCTCCTCACGAGCCTGCCTGATGAGGCCGCCCCTGGGGAAGCTTCCTGTCGTCCGCCCCGCGAGGCTTGGCCCTCGCGAGGGTCTTGAGCTTGAGCTAATGAAGCTGGGCCGCACTGGGCCCCCACTCGAGCCACGCCGCAGGCAGGCAAGTCTGGGGACCCCCGTTCCCAGAACACCGACAGTAGCCCCCGGGCCCAAGGCGCGCTCGGGCTTGGCCTAGCAGGGAAGCGAAGGGGCAAGCCCGAAGCACCGCGGGCCCTAACAGCCTGCGGCCTTGGGCGCCGCGTGGCGATTGATTGGATGGGGGCGTCTGCGCTTCCCACGATGCCTCGGCAACTGCATGACTTGACAAGTCCCTGCATGCAGAGAAACGGGTCATGATTACCTGCGATCGTGGTGCTCGGCGATTGGCCTTCTCCGGCTATAAGTACGGGACTGCGTGAGCCCCTTCAGTCCATCCCTTCCTGCTACTCCTTTTCTTCTTCTTCCTCGTCCTTGCTTCTCCTTACGCCAATGGCACCAATCCGCCGGTTTTCTGCAGAAGAGAAGGGAAAGCCCCCCCGAGAGGGTCCTGATCCTCTTCCGTCGAAGAAACGGCTGGTCCTCAACCGCCGAGACAAGGGTGCTTGGCATGAGGCGTCGAGGCCTTGGTACGAGCGGCCGCCGCCTGGGTTTCTGCTGCCCTTGTACGCCCGCGTCGTGGGTCCTGGGGGAGAGGGCGTCGAGTGACACCGACGGTGCCGCCGTCGACACCGGCGAGTCACGGTGGTGCGCGTCGTTCCTCCTGGAGTCCACGCCGAGGGATCCTCTTGCAAGCTCGTGCTTCACGCTGCCATGCCTCCAAGCTCTTGGATCCGCCTTCCTCCCTCCTTCGCCTTCGATATGCCGCCGAGCGGGTCTCTGGAGCTCTGGCTGCAGCACGCCGACCGCAGCACCCTTGCGACCGGAGCGGAGGTCGCGGTCATCGCTCCGGGCAAGGTCTTCATGACCCGGGGTTGGGGCGAGATCGCCCAGGTCTGCCGGACGAACGGTGCTCTCGTAATTCATCTCGAATACGATGGCGCCTCCCTGATGTTCTTCAAGGTCTTCGATGCTGAAGGATGCCGGCTGGAGTGCTGCCCCAAGGAAATCGGCAGGGGCAACGAACTGGCGAGGACCTGGCCCGCCCATCGGCCCTCCAGCAGCTCCTCAGGCAGCAGCGGAGGAGCTGGGGAATCCAGCGGCTCCCCCGAGCTTCTCGCGACTCTGGAGACGAGCGACGACAGCTACGAGCCTCCGAGCTTGCGCCATGCTCGGAGTAGGGCAACTGCATCGGGCCGCCGACGCCACTGATCTGGATGGGGTTGGCGCCGGCGCCGGGTAGTCCACTGTTGATGATGGCGTCCCCTGCGGAGGCGCGGGCAATTAGCTTTCCTTAGGATTAGCACCTTTTGTTCCCTGCGAGGAATCGAAGCAACACCCCGCGGGGGCATGTAAGGCGCCTGCCATGTCTTTTGTGAACATTATATCCTAATATGAATCGATGCGAGATGCTTGTCCTGCCTCGGCTTGGCTCCCCCTTTCTGTCCTCACGAGGACTTAGCGCTCTACGCTGACAGGTCCTAGTCCCCAGGCAGGCTTCAGCCGTCGCTGGTATGCCAGGTCGCGATGTCATGGTCAAGGCCAGGAGGTGAGCGGCCCGAGGTCCAGTAAGAGCCCTCGAGTCGCGATGCTCGGGAGGTCCCCTTTAGCGCTCGAGCAGCCCTCGCTGGGCGAGAAAGGAAGGCAATGTCGTCGTGACAGAGCTGCACTGGGCGAGGGTTTGGCGCTGCGTTGGTCCAGCTCCTGTAAGGGTTTGAGTTTGGAGTAGCTCTTTGACGAGGCGCCTGGCCCGAGTGGCGGCAGCCAGGGCACTGCTGGGTTAGGTCCTCGTGAGCTTCTTCCCACTCCCCCGCACTTTCCTTAATGCTCTACGTCCTCAGGTCCCGTCCCTCGAGCGAGCTCAGCCGCCGCTGGTATGTTAGGTCACGATGCCGTGGGTCAAGGCCAGGGGGTGAGGGCTGGAAAGCCAGTAGGAGCCCATGAGTCGCGATGCTCAGGCGCCCCCCTTTTAACGTGCAAGCGGTCCGTGCAGGAGAGAGGGAGAGATAGCACGCGACGTCCCCAACGTTGCTCCTGGAGTGGGTCCTGCACACCAATCATAAGGAGAAACAAGACCTGTCACTACGGTTGCCAGCCAATCATTAGTCGCTTCGAGGGAGTGATTGGGGCACTAAGGGCCTGGTGAGGTGGCGCCTTGCGGGGCTGCCGCGCCAAGAGCTCGACCACTCAGATTTATCAGCGTTGCAGGGACGGACCCGTACGCAAATGTCGTGCCAGAGCAAGCGGCTCCATAGGTAGGCGTCAATCGAGCAGGCGATTAGGTCGGGTATGTTAAGCACGCAGGAGGAAATTCATTTCAGGTAGATGCAGGAAAAGCAAACGCCGTTGGGCCAAGCCCGAGCAGCTTGGGGATGATGCAGCCCGAGGGGCGCCCCCAACAAGGTAGGTAAAGAGCATAAGCAAAACAGATACATGAAGCGGGGACGGACCCACATGGCCTTGGAATGATGCGGCCCTGTGGGCGCTCCCAGCTAAAAATGGAACTTTGAAAGATGTCACCTGGTGCCGTTGAAGATGAAGCGATGTTGAAGAAGCGGGCGGTGCACGGTGGAGACGTCGACCCTCATGAGCCCCCAGGCCCAGGAGCCTCGGGAGGCTCCGGGGGCACGGGTAGGTCTTCGAGGGCCATCTCCACCTCCGCCAGGACTGCACAATGCCTGACCTCCTGAGCCTCCAGAATGCTCCCCAGCAAGCGTTGATGAGCGGCGACCGCGTTCGACAGGCCGAAAGGCATGCGAACATAGTTGTGAGGTGGTCCCTCGCAGCGCCCCACGCGCGAAGGCCAGAGGCGCTCCTGATACCCGGCTCGGTTGAGCCCTGGCACGTCGATGCAGACGCGCAGCCCACCATCCTCGCCTGGATATGGGGCTATGGCGGGCAAGCGGTGGCTGCCGCGCATGACTCTCGACTCCTGTAGCTCCTAGGTGTTTCTTGCGATGAACTCCTAAGGGTTTGGTCTTCCTTGCCTCATACCTTCCTGAGGGAAACATGCCTAGAAGCACCCCTCCAAGTGGTGCCTGAGCGCCTCCCTCGCGACCTTGGCAAGGTCGGTGGCTCTCCAAGAAAGAGCCCCCGAGCCCTGCCTAAGGAGGGCGCCGGGCGCGCCTTCCTATGCGATAGAGGGTGGCGCTCCCTGACCGGGCGCAAGTCCTGACGCAACACCTCCGGAGGCGCCTGCCTCCTTATGGCTTGGGCGAGGCGAAGCCTTCTTCTTCTTAAGGGTCGCCTCGGGAAGTCTTCCGCTCCTGTGATCTCAGTCTTCGATTGCTGCGGCTTGGAACACGCGCTCAAGTGAACACACTGCGTCCCTTTCTTCACAGGGCACGGTGATGACTCCACCGCTTCCCGGCATCTTGAGGACATTGTAACCATGGTGAGTCACTGCCATGAACTTGGCTAGGGCTGGGTACCCGAGGATGGCATTGTACGGCAGGCGAATGTGGGCGACGTCGAAGTTGATGAGCTCGATGCGGTAGTTGTTGCGCTGCCCGAAGGTGACTGGAAGGCGAACCTGCCCTATTGGAACAGTGGAACCATCAGTGACACCTGAGAAAGGCTTGGTCAGCTAAAGCTGATCATACGGCACTTGGAGATTGTCGAACGTCTCGACGGACAGGATGTTGAGTCCTGCTCCGCCATCAATGAGGGTCCTGGTGACCTGCACATTGCTGATGACCGGGGAGCAAAGCATCGGGAGGACTCCGGCCGTTGCCGCTGTAAAACCCCGGATGTAACTTGCCATATTTGTACTCCAACTCTTGCCATTTTCGGCAGTGTGATATGATATTCCCTCCGTGGTTGGGTTTTCCTTCATTTTGCATTTTGTCCTTGTCATGCATTTCTTGTCATGTCATCATGTGCATCGCATTCGCATACGTGTTCGTCTTATGCATCCGAGCATTTTCCCCGTTGTCCGTTTTGCAATCCGGCGCTCCTA
The DNA here is from genome assembly GCA_032464435.1 of Aegilops umbellulata. NCBI lineage: Eukaryota > Viridiplantae > Streptophyta > Magnoliopsida > Poales > Poaceae > Aegilops > Aegilops umbellulata. The sequence goes on along the minus strand of CP136055.1, from coordinate 308,022,951 downwards.
TGTTCCCCGGCGTCCCCTTTTACCTTTTTCCGTGAGCGGGTATTAAACTTTCTCGGAATGGACCGAGGTTTGTCAAGCGGCCTTGGTATAGCACCGGTAGACCGCCTGTCAAGTTTCGGGTCATTCGGAGGTCGTTTGATACTCCAAGGGTTAACCGGGTAACCGTGAAAGCCTCTTTTGGGTTGCAGCCCAAAACCCCTCCAAAACAGCCCAATAACCCATCTAAGTCACTCACATGTCCATCGCCGTTCGATCACGATCGTGTGGGCGAAAACCGTGCTCAATTTGGAGCCTCCTAGCCCCTCCTACCTATAAATATACCCTCCTCCCGAAATTTGCGGATCATTCCTACCCTAACCCTAGCTCCTTTCTTCCTCCGCGCGCCGGACGCGTCCGCCAGCCGCCCCCGCGCCCAACCCGCTGCCGCCACGTCACCGCCGCCGTACCGCGCACCGCCGAGGCCTGCCAGGCCCGCTCCCGGCCCCCGCGGGCCCAGTCGCCGCCGCCCGCGCCTCCGGCTCGCCGCGCGACCGCGCCTCCTCCGCCGCCCCGCGCCTCGCCTCCCGCCGGCGCCGCCTCCGCCGCCCCCCGTCTCCTCCTCCGCCGTCCGCGCCCGCCGGCGTCGCACGCCGCCCGACTCCGCCGCCCTGCCCCGGCGCCGCTCCGCCGTCCCCCGTCGCCGCCCCGGCCAGATCCGGCCGCGGGAAGGCCGGATCCGGCCCGGAGAAGCTCCGGCCGCCGCCTCCTCATCGTCTCCGGCGAGATCCCAGCCGCCTCGATTTCCGCGCCCGGGTCAACTCTCAGATCCGGAGGTTGATTTTTCCCTAAGTCCCGAAATATTGTATCATAATTGTTGCATGTTCATCGCATCATTACTTTTCACCCATGGCTCCGTTTTGGGCATTTAGCATATCGAATTGTTCGTATCGATGAGTATATCATTTCATCTCATTGCATCATTTTCATTTGAGCTCATCTTGATGCCCGAAATGTTGTTGGAAGAGGGCTATGTGATGTTAGTTTCAAATCTGTTTCAGTAGATACACTTTTGTCATTTTTGCCATGATTGATGTGTGCATCCTATGAACTGTAGTCCTACATGTGTTTTGTAATATGCCATGCCATCCTTACAGGGGTGTATGCCCTGTATTTTTGTGATCTTTGTGGTGACTAGCACAAGCATGCAAACTAGGGTACATATTGTTGCTGATTTCAGGGACTTAGTAATTTCACTGTCATTCCCTGCTGTTATTTTTATGCCATGTGTTCATGTTATTTCAGAGAGATCTATGCCTCTTTTGAGCATGATCAGTAAGGTTGTTTTGAACATATGGATTTTCTCTATCCATCCATGCCTTTTTTTGTAATTATGGAGTGACATAGCTTGGGTCAATCGAGCTCTACTTTTGCTATAAGATATTACTGGCAGATTGTTTACATGTTATTCGATTTTGCCAAGCTTGTTGTAGTTGATCCTTGCATGATATGATGTTATTCTTGCCATGTATAGCTTCTATGCCATGTCTTCTTGGTGGGTGTATGCTTATTTTATCTTGCAATGCTCTGTAGTGAGTGCATCGAGCTCGTAAACATGCCTACTTGTTATCTGTTTTTGACATGTCCAGTTTTCTGCTGTCTGAAAACTGTAACGAAACTTGCTTAATTGACATGGGTTTTATTATATTTTCTGGTCCTTTTGGCTCATGGTCAGTAAGGGACTTCTGTTCTATGGTTTGAATAGATTCATGCCATGCCTTGTTTTGCTATATTGTGTTCCTGTAGCAGATTGTTTCCTTGCTCTAAACATGTCATCCTGATGTAATTTCTGGCATGATAGTATTTTCACAAGTCTGTGAACCTGTTATCTTTTGCACTTTTGCCATGCTTGTTTGAGCCTGTTATGGTGTGATTTAGCCATAGCTCAGTGTTCACCTTTTGTCAAGCATCTTGAGTAGTTCACTGCCGTATGCTTTGCTGATATGTTTGGATGCAGTAGCTTAATTTCTTGTTGCATGCTAAGTGGCATCATGCTGTTAAACGCAGAATCTTGTCATTCTTGTTTTGCTTGTCATTTGCAAACCGTGCATCCGATTCCGGTGATCTTTATATCGATTTCAACCGAAATCACCTCACCTTTCCAGTGGCATACTTGGTTTGCCAAGAATATGCCTTGTTCATCTTTCTCCTTCCGGAGCACGCATATGCATTGCATACCACATCTCGCATATCATGCCATGTTTTGCATCATGTTGATTGCGCATTGCATCGTGGTTGATAGTTGTTCCTTTGCTTGTGTTCTTGTTTTGGGTAGAGCCGGGAGACGAGTACGTGAATGAGGAACCTGTTGAGAACACTTACGAGGATCAAGCTTTCGACAACTCTGAGAACCTTGCAGGCAAGATGACCATACCCTCGAAATCACTTCTATCTTTGCTTGCTAGATGCTCGCTCTTTTGCTATGCCTATGGTGTGATACCTACCACTTTCTATATCATGCCACCCATATTGCCATGTCAAACCTCTAACCATCCTTTCCTAGCAAACCGTTGATTGGCTATGTTACCGCTTTGCTCAGCCCCTCTTATAGCGTTGCTAGTTGCAGGTGAAGATGAAGTTTGTTCCTTGTTGGAACATGTTAATTTTGGGTTATCACAATATCTCTTATTTTAATTAATGCATCTATATACTTGATAGTTGTTCCTTATGCCTGGTGTTTTGTTCCACTCTTGCCACCCTAGTTTCCGTCATACCGGTGTTATGTTCCTTGATTTTGCGTTCCTTACACGGTTGGGTGATTTATGGGACCCCCTTGACAGTTCGCCTTGAATAAGACTCCTCCAGCAAGGCCCAACTTTGGTTTTACCATTTGCCACCTAAGCCTTTTTCCCCTGGGTTTTCGCGAGCCCGAGGGTCATCTTTATTTTAACCCCCGGGCCAGTGCTCCTTCGAGTGTTGGTCCAAACTGTCAGCCGCCGGTGGCCGCCAGGGGCAACTCTGGACTGGCCTACCGGAAGTTTGGACAATCTGGATGTGCCCTGAGACCGAGATATGTGCAGCTCCTATCAGGATTTGTTGGCACAATCGGGCGGCTTTGCTGGACTTGTTTTATTACTGTCGAAATGTCTTGTAGTCCGGGATTCCGAGACTGATCGGGTCTTCCCGGTAGAAGGAATATCCTTCGTTGACCGTGAGAGCTTATAATGGGCTAAGTTGGGACACCCCTGCAGGGTATTATCTTTCGAAAGCCGTGCCCGCGGTTATGAGGCAGATGGGAATTTGTTAATACCCGGTTGTAGAAAACCCGAAATTGATCTCAATTAAAATACATCAACCGCGTGTGTAACCGTGATGGTCTCTTCTCGGCGGAGTCCGGGAAGTGAACACGGTGTTGGAGTTATGTCTGACGTAGGTTGTTCTAGGATCACTTCTTGATCACTTCTAGCTTCACGTCCGTGCTTTGCTTCTCTTCTCGCTCTCTTTTGCGTTGTTAGCCACCATATATGCTAGTCGCTTGCTGCAGCTCCACCTCACAACCCTATCCTACCTTTAAGCTTAAATAGTCTTGATCTCGCGGGTGTGAGATTGCTGAGTCCCCGTGACTCACAGATTCTACCAAAACAGTTGCAGGTGCCAACGATGCCAGTGCAGATGACGCAACCGAGCTCACGTGGGAATTCGACGAGGAACGTGGTCGTTACTACGTGTCTTTTCCTGATGATCAGTAGTGGAGCCCAGTTGGGACGATCGGGGATCTGTGTAGCATTTGGGGTAGTCTTCTTTCATTTTGGTTCCGTAGTCGGACCTTGAGTGTAATCTGGATGATGAATGTTTATTTATGTATTGTGTTAAGTGGCGACTGTAAGCCAACTATGTATCTCTTTCCCTTATGTATTACATGGGTTGTGTGAAGATTACCTCACTTGCGACATTGCTTTCAATGCGGTTATGCCTCTAAGTCGTGCTTCGACACGTGGGAGTTATAGCCGCATCGAGGGCGTTACAGCCGCGCACTTGAGCTGATCCGCTGAGCTGAATGTGATAGCGCACGCGGACCACCTGAAAGGGTGCGTGGCCTCTAGCTTGGGGAGGAATGCATTAACCTCGCGAGCAAACTGCTTAAAGATGCGATGTGAGGCTGGGGCCTGTGCGCCAGCCAAGATTCAAGCGATTGCGCGTGGCTCCTGGAAGCCCCCAGCCCCCTCGTCCTGATGTTGGTCTTCATTCCTCCTTGGCGGTGGCGGCAGAGGAGGGAGGCCTGCATTGCCGTGTGGACGATCCTCACGAGGCTGATCCCTCCAGCCTCCCTCGCGAGGCTAGTCCCGCCAGCGATCCTCGCGAGGCTAGTCCCGCCAGCGATCCTCGCGAGGCCGGTCACGCCATCCTTGGCGAGGGCCACGATCTTCCCATCGTCCGCCACCTCTTCCTCCTCCTCGGCCATAGCCCCTGTCATTGCGCTCGGCGCGTCGGCCGATGCGCCCATCTCGCACGGCCCTAAGCTCTTGGCATTCGTTGGTGTTGTGGGTGTGGAGGTCATGGTACACGCAGTATCGGCTGCCCTTAGATGACTCAGGTTGATCCCTGCCTTGCTTGGTGTCTGGTTCCGCCGCAAGCACGGCATCTCCCTTGCGCTTCACGTCCTTGGCCTTGGGCTTCTTCTCTTCTGGGTCAGCAATCGGAGCTCGAGGAGGGAGAGGCGGCCTTCCTCAGCCCTGGCGCACTTGGTCGCCAAGTTGAACAGCTCCAGGGATGTGCACAGGTCTTCATGGATTGCTAGCTCCTCCTTCATCTTGATGTCGCGCACGCCATCGGAGAAAGCTGAGATGATGGCTTCTTCAGTCACCCTGGGGATCTTGAGGCGAGCGTTGCTGAAGCGCTGGATGTATTTCTGCAGGGTTTCCGCTTGCTGTTGCTTGATGCGGCGCAGGTCGCTCATGGCCAGGGGCCGGTTGCGAGTGCCCTGGAAGTTGGCGATGAAGCGGGTGCGCATCTCGTCCCAGGAGGAGATCATGCTGGGTGTCAGGTTCAGGAGCCAGGTGCGTGCGCCGTCCTTGAGCGCCATGGGAAACTAGTTCGCCATGACCTTTTCGTCTCCGTTGGCGGCTTCGATGCCCAGCTCGTAGAGCTGTAGGAATTCCACGGGGTCTATCATGCCATCATAGCGAGGGGGCAGGTCAGGCTTGAACTTGCCTGGCCATGTGACGCCGCGTAGCTCGGGGGTGAAGGCGCGGCACCCTGCTGTGGCCACCGGCCCCCTTTGCTGGTGTTGGGCCTGCTCCTGGTGATTACCACGCGCCGCCGCTTGGAGCAGCGCGGGGTCTTGGTGTGGAGGCGCAGGGACGCGATCTTGGCGTGCCGGCGCTGGGAGCGCGCGAGCACCTTCTTGGGGACGAGGGATCTCATGGCAGCTCCCTTCTTGCCGCGCAGGCGCCGGACGTGGAGGGTCTCGCCCTGGGGCTGCGCGCCTTGGAGCCAGGGCGCCTTCTTTGGAAGGAGGTGGTGGAGGCGCCTCCTGATCCTCGCCCCCTGCACGGAATGGAGGGCGAAGCAGCAAGAGGGACGATAAGGGCACTGACGAGCTCGGTGATGCGGGCGAGCCAGTCCTCGTAGAGGTCGTCGATGGGGCGGTAGTGCAAGAGCTCTCTTGCCAGGAGCAGCGCGGCGTGTTCGTCCGTGGGGGCGCTACGGGCGTGGGACAACGAACCAGGTGGAGTCAGCGACGGGGTGGCGGTGCGGCCATCCCGCCGCACCGAAGGATGCTAAGACGAGACCTGCTGCTCGTTCCCCGCCGGGCCGGTGGCGGCGTTGGCAGCAGGTGACGGGGAACCACGGGAACGTTCGCCGACGGGCGCCGTCTGGGCGACGCGGGTGGCGAGAGCAGCCCGGCGCTCGGCTCGAGCCCGACGAGCGTCAGCCATGGACACGACGGAAGATCGCACGCGAGTAGCGGAAGAAAGATTCAGGAGCACCCCTACCAGGCGCGCCAAATGTTATATTTCGGGTTCCGGCAGACCCTTAAGGTTCGAACTCTGGGGTGCGCGCGGAGATCTCTCCCCTACCAATCTACGTCCGATCTCCTCGTGTGATCTAAGCTGGAAACGACGAACAACACAAGGGACACAAGATTTATACTGGTTCGGGCCACCGTTGTGGTGTAATACCCTACTACAGTGTGTGGTGTGGTGGATTGCCTCCGGGGCTGATGATGAACAGTACAGGGGAAGAACAGCCTCGCGAGAGGTGTTCTTGAATTGATGCGATGAACTGTTTCGGTGAGTTCGATCGCCTCTCTCTCTCTCTCTCTCTCTCTCTTCTTGGGCTCTCTCCGATCTGGTCAGATGCCTCTACTCTGTGGTGGCTAGCTCTTTTTACAGAGGCCCTGGGCCTCTCCCCAAATAATGAGCGGGAAGGGCGCCAACAATTGGCCATTTTGAAGGGGAACATCTAGTACAAGTTATTCTGACCAAAGGTGGTCTTCGGCTGCCAAAAGCACTGGTGATAACGCCGTCTTGGGCTCCACGGTGACCTCAATCCTGCTGCCCTGCTGGTCTTGGTCTCGTTGCACCGGAATGGTAACCTTTGCCCGATGCCTTGGCCTGTGCTTGCCCCCTTTGCACCGAAGGGGAAACAAGGACACTGTGCAGGCCGGGGCCCGCCTGGTCTCGATCGTCATGGCTTGCGCCACGGGCTCCTCGCAAGGTGCCCCTGGCTTGATCTCTCCGCCTCCTCGCGAGCCTGCCTGATGAGGCCGCCCCTGGGGAAGCTTCCTGTCGTTCACCCCGCGAGGCTTGGCCCCTCGCGAGGGTCTTGAGCTTGAGCTGATGAAGCTGGGCCGCACTGGGCCCCCACTCGAGCCATGTCGCAGGCCGCAGGCAGGCAAGTCTTGGGACCCCCGTTCCCAGAACACTAACAACTCTCGGTCGTTACGTTGACAATGAAAGCATACCTCTTAAAATTATATTCATCTCTGTTTTAAAAGCTTCGAGCTTTGGCATCTCTGCAAATCCCTGCTTCCCTCTGCGAAGGGCCTATCTTTTACTTTTATGCAAGAGCAGCAGTATTCCTTCTCATTTCAACTTCAATTATTCTCTACTTGGCAAGCACGATGTGGTGGGGAAAGATCCAAGCATATATGGCCATTCAAATATATTTGATCATGAATTATTATTGTTGACAATTATCTATATGATAAATAAGTTGGGAGGCCAAGCATTAAGCCCCTATCTTTCTCTGTGTTTGATGGATTCTATTTGTTTTAAAAATATGCTTTGAGTGTCAGCAATCATGATAGTTGAGTATGTGGAAATTACTAAATCAAAGCTCTTAAATATACCTTCCTGAAAATAAGATGAATTGCAATTGTTTGATGGTTGACAACATTGTTTGTTAGTTTTCAAGAAATTTGATGGTCTATGCTTTAACTTGTGGAGTGATTGTTACTTGATCATGAAAAGTTTTATGAGATGAGCTACTGTTTATGATTTATATTGATGCTAGAAAAAGTGATTGGAATTATCATTATCAAACTTGTCCACTTGCTAGCATTCACACTTCATAAATATTTATTTTATCATTTACCTATGCAAGGACGAGCAGGAATTAAGCTTGGGGATGCTGATACATCTCCAACGCATCTATAATATATGAAGTACTTGTGCCATGTTTGCAACAATTTTATATGGTTTTGGTATGATTTTATTAGAACTAACCTGGACTAACGTTGTTTTCAGCAGAACTACCATGGTGTCGTTTTCGGAATGGGCTGAAGATTTACGGTGATTTTTTATGGACCAAAAGAGACCCCTGAAGCACCGGAGCTGGGCCAGGAAGTGACCAAGGATGCCACAAGCCTGGGGGGCGCACCCCCCTAGCTTGTGGGACCCTCGGGCACCCCCTGATTTGTTTCCAATGCCAAAAATTCTTATAAATACGAAAACCCCCCAAAAAAGAACCCTAGATTGGATGTTCCGCCGCCGCAAGCCTATGTAGCCACGAAAACCAATCGGAAGCTTGTTCCGGCATCCTACCGGAGGGGGAAATCATCACCGAATGGCATCTTCATCATCCCTGCAGTCTCCATGACGAGGAGGGGGTAGTTCACCCTCGGGCTGAGGGTATGTAACAGTAGCTATGTGGTTGATCTCTCTCTCTCTCTCTCTCTCTCTCTCTCTCTCTCTCGTGTTCTTGATTGGCACGATCTTGATGTACCGCTAGCTTTGTTACTATAGTTGGATCTTATGGTGTTCTTCCCCCTCTACCTTCTTATGATGAATTGATTCTTGCTCTTTGAGGTTTCATTATGTTGGATTGAGTATTGGATTTGAGAAATTTGATGTATGTGTTGCGACGGGATATCTGTGGTGATAATGGGATGTTCTGTTGATTCACTTGATGTATGTTTTGGCACTGAACTCGCGGATTCCCGAGGTGACATTGGGATGATCTATGCATAGGGGTTGATGCATGTTTTCGTCCTACGTTGTTCGCGATAGGAAATTTGGAGTGACTCTTTGTCGCACGTTGAGGGGTTGCCATATGATTTAATTATGTTATCATTGTTGAGAGACTTTGCACTAGTGAAAGTACGAACCCTAGGCCTTGTTTTCAAGCATTGCAATGACGTTTTTGCTCACTTTTACTAGTTGCTACCTTGCTGTTTTTATATTTTCAGATTACAAAAACCTATATCTACCATCCATACTACACTTTTATCACCATCTCTTCGTCGAACTAGTGCACCTATACAATTTACCATTGTATTAGGTGTGTTGGGGACACAAGAGACTCTTTGTTATTTGGTTGCAAGGTTGTTTTAGAGATACCATCTTCATCCTACGCCTCCCACGGATTGATAAACCTTAGGTCATCCACTTGAGGGAAAATTGCTAATGTCCTACAGAACTCTGCGCTTGGAGGCCCAACATGAGTCTACAAGAAGAAAGATTGCATAGTAGACATCAATGCTATGGTTGGGTTTTACCTTAATGATCTTTAGTAGTTGCGAATGCTTGCTAGAGTTCCAATCATAAGTGCATATGATCCAAGTAGAGAAAGTATGTTAGCTTATGCCTCTCCCTCATATAAAATTGCAATAATGATTACCGATCTAGTTATCGATTCCCTTGGGGGGGAATAACTTTCTTGTGACAAAAAGCTCTGTACTAAAACTAACTTAGTTGTTTCTTTATCTACACAACCCCTATCTTTTATTTACGTGTTCTTTATTATCTTGCAAACCTATCCCTTTACACCTACAAAGTACTTCTAGTTTCATACTTGTTCCAGGTAAATCGAACGTTAAGCGTGCGTAGAGTTGTATCGGTGGTCGATAGAACTTGAGGGAATATTTGTTCTACCTTTAGCTCCTCGTTGGGTTCGACACTCTTACTTATCGAGAAAGGCTACAAGTGATCCCCTATACTTGTGGGTTATCATGGAGCATGGTATAGTTGGTATTCCTGGGTCTCCTAGTTTCTTTGGTATTCCACCTTTAAATGTATAATTAGCAAGCTTCCGGTATCTTTCTTTTGTTAGTAACAATATCTTTCGTATACTTAGCATAAGGAGACATTTTCAAAATATTATTAAAACGTAAGCGCAAAAATACAGGTCTAACCATTTCAACAAAGCGCTTAAATTCTTCATCATCTTTATTCTTTGACGCATTAGGAGGAAAGGACATGGGTTTTTGAACCCACGGTTCCCTCTCTTTACCATGTTTCCTAGCAATGAAGTCTCTCTTATCATATCTTTTATTCTTAGGTTGTGGTCTATCAAGATCAACCACAGGTTCTATCTCCACATCATTATCATTGCTAGGTTCAGCATCAACATGAACATTATCATTATCTTTATTATTACTAGGTTCATGTTCATCACTAGATTGTGTTTCAGCATCAGAAATAGAAATGTCATTTGGATTCTCAGGTGTGTCTACAATAGGTTCACTAGAAGCATGCAAGGTCCTATCATCTTTCTTTTTATTTTTAGAAGGACTAGGTGCGTCCGTATTATTTGTTTGAGAGTCTTGCGCAATTCTCTTAGGATGGCCTTCAGGATACAAAGGTTCCTGAGTCATTTTACCACCCGTAGTTATAACTCTAACAGTATGATCATTCATCTCATTAAGAAAATCATTTTGTGCCTTGAGAACTTGGTCCACTTGATTTTTTATCATAGAAGCATGTTTACTAACACCCTTGAGACCACTGACAGTTCTAAACATATAGTCACTCAAGCGTTCAACCATATATGCATTTCGTTTCAATTTTCTACTAACATATGCATTGAAGTTTTCTTGTTTAACCATAAAGTTATCAAATTCATCCAAGCATGGACTAGCAGATTTATTATAAGGAATATCACCTTCATCAAATCTATAGAGGGAATTTACCTCTACTACCCGTGTCTGAAAGGATCGAGATGGACCTAGAGGGGGGGTGAATAGGTACAACTATAAATTTTAATTGTTACTTAGCAATTTTTAGGCAATAATGTGGAATATGAAAGTGAGCCTAACAATTAAGTGAAGTACTAAGAGCTAAGCAAGAACAAAAGTAGTAAGCAAGTAAACACAAGGTGATATAAGTAAGTGCAAGAGACAAGTAACCACAAGTAGAGAGTTAGGGTTAGGGATAACCGCAACTCCGGGAGACGAGGATGTATGCCAATGTTCACTTCCTTGGAGGGAAGCTACATCACCGTTAGAGAGGTGGATGTTACCACGAAGGCACACCAACGCCACGAAGGCTCACCCTATTCTCCCTTTGAGACAGCACCACGGAGGCGTTTCTCAACCACTAGTGGTAGACCTTGGGGTGGTCTCCAAACCATCACAAACTTTTCTGGGGGTAATCACACAGGTTGATTCCTCTCTGAAAGACTCCTACCGCCTAGGAGTCTCCAACCTCCAAGAGTAACAAGAATGATGGGGAAAAGCTCAAGACTTGCTCAAATCACGAATTCCTTTGGTGCAAAGATGGAGAAGGAGTGGATCTATCACTTGATCGAAGAACTTCTCTCAAATGCTCTCAAATCCCTTGGGGATCTAAGATTTGGTGTGGAGGAGTAGAGAGAGAGAGTGAAATGTGTTCTAGTGTTTGTTCAAAGTGAGTGGTCAACCCTCTCCCGTGGGAAGAAGGGCTATATATAGTGTGAGAACAAATATGGCCGTTGCAGTGTAAGTAAATGAGCAGGCCGGACATTCGGGCTAGGGGGCAGACATCCGGCCTGGCAAGCTACGAGGAACAGACTTGAAACAGAACAGAAAGACAGAGGGGCAGGACATCCGGGGGCCAAGCCTGGACATCCGGCGCAACAGGAAGGCCCGGACATCCGGCAGACAGCCGGACATCCGGCGCTATTAGGAACTAGTAACAGAACCTCGGCTGTTCCATGGTTAGCAGAGGTCGGACATCCGGGAGAGGGCCCGGACATCCGGCGTATCAGGAAGACCCGGACATCCGGGGTAAGCCCGGACATCCGGCGTGAAACCAGAAACCTTCTGGATATGAAGGAGGGTGAGCCCGGACATCCGGCATGAGGCCCGGACATCCAGCACTCCCGCAGAATAAACCAGAGAGGTGTGATAGATCAAACGAGACAAGTAGAGGAGATATCATGGCAAGAGCAAGTCTTTTGCTGACCCTATCGATCCCCTCTTAATAGTGCGGGATCCTATACTCAAGAAAACAAATGTGAAATCAATTTTTATGCTCCATCTCTTGAGTAAAATCACTTGTAAGCTCTTGATCCACACACATCGATGGACCGGGGACTAATACCTAAGATTTACTTGACAACCATTGTTAGTCCCCTACATGTGTATTGTCATCAACATCAAAACATGATGTAAGGGCATGATTGCTCTTTCAATCTCTCCCCTTTTGTTTGTTGATGACAACCATACATGTAGTATCATAGATGCAATAAATAATATTACTATTGACAACCATGAGAGCAAAAGTATAGAATAAGTTTATGATTCTATTTGCTTTAGCTCCCCCTCAATGTGTGCATGGAATGACTATGTTAAGAGGTACTCCTTTTGTAAAGTAGCATATGTAGCTAGATATAAATGTGAGATACATGCACATATGAAACCACAATAAACACCATAATAAAAAATAACTCATAGAGTTAAAAACATTTCATAACCACGAGATAGTCCAAGATAATTATCATAGTCTCACACGATCAAGTACCAAACTTAGGTAGCAACATAACAAGTTCGATAACACGAATAGACATCATAACATAGCATGACCTAAGATTACTACTGGGATACTACTTCTCCCCCTTTGACGGCAACAAGTAAAAAGGGGCGAAGAACTAAACGGACTCAATCACTCCTGGCAGATGTCATCATCATCATCATCAAAGGACTCAGGGAACTCATCACGAGATGGGAAGCCGAAGGTGGACGAGGATGGAGCCGCGGGAAGAGGATCATCATCACTGACGGGACTCCCACGGTCACGGAGGCGCTGTTTGAGCAGATTCTTGGAGATGACAAGGCGCTTCTGAACATCATGATTCTGCTGACAACTGAAAGTGATCGCCTTCATGATAGAAGACTGAGCCTTGCCTAAGAACGATGCAAGACGGCCACGAGGAGCGGTCGAGGAAGATGGAGCAGAGGAACCAGTTGGCGGATTCCCACCAGCAGACCTCCTAGGCTGAGTAGGAGCAGCAGTCTGGGCACTAGCCACCACACACATGTGAGGAGGAGGCGTCCAAATAGAGTGTACAACAGTCTTAACCACCTCAAAGGGAGCAGTGTGATCAATCAGTGCCTAAATAAATGGAGCATGAGGAAACTGGCGCGACTGTATGAAGCTACAAAGACGAATCTCATGCCAAATGAAATGGGCTGTGTCCAAAGGCAGAGTGGGTCCGTCAAGCATTCGAACCATCAAGGCAATACAGTAGTTGCGATCCCTTGAGAGATCTCCCTTCTTAGGATAGAGAGTGCGAAGTACACACAGATAAAGGATGAAGTAAGGAGCACGGAAGATGGATACCTCATTGGGAGGATATCCACGTTCCTCTTCAGTGAGCTGAGAGGGAGGCTTCACCAGAGGCAAGCAAGCATCAATCCCTTTGGGCTTATACTCTAGATCCATACTGTGAATGCAATGTCCAACTCCAGAGAGGCCCAAAATCTGAACAAACCGATCATAGGTGATGCTCGGTGTAGTGTCATCGGTCATCCATGTGGGAGTGTTGTCCGGACCAAAGAAAGAAGTGGCATAGAACTGAAGAATGGCAGGTTCATTCCAATCACACCTGAAGGTCATTGCAGGACCTAGGGTCATATCATCAATGATCTTGACCGGATTGTTAGGAAACATGGCCGGATGCTCGCGTAGGAATTGGAGATCCACATACTTGTGAGGAGCAAGACCTCAACCATGAACAAAACTGGAGTAGAGATCCTGCTGCATACAAGTCCGGAAACGAGGATCCTCAGCATCATCCACCATCTCATATTGATTGACATCCCGACGAAACGCAAGGTATTAACCCGCCCCTATAGTGGTGAAGTTGTGAGTGGGGCGATCCCCGCTGTCAGGAAGCTCCATGGAGATGCGACGGCCATGACCAACGGGCATTGCAGACCCATGAACTTGAGGCACCGGCGCCCTCCGAGTACCAGGCTTGGATTGTCCAACGGAATGTCTTGGTGCACAGTCATCCTCTTCCTCCCCAACATAGTCCGCATCATCTAGATCCGAGGCCGACGGACTAGTGGATGGTGCCCGCTTCTCCTTCTTGGTGGTGGTCTTCTTCTTCTTAGTCCGAGCATGCTCATCGGTGTCGGTTGAGCCTAGCCGGTGAACAACTGGAATGGATAGGTCTCGATGAGAAGAAGCCAACAAGTATGAACACGGATAAAAAATTTAAACAATGGGATGAACATTTTTGATCATGACCATAGAACAAGTCCAGTGGAGATAAAACATTGCAACATGTCCATGATTTAAATTGAGTAGCCGAGTACATAGAAAGATTTTTAGCCTTAGGCACGAGACACCAAAACTCTAGAGAGATATAGACGCTAAGATATGCATGAGAGAATGAAACCCTAAGATTTTTTGGTCACCAAAAGAGTAGAATGGAGGAGAGGTAGAATCCATACCCCGGGAAGAAGGCTCGGGCCGATTGGGACCGCAGTTCTTGGTCCGCGCCATGAGGAACCCCGGCGGTCACTCCCACAAAGCACTGGTCCCTCCCGAGGGATTCACACCACAACCCAAGAAATGGATTGGATAGAATTGTAGATTGGGAGGAGGAGAAGCCGTGAGCAGGAGATCGGGGCCGGAGCTCGGAGGAGAGGGTCGGGGCAGCACAGGAGTGACAGCCCGGCGGCGGTGGCTGTGAGGTGCGATGGGGAAGAGGAACGGAAGTGAATGGGGAAAACTGCCCCCAACTCTCGAGTCCCTCCCCTCTTATGTGTGGCTGCGGGTGACGGGCCGGACATTCGGGGCAAGGCCCGGATATCCAGCGAGCGGAGGTCAGAGAGCGGAGAAACAGGGGCCAACGGGCCGGACATCCGAGGATAAGCCCGGATATCCGACATGTGAGGGTCAGGCAGATGTAGGATCAGGGCCCGGATGTCCGGCTATAGCCCAGATGTCCGGCTATCGCAGTTTGAGTAACAGAAGGATTTGCTCCAGGGCCCGGATGTCCGGCAGAGGGGCCGGATGTCCGGCCACTGGACAACAAGTCCAGGCAAGGGAGAGATGTGGAAGGGGCCAACTAATATGATTTGATATAGACTCCGCCAAGGAGTTTTGAGGCCATACTAAGATGTAATAACAACCCAACCAAGATAAGTAACAAAAGGTTCACATAAGCAATGTACAAGCGGTGACCGAGGACACCATGTTTGAGTATATGTAACATAGTGCCGCAAAGATGTAGACTTTGGGCACATAGTCACGACTCCATCATGTTAAAGCACCATAGTTCGAGAACCATGATAACTTTGAGAGTGTTTGTTCGTTTTATGCATTATGTAGGGTGAGAATATTCATGAATTGAATGTCTCCCCCTAAATATATGCCTACATCAAGACAAGAAATTAAGTTCATGCATGAATGGGTACTGGATTTCACATAATGTTGTAAGCTCCAAGATACCAAGTTCACGCCTAAGTTGACAAAACCTTGCTTCGTCCAATGGCTTGGTGAAAATATCTGCAAGTTGCGTATCTGTGCCAACATGAGGAATGTCAATATCACCCTTCTCCACATGATCTCGGAAGAAATGATACCTAATATCAATATGCTTGGTGCGGGTATGATCTTTGGGATTCTCGACAATATTTATGGCACTTTCATTATCATAGAGAAGAGGCACATGTCTATAGGTGATACCGTAATCCTTCAAAGTTTTCCTCATCCGTAGTAATTGAGTTGCACAACTGGCGGTTGCAATGTATTCAACTTCTGTGGTAGAGAGGGCAATACAATTTTGTTTCTTTGAGGACCCACTTACCAAGGAGCGTCCAAGAAACTGACATGCACCGGAGGTGGACTTATGATCCACTTTGTCTCTAGCCCAATCCGCATCCGTGTACCCAATGAGATCAAACTTAGCATCCTTGGGGTACCATAGTCCCAACTTTGGGGTGTGAACAAGGTATCCAAGAATATGCTTAACCGCCTTATGATGACTTTCCCTAGGGAAAGCTTGAAATCTAGCACACATGCATATGCTAAACATGGTGTCTGGTCTAGATGCACAAAGATAAAGCAATGAACCGATCATAGAACGGTAAATAGATGGGTCCAACGGAATAACATTTGTGTCTTCAATGAGCGCAATTTTGGTTGGCATAGGTGTCTTACATGGACTAGCATCAGACATACCAAACTTCTCTAGGATATCCTTGAGGTATTTTGCTTGGGACAAGAAAATTCCTTCTTGAAATTATTGAATTTGAAATCCAAGGAAGAACTTCAAATCCGCATTGAGTGACATTTCAAAATTCTTGGTCATGGATGCTGTAAACTTCTTGCACAAATGAATGTTAGGAGAACAAAAAGTGATATCATCTACATAGATTTGGCATAAGATCAAATCACCCATGTCCCTCTTAGTAAAAAGAGTGGGATCGATCACCCCTCTCACAAAACCATCATCGAGTAAAAACTTCTTAAGATGATCATACCAAGCATGAGGTGCTTGTTTGAGGCCATACAAAGCCTTATGAAGTTTATACACATAGTCTTTGTGATCGGGATCAACGAACCCGGGTGGTTGTGATACATATACTTCTTCTTGTAGAGGACCGTTAAGGAAAGCACTCTTCACATCCATTTGATGTAATGTAAAACCATTGAAAGCAGCATAAGCAAGTAAGATGCGAATGGATTCAAGACGGGCAACGGGGGAAAAGGTCTCACCAAAGTACAAACCTTCAACTTGTGAGTACCCTTGTGCCACTAACCTTGCCTTGTTGCGGATGATTACACCATTCTCATCTTGCTTGTTCTTGAAAATCCACTTTGTTCCAATGACGTTGTGTTCCATAGTTGGCCTCTTGACTAATGACCACACTTGGTTGCGCTCAAAGTTGTTCAACTCTTGTTGCATAGCAACGAGCCAACCATTGTCCATTAATGCCTCTTGTACCTTGAGAGGCTCAACGCTAGACACAAACGAGAACTGAGCACAAAAGTTGTTCAATTGTTTATGAGTGACTCTACCTTCTGATATGCCCGTGAGAATTTTTTCAACATCAACACGACTGGCCACTCGAGGCATGATGGAGGTTAAGGTTTCACAAGGTTCAACTTCATGTCTGTCATCCACGTCCTCAACATATGGATCATTAATGTGTGGTGGAAAATATTCTTCTTCTTCTTCTTCTTGCATTTGTTGAGGTTCATTGTCCATGATTGCACTTTCTTGTTCTTGCCCTTGAGGATGATCTTGTTCTTGATGATTATCATGGAGAGGAACTTGATCATCATCTTGAACTTGGACTACGAGGATTGGTTGAGTAATAGGAGCTTGTGGTGGTACGGATGTTGAAGTAGTTTGATGATGTGTGAAGCTTCCATCTTATTCTTCATCATCATGAGGTTCTTGTTCCATTGGAAGAAGTGCACCAACGGCCATGGTCAAGATATCTTGAGAAGAATCTTCTTCACCTACATCACTTAGATCAACTTGCTCCCCATGGGAGCCATTAAATTCATCAAACATCACGTCACAAGTTTCTATAACACATCCATTGGATTTGTTATAGACTCTATAGGCGTGAGAGTTTGATCCATATCCAACAAATATGCCCTCAATTGTTTTAGACTGAAATTTTCCTAAGTGCTCTCTTTCGAGAAATCAACCGTGTAAAGGTTGCCATCCAACTCTCCAACAAAGGCCGCTTCGAGAGTATCTCTCTTAAAAACTTTCACATCTGTTAGTCCAAATAGTGTATCATAACCAACAGAAGCCAATTGACGAACAGAAAGCAAATGATATTTAAGGGATTGGACAAGCATGACATTTGCAAGAGACATGTCATTTGTGATAGCCACCTTACCCAACCTGAGTACCTGTCCTTTTGGTCCTCCACCAAACATAATGCTCATAAGTGGTTGAATAGCTTCCTTGAAATCGTAGAGCAATTTGCTATCTCCGGTCATATGATTGGTACATCCACTATCAATCACCCATTTTACTCCACCGGATAAGGCAACCTATACACAATTAATACTTGGTTAGAGGCACCCATTTTGCAATGGGACCTCTCAAGTTAGTCACAAGGGTCTGAGGGACCCAAATAGCATAAAACCGAAATGCATTTCGAGGACCAAAAAACTTTGCATAAACTTCTCCATCCTTAGTCTTACGAAGTACATAGGATGGAGGAACTCTTTTGGCTTGTTGAGAGTGGGAATGCCCCTTGTGGCCTTCCCAGTAACAACCTTACCTTTCTTCTTGTGCCCTTCTCGTACAAAAGTTTCTTTTAGAGGGGTGGTGCACTTTTGAGAGGACGTCTTCTTCTTGCTTGTGCTTGGGTCAAACCTAAGTCCCTCTTTGGCAAACACTTCATTGTGTTGTCTCAACACCTCATTAAGGTTCTTTTGCCCTTGAGCACATGTCATGAGCCCTTTCTCGATTTGAGCCTTGAGAAAATGATTCTCCTTAAGAATAGATGCTAGATCACTACTAGAGTTAGTAGAACAAGCATCAACATTGATAATAGGAGAAGAGTAAGCCTTGGCTAGAGTTTCAAGATAAGTAAGCTTGAGTGTCTCAAAACTCTTTGTAAGAAGGGTGAGCTCTTCTTCCTTAGTCTTGAGGGACACAGATAGGAGCTCACAATCCTTAGAGAGAGAAGCATTAGACTTCTCAAGCTTACTTTTATCATTCATCAACTCTTCGCAAGAGTCAATAGCCTTTTTCAAGGAGGCAAGATCTTTAGTATGAACATCAACGTTTGCACCAATTTTTAAGCATAGTTCATCATTTCGTGCTTCCTCATATTGGACTTTCTGCTCAAGGATTTCATATTTTTTTCTTTTCCTCGGTGACGAGGGTTTCGAGTTTCTTAATAGAAATGGTGTGCTTACTCACCATCTCCATAAGCATACGAAACATAGTGAGCTTATTTCCTTTAAGTGAGCACATGAACTTATTTAGTTTAGCAAGCATAGGATCATTTACATCATCATCCTCATAACTATCCTCCGCATCAAGATACTCATCACTAAGAGTAGGAGGAGTGAAAAGAGAGGGTTTGATCGTGGGGTTACCTTGACCTTGTCACGAGAGTGTTGATCATCTCCATCTTCTACCACGGCCTTTGCCATGAGGCACTTGTGAGTGTTTCCCTTGTAGTCCTTCATGTAGTTGTAGGTGACAACATCACCACTCTTGTTGACTAGCCTCAATGTGTTTTGAGAATGTTGAGCAACTCCGGCAACACCACTAACATCATCCGGATCGGATTCTTCTTGAGCAACCATTGCTTTCCCATCTCTATTCTTGAGCTTGGAGTTCAAAGGATTTGGCAAGGGAAAGGTCTTGGGAAATCTTGGTTTATCCTCTCTCTTCTCATAAGGGCACTCGTTGGAGAAGTGGTTGGTTTCTTCACAGTTGTAGCACTTTCTTACTTTCTTCTTTTGAAATCTTCCCTTGAATTTTCCCACGCTAAACTTCTTGACAAAAAGAGCCATGTCTTCATATGAAGGGCCCTCGTCGGATTAAACCTCATCACTATCTTCATCATCATCTTCTTCTTCTTCTTCACTTTGCTCATCTTCACATACATGCTTGGCCTTCAATGCAAGATTGATCTTTGATGTTGGAGTACCATGCATGGCAAGATGTTTTGTAGCATTTGCCTTCGACTCTTCAAATAGTTGGAAAGTGGATATGATGTCATCTCTGGTCATTTCCTTGAAGACATGGTGTTGTCTTATGTCCCACACCATTTGATGGTGATATGGGCAAGAGCATGAAGCAACTTGTCCACAAGGAACCGCTTAGTCATGTTGAATCCATCTTGTGTCTTTTCACACTCACACGACTCAATGTCAGCAGTGAGAGTCATGAGACGCTCAAGGAGTTGATTGGGAGTTTCACCTTTCTCCATCCAAAAGTTTTGCAGTTGCCCCTTGGAAATTTCATATTGAGCACTCCGGAGGGTGGAGGTACCGGTCTTGGATCTTATGATACTTTCCCATAGTTCCTTGGCACTTGTGATGTGTATGAAAGGTCTCCTTTGCTTTTCAAGCATACCTCTCCTTATACACATGGTTGCGGTATCATTGAGATTCTTGTCATAAATTTCTCTTGGTGTAGGATTCTTTGGATCAACCACATGGTAACCATACTCCAAGATCTCCAGCATCTCATCATTTCCATATCGAAGATGATCCTGCATAGCAACTCTCCACAAGGCAAAATCGGAAGTGGCATCAAGTAAAGGAGGTTTGCCTTGAGGGTTATATTTTGGTTTCTCAACTTGGGGTCTTGCATAAAGCCAAGAAACACTGGAGTGTTCATTGCTAGGAGGTTGTTGACCAAGTGACGGAGTAGGCACAGTTGGCCTCGAACCCGCACCACCCGAAAGTGGTGCAAGCACCGTGGACAACGTGGCTATTTTCATTTGGACCAAGGCCTCAAGCGAAGCATCATGCTCCTCTTTTTGCTTAGCAAGGGCCCGTTCCAGATCCTCAGAAGTAAAGGACTTAACTTCTAACGAAGCGCCGCCTTTATCCTTCGGACCTGCAACACGGGGAGTCCCATCGGGGTTCATTTCGCTCTAGGGCGGTTAAGCCACAAGAATAGAGCACGAGGCTCCGATACCAATTGAAAGGATCGAGATGGACCTAGAGGGGGCGTAAATAGGTACAACTATAAATTTTAATTGTTACTTAGCAATTTTTAGGCAATAATGCGGAATATGAAAGTGAGCCTAACAATTGCAAGTGAAGTACTAAGAGCTAAGCAAGAACAAAAGTAGTAAGCAAGTAAACACAAGGTGATATAAGTAAGTGCAAGAGACAAGTAACCACAAGTAGAGAGTTAGGTTTAGGGATAACCGCAACTCCGGGAGATGAGGATGTATGCCGACGTTCACTTCCTTGGAGGGAAGCTACGTCACTGTTAGAGAGGTGGATGTTACCACTAAGGCACACCAACGCCACAAAGGCTCACCCTATTCTCCCTTTGAGACAGCGCCACGGAGGCATTTCTCAACCACTAGTGGTAGACCTTGGGGTGGTCTCCAAACCCTCACAAACTTTTCCGGGGGTAATCACAAAGGTTGATTCCTCTCCGAAAGACTCCTACCGCCTAGGAGTCTCCAACCTCCAAGAGTAACAAGAACGATGGGGAAAAGCTCAAGACTTGCTCAAATCACGAATTCCTTTGGTGCAAAGAAGAATAAGGAGTAGATCTATCACTTGATTGGAGAACTTCTCTCAAATGCTCTCAAATCCCTTGGGGATCTAAGATTTGGTGTGGAGGAGTAGAGAGAGAGTGAAATGTGTTCTAGGGTTTGTTCAAAGTGAGTGGTCAACCCTCTCCCGTGGGGAAGAAGGGCTATATATAGTGTGAGAACAAATATGGCCGTTGCAGTGTAAGTAAATGAGCAGGCCGGACATTCGGGCTAGGGGCCAGACATCCGGCCTGGCAAGCTACGAGGAACAGACTTGAAACAGAACAGAAAGACAGAGGGGCCGGACATCCGGGGGCCAAGCCCGGACATCCGGCGCAACAGGAAGGCCCAGACATCCGCCAGACAGCCAGACATCCGGCGCTATTATGAACTAGTAACAGAACCTCAGCTATTCCATGGTTAGCAGAGGCCGGACATCCAGGAGAGGGGCCGGACATCCGGCGTATCAAGAAGACCAGGACATCCGGGGAAAGCCCGGACATCCCGTGTGAAACCAGAAACCTTCTCGATATGAAGGAGGGTTATCCCGGACATCCGGCGCAAGGGCCGGATATCCGGGGAGCAGCCCGGACATCCGGCATGAGGCCCGGACATCCGGCACTCCCAGAGGCAGAATAAACTAGAGAGGTGTGATAGATCAAACGAGACAAGTAGAGGAGATATCATGGCAAGAGCAAGTCTTTTGGTAACCCTATCGATCCCCTCTTAATAGTGCGGGATCCTATACTCAAGAAAACAAATGTGAAATCAATTTTTATGCTCCATCTCTTGAGAAAGATCACTTGTAAGCTCTTGATCCACACACATCGATGAACCGGGGACTAATACCTGAGATTTACTTCACAACCATTGTTAGTCCCCTACATGTATATTTTCATCAACATCAAAACATGATGTAAGGGCATGGTTGCTCTTTTAGTGTCAGGATATTGAGACCATGTATTTCTTCAATAGGTGGTAAATTCTTAACATCTTCAGCTTTAATACCTTTTCCTTTCATAGTTTTCTTTTCCTCTTGCATATCTTTAGGATTGAGAAATAGAATACCCCTCTTCTTCGGTGTCGGCTCGTGCGGTGGTTCAGGAAGAGTCCAATCATTATCATTACTCAATATATTATTCAATAAATCTTTAGCTTGTTCAACAGTCCAGTCCCTTAAAACATGACCAATGCAACTATCTAGGTGGTCCCTAGAAGCATCGGTTAGTCCATTATAAAAGATATAATGTATTTCATTTTTCTTGAGAGGATGATCAAGCAAAGCATTAAGTAATTGGAGAAGCCTCCCCAAGCTTGTGGGAGACTCTCTTCTTCAATTTGCACAAAAATAAATATTTCCTGTAAAGTAGTTTATTTCTTATGAGCAGGAAAATATTTTTCAGAGAAGTAATATATCATATCCTGGGGACTATGCACAACCAGGAGCAAGATAATTATACCATGTCTTAGCATCACCCTTTAATGAGAAAGGAAACAACTTAAGAATATAGTAGTAACGAATTTTTCCTCATGAGCATATAGGGTGGCTATATCATTCAGTTTAGTAAGATGTGCCGCAACAGTTTCAGATTCATAACCATTGAAAGGATCAGATTCAACCATAGTAATTAACTAAATATCGACAAAGAATTTATAATCCTTGTCACATAGGTGAAGTAGCAAACTTAGGATCACATTTTATTCTAGCACTCAAAGATTTTTCTTTCAACTTGACTACTAATTTCTTGAGATCATATATATCCTTACAAGAAAGAAGATCCCTAGCTACCTCTCCATCCATAACATAACTCTCAGGTATACCAGGCAATTCATATCTAGGAGTGCTAGGTCTAATAGGTGTTTTAAAGTTTTCAGTCTCAAGGATTTCATCAGTTTCAGAAATATCATCAGTTTCAGCATTCTCAATATCATTAATTCTAGCAAGTTGTTCATCCAGAAATTCACCTAGTGTCACAGTTTTATCAAGCAAAGTACTAGTTATTAGGGAATGTCGTATTTAAAAAAAATTGTACAATCACACAAGATCTATCTAGGAGATGCATAGCAACGAGACGGGAGAGTGTGTCGACGTACCCTCATAGACTGAAAGCGGAAGCGTTTAGTAACGTGGTTGATGTAGTCGAACATCTTCGCGATCCAACCGATCCATGTTCAGCACACATTTAGCACGATGGCGTCCCTCGAGCTCTTGATCCAGTTGAGGACGAGGGAGAGTTCCGTCAGCACGACGATGTGGTGACGGTGACGATGACGTTACCGGGGCAGGGCTTTGCCTAAGCACTATGATGATATGACCGAGGTGGTAAACTGTGGAGGGGGGCACCGCCTTTGGGGTGCCCCTGCCTCCGTATATAAAGGGGGGAGGAGGAGGAGGCCGGTCCCTAGGGGCGCGCCAAGTGTGGGGAGTCCTACTAGGACTCCCTATTCCTAGTAGGATTCCCCTCTCCTTTTTCCTTTTCCGGAGTAGCAAAGGGGGAAAGAGAGAAGGAGTATGAGAAGGAAAGGGGGGCACCGCCCCCACCCCTTTTCCAATTCGGATTGGCAAGGGGGGGCACGCGCCACCTCCTGGCCGACCCTCTCTCTTCTCCACTAAGGCCCATGTTGGCCCATTAACTTCCGAGGGGGGGGGGGGTTCCGGTAACCCCCGGTACTCCGAAACTTATCTGAAACTTCCCGAAACCATTCCGGTGTCTGAATACAACCTTCCAATATATGAATCTTTTTCTCTTGACCATTTCGAGACTCCTCGTCATGTACGTGATCACATCCGGGACTCCAAACAATCTTCTGTCATCAAATCACATAACTCATAATACAAATCGTCATCAAATGTTAAGCGTGTGAACCCTACGGGTTCGAGAACTATGTAGACATGACGGAGACACAACTCCGGTCAATAACCAATAGCGGAACCTGGATGCTCATATTGGTTCCTACATATTCTTTGAAGATCTTTATCGGTCAAACCGCATAACAACATACGTTATTCCCTTTGTCATCGGTATGTTACTTGCCCGAGATTCAATTGTCGGTATCATCATACCTAGTTCAATCTCGTTATCGGCAAGTCTCTTTACTCGTTCCGTAATGCATCATCCTGAAACTAATTCATTAGTTACATTGCTTTCAAGGCTTATTATGATGTGCATTAACGAGACGGCCCAGAGATACCTCTCCGATACTCGGAGTGACAAATCCTAATCTCGATCTATGCCAACTCAACAAACACCACCGAAGACACCTGTATAGCATCTTTATAATCACCCGGTTATGTTGTGACGTTTGATAGCACACAAAGTGTTCCTCTGGTATTCGGGAGTTGCATAATCTCATAGTCAGAGGAATATGTATAAGTCATGAAGAAAGCAATAGCAATAAGACTAAACGATCATTATGCTAAGCTAACGGATGGGTCTTGTCCATCATATCATTCTCTAATGATGTGATCCCATTCATCAAATGGCAACACATGTCCATGGCTAGGAAACTTAACCGTCTTTGATTAACGAGCTAGTCAAGTAGAGGCATACTAGGGACACTCTGTTTGTCTATGTATTCACACATGTACTAAGTTTTCGGTTAATACAATTCTAGCATGAATAATAAACATTTATCATGATATAAGGAAATATAAATAACAACTTTATTATTGCCTCTAGGACATATTTCCTTCACTAGTATCATCATAAGCATCATTCATAGTAGAAGTAGCATCGTCAATTACTTGCGACATATCAGAATTAATAGCAGGTGGCGGTGTCGCAAGATTACTCAAAACAGAAGGTGAATCAAGTGCAGAGCTCGATGACATGTCCTTACCCCCCCCCCCCCCTCGTTCTAGAGGGAACGATCTTGGTTCTGGTATCTTTCAGATTCTTCATAGTGATAAACATATATAAATTCCAAGTGACTCGGCAAATGGAGCTATGCTCCCTGACAACGGTGCCAGAAAAAGGTCTTGATAACCCATAAGTATAGGGGATCACAACAGTTTTCGTGGGTAGAGTATTCAACCCAAATTTATTCATTCGACACAAGGGGGACAAAGAATATTCATGAGTATTAGCAGTTGAGTTGTCAATTCAACCACACCTAAGAGACTGAATATCTGCAACAAAGTATTTAGTAGCAAAGTAGTATGATCGTAATAGTAATAGTGGCAAATAGTATCAGTAGCAGTTTTGTAGTGATTGTAATAGCAGCACGGCGAAAGTAACTTAGCAAAGATCAATATGTGAAAAGCTCGCACGCATTGGATCAACGATGGATAATTGTGTTGGATAATATTCATCATGTAGCAGTCATAACTTAGGGCGACACAGAAGTAACTCCAATTCATCGATGTAATGTAGGCATGTATTCCGTATATAGTCATACGTGCTTATGGAAAAGAACTTGCATGACATCTTTTGTCCTACCCTCCCGTGGCAGCGGGGTCCTAATGGAAACTAAGGGATATTAAGGCCTCCTTTTAATAGAGAACCGGAACAAAGCATTAGCACATAGTGAATATATGAACTCCTCAAACTATGGTCATCACCGGGAGTGGTCCCGATTATTGTCACTTCGGGGTTGCCGGATCATAACACATAGTAGGTGACCATAGACTTGCAAGATAGGATCAAGAGCACACATATATTCATGAAAACATAATAGGTACAAATCTGAAATCATGGCACTCGGGCCCTAATGACAAGCATTAAACATAGCAATATCAATCGTAGAACATAGTGGATACTAGGGATCAAACCCTAACAAAACTAACTCGATTACATCATAAATCTCATCCAACCCATCACCGTCCGGGAACCCTACGATGGAATTACTCACTCCCGGCGGTGAGCATCATGGAACTGGCGATGGAAGAAGGTTGATGATGATGATGGTGACGGATTCCACCCTCCGGAGCCCCGAACAGACTCCAGATCAGCCCTCGCCATGAAGAACAGGAGGTGGCGGCGGCTCCGTATCATAAAACGCGATGAATCCTTCTCTCTGATTTTTTTCTCCGAGAATAGGTATATATGGGGTTGGAGTTAGGGTTGCCGGAGCTCCAGGGGGGCCACAAGCCTGGGATGCGCGCCCGAGGGGTGGGGGGGGGGGGGAAGGCGCGCCCCTAGGGCTTGTGGCTAATGGGTGGCCCTCCACTGGTATCTTTTTTGTTAGTATTTTTTATATATTCCACAAAAAATCTCCATAAGTTTTCAGGTCAATCTGAGAACTTTGATTTCTACGCAAAAATAACACCCTGGCAATTCTGCTCAAAACAACGTCAGTCCGTGTTAGTTTCATTCAAAGTATGCAAATTAGAGTCCAAAACAAGGGCAAAGGAGTTTGGAAAAGTAGATACGATGAAGACGTGTCAGGGCCCTGTCAAGGTGACCCACTTGAAAAAACCGTTTGACAAACCTACTATTGTGTCCTCGAACGGAGCTTGCTTGGCTCCTAAGGTATCAACCTCGGCGCAAGGACTTCAGATACAAGGGTATCCTCGAACATAAAGTCAAGATGGAACATCAAGTTTGTCGAAATCGCCTACGGAGCTGAGC
Source organism: Aegilops umbellulata (assembly GCA_032464435.1). Taxonomy (NCBI): domain Eukaryota; kingdom Viridiplantae; phylum Streptophyta; class Magnoliopsida; order Poales; family Poaceae; genus Aegilops; species Aegilops umbellulata. The sequence goes on along the minus strand of CP136055.1, from coordinate 307,996,482 downwards.
ACCCAAGATGAAGCCACTCCAAGGAGTTAATCATTGTCTTCGGCTTGAAGACTTGTTTAGGGGCTACTAATGCTGTCTTGGACTAGGGGGTGCTAGCAACGTCGGGCACCCAATAGCGGGTCGGGTCGAGGATCCCTAGATAATCATGAAGTGGGCCAAGACTGCCATGCCCCTCGATGTGCTCAAGACGGAATCCTCCGAATACTTGGTGCATACTCCACGACACATTTGAATCATCGACATGTTTATTCCTAGATGTAACCGACCTACATGTAACCCTAGGTATCCCCGGTGTATATATAAGCCGAGGGGTTTTAGATTGTAGTGTACAGAAGCATACACTCCTGTACGATCTCAAAGTAGATCATCGTGTACTTTGTACTCCATCATAATAAATACAATAGAAACAGGACGTAGGGTTTTACCTCTTCGAGAGGGCCCGAACCTGGATAAACATCATGTCCCTTGTTCATCCTCTTACCATCTAGTTAAGATCATCGGCTCGGTACCCCCTACCCGAGATCCGCCAGATTCAACTCCCATAGCCGGCGAGTCGCTTCGATGGCAGGACGAGCGAGATGTCACATCTGCTCTGGGCCAACGTCAATGCGAAGCAGCCGCTCTAGAGTGGCATGAATGCGAGCAGCTGGCTTCGGGTGACAAGGCGCACGGGCAAGGGAGGGTTTTTAGGGTGGGCCAGGGAAGTCAAAAACGGGCGTGACAGTGGTCCGGATGCCCATAGAGACCCCTAGTTTGTTTCCGGTTTGCGGGGAAAGTGTGTCCAGATCGGTCGACAGGTCGATACAGGCCCGCGTTGGATGACAAAATACATCCAGATCGAACGGTCCAGAAGGTTGCGGGTGATTTGAGGGTCGCGTTGAAGATGTCACTTGTAGTAACATATATGACTACTTTTTTTCTTGACATAACATATTATGACTATTGTTTAATAAAGGTTGCCGTAGTTTAAAAAGGAAGATATGTCTTGTGCTCTTTCTTCCACTCTCCCACCTTGTGAGCGGCTACGTTTGACCTGCCTTTTTTGGGTGAAAAATGCAGCTGGTTACTCCGGTACGGTGCAGCAAGCTTGTATTCTTGTGCTTTATAAGTTCGAACGAAACGCATGTTGGGTTAATAGGTGAGGTGTCGGTGCATCCCCTTGTTAGAGTCTGAAGCAAAATGAAGCTCTCTCGTTCATTTGGATTCTAGACCGTTCTACCGTTTCCAGATGCGATTCCGGCCGTCGGATCTCGGGCTCGGCTCACGTGAGGCGTCGGATATTTACCAGATCGTTGCGAGCCATTGGATAAAATTACAATTGCAACAGAAGGTAAATATCGTGCCCCCACCGGGGCATTTTGGTCATTTCGCATAGGGGGGGATAAAATGCGGCCGCTCCCGTGGCGGAGACCTAGCCGCCGCCTCTCTCCCGCACTCGCACAGCTCCTCGCCTCTTCCTCCCGTCCTCCCGCCCGCCGCCGCCGCCGCCAGCCATCCTCCCCATCCATCGCCGCCACGCCATCGCTGGCACCTACCCGAGGCTTGGGCGCCGCGGGTCAACCGCGTCGGGGAGATGGGCTCCACGCAGCGGTCGCCGGATCCGTTTGCTTAGCATGTAAATTGCGCATCAAGTTTATGCTAGGTGAACTTATGGTTGTCACCCATCCGGTCAGTGCAAGTGCGGACATCAAGTAAATTGTAGGAAACCATCACTCTCAAGGCAAGATTGACAGAAAACACTATCCTACATTTCTTTTGCAGCAACACCACATCTTGTGAAATCATTTTGCAAAAACCACTAATCATGGATTTGACTATGTTGATTGTGTTTATAAATGATGGGGCCCGCTAGTCAGGCTGACGTGGCACGGCTTAACATCCGGTATATAACGGCAAGGTTTGATAATGTTATCATCATGTGTGGCCCCGTGGGGTCCACTTGTCATTGAAAGAAAAAAGAAAACAAATCTGGTTCGTCTGATCTTCACCACCCAGGTCAACGCACAGGTGCGGGCGCGAACGCACAGGCCCGTTCCGCCCCCGGCCGAGGCAGAGGCCACCACCATTGTTGTCGCGCCAAGGGCCCAGAGAGCGGCCTCGGGCAAAGCCTTGCTGAGGCCGATCCCCACGCGGTCGTTCCTGTCCTTGTGCTGCTGAGGTCAATGGATTGCACGAGACCACAAGGGCAGCAATGGACGCCGGCCATGCCCACAGCGCGTTGCAAACAAGACCCCCCCTTCCCGCCTCCGGCCGTGGCTGGGGCCGCCCTTGCCACGTGGAGTCTGTCCTGCCCTTGGCCGAGGCAGTGGTCGTCGCCACCTTTGCCGCACGGATTTGAAGTGCGAAAGCGGAAGGTAGCAGTAGCTCGGTTCCTGCTGGATCTAGGCGAGGGCAGGCTAACGACGGCGATGATCGCGGAGTTCCAATGCTATGGTGTTGGACAGCAGCGCCGCTCCTCCATGGAGTTCCATGGCGCGGGTTCGACAAGAGAGAGAGAGAGAGAGAGTAGGGAGGAGAGGAGAACGAGAGAAAAGAAAGGTAGTATTACACTAATAAACGTGCTCCACATCCAGCAAAATAAGTCCATAACAGTGCGAGAAATCGGTGCCACGTCAGCCTGAGTAGCGGGTCCCATCTGTCATAAACGCGATCAACGGAGCCAAATTCGTCAATAAATGGTTTTTGCAAACGATTACACAAGACTTGGTGTTTTCTGCAAAGAAATGTAGGATAGTGTTTTCTGCTAACCTATCTTTTAAAGTGATGATTCCTGCAATTTACTCTGTCATTACATCGAGTGGTGCTTTGACTCGATGATACAAAATCTTCTCGCTTGCTAATCTTCCTACAGTGACTAGTATACTACCATCTCTGTCTCTGGGACGACATGTGCAGGCCGAATTTCGTGTTTTGACCCTTTTTACGAACAAAATCGGCATCTGACCCTTGTTTGATTTTTTTTTTCGCGATTTGACACTTTTTCCTACCGCCAGGGCGTCTGGCGGTAGGGTTAGATAGCCTACCGCCACGGACCATGGCGGTAGGAAACTTATCCACGTCAGCGCGCGGAGACGGCGCCGTCCCCTTCCGTCGCACCCTACCGCCAGGGTCCCTGGCGGTAGGTTGTCTAACCCCACCGCCGGGGGCCCTGGCAGTAGGGTCCGGGCAGTTATTTGCGCCGAAACCCCCGCGCCCCTGCCCATCTCCCCACCCCTCCCGTCGGCAGTTCCTTTCTTTCTCCCCCAAGTCGCCCCTCTCTCCCTCTCTCATCTCCTCCACTCCCCCCCTTGGATCTTCACCGATTCTTCACCGTTTTGGCGGATCGAGATGGCCCCGAGGAGAGAACCGTAAGCTCCTCCGATCCCTCCAATTACTTTTTGCAAACTTGCTTCCGATTCGACGCATTATTTGCTTGAAATTCCTCATGTTTTTGAACTTAGATTCGATTTTTTTTCACCTAAGAATGATTGTAGTTGTAGTTGTTAGTTCTTTAGTAAGTAGTGGTATTGGATATGAACTCTAATCAATAGTTCATATGTCAGTGTGAAGATGAACCCTAGTTCATAATTTTTTTTGTTAAAAAAATTATGATGTAATGTTGATATGAGAATGAACCCTAGTTTGATGATGCATGTGATATGATGATATGATCTAGTGTGAAAATGAACCCTAGTTTGATGATGCATGTTGATATGATGATATGAAGATGTTGTTTGGAAAATTTTATTTAAAAATATGAAGATATGATGTATGTTGGAGGTTTTTTTTTGATATGATGCATGTTGATATGATTTGATCCATCATGTGTAGTAGATGTTGTTGGAGGAATATGCTTAAAATTTTATTTTGATATGATTTGAGTTCATTGTTTGTTTATGTATGCTTATGCTTATGGTGCTTTTGTTTATGAAACTCTATTAAGACGGCCACCTCTTGCGGACAACATCGGCCAACGGTACTCCATGCTGGACTGGGCATTCGACAAGGGTCATCGTGCCCGTTTCATAGAGAACGGAGAGGTAAGTGATATGAAAGAAATTTTGATCAAAGTTCTCGGATTGATGAAAATGATTTCCTAACTTTTTGGCGTTCACTTTTTGACAGACGCTCCAGCCATTGCGCATGAGGGGTCACGGGGTTCATGGGCATATGGACTACGACGAGCGCTACGCGCCGTTCTTCAAGAAATCCCGTCAGCTGGGTTTCGTGTTGCAGTTCAAGCGTCAGCCGCCGATGCTTGTCCACGCGGCTCTCACAGCTCTGATTGACCGTTGGAGACCGGAGACCCATTCTTTCCATCTGCCATGCGGGGAGATGACGGTGACCCTAGAGGACTGGGGGATGATTACCGCAATGCCGATCGAGGGTAATGCACTCACCGGTCGAGTGGAGAGGGCCAACTGGCAGGAGAGGGTCACCACCCTCATCGGCGACTGCCCCGATGCCAAGAGTAACCGTACGTCCAGTGTGCCGTTGATCTGGCTCTCGGAGCATCGGAAGACATGCCCCCAAGACGCAGATGAGCCGACTGTGGAGTTGTACGCGAGGGTCTATCTGTGGTATATTCTGTCGGAGGTCGTGTTTCCAGACAGCTCCGGGAACTCTGCCAACTGGGCGTATCTGTTCTTCCTAGCGGACTGGGATGCAGGATACAGTTGGGGGACGGCATCTCTCGCCTACCTATACCGTTCGGTAAGATAGTGTCTAATTGCGTACCTACCTACGAAAGTGTGTCCATGACATTTTCTTATATCTGATCCTCATTTGATGTTTTGCAGCTTGACGACGCAACGCAGAGGACGGGAGACAAGTCCAATATGGGTGGCTCTGTCTAGGCCTTCTCCATTTGGATGTGGGAGCGGATGCCGGTGGGGCGTCCGGAGAAGTTGCGAAGACGCCTATGGGAAGACTATGGCGAAGAAGGCGACGAGACTCGAAACCCCACCGTAGCTTACGAGTGGGACGTTGTCAAACTCTACACGGGCCTAAACAAGACTTCGTACAAGACATACACCAATGAGTTGGACGCTTTGACGTATACGCAGGTATATGAACTCGCCCAACACCTTTCTCTTTGATTCCAATATTGACCGAGAGTGCGAACTTACCAATGTATATGTAATAGGTAATCTTGTGCCCGTATCGACAAGAACGACAGTGGGAATTTGATCTGAACGTGATGTGCGATGCGGACCGTGGTCTCTGGCGGTGCATCGTGCCCATGATCTGTGTGTACGCCGTCGAGTGGCATTTGCCACAACGCGTGGCCACGCAGTTTGGGATTTATCAGCATACCCCACCGGGCCGGCCCACCGATACCGGCGGCCACGCGCTCCACCTGTGAGCTCTTTGTTCTCCGTGAGATTATCATGTTTCTTGTTGCTTATGATGATTTCATTGCGCTTATGATGATTCTTGTTGCTTATGCCTTGCAGGATGAGCCGGTAGAAGAATCAGTCGATCACAGACTCGGGAGAGGAGCATAAGACTCATGTGGAGGCGTGGGACCGACGGAGGTACCGTAAAGACGTGGAGAGGAGAGTGACTAACTGGGATGATTACCTGGGCCGACATATGAGTTGGTACGATGATGGCCACAAGCACCGTCTTCGTCTCAGGCCTCGATGGACGGCAGAAGACATCGCGGAGCTGGAGTGGGCTGACCCCGATGAACAGACATACCAGACCGGCATCAGATACATGCACAGTGGATTTAGGGAGTTTGCACCCCTCATCAACAGAGTGGTAAGTTTGAACCGACGGTTGATTTTAAAATATTTTATTCGTCATCGTGACTGACTTATGCCGTTGCAGTCCGGTGAGCTGAACAGATGCATCTTCGATGCCTCAGATGCACTAGGTGATCATCCTGGGAGCATAGAATCGGAGACCAGAGTCAGGGGGACGATGAAGGTACAATTTCAGCCTCCTCGGAACAGATGCATCTTGTTCACTTGCAATCAGTCGTTCTGATACTTATTATGATGTTGCTTCATTGTGAGTGCAGAAGTTCGTGCAGCGTTGTCGCAAGCTGGTAGGGCTGCTTGGGTGTGCTGGAGCTGGGTCAGTTGAAGCTTATCAGCATGTAGCCGCTCAGGGTCTCGTCGGCTCATCGAGCCATGCTCCCTCGTCGTCTAGGTTGGTTGGGGAGGATGATGATGATGATGATGATGATGATGATGAGGAGGAGGAGGAGGCCACATATGAAGAAGGGGAGGAGGAGGATGAGAGCAACGGGGAGGAGGAGTACGATGAAGAGTATGGACCTCCACCAACTCAAACATTTCAAGCATCTCAGCTGCCGAAGAAGAGGAATCCGAAGAAGAAGAATTTGTTGAGTCTGGACCCTTTCCAGAGACCGGTTCCTCGACGGCACAAGAAGAAGATCGAAGAGACTCGTTCAAAGAGTAACGAGGACCGTACCTCCAAAAGGCAAGGAGCCACTGATTATGCTCTTCGATAGTTGGCTCTTTTAGTTTGGTTGAACTTCGTTTGGTTGAACTTGTCTAGTGGTTATGAAACTACGTGGAACTATGTGTTTGCTATTTGTGGATCTATATGTTTGCTATTTGTGAAACTATGTGGAACTCCGTTTACTAATTAGTTGAAGTTCGTTTGAAATGTTCTATGCGCTTCAAATTTGTTAATGTGTATGTGATGCCCAAGTTTAATTGTTTGATATCTGTGATATTGTTGTCATATTTGTGAAACTTGCTATAATATTACTGTCATATTGAATTTGAAAAGAAGCAAGCAAATGAACTTAAATTCATAAAACACAGGGGCCTACCGCCAAGGACCCTGGCGGTAGGTTCAGACAGCCTACCGCCAGCCCCATTGGCGGTAGGGCGCACCTACCGCCAGGGCCATTCCATTCTTCGTCACAGTAACATTACACTAAAAACACAGGACCCTACCGCCAGGTCCTCTGGCGGTAGGGTCGTACAGCCTACCGCCATGGACACTGGCGGTAGGTACTTGTCCACGTCAGCGCAGTCAAACGGCCGCCGTCCCCCTCCGTCGCACCCCTACCGCCATGAGCCGTGGCGGTAGGCTATCTAACCCTACCGCCAGACGTCCTGGCAGTAGCAAAAGGGTCAAATGTCGACATTTTTAGCAACAGGGTCAGATGCCGATTTTGTTCGAAAAAGGGTCAAAACACGAAATTCGCCCACGTGTGCACACATCGATCCGCAGGCAGATAATCACACGATCCAAGACCTATCAAGCCAGGCCATCTTGTTGGGCAAGCTCTGGAAAAGGGCAATGCATGGCACGAGGTGATAAGCGCCGTGGACCAGCGTGTCCAGTCCAGCCATTGTTCCGTCCGTATAGATATAGATAGATCGTGGCGTCACGGACGCTCCTACTTGCACAATTATGCATGCACCGCACAAAGCATGTGGTGGAGGCATGTGACCGTCGCTTGTCGACAGGATCTGTACGCCTCCATTCATTCATTCACTCACTAGTAGGTGCAGCGCTCGCCTCACCCGCCGCGAAAACTACAGCAGGCGCAATGCGATACATGCACGGCACCGCGCTCGCTCCTTGTCCTCGACGCGAAACGACAACAAAGTACACGTATTCCTTCCCCTCCCGTTACATCTTTGTTTTGGCTGTTCCGTTTCCAGTAGGATATGCACCCGGCAGGCGTGCAACTTGCGACCGCGACGGTGTAGCCAAGCGAGAGTAGGTGCTGCTCACTCGACAATATCATGTGACTATTCGTTTTCGATATAAGTAGTATGTGCGCGGGATCCACCGTCTCAGAGCATTTCTCTCCTATCGAGTGGCCGATGCGTGTGCAGGTGCGCGTGTGTGGCGCTTCTCGGTAATCAGTGCCAGGTGGGACCACCACCGCCTGCCTTTCTCTATTTAGGCTGGTCATAGTGGGGAGTAACTTATACTAGTGTCATGCATATGACACTAGTCTAAGTTATTATCTTTATAGTGCAAAGTAACATAGTAGTAGTGTCATAGATGACTTCATTAATTACCTTGTAGACTCATCTTGTCTTGGAAAGCGCTATATTACAGTAACATATTATGTTACCACTTCTCATTAACTACATGCCACATAAGCAAAAAATTCTCGGAGTGCGCTATGTTACTTGCTAAGTTACTCCCACTATGACTAGCCTTAAGTTATTATATGGGATGACGGTTGGGTGCACACAGGACAGGCCATGACTTTGGTGCGGTAATGGAAATGACACGGCTCAACTTAAATAAGTAAGAAAAGAGGATAAATATTCAGATGTTGGCATATTTCATCTTTTGTTTGCTCATTTTTAGCCCAAATACAAATGAGCAAACAAAAGATGAAATATGCCAACATCTGAATATTAACAACCAAGCTATCTGAGATAAATACCTTGGTTTGCCTGCTATGGTGGGAGCTGATAGAAGTGATTGTTTTAAACATTTTTTGTGAAAAGATACAGAAATTGTTAAAATGATGGATGAAGAAACAACTATTAACTGGAGGGAAAGAAATCTTATTAAAAGCAGTGGCCCGGTCTATTCCTGTTTTTGCTATGTCAGCTTTCCAATTGCCAAAAGGAGTTTGCAAGGATATCAATGATGTTATTTCTCAATATTGGTGGGGAGATGATGAGGAGAACAAAAAAATGCATTGGTTTTCATGGTGGAAACTGTGTATTCCAAAGTGTGATTGGGGTATGGGGTTTAGAGACCTACATTCTTTTAACTTGGCACTCCTTGCAAAATAGTGTTGCAGAATGATTATCAACCCAGACTCTATTTGTGCTAAGATCTTGAAGGCGAAGTATTTTCCAAACATCGATTTGTTGCATGCAGGCTCGAAAAATGGTTCCTTTTTTACATGGCAGAGCATTGTCGCTGGCTTGACTACCCTTAAAAGAGGGTATATTTGCCGAATAGGCTCGGGGGAGAATGTGAATATTTGGGAAGATCCGTGGATCCCCTCAAGTCCTGACAAGGAAGTGTTAACCCCGCGAGGCCATACAATAATATCAAGAGCTGTTGAGCTTATTGATCCAGTTACCACACAGTGGGATGAACAACTGATACGTGATATATTCTATCCAGTGGATGCCAACATAATTTTACAAATACCGATCAATTTCCAGGCTTTCGATGAATTCATTGCATAGCAACTGACTAAGTATAGAAAGTTTTCAGTTATAACTGCTTATGTGGAACAATGGACACACAAGTACAGGGGTCATTCTCTTGAAGAGTTGACGTCTAGCAGTGCCAAGTATTCATTGATTTGGAAGCAGCTATGGAGTTAACAAGTGCCAAGGAAAAGTCAAATATTATGTTGGCGAGCGCTATGTGGAATCATTCCTTTAAAATCCATACTTGTTAATAGACACATCCCTATTAGTGGAGAATGTCCGATCTGTCACACGGGGGCTGAAGATATGAGACATGTGTTCTTCCAGTGTGACATCGCCAAAAAAAACTATGGTCGGGGCTGGGACTGATGGACCTCATAAACCATGCCGTGCTAGTGGACAAATCGGGATCTGCAATCCTTGAATATCTCCTACTGGAACCTGACTCGCCCTTGGATATCGTGCCAAGTGAAAGTGCAACTATCCCTAGGTGGTTTTGGTAATTCATAACAACATATAGCTCATTGAGCTAATGCTATTCCAAGATGATTATTTCAGGAAAGCTCAATGATTGGCATGGCATGGATGATGAAAGTAGATCCCTCAAAATGCTAAGGACAAAAGATTGGCTCAAGCTCAAAAGCTCAAGACTCTTCATTTTACATTTTAGTGATCCAAGATCACATTGAGTCTATAGGAAAAGCCAATACTATCAAGGAGGGATGAGGTGTTGCTTAATGAGCCTCTTGCTTCATGTGCTTAGTGATATGCTCCAAAACCCTCAACTACTTTCCCATATCCAAATTTGACCTAAACCCAAAGCCAAACTCGGACCTACCGATTCTTTCAATCCGGCGCCACCGAGTTTCATTTGTCATAAGCCACTGCCAAACCCTAGCAAATCGGTTCTACCGATAGGGATCTCGGTCTCACCGAGATGGGATTGCAATTTCTTGGCTTCCTTTTCGTAACTTTTCGGTCTCACCGAAAGAGCGGATCGGTCCCACCGAGATTGCAATGTAAACTCTCTGTTTCCTTTTTGTAACTTTTCGGTCTCATCGAAAGAGCAAATCGGTCCCACCGAGTTTACCTGACCAACTCTCTGGTTAGCTTATTACCAAATCGGTCTCACCGAGTTTGTGTAATCGGTCTCACGGAGATTACGTTATGCCCTAACCCTAACCATATTGGTCCTACCGAGTTGCATGTCAGTCCCACCAAAAATCTCTAACGGTCACTAGGTTTACTAAATCGGTCCGACCGAGTTTGTTGATTCGGTCCCACCGAGATTGGTAAATTGTGTGTAACGGTTGGATTTTGTGTGGAGGCTATAAATACCCCTCCACCTCCTCTTCATTCGTGGAGAGAGCCATCAGAACACATCTACACTTCCAACTCACATGTTCTGAGAGAGAACCGCCTACCCTTGTGTTGAGGCCAAGATATTCCATTCCTACCATATGAATCTTGATCTCTAGCCTTCCCCAAGTGCTTTCCACTCAAATCTTCTTTCCACCAAATCCAAATCCTGTGAGAGAGAGAGTTGAGTGTTGGGGAGACTATCATTTGAAGCACAAGAGCAAGGAGTTCATCATCAACACACCATTTGTTACTTCTTGGAGAGTGGTGTCTCCTAGATTGGCTAGGTGTCACTTGGGAGCCTCCGACAAGATTGTAGAGTTGAACCAAGGAGTTTGTAAAGGCAACGAGATCGCCTACTTCGTGAAGATCTACCACTAGTGAGGCAAGTCCTTCGTGGGCGATGGTCATGGTGGGATAGACAAGGTTGCTTCTTTGTGGACCCTTCGTGGGTGGAGCCCTCCGTGGACTCGCGCAACCGTTACCCTTCGTGGGTTGAAGTCTCCATCAATGTGGATGTAGGATAGCACCACCTACCTGAACCACGCCAAAAACATCTGTGTCTCCAATTACGTTTGAATTCTTCAAACCCTTCCCTTTACATTCTTGCAAGTTGCATGCTTTACTTTCCGCTGCCTATATACTCTTTCCATGCTTGCTTGAATTGTGTGATGATTGCTTGACTTGTCCTAAAATAGCTAAAATCTGCCAAGAACTAAAATTGGGAAAAGGTTAAGTTTTTATTTGGTCAAGTTGTCTAATCACCCCCCTCTAGACATACTTTTGATCCTACAAGTGGTATCAAAGCCTTGGTCTCCATTTGCTTTGATTTCCATAGCTTTTGGTGGTCATAGCCTTGGTTTCACAACCTAGGAGAGTATGGCGTCTAGCGAGGAAAATTATCACCGTAGAGGTCCTTATTTTGATGGTACTAATTTTGCTAGTTGGAAGCATAAAATGAAAATGCATATTCTCGGACATAACCCCGCTGTTTGGGCTATTTTGTGTGTTGGTTTGCAAGGTGACTTATTTGATGGGAAAGAGCTCATGAACCGTGAAGCTACCGCGGATGAGTTGAAGATGCTGCAATACAACGCTCAAGGTTGTGATATTCTCTTCAACGAATTGTGTCCCGAAGAATTCAACAAAATCAGCCGTCTTGAGAATGCAAAGGAAATTTGGGATACTTTGATTGATATGCACGAAGGTACCGACTCCGTCAAGGAATCTAAATTGGATGTGCTTCAAAGTCAACTTGACAAGTTTAAAATGAAGGATGGTGAAGGTGTTGCTGAAATGTACTCTAGGCTTGCTCTCATCACAAATGAGATTGTCGGCTTAGGAAGTGAAGAGATGACCGATAGATTCATCATCAAGAAGATCATAAGATCCTTGGATGGAAAATATGATACCGTGTGCACATTGATCCAAATGATGCCCAATTACAAAGATCTCAAGCCAACGGAGGTCATTGGAAGAATTGTTGCTCATGAGATGTCACTCAAGGATAAAGAGGAACTTCACAACAAATCAAGTGGTGCTTACAAAGCCTCATGTGAAGCCCCCACATCATCATGTGAGAAACAAAACTTCGATGAAGAATTGAGCTTAATGGTGAAGAACTTCAACAAGTTCTACAAGAGTAGAAGCAAAGATAGAAGCTCCAAGTCAAGGTCCTACAATGACAAAAGATCTTCTAGTCGAGAGCGAAACTGCTACAATTGTGGAAAACCCGGACACTATTCCAATGAGTGTACAGCTCCCTACAAAAGAAGAGAAGATTCTCCAAAAAGAAGAAGCAAAAGAGAAGAATCACCATCAAGAGAGAGAAGGAGTAGAGATGATCGTTATGAACGAAGATACTCACGGAGAAACAAGGATTCAGAAAGAAAGGAAAAGTCATCAAGGAGCTACACAAAACGAAGACATCAAGCTCATGTTGGTGAATGGGTATCCGGCTCCGACTCCGACAACCACTCCGAGAGAAGTTATCACTCCGATTTCGAATATACTCAAGATGAAGGTGTTGCCGGTCTAGCACTTGTGTCAACCAACTCCTACGACATATTTGACTCACCAAATGAAGCAATTAGAAGATGCTTCATGGCCAAAGGTCCTAAGGTAACACAACCCGAGTATGTCGATTTCAATAGTGATGAAGATGACTTGTTAGGTGATGATGATTTACTTGTTGACAACTCTAGTGATGAATACTATGATGAAATGTCAATTAATCATGCTAATCAAGATAAAAAGAATGACAATGATAAGGAGAAGATTGAGGCTCTAACTAAAGAACTAAACACTCTTAAGTTAGCTCATGAAACTATCTTCGAAGATCATCGAGAACTTTTAAGAGCTCATGAGAAGTTACGCTTTGAAAAGCTCAATCTTGAGCAAGAGCATGAGTTTTTAAAGGCAATCAATGATGATCTCCACAAGAAAAGTTCTTCTTACATTGCCAAGCATTTACTCTTATCCACTTACATGCCTCAAGTCAAGTCTAGTAACAAGAACAAGAAAGATTCTTCCTCTAGTAGTAACAATGATCATGTTAAATCCAATATTGTTGCTTCTAGTAGTTCTCTTGATTCCACTAATGATTCTCTTAGCCAAGTTACACTTGAGCAAGAAAATAGCTTATTGAAGGGAATTATAGATAAAGGAGTCTACAAGAGCCTTGCCAGAAGTAAGCAATTCAAGGAAATTGTACGCAAGCAAGGAAGGCACCGGAAGAATCAAGGTGTTGGATTTGAACAAAAGTTCAACGCCAATGGAGTTGAGTGGGAAGAAGATCAATACCGTAAGACAAAGTTTGTTCCTCAACAAGAGAAGTATGATCCTACTTCTTTCAAGGGGACACAAACTCAAGATGATCTTCCACCACAAGACTACGAGCAAAAAGGCAAGGACAAGCTTCAAGAGGAAATTGATGCATCTAAAGAAGCTCCTAAGACCTTAGTCAAGTGGATTCCCAAGACTACTTCAAGTTCCACTTCATCAAGTACGACTACAACTCCAAGGATTCCCATCAAGATGGTGTGGATCCAAAAGAAGAAGAACTAGAGAGTTCTTGAGGGTGACTCCGCCAACATACTTCACTCCTATCATTTTGGCAAGAACAAGTGCAATCAACTTCCACATCTTGCACTAGTTCAAGGAGTCACAAACCCTCTTGTTGGTAAGTCAAGGGACAAGGTAACCTAAAAGCTTTCATGGACATCATCTTGTGTGTGCATCACTCTATGTCTATGGATATCCTTGTTTTCTCCTTGTGAGACTAACCCATGTAGGTATTGAAAGTGCAACTCACTCCAATGGATAGCTCCAATTGTTCTACATCAACATTGAGCATCCACATCTTCAACATCTACATGAAGTCATCATCGACAAAACCCAAGGTTAGTTCATCCCTCTTAGGGGGTATATCACATCTGGGGGAGCTTTACTCTAAGACTTGAGCTAAAGCAACTCTAATGATGTGAACACAACAATGCTTTATGTAAAAGTGGTAACCCCACTTGTGCTTAAACGATGAGTATGACCTATGATCAAGTGTTCTCATTTGACTCCTAAGTCAATATACTCATATATAGATGATCTAGTCATCGCCAATTGCTTGATAGATGCTAGAATTGGCTGTGCATGCTTTGTCACATATTTCAATTGCCATTTTATTGTGTGAGCATGTTGGTTGCATATTTTACTCATTCGAGGACATCCACTTGTTGTTTTGATTGATTGGTTTTTCTTTCTCTTGCCAAGTGGATGGACAAGAATGCCTAAGAACCTTCTCTAGCTATCTATGCTTTTCTCGTCTCAAACTCTATTCATGCTACTTCACAAAATTTGATCAAGTCAGATTCGAACCACTCTGTGTGAGGAGCACTCGGAGTCCCCGATTCGTCATAGACTTAAACTTCCAAAACTTATTTGTGATTCTTGGTCTGACCGATATCTCCTTTTCGGTCCTACCGAGATCATTAAGTCGATCTATGTTTTCGATCTCGGTGCAACCGATTTGAACCATTCGGTCACACCGAGTTGCAATAACTGTATACAGTTTTGCATCTCGGTGCCACCGAGTTGTTCCACTCGGTCACACCGACAGGGTCGGGCTATATATAGTCACGGGCAAAAATTTGGAAATTTCTCCAAACCCCTTCGCCCACGCGATAGCTCTCTCTGCCAACGTGGTCTCCGGATCGTCTCCTCGCCGCCAGCCGCCTCCAGTCGCTGGTCTCCATCGCCGTCAATGGAATTCAACCCCGCCGTTGCCGCCGTAGCGAGTCTCCGCTGGACTAGGGTATGGACTCGATCTTTGTGCTATTCCCCATCCGATTCCTAGCACATTGTGATCATATTGATTCTTGCCACGATTGAAACACTCCTATCCAGTCAATGCAATTCATAGAATATGTTTGATTTGAAATTTTAGGGTTAGGTTTCCGCCGAAACCATCTCGGACCCACCGAGTTGAAAAACTCGGCCCCACCGATTTGGCTCATGCCATTGCACAAGTGAGACTCGGTCTGACCGAGAATTACTTGTGACCGATTTTGGAACTTTGTGAAACCCTAGCAGTCTCGGTGCCACCGAACTGTGACTCGGTCTGACCGAGTTCACTAGTTTAGGTTCCAAAACTGCTTCGGTATCACTGAGTTTAAAAATCGGTAGATCCGAAATGATTTCTGTGGGAAACTAAAACTAAGATGTTGAATCATTCTTTTGCCAAAATCTCTGCATTTTGTGATGCTCATCTATTCTACCTCATCCATAAACTCTTCACAGGGTCAGCGGTCAGCTTTTTCATCATGTCTGATCAGAGTGACAGCCAGAACGTGTCAGAACAGCAAGTGCACATGAGTGAGGGCACTAGTCCCTCCAGTTCTTCAGATGAAGGCAGCAGGAGCACCCCTAGCAATTTGCCAAAAGCTGCCACCAGACAAAGGAAGAAGAGAACCTCAGACTCAGAGGATGAGGACTATGTGGCAGAAGAGGAAGCTACTTCCAAGAAAGTAGTGCTCAAGAAGGAGTATGGCTCAAGACAGAGCACCAAGCCAGGCTTAAAGGTCAAAAGGCCAGCTGGTAGGCAGCCTATGCCAAAGGCCAGACCCTCAACTCAAATTCCTGAAAAGCCTGCACCCAAAGGGCAGTTGCTGCTGAAGGAAAGAAGGAAAGGAAAAGGGGCAGATGTTGCAAGAAAGTTGATCCCATGGCTGAGTTTGAACAACATTCTTCTGAGGAAGAAGAAGAAGAAGAAGAGGTTGCTGCACCAGCACCTAAGGCACCAAAGCTGATGGGTGATGCTATAAGATCAGGGGCTACTGCATCCAAGCCCAAGGAAGCACCCAAAGTTGCATCAAAGGCCAAGTCAGCTCCAAAGAGGAATACAAGGAGCATCCCAGCTGCTGAAAAGAACAAGGCCCCAATGCCTGACAGTGTAGAAGAGGAAGAAGGTCAAGTGCTCAGAAAGCTAAAGCCCAAGATCCCAGACCACAATGATGCTCATCCTGTGGCTGAGGATACGAAGATCAGAAGAGACTCAGGGCTGAGGAAGTAGACAGCAGAAGATCCATATGCTTCAAGGAGAAGAACTGTTGTTGACTACAGGTTCCACACAAAGGAACAGCAGGATTTCTATGAGACAGTTTTGTTGGATAAGAAGCCAATAGTTTGTGACATGAAATGGGTAGACTGGGAATACATCAAGGACAATGAAGAGCACTATCCTGGAGTGCAAGACAACTTCAAGGCTTGTGGAGTAGCTGACTTTGTTGGGCAGAAGCTCACAAAGTGGAATGAAGAGTTGATCATGCAGTTCTACTCCACAGCACACTTCTATCCAGATGGAAGGATTGTATGGATGTCAGAAGGAACAAGGTATCAATCAACAGTTGCTGAGTGGGCACAGCTCATCAATGCCCCAGAGGAGCATGAGGATGACTTAGACATATATGCCAAGAAGAAGATGGACCACAACTCCATGTCCAACATGTACAAGGAGATCCCAAACAAGGCACTTGATACTTTCAAGTTTGGCTCAGTACATTATCTTCTGTCAGGGCTGCCAACTATCAATTGGATTCTGAGGCACACTTTAGTGCCTAAGTCAAGTGATCACAAGATGATCAGAGGCCATGCAATCAATTTGCTTCATATCTTTGATGTGCCACAAAAATTCAAAGTCATGAGTCTCATGGTAGAGACCATCAAGAGGACTACAGCAGATCAGAAGAGGAGTTGTGGTTATGCCCCTCAGATCCAAGAGCTGATCAACTCCAAGATGGGCACAGTCATATACTTATTGGACAAGGAACATTTGCCTATTCATCCAGACTTTGAGGATAATCAAGTTGTGATGAACAAGGATGAACCATCATCAGCTCATGCTCAAGCACAGAAGGAGAAGGCAAGGAAGGAGAAAGCTGCCAAGATGCCAACTCAAGAGGAGGCATCTGAGTACTTCTTGAAAACCAAGAAGGAGCAGCTTAGTTACTTAATTGCATCCACACTGAGGATTGAGAAAGGACTGGCCACCCTCAATCAGAATCAGGAGAGCTTAGAGAGAATCGTAGAACAAAAGTTCTATGACTTGGATGTCAAAGTAATAGAGATTCAGTCTGCAGTGGAGCAACTTCAAGATGACATGCAGGAGAGGAAAGGGAAGACTACAACTGATGCATTTGCCAGAGTGCCACGAGCTCACAGGTCAACTGCAGTGCCAGTTCCTGACACCAGAGCCACCTCCTCGGCTCCAGCTACAGCTCCAGCCCAACCAGCTCCAGCATCCACTTCAGCTCCAGCTCCAACCACTTCAACAAAAGCCTTCGTCCTTGGAGTGATCCAGACTCCACCACCACCAGAAGATCAAGCCTGAGTGTCGATCTAGCACTATGCATTTTCTAGGAACTTTTTGGTAACTTGTTGCCAAAGGGGGAGAAAAATGTATAGATCATAGGCTTCGAGAGAGAGAGAGTGTTGCTTTTATTCTCTCTTGCTTTATTTGGTGGTTTTAAAAACTTTGTTTGCTTTTGGTTGAGATACTATGATATGCTTGTGAGACATTGATGATCATGTGTTTGATCATAAGCTACACTTATGCATGCTTGATATTATCCTATCTATCTTATGTGATCATTCACGTTTCTTGGTGATGAGTGCATGTATTTAATTCTTATCATTTTGAGCGCTCCACCAAGATGTATGTGACATGGAAGAGTAACCCATGATTCTAACTCTTTGTGCATTTGCAGTCCAAAGCAAATTTTAAATATGCACAAATTTAGGGGGAGCTCTTACTTATCACATACTTCTCAAAGCGACGATATATTTCATTCTTATTATCATTTGTCGAAGCTTTGATCTATATGTTGTCATCAATTACCAAAAAGGGGGAGATTGCAAGTGCAACTATCCCTAGGTGGTTTTGGTAATTCATAACAACATATAGCTCATTGAGCTAATGCTATTCCAAGATGATTATTTCAGGAAAGCTCAATGATTGGCATGGCATGGATGATGAAAGTAGATCCCTCAAAACGCTAAGGACAAAAGATTGGCTCAAGCTCAAAAGCTCAAGACTCTTCATTTTACATTTTAGTGATCCAAGATCACATTGAGTCTATAGGAAAAGCCAATACTATCAAGGAGGGATGAGGTGTTGCTTAATGAGCCTCTTGCTTCATGTGCTTAGTGATATGCTCCAAAACCCTCAACTACTTTCCCATATCCACATTTGACCTAAACCCAAAGCCAAACTCGGACCTACCGATTCTTTCAATCCGGCGCCACCGAGTTTCATTTGTCATAAGCCACTGCCAAACCCTAGCAAATCGGTTCTACCGATAGGGATCTCGGTCTCACCGAGATGGGATTGCAATTTCTTGGCTTCCTTTTCGTAACTTTTCGGTCTCACCGAAAGAGCGGATCGGTCCCACCGAGATTGCAATGTAAACTCTCTGTTTCCTTTTTGTAACTTTTCGGTCTCACCGAAAGAGCAAATCGGTCCCACCGAGTTTACCTGACCAACTCTCTGGTTAGCTTATTACCAAATCGGTCTCACCGAGTTTGTGTAATCGGTCTCACCGAGATTACGTTATGCCCTAACCCTAACCATATCGGTCCTACCGAGTTGCTTGTCAGTCCCACCGAAAATCTCTAACGGTCACTAGGTTTACTAAATCGGTCCGACCGAGTTTGTTGATTCGGTCCCACCGAGATTGGTAAATTGTGTGTAACGGTTGGATTTTGTGTGGAGGCTATAAATACCCCTCCACCTCCTCTTCATTCGTGGAGAGAGCCATCAGAACACATCTACACTTCCAACTCACATGTTCTAAGAGAGAACCACCTACCCTTGTGTTGAGGCCAAGATATTCCATTCCTACCATATGAATCTTGATCTCTAGTCTTCCCCAAGTTGCTTTCCACTCAAATCTTCTTTCCACCAAATCCAAATCCTGTGAGAGAGAGAGTTGAGTGTTGGAGAGACTATCATTTGAAGCACAAGAGCAAGGAGTTCATCATCAACACACCATTTGTTACTTCTTGGAGAGTGGTGTCTCCTAGATTGGCTAGGTGTCACTTGGGAGCCTCCGACAAGATTGTGGAGTTGAACCAAGGAGTTTGTAAGGGCAAGGAGATCGCCTACTTCGTGAAGATCTACCGCTAGTGAGGCAAGTCCTTCGTGGGCGATGGCCATGGTGGGATAGACAAGGTTGCTTCTTCGTGGACTCTTCGTGGGTGGAGCCCTCCGTGAACTCGCGGAACCGTTACCCTTCGTGGGTTGAAGTCTCCATCAACGTGGATGTAGGATAGCACCATCTATCTGAACCACGCCAAAAACATCCGTGTCTCCAATTGCATTTGAATTCTCCAAACCCTTCCCTTTACATTCTTGCAAGTTGCATGCTTTAATTTCCACTGCCTATATACTCTTTGCATGCTTGCTTGAATTGTGTGATGATTGCTTGACTTGTCCTAAAATAGCTAAAATCTGCCAAGAACTAAAATCGGGAAAAGGTTAAGTTTTTATTTGGTCAAGTAGTCTAATCACCCTCCCTCTAGACATACTTTCGATCCTACACCAAGTTTAATTTTAAGGAGGTAATTGCAGCAGGATGTTGGTACATCTGGTGGGTACAGAGACAACATACTCATCATGATTCATGTCCCCGGCGTCCAGGTGGACCGCCTCAATTCTGACGATTGTAGGAAACTATGTAAAATCTGTGAATAAGAAGTGGGAGGTGGTTCAGCACAAATGGAAGAAACGTGAAGCAAGATTTATTAAGTTGAACGTTGATTGTCCTATCATGCGGATGAGGGATCAAGTGCAACTGAGTGATTCTTTGTGGCGAAGGGACAGGGTAGGTTGTGACCACCCAGGAGAGAGGTGGGCCTGGTCCCTGGTCGTTGTCCGCGGTTGTTTCAAAATAACACACTTCACGAGATTTGGATATTTGATCTAAGTTGGGTCGTTGGCCTTATACGTACTAACTGCCACGTGGGACAAGATATGGGCAATCGGCGTCGTAGTATCAGCCGAAGCTTTCCAGAGTCAGCGAGTGAGCGGCGCGTGCCGGGTTGGACCGCGTAAAGCACCCTCCTTTGTAATGGAGGCTGCCAAGTTTGATCACCGGGCGCGTACGCAACGTGCAAGCACTACCAAAAAAAAGACACATCCATGACATTTTGGGCCGAACGAATTTTTTTCCTGTCATGCTTATGACACTTCTATGACGATAATTGTGACAAAAGCCGGTATCATCATAGATGTGGTGGGATCCTACTTCTATGAAAAAAAATCATGACAGAAAATGGGCTTTTCGTCCTGGGCAGGCCGGTGACGCAGCTGCATGACATTCTTTGGGCCGTCCATGACGAAAAAACCGTGGTAGAAGCGAGGGCGAGGAAAATATCGGGGAGTTCCCGGTTACGGTGGGTGGTCGGGGACGAGCGATGCGCGTTTCTCTCATACACGTACGCGCGTGGGTGCGAGGCGCTGTGCTCTAACTGAACCCAAGCGAGGCATTCGCCTACTGAACCCGAGCGATTGCACTACAGGCTACGCGTTACTGAACCCGAGCGATCGATCGATGGCTGTTAACTTAACCCGATCGAGCGATTCCTTCACTACTGCTGCTAACTGAAGCCGATCGAACCTGCTGCCTCTTCATGAATAGTGATTGTTGTTGGGGGGGGGGGTGGATGAACAGTTCCCTGTGGGGGGTGGATGAACAGGGCCCCGTGGTAGTAGAGGCCATTGTAGTTGGAGGACAGGACCCCGATCGATCGAGCCGGTTGGGGTGGGATGAACAGGACCCCATGGATGGCTGGATGAACAAGACGACCCCGTGGAGGGCTGGTTAAACAGTAGCCGGTAGAGGGCTGGATGAACAATAGGTTGTGGAGGGGTGGTTGAACAGGACCCCGTGGAGAGGGCTGGTTGAACAATAGCTGGTCGAGGAGCGGAGGAGACTGGAAGAACAGGAGCCCGTGATGAACAGTCATAGGTGGAGGCTGGAGGAGGTTGACGGTGGATGAACAGTAGCCCGTGGAGGCTGGAGGAGGTCGACAGTGGAGATGAACAGTATCCTATAGAGTCCCGCTTTGCGGTACGCCACACCCCTCCCGATGAACAGGACCCCCGTTTCGACCGTAGCGCTCCTACACAAGTCTGTTTCCTCCGTTTTGTGGTACGCCACACCCCTCCCGATCAACAGGACCCCGTTTTGACAGTAGGAGGTCCAAGAGAAGTATGTCTCCTCCGTTTTTGTGGTACGCCAGATCCCTTCCGATGAACAGGATCCTGTTTCGACCGTGGCCGGTTGAACACAAGGCCGTTTCCTCCATTCTGCGGTACACCAGGCCTCGTTTCAGTGGGCTGTTCCGTCCAAGCCGGTTGGCTCCCGATGAACACGACGACGACACAGTTTCTCCGTTCCGACCCAGCCATGTACACGAGCTCTGGCCGTATGTACGCATGAGTAGGCGTTCGAGACCCCGCTCGTATGTACGTACGTGGCCGTATTTACTTTCTTGCACCATGGTTGTATGTACGTGTACATGCTACGTGCGCGCCTCTACTACGACACGTGCACGCCTCTACTATGACATGTGCCCTTCCTTACACGGCCACGGTTCATCGCTTCAGCCTGCAGACAGACTGATCGACTAGTATGTACGTACACGTTCGCGACCAGAATGACAACGCTACGTACGCTTTGACCAGGTGGGTCCCGACTGTCAGGCACTTCCTTGCGTGCGAAGATGTAGCTGGTGGGTCCCAGCAGTTAGGGGCAAATCATTTTTTTTGCAAAATACGGTGGCCCGTGCAGTGGGTCCCTGCTGTTAGGTGGAGGAATAATTATTTTCCGCGTAATAAGGAGGCACTTCCTTGTTACGGCCGTGGACCCAGTTGTCAGCCTGTCCACGTACAGTACTCTTTCGATGCAAGTCGGTCCTTGACCATGTTGACCACGCCGCGCCGAGAGCACCAGAGCGGTGGACAACGGCGAGGCCTTGGAAGGGGACGACACGGAGCCAGGGAAGACGCGGCAACGTAAGCCCACGCGGAGAGGAGTACGAGGGTTCACTGGTTCGGCTGCGATGTGAGGCTGCCGTCGCTGCAGGGCCTGGCCAGCGGTGGGAGTTGTAGGTACGGTGAGGCCTCACCGGCAGGACAACCGGCAACTGGAGGGTGGAGCAGGCGGTCTCGCTGGAGCTGGTTTGGGCGGCTGGTGCAAGAAGAGCAGCGATTGAAGAAGTAGCAGGACCGTTTGATTCAAATCCATCGGTCACTGCTACTAGAATCGTTTGTTGACTAAGTTGACAAAGCCCTGCGTACGTGCCAGCTTAGTAGGCCCATAGGCCAGCCTCCAAACCGGTGCACCCTAGATGTCAGTGGGAGAAATCATTTTTTTCGCGTAATAAGGAGGCAATTGATTGCGTGCGGTCAGGACAGTGGAGGGAGTAGGGTGGGCCGATGAAGCCTGCACGACATCACAGCGGGCCACAAGAGGGGTGAGTAGGCAGTCCCGCCGGCGCTGGTTTAGGCGGCTGGAGCAGGAAGATCAGAGATTGAAGAAGCACGTCGGCCGTTGGATAGAATCGTGTGTTGACTGACAAAGCCTTGCGTAAACAAGTCAGCCTCAAAATCTGTGGCATGTACAACCCATTTGCTATTATTTTTATAAGTTTTACTCATTTTCTAATTCATATGGAATTTATTGCAGCCCATTTTTCATTTTTAGAATTGCTGCCCATTTTCTGGTCAATACCAGGGTTAAAAATGAACTAAAAATGTGTGAAATTTTGAAAATTCACAAATATTTGTTGGGGAACAAAATATTCTTAATTCAAAAATTAGTAGGCATACTAAAACAAATTTAAAAATAAATTAGTACTATGTCATGTTAAAATCCAATGAAATATAAAATATTAGTGAAGAACAATTTTTTTTAACTAATTTCCCATTTTCTATAATTTTTATGGAATTTTCAACCCCTTTAATATTACTTTTAACAGATACTGACCATACTCTTTGGCCAGGCCGAAATGCATCCCTCCTCGTCTTGAATGATTTGCAGCCCAGTAAGTCATAGAAAATAAATAGGCCTAGCTTGGGTATTCTTCAAAAAGAAATAGTGGGCTACCTATTTTCCAAAAGAAAAAACTGCTGGGCTCGTCATGTTGTTAAACAGGCCACAGAGACCGCACAACCCAGTTTATAGCCTGCTCCTCCGAACAAATCCTCAAAAAAATTTGTGCAATTCTGTCGTTCATTCACTATACGTTGAAAATGATGTGGGTCCAAGATATCAGCAGGGTGGATTAGAGTAAAAAACAAGGGGTGCATCTGAGTAGTAAAAGAGGCGTTTGCTTGTGTTTGGGAGTGGACTTGGTGGGTCCGTACTGTCATACTCACAACTACAGTAATCTCCTGATTCACTATGTTGATAGGGCCGGATGGCGGTGTCACATCCCTAGCTAGGCCATGCATTAGAGTGTGCATCATGTTTAAATTCTATTAATTCTGAAATGGGAAATGCCAGAACCCCCAACACACACTTTCCCCCCCCCCTGGAAATAACTAGGGTTTACTAAAATTATTTTCAATGAACCTGAAATGCCCTTCTGAAATGTTCACCCCCTTTTGTTTTGGGTTTAAACCTTTGACAAAAGTGGTGCACAATTTTCTAGGTCATCCTAAGGTTTTTGAATTAATTCATAAGTATTTGAATTTGGGCAATTAAATGCTATTAAATAATTTAAATACTCAAATAATTCTGGAAGTAAATGTTTGCTGTTGGAAATAATCCTAACAGAAGACACAAATATTTTCAGGATTTTTGGAAATGTTCTAGTATTTTAAATAAAGCCCAACAGTTTCTGTTAAATAGAAAAACAGAAACTAATGAAATAAAAAGAGGGAAAGGCCACCTGGGCCTTACCTGCGCTGGCCAGCCCACCTGGCTCGGCCCAGCCAACTGGCGACGCCAGTCGTCGTCCTCCCCGCGCCAGAAGGACGCGGAGCGCGTGGCCGGCGCCCGCGGCCACACGCCGGCCACCTCCTGCTTCCGCCGACGCCCCGAGCCGCCCTGGGTCGCCACGTGACCCCCACGTACCCCTCTCGTCCCCGCTCACACTCCCCCTCGTCTCCCTCTCCCTCTCCCGAGATGGCCGACGCACCCATCGCCGTCTCGCCGCCATAGCCGCGCCCATCGTCGCCCCCTCGCCCCTCTGACCTGCCCAGAGGCTCCGCCACTTCGCCCTCGCCCTCCCCACCGAGCCACGCCTCGCCGGAGGCCCTGCATCGCCGCCATCAGCTCGTCTCCGACCCCGGTGCCCGCCGGCCGCCGTTCTTCGATTCGCGCCGCTCCGTTCGCCCCCGAGCCCGCTGAGCTGCTCGTCGACCTCCCTGTGAGCTCCCGCACCTTCTCCCCCTCCTCCCATGCCTGCTAGCTCGCCGTAGCGCCCGTCCCCGACGAGCCCGAGAGCTTGGCTCCGCCGGCCATGGCGCCACCGCGGCCATAGCCCCTGCCAACCGCGCCAGAGCGCGTCAACGTGCTCCTGGAGCCTCCAGGAGGCCAAAACAGCCACCAGCCGGCCCCCTAACGCACCGTAGCGCCAAAGCCGACCCCGCACGAACTCCGGCGCCGCCCCGAGCTCGTTTCCGGCGAGCTCCGGCCGTCCCCGCTGCAGCCACGCGCCGTGCTGGATGCGCACGAGCCCCAGCTTCCCGTAGATGGCCCCGGCCGTCGTTTTGGTCGCCGGAGCGCGAAACCCGCGCTGCCCCGCCGCGCCTGGTTGTCGCCGGCGGCTCAACGCCGGCGGAGTCAACCCCGCTAACTCCAGTTGACCACGGGTGGGCCTAGTTTGACCCTGGGTCAATGACAGGTGGGCCCAGCCCTGTTAATTAGTTAGGATTAGTGCTAATTATTTTTTTAGTTTAACTAAATCACACTGACACACGGGACCCACGTGTCAGGTTTGACCTGGACCGGGTCAGTTGACCGCTGACGTCACACTGACGCCAGGCTGACGCAGTAAATCTTTTTCTAGATTTATTTTTTTAGGAAAATCCAGAAAATGTTACAAACTTCAAAAATTCATAGAAAATTATCTGTAACTCCAAATACAAAGTTCTATATATGAAAAATGATCAGAAAAATCCAACCTATCCAATGGAACTGGTTTCATGCATGTTAAAACAAGTTAAACCCACTGTTTAGGCATTATAAGATATTGCACTAATATGATCTTATAAATGCACTACCATTTGAATCTTTGATTCAAATGGGGTTTTTCCCTTCTGGTTTAACTTGCACAAGACCAGGACACATTCATATTGCCATGTCATTGCATGCATCATATTGTTGCATATCGTCATGTATTGATTGTGTTCCGATGTGTTCATCGTGGTAGGTTCTGCCTCCGAGGATATCTCCGAGTATCCAACTGAAGGGCAGTATCCCACCACCACTCCATCAGGCAAGCAAACCATTGATCATTCCGATACAAACCCATGTTCTCGCTTCTGCTCTCGCTTACTGCATTAAGACAACGCGTTTCAAACTGCTGTGTGTCGCGGTAGTTGAATCCACTTCCTTTGCATGACCTGTCTTTGCCACAGTAACTAGATGAAACCCACTAGCATGTGTAGGAGTTGATTGAGCCAATACATGTGTGTGTGTGATCCTACCATGCTATGCTTGCTATGCTTAGAGTTGTGTCAGGTCTGGCTCATCGGGATGATGATCCGGAGTGAAAGGTTGTGTCGTTGTCAATAGTGTGGAAGTGTTGAACACGATTTGGTAAAGGAATCGATGAAAGGCCATGTAGGAGTACATGGTGGGTTGTTTCATTGAGGCCGTTCTTAAGAACTGAGATCTGTGTGTGTGATTTAAGACTCAGATACTACCACGCATTGGGCCCGAAACCAATGGACCCTCTCGGCTTCTTGATCACGCTTGTCCCCTGTCCAGGAGTTGCAAAGTAGTTTCTGGTGTTTGTAGCATGCTGGGGGCCGCACGCGGCGCTGACCATCGGGGTGGGCTGTGTTGCGGTAGGCACGTGGCACGGTGTACCGACTCGCCCGTTTGGTGTCTCGGGAACCCTGTTCACATCGTTCGGGGCCGTTAGTGGAAACCTCGGCCGGACTCCCTGCGGATGGAACCCGAATAGGCGATAAACCTGGACTAGAGACTTGAGTGTTTAGGTAGGCCGTGGCCGACACCCTCGCTGGGCTTCCGCTTGAAGGTTGCCGAGTACATGTCGGGTAAACGGCGATAAGTGGTGAGAGCGTGTGTGAAGAAGTACACCCCTGCAGGGTATAAATCTATTCGAATAGCCGCGTCCGCGGTAAAGGACTACTTGGTCACCTATACAGTTCATAGATAAGTTAATTGGATACTACTAAAAATCTCAAGAGAAGTGTGAGTACCGCGGATGGCCCTCTCGTGGGATGGCGAGAGAGGATCCACGGTGGAGTATTGTGTTGGTGTTAGTGGACTCGTGTGCGACAAATGTTTTACAAGTGGTGTCTATCGTAGGATAGCTTAGCCAAGAGTCAAAGCTGGCTTGCTGCAATAACCCCACTACCTTCTTGAGAATGTGCATGTATAGTAGGTTCCTGTTGAAAGACTTGCTGAGTACCTCCGTACTCATGTTGCTTTAATCATGTTTTTCAGACGACTGCACCAACCCCTCTGATGGGTTCTATGTAGACCTCGACGTTGACGAGTGACTTATCACCCAGGTGGTGATCCAAGACTTGTGAAGGGTCGTTGTAGATAGACAGGCTTCGTCAAGCCTTCTTTCTTTCTAGTGTCTGTACTCAGACTACTTTGCTTCCGCATGTGCTTGTATGTTTGTATGACTTGAGTGTTGGGTCATGTGACCCCTATCTGTATGGATGATATGTATGGCTCCTCGGAGCCTTCTAAATAAAGTACTTGAGTCGTAGAGTACTGTTGTGTTGCCATGTTGTATTTACTCATATCGGGCATATTGTGTGTATGATTGAAATGCTTGGTATGAGTGGGATCCGACTATCTAGTTGTTTATCCTTGGCAGCCTTTCATATGGGGAAATGTAAGTCTTGTGCTTCTGAGCGATAGTAGTCCGCTACAGCCCGGTTCACCGGAGTCCTGCTAGCCCAGCACTACTGCTTGGACACTTGACTGGCCGGCATGTGTCTCACGTCGTTCCTATGTCTGTCCCTTAGGGGAAATGTCACGCGCTGATATTCGGAGTCCTGTTAGCCCAGTGCTACAGCCCGAATAGATACGTTGATGACCGACATGCTCGATGTGATTCATGTATGCCTGTCCTCATAGGCTAGCGCCGCTTCGGGTTCACGACTAGCCATGTCGGCCCGGGTTCTCTGTCATATGGATGCTAGCGACACTATCATATACGTGAGCCAAAAGGCGCAAACGGTCCCGGGCCAGGTAAGGTGGCACCCGTGGGAGTACCGTGCGTGAGGCCGCAAAGTGATATGATGTGTTACACGCTGGATCGGTGTGGCTTAGGATCGGGGTCCTGACAGCGTTGGCATCAGAGCCGGACTGCCTGTAGGTTCGCTAAGCCAAACTGGTCGATGTCGAGTCTAGAATTGCTTTAGCTATATGTAGGGGAATTGATTGTGGGAGGGAACGTAAGGCTCTTTTACTTCTTTACCTTATGCCCTCTATTCTGAGTCATTCTCTTCTCATTCTACGTGGGTTAAGGATTAGGCTCTCTTCTCTCTATCAGGTTCACGTGCTACTAAATCCGTAGTAACTTATAGGATTGTTGGTTACAACCCAGTTCAGTTCTACTAAAGTTTAGTATGTTGCCATTTGAACCAGAACCTTGATATATTGTTGTAGAGTGGTTTCGCAAACTGTTGTGGATGTCTCAAGTCTTTTTCTGAGCATTTACAGCCGTTATGCTGTCCAATTTCATCCAGAAATTTTAATGCCTTTGCACTATTTTGTGCTTTCAGATGGCTTCCCGTCCCCAAAACCAAGTGGTTCGTCTGACTCGTTGCATCGGTGTATGTGGTCATACCGCCATGTTGGTTCGAGTGATGGTTGAGGCAGGTTACCGATGGTACCCTGAATACACCGTCGAAGAGCAGTTTAGAGATTTCAACCAGAGCCAATATCTGTGCACGGTCAGGATATATCCATCATATCCCGGAGCCACGGAACCACTCCACTGTTCTTATGGACTCGGGATCACTATTGGGATGTCCGTTCAAGATGCAGCCTACTCGATGATGACCATTATGCGAGCTAGAACTGCCTTGTTGAGCAACACTGAATTTCGCTACATGCCAGCATCCCTCCCTGGGGCGCATGGTTACCTTCAGGGCATGTACAGTGATGCATCCCATGAGGACTCACTCCTTTGCACCACTACTGAGATGTTGGAAGATAAGGACCGTGAAAACCGGGCCTTGCGTATGGAGCTCTTTAATGCTCGTGCTGATCATTGGGCCACTTTGACGAGGTTTGCACCTGCTGTGCAAGCCGGATACATGGACACGAGAGACTTGTACCCTGTGCGGGCTAGTCTGCCAGACTTCATGGAATGGCGTGAGGTGGGAGGCATCACCCCTCCTCGTGGGCCTCTTTTACCGCCATCTGTTGGACCGAGGCCGCACCCAAGTCCCTATGGTCCACAAGCACCGCAGGACCGTCTGTTCCCAGATGACCATGTTCCGCTTCCAGGTCTGGGTGGCGATTTCTATGAGGACTTCTACGGAGCCGTCTGAGCTAGTAGCAGTCTCGCTAGTGTTGTAATAGTTGTATGTCCACCGTCCTGCGTGATTGTGGAATATAACTTAGTGTGTATCAATTCCGGAGGTGTAGAGAAATAATGTATAGGAGTTTGGAATGCCTCCGATGAGATGTAACGTCTTTCGTCTTAGCTGTACTTCAGCTTGAGCTTGTACTAAACTATGTATGATGGGTATGACCGTTGGTATATATATGGCAGTTTCCATATTACCATGTCATACGGATGATCATCTCTGCATTCCTTGTTATCCATTACATTCCGCACTTCTTTGGCCAGATTTTGCCATCCTGGTTTAAATCGCTGTTTTGTTTTCCCAGGATGGTCAACACCCGCAGCAACCCTGCTGCTTCGGAGCAGGGAGAAGCTAGTGCACCTAGAGAGGAAAGTCTGCCTCAACCACCTTCTCTGGCTGAAGTGATGCTGCAGGCAGAGCGCAACAGGCGCGACACCAACCGCTTGTTAGAGCGGATTGAACAAAACACTGCACGTCAGCAAAGGGTCAATCCAGTGTCCATCAATGACTTTGTCAAGCTGTACCCGCCAAAGTTCAATCATTCCATCGAACCTCTCGATGCGGATGACTGGCTCCGCAGCATCGCCCACAAGCTACGTTCTGCCAACGTGGCTGAAGATGATAAAGTCACCTTTGCTGCCTATCACCTCGAAGGCCCTGCCAGCCTTTGGTGGGAGAATTATGAAGCTATGCGTCCGGTCGGCCAACTCACTACTTGGGCTGATTTCAGTGCCGCTTTCCGTGAGCATCATATCCCGGAAGGTCTTATGGATCGCAAGAGGGAGGAGTTCTGTAACTTCACCCAGGGGAAGCTGACTGTGGATGCATACAGTCGCGAGTTTGGGAAGCTTGCACGCTATGCTCCCGAAGAGGTATCCACCGATGCCAAGAAGCAGGCAAGGTTCCGCAAGGGACTTAGCCCTGAGCTCCGTCGTGACCTTCGTCTGCATGAATGCATTTCTTTTCCGAAGCTAGTCAATAAGGCCATCAGTGCCGAGACAGGGCAGAATGATTTTGAAGCTTCACGCAAGCACTCCCGTGACTATGGATCTTCATCCGGCTCTGGATCTCAGAAGCGCCGGGTCTGGATTCCAAATTCTGCTATGCCACCCAGGTATACCCCGAGGCCATCCTTTGAGGCGCCTCGTCCCAATCAACAGTATGTGCCGCCCAAGACTTTTGGTGGCCCCACTGCCAATACTGCTCCACGCCCCAATATGACAACTTGTTTCAAGTGTGGTGAGCCAGGCCACTACATCCGTGAGTGTCCCCAGAACAACCCCAGCCAGTTCGGAAAGTCTGTTGGCCGTGGTAAGTCAACAGCAAAAGTGCTTGTCGCCAAGCCAGCCACCACTGCTCGTGGCCATGTCAACTACGTTTCAGCTGAAGAAACCCAAGAGGACCCCAACGTCGTTCTCGGTACGCTCCTTGTTAATTGCCATCCGGCAACTGTTCTCTTTGATACTGGAGCATCTCATTCATTTATTTCTGAGAGCTATGCTCGTTTGCACAACACCACCTTTTGTGACATGCCTACCTCCATGGTAATTCAAACCCCTGGTTCTAAGTGGCAAACCTCTAGAATCAGCCATGGAAATGAAATTCTGGTTGACAGATTGGTCTTCCTTGCGTCACTAATAGCTCTCAAGTCTTCAGATATAAACATCATCTTGGGTATGGACTGGATGTCAGCTCATTACGCCAAGATTGACTGCTCAACTAGAACTGTCCAACTTACCCATCCATCGGGCAAGACAGTCAATGTTTTGACCCGAATATCAGAGCGTCAGCTCTACTCTCTAAGTGCCAATCCCCTTCCAGACCTCGAAGATATTCCGGTAGTTCGTGACTTCCCGGGTGTCTTTCCAGAGGAACTGCCAGGTGTTCCACCTGACAGAGATGTCGAGTTCGTGATAGACCTTGTTCCAGGAACCGTCCCAATCTCTAGGAGACCTTATAAGATGGCACCCCTAGAACTAGCTGAGCTTAAGAAACAACTCGATGAGTCCTTGCAAAAAGGTTTCATCCGTCCTAGTTCATCTCCATGGGCTTGCCCCGTCCTCTTCGTCAAGAAGAAGGATGGAACGGTTCGGATGGTTGTAGATTACCGACCTGTCAATTTGGTCACTATCAAGAACAAGTATCCGCTCCCCAGGATCAACGATCTGTATGACCAGCTCGCTGGATCCTCAGTCTTTTCCAAGATGGATTTGAGGTTGGGCTACCATCAAATCAAAATCAAGAACGGGGACATTCCCAAAACGGCTTTCGTCACTCGTTACGGCCAATACGAGTACACCGTCATGTCCTTCGGTTTAACCAATGCTCCAGCCACCTTCTCTCGGTTAATGAACTCGATCTTCATGGAGTACTTGGATAAATTCGTCGTGGTATACCTCGATGATATACTCATCTACTCCAAGAATGAGGAAGAACATGCCGAACATCTAAGGCTAGTATTGATGAAACTTCGAGAGCATCGCCTTTATGCCAAATTCTCCAAGTGTGAATTCTGGTTGCCAGAAGTGACCTATCTGGGCCATGTAATCTCTGGCAAGGGCATTGCTGTCAATCCCGAGCGAGTTCAAGCTGTCCTTGACTGGACTCCACCTGAAACAGTCAAGCAAGTTCGGAGTTTTCTTGGTTTAGCGAGCTATTGCCGCCGCTTCGTCGAGAATTTTTCCAAAGTTGCTAAGCCTCTAACTGAACTCCCCAAGAAAGATAAAAAGTTCGAGTGGACCCCACAGTGCGAGTTCAGCTTTCAGGAACTGAAAAGACGCCTGACATCTGCTCCCGTACTGGTACCACCAGATTTCTCTAAGGACTTTGTTATCTATTGCGACGCCTCGCGACAAGGACTAGGTTGCATACTCATGCAAGATCGTCATGTGATTGCTTACGCATCTCGATAGTTGCGTCCACATGAGGATAATTATCCTACTCATGACCTAGAGCTTGCAGCGGTAGTCCATGCACTCAAAACCTGGCGACATTACCTCTTGGGTAACCGTTGCGAAATTTACACTGATCACCAAAGTTTGAAATATATCTTCACCCAACCGGATTTGAATCTCAGGCAAAGACGTTGGGTCGAGTTGATCTCGGATTACGACTTAGGAATAACTTACACCCCAGGCAAAGCCAATGTCATGGCTGATGCGCTAAGTCGTAAATCTTATTGTAACAACCTGATGTTACAACAAGGTCAACCACTTCTCCACGAGGAATTTCATAAACTTAACCTTCACATTGTTCCTCGAGGATTCCTTTCCACCCTGGTGGCGAAACCTAACCTTACGGATCAGATCATCAAGGCACAAAAGGTGGATCCGGGAATTTCCCGTATCAAGAGAAACATCAAGAAGGGAGTTGCAGATTGTTTCTCCATTGATGATCAAGGTGTTGTGTTCTTCGGAAACCGTCTAGTGGTTCCCAAGGTACGCAACTTGAGGCGATTGATCCTTAAGGAAGCTCATGAATCCCCTCTCACCATTCATCCCGGTAGTACTAAGATGTATCAAGACCTACGCCAGAGGTTTTGGTGGACTAGGATGAAGAGAGAAATCGCTCAATACATTGCAACCTGCGACGTCTGTCGTCGTGTTAAAGCAGAGCATCAACGGCCTGCTGGCACCCTTCAGCCCTTGGATATTCCTGAATGGAAATGGGATAAAATCGGTATGGATTTCATTACCGGGTTTCCCAGAACCAAAAGAGGGAATAATGCTATCTTCGTTGTTGTCGATCGTCTTTCCAAAGTAGCCCACTTTTTACCCGTTCGCGAGAGTATAACCGCTAGCCAGCTAGCTGACTTATACATCTCTCGAATAGTGTCTCTTCATGGTGTTCCATTGGAAATTAATTCGGACCGTGGAAGTCTTTTCACCTCTCGATTTTGGGAAAGTTTCCAAAATGCTTTGGGAACTCGTCTCTCCTTTAGCACCGCCTTCCATCCGCAATCAAGTGGTCAAGTGGAACGAGTCAATCAAATTCTGGAGGATATGCTCCGAGCTTCTGTCATCTCTTTCGACATGGATTGGGAGAAGTGCCTACCATTCGCCGAGTTCGCTTATAACAATAGTTATCAAGCTAGCTTGGGCAAAGCTCCTTTCGAAGTTCTTTATGGACGAAAATGTCGAACGCCTCTTAACTGGTCAGAAACCGGCGAGAGACAACTCCTTGGCCCGGACATGATCCAGGATGCAGAAGAGCAGGTTCGCATTATTCGTGAGAAGTTGAAAACCGCCCAGTCTCGACAAAAGAGTCAGTATGACTGCAAGCATAAGCCCATGGCTTATGAAGTCGGCGAGATGGCTTACCTTCGGGTTACACCTTTAAAGGGGACCCATCGATTCGGTATCAAAGGCAAATTGGCTCCTCGCTACATTGGACCCTTTCGCATTCTTGCCAAACGAGGGGAAGTTGCCTACCAACTGGAACTACCTCCGCATCTCTCAAGAGTTCATGATGTCTTCCATGTTTCTCAACTCAGGCGTTGCTTCGCGAATCCTATCCGTGGAGTGGACCACGAAACGCTTGATCTCCAAGATAACCTCACTTATCGGGAATACCCCGTTCGTATCCTTGATCAAGCCGAGCGTACCACTCGACGCCACAATATCAAGTTTCTCAAGGTTCAATGGTCACACCATTCCGAGCAAGAGGCTACCTGGGAAAGGGAGGATCGTCTTCGACTTGAGTACCCCGCCTTCTTTCCGGAGGAATCTAAATCTCGGGACGAGATTCTTTTGAGTGGGGGTGAGTTGTCACATCCCTAGCTAGGCCATGCATTAGAGTGTGCATCATGTTTAAATTCTATTAATTCTGAAATGGGAAATGCCAGAACCCCCAACACACACTTCCCCCCCCCTGGAAATAACTAGGGTTTACTAAAATTATTTTCAATGAACCTGAAATGCCCTTCTGAAATGTTCACCCCCTTTTGTTTTGGGTTTAAACCTTTGACAAAAGTGGTGCACAATTTTCTAGGTCATCCTAAGGTTTTTGAATTAATTCATAAGTATTTGAATTTGGGCAATTAAATGCTATTAAATAATTTAAATACTCAAATAATTCTGGAAGTAAATGTTTGCTGTTGGAAATAATCCTAACAGAAGACACAAATATTTTCAGGATTTTTGGAAATGTTCTAGTATTTTAAATAAAGCCCAACAGTTTCTGTTAAATAGAAAAACAGAAACTAATGAAATAAAAAGAGGGAAAGGCCACCTGGGCCTTACCTGCGCTGGCCAGCCCACCTGGCTCGGCCCAGCCAACTGGCGACGCCAGTCGTCGTCCTCCTCGCGCCAGAAGGACGCGGAGCGCGTGGCCGGCGCCCGCGGCCACACGCCGGCCACCTCCTGCTTCCGCCGACGCCCCGAGCCGCCCTGGGTCGCCACGTGACCCCCACGTACCCCTCTCGTCCCCGCTCACACTCCCCCTCGTCTCCCTCTCCCTCTCCCGAGATGGCCGACGCACCCATCGCCGTCTCGCCGCCATAGCCGCGCCCATCGTCGCCCCCTCGCCCCTCTGACCTGCCCAGAGGCTCCGCCACTTCGCCCTCGCCCTCCCCACCGAGCCACGCCTCGCCGGAGGCCCTGCATCGCCGCCATCAGCTCGTCTCCGACCCCGGTGCCCGCCGGCCGCCGTTCTTCGATTCGCGCCGCTCCGTTCGCCCCCGAGCCCGCTGAGCTGCTCGTCGACCTCCCTGTGAGCTCCCGCACCTTCTCCCCCTCCTCCCATGCCTGCTAGCTCGCCGTAGCGCCCGTCCCCGACGAGCCCGAGAGCTTGGCTCCGCCGGCCATGGCGCCACCGCGGCCATAGCCCCTGCCAACCGCGCTAGAGCGCGTCAACGTGCTCCTGGAGCCTCCAGGAGGCCAAAACAGCCACCAGCCGGCCCCCTAACGCACCGTAGCGCCAAAGCCGACCCCGCACGAACTCCGGCGCCGCCCCGAGCTCGTTTCCGGCGAGCTCCGGCCGTCCCCGCTGCAGCCACGCGCCGTGCTGGATGCGCACGAGCCCCAGCTTCCCGTAGATGGCCCCGGCCGTCGTTTTGGTCGCCGGAGCGCGAAACCCGCGCTGCCCCGCCGCGCCTGGTTGTCGCCGGCGGCTCAACGCCGGCGGAGTCAACCCCGCTAACTCCAGTTGACCACGGGTGGGCCTAGTTTGACCCTGGGTCAATGACAGGTGGGCCCAGCCCTGTTAATTAGTTAGGATTAGTGCTAATTATTTTTTTAGTTTAACTAAATCACACTGACACACGGGACCCACGTGTCAGGTTTGACCTGGACCGGGTCAGTTGACCGCTGACGTCACACTGACGCCAGGCTGACGCAGTAAATCTTTTTCTAGATTTATTTTTTTAGGAAAATCCAGAAAATGTTACAAACTTCAAAAATTCATAGAAAATTATCTGTAACTCCAAATACAAAGTTCTATATATGAAAAATGATCAGAAAAATCCAACCTATCCAATGGAACTGGTTTCATGCATGTTAAAACAAGTTAAACCCACTGTTTAGGCATTATAAGATATTGCACTAATATGATCTTATAAATGCACTACCATTTGAATCTTTGATTCAAATGGGGTTTTTCCCTTCTGGTTTAACTTGCACAAGACCAGGACACATTCATATTGCCATGTCATTGCATGCATCATATTGTTGCATATCGTCATGTATTGATTGTGTTCCGATGTGTTCATCGTGGTAGGTTCTGCCTCCGAGGATATCTCCGAGTATCCAACTGAAGGGCAGTATCCCACCACCACTCCATCAGGCAAGCAAACCATTGATCATTCCGATACAAACCCATGTTCTCGCTTCTGCTCTCGCTTACTGCATTAAGACAACGCGTTTCAAACTGCTGTGTGTCGCGGTAGTTGAATCCACTTCCTTTGCATGACCTGTCTTTGCCACAGTAACTAGATGAAACCCACTAGCATGTGTAGGAGTTGATTGAGCCAATACATGTGTGTGTGTGATCCTACCATGCTATGCTTGCTATGCTTAGAGTTGTGTCAGGTCTGGCTCATCGGGATGATGATCCGGAGTGAAAGGTTGTGTCGTTGTCAATAGTGTGGAAGTGTTGAACACGATTTGGTAAAGGAATCGATGAAAGGCCATGTAGGAGTACATGGTGGGTTGTTTCATTGAGGCCGTTCTTAAGAACTGAGATCTGTGTGTGTGATTTAAGACTCAGATACTACCACGCATTGGGCCCGAAACCAATGGACCCTCTCGGCTTCTTGATCACGCTTGTCCCCTGTCCAGGAGTTGCAAAGTAGTTTCTGGTGTTTGTAGCATGCTGGGGGCCGCACGCGGCGCTGACCATCGGGGTGGGCTGTGTTGCGGTAGGCACGTGGCACGGTGTACCGACTCGCCCGTTTGGTGTCTCGGGAACCCTGTTCACATCGTTCGGGGCCGTTAGTGGAAACCTCGGCCGGACTCCCTGCGGATGGAACCCGAATAGGCGATAAACCTGGACTAGAGACTTGAGTGTTTAGGTAGGCCGTGGCCGACACCCTCGCTGGGCTTCCGCTTGAAGGTTGCCGAGTACATGTCGGGTAAACGGCGATAAGTGGTGAGAGCGTGTGTGAAGAAGTACACCCCTGCAGGGTATAAATCTATTCGAATAGCCGCGTCCGCGGTAAAGGACTACTTGGTCACCTATACAGTTCATAGATAAGTTAATTGGATACTACTAAAAATCTCAAGAGAAGTGTGAGTACCGCGGATGGCCCTCTCGTGGGATGGCGAGAGAGGATCCACGGTGGAGTATTGTGTTGGTGTTAGTGGACTCGTGTGCGACAAATGTTTTACAAGTGGTGTCTATCGTAGGATAGCTTAGCCAAGAGTCAAAGCTGGCTTGCTGCAATAACCCCACTACCTTCTTGAGAATGTGCATGTATAGTAGGTTCCTGTTGAAAGACTTGCTGAGTACCTCCGTACTCATGTTGCTTTAATCATGTTTTTCAGACGACTGCACCAACCCCTCTGATGGGTTCTATGTAGACCTCGACGTTGACGAGTGACTTATCACCCAGGTGGTGATCCAAGACTTGTGAAGGGTCGTTGTAGATAGACAGGCTTCGTCAAGCCTTCTTTCTTTCTAGTGTCTGTACTCAGACTACTTTGCTTCCGCATGTGCTTGTATGTTTGTATGACTTGAGTGTTGGGTCATGTGACCCCTATCTGTATGGATGATATGTATGGCTCCTCGGAGCCTTCTAAATAAAGTACTTGAGTCGTAGAGTACTGTTGTGTTGCCATGTTGTATTTACTCATATCGGGCATATTGTGTGTATGATTGAAATGCTTGGTATGAGTGGGATCCGACTATCTAGTTGTTTATCCTTGGCAGCCTTTCATATGGGGAAATGTAAGTCTTGTGCTTCTGAGCGATAGTAGTCCGCTACAGCCCGGTTCACCGGAGTCCTGCTAGCCCAGCACTACTGCTTGGACACTTGACTGGCCGGCATGTGTCTCACGTCGTTCCTATGTCTGTCCCTTAGGGGAAATGTCACGCACTGATATTCGGAGTCCTGTTAGCCCAGTGCTACAGCCCGAATAGATACGTTGATGACCGACATGCTCGATGTGATTCATGTATGCCTGTCCTCATAGGCTAGCGCCGCTTCGGGTTCACGACTAGCCATGTCGGCCCGGGTTCTCTGTCATATGGATGCTAGCGACACTATCATATACGTGAGCCAAAAGGCGCAAACGGTCCCGGGCCAGGTAAGGTGGCACCCGTGGGAGTACCGTGCGTGAGGCCGCAAAGTGATATGATGTGTTACACGCTGGATCGGTGTGGCTTAGGATCGGGGTCCTGACAGGCGGCGCCGCGGCGAGCGCACCAAGGCGAAGGATAAAGTGTCGTCGCCAATGCGCTGGCCTGGGTTGGACATTCTTACTGAAAAATAAAAATGGACCGGAACTATTTACGATGTTGACTACGATTTGCATGGGTCCGCTGGTTGCAGGAAGAAAATGGTGGGAGAAAGAAGACTGTTGCCTAAGAATAATATCGACTGAATGTAACGACGCTATCATAGGAAATAATATCCTCTTGTTAAATCTTGAATTTAAAGAACTAGTGCATGAGCATTTAGCTTTATTATTTATTTATTTACTTATTTATGTTTATGGGACCATGAGCATGTACCTGGGCCAGATTCATGTTTAGGGGACCATGAGCATGTACCTGGTCTGCTGGTTGGAGGAAGAAAATGGTGGGAGAAAGAAGACTGGTCGCTATATTTGCCTAAGAATAATATCGACTGAATGTAACGACGCTATCATAGGAAATAATATCCTCCTGTTAAATCTTGAATTTAAAGAACTAGTGCATGAGCATTTAACTTTATTTATTTATTTATTTACTTATTTATGTTTAGGGGACCATGAGCATGTACATGGGTCGGATTCATGTGAGAGCTTCCCTTCCAGTTAATTATGGGCTCCTCTATTGGGCCTTCATCAGTGGGCTGCATGTTATCAACAAGTGGAAAATGTGTTCCGTACCAAAAATAGTATGTGCTACGTACGGTACGGGGCACTAAAGGATCGGACCGTGCAACAACTTCCAAAACATTGTGTTTATCGTTCTAACAACACATTTATTCAACCAACAGACAAAATATACTACTGATTGCACATTGAAAATAGCAGCAGAAACAACCAGGGCTGGGGGTGTGACAGAAGCAGTAAGCAGGTCAGAAGAGTAAAGACGCAGCTCTCTCTTCCAAACCAAACATCAGCCATCATTACAAAAGGGCTACCAAAAAAGAACAAGTGCATGCATCAAACTAAATAAAGATCCTACTACACCAAGTGTATGCATCTAACTAACTAGCTTAGTTAGACGTTACTACTTATTAAGCTATGAAGATTGGCTGACGGCTTGAACCAGATGGGTGCCTGACGGGGGAAACTCCAGCCAGCAGGTCGAAGTCTGATACTTGCGACCCTCTCTCCTACTTTGGGCTGCAGAGCGTGGCGGAACATATCAGGATATGGTGCATGCAGAGACGCATGGTACGCTGTGTACACACAGTTTTGCCTGATGAACGAAACCGCGCTGCCATCATGATCCTTGTTGTCGGTTATCTCCTG
Source organism: Aegilops umbellulata (assembly GCA_032464435.1). Classification (NCBI taxonomy): domain Eukaryota; kingdom Viridiplantae; phylum Streptophyta; class Magnoliopsida; order Poales; family Poaceae; genus Aegilops; species Aegilops umbellulata. Next base: position 307,957,591 of record CP136055.1, on the reverse strand, counting down.
GTTAATCGGATAATTCAGTCCGAGAAATAGAGAGTGTGTATCAAGGCTACTTACCAGCCTCCAGTCAAAAATTCTTGAAGGCCCAGAGAAGCTGGGATCCTGCTCAAAGACCTTGCACTGACTGTGATTGTATTTCGCGAAACAACACATCTGTTACGTGCGAACAATCATCAATCGTTCGCCGTCGTCTGATCGAGCCAGGAACCACCTGCAACTGCCTTGCCGCTTTTCTTTGAACGGTTCTGGGATTAGGAAGGGTAGGGACACCAGGAGGCCTACAACATCATATCAAGTTGGAGTCAAATAAAAAAGGGCTCTTAATGTAGTCAATCTTAAGAACATCATGTTGTGAGCAGGAATATTTTTTCAGTAAATGTTGACAGTAATATAAGCAAGCCATCATGATACCATAGTAAAGTAACATACTGCTGTAACAGTCGTTTCTAGCGATGACTGGAGTAGACCAGCCATACGTCCAGCCATAGAAGGAGTAGACAAAATTAATGAAGCCCTTGTGTTCAACGGCATCAGAGAACCATGGAGGATGTATGATCCTGCGATGGACGTGCAGATTTATCCACTTATCGCTGTGACCTATCAGATAGGCGAGACCGCGGTCGAAGAACGCAATTAGCCTAAAGTCTTTATAATTCGCAGATCTTGTGGGCACTTGGCAGATTACAATCTTGAGCAAATCAAACTTGGTATCATGTTGGCTACTGTAAGATTTCGAGTATTCTAGGCCGCGGTGCCAAAGCAGTGCAGTGTTAATCGAAGGAAGGGGGATCAATCGCCGGGTGTAGACCTCCACGAGCATCCAGCTGCCGCGACCATTGACGAACACCATCCAAGACGTGTTCATGTCGACCCAGTACATATCGTTAATGTAGTTGAGGGTGACGGGGATCAGGTCGCAGTCAAGGGGGTTGATGCTCGCCACCCTACGATCGTTATGCTACATGACACGCCATTTCTGAAGATCAGGCGGCATCGGCAAGCAAGGAGCTGGCTTAAAAAGCTCCGGCCTGAGGGCTTTGAGTAAACGGTACAGCCCCGACGAGCACGCGACGAGCAGCATGGTACTGAGATTGTCCACACGCGAAACAATGAGCTTGATTACCTCTGCGGGGAGCGAATTCCAGCCACTCTTTCGGAGGACGCTGCTCGGTTCTGCCATTGTTAGTACTTTGGTTTCGGAATAGGGAGGAGGCACCTTAGAGGGGATGGAAGATTAGACGATTATGTGCAGACAAAGATGGAGAAGCGAATATGTGCTGCGGGAAGTGGACAAGTGATGATGACTACAGCACGCCGCTTCACTTACAAGACACATACCGGCAGCGTAGGGTCATATCGATGCCAGACAACTTGCTTGAGTGATCACAGTACTGGTACTCCCTACAGTACCTAATACCATGCCCTATTCTACTTTGGATCCGTGTACTGGAGGCGAGGAGGCATGTTCAGCCGGGCGTGCAGCTGGTGGCGCAGTACTATTCTATTTGATAGCTACTAGTATACTATAAAAAACAAAGGAGAGTAGTAGAGATAGAGATAAGAGTAGAGATAGAGACTAGGGAGAAGCACCATCTACTGCTTCATGTGCTACTCATGCGCTCCATTCGGTGACCGCAACATCCCATATAGCCACTCCCTCCTGCGCTTCATTCGGCGGGAGCTGTTGAAATTTGAGGAGCGCACTCTCGCGACTGCTGACAGCGACGACTTCACCGACGACAACTTCTTCCCCGGCCTCGGCAACCTCTTCCTCAACGACATGGGCGACAACCTCGACGCCAACGGTGCTGCTCCCGTTGCACCGTATGTGTTTCTGTCCTTCCTGTTCGAAATCATGGTAGAATTTATGTTTCTAGTCTATGTCCTAGATTCGATTTGTTCATCTACTATGCTAGTCCACATGATTAGTTTAATCTATGTTATAGCCGTCATGATTTATTTTGTGCTTATTCGGACTAAATCTCGTAGTAACTTGCTCATATATTCAACTGGCGCAATGTCCCCTACAGCCACTCCAGTTTCATGGACGGCCTGGTCGATGCCTCTAAGTAGCCCTTCGTCTACTGCTATGAGTGCCCAACGCTGTTTTGGGGCTCGCCGACAGACCTCGTGCATCACCTCACGCACGCGTCCGACGATCACTACTGGCCCTTGGTGCAGAACATCAAGTACGAGACGTGCTACCTGCTCGCAATGACGAAGTCGCTGTAGGATCACCGCCGCCTGCTAGTCTCGGAGGAGGATGATAGTGTCTTTCTCTTGATCGTGGGCACCGGCGAGGCCCGCGCAGGCCGCCGCCCCGTTTCTGTAGTGTGCGTTAGGGGCGATGCCGCTGACACTGACACGATGCCAATGTACGGGTGCTGCTCACTATCACTGGCCCTCAGAGGTACGTGGGCCACACTCGCTCCATGACGCTGACTAGGACTGTGCGGAGCTGGGACCTTCCCGCCGATGTGGACATGGAAGACACATGGTATGATATCCCCCCCCCAACATGGTGCACGGGGACCCCAAGGAGGTTCACCCGGACATATGCATTACCAAGTTAAATGATGATCATCAGTCTTCGCTCAATGTAATCCGCCGTCTAAGCATGTGGAGACTTCTTATTTATATAGTATAGAACCTTCCATGCATGATCTTGCTCTATTAGAGTATCGCGCTTGAGTAAAAGTTTATTCATTTATGGTTTAGTCTAGAATCTTCCATGTATGCTTTTGCTCCATTAGAGTTCTCGCTTGCCATTTATGAGATTAACCGAGAATTTTTACTACAGTACTGGTGAAAGACTTATGATGAACCATTTCTTACATCTCCTCTGACCCCTTCCAAATCATCCTGATTTAATCCCTCTGTCTAGGAGTATAAGAGCATGGTTAATACTTAATAGTACAGCCAACTGTTGAGTATAATAAAGTGCCATGTCATCTATAGCCAACATGTATAACAATCGGTACCCAAAAACTAATTCTTAAGGATCATTTCTTGCAAAGCATAATGAGTGTTATTTCTTCACAAGTTTTGAATGCAGGTTGAATAGTTGAATGCTTTTGTTTGCAATAGATACTTTTTATCTATTTCACCCGTATGTTTGTGAGCTATAGAGATGAAATAATATATGAAGAAACCTATCGATACGCGTTACACATGAGATGACCCCCACATCCTTTGTCAAAATAAACAACTCCCCAATCAATGCATTTCACTATTCCGTGCAACGCACGAGCACCTTACTAAAGATTAGTATGGCCAAAATTTTTACTAACATTATATATAGTACGATAAATGCCCATCCATGTCACCTAAAATTATATAACTGAAAACTATGTTCAAATACGAACCCAACGATATCGGTTTTGTTGACATGCACTAACATTTTGTCAGTTAAATGTTCAGTCAAATTCAATGGGAGACTAATAAACCACGACCGTTGTAGTACTAGTGTAGAGGGCGGCACTGCACGGGAGTCTCACCCCTCTCGTGGCGCGACAGTAAAGCCATCATATCACAAAACCCAACCACTCCCAATAATAAGTGGCTTGGTAAAATAAACGGATAAGCAACCATCACATTCCTCCGTCTTTTTTGCATTTCATCTCTCTGCATTTACTTTCTTCGATTCATCTCGCACACTCGATCCCTAGCTACTACTCCTAGTATCCCTAGCTACTACTCCTAGGGCCTGTTCTTTTGGCGGCTTAAAAATAAGCCGTCTCTTCCCCAGCTTTTCCCATAAGACTAGTCACAGTGGAGAGTAACATTAAGGCGCCTCACTCATTTATTTGGGCTTCTAAACTACTACTTGTACCTCCGTCTTGGTTTATTTGTCATCATTATAATTTGTGCTAAATTTTGACCAAAGATTTAACTGATAAAATGTTAGTGCATGTGACATGCACATACATTTCATTAGTTAAATTTATGGTCAAAATCAAACATAGATTACAATGGGACTAATAAACCAGGACCGAGGTAGTAGTTATGGGATTACTAATCTAGAAGCCTAAAAGAACTGGCCCCTGGTACTCCTAGTAGTAGTACTCAAGTTGGAATTCCAACATCTTTCCCTCAAAAAAAAGTTGGAATTCCAACATGGCACAACTTGTTAGGCAAAAAATTCGATACAGGGTGTACGAAGCAGTTTGGGAATTTGCATGCCTTCCCGACCAGTGAGATACTCCTTACAAAATACGATAGAGAAATAACCACAGAGAAGGAAGCTAAAAGTAAATAATCAAACGAGCATTTTTGCATTTGTTTTGCATTGAATCGTTTCTCAAGTTTGACTAGTGTTGTTTTTCTGCTTTTACAAAAACCGCATCGTAATGTTAAAACGTGCATTTGCACGTACATAAGTAATAGTAGTACTCCCTCTGTCTAGGGTGTATAAGTCTTCCCTTTTCTTGGTCATGGTGCACAACCGAAGATGACTTATTCACCTAGACGGAGGGAGTAGCACAATCTGCAAGCATATATAGGGAGAGATGTGTAGTGCGATAGTATAAAGTAAAGTTTGTGCTATATGCACGTACTTACAAAATGCGTACAGATACACAAGGTTTCCAAACTTTTCCTTTTACATACTTAATTAGGGACGCTAATAATTCTCGAACGTTTGGGATTTATCATTTGCATCCCAAAACTAATGAGATCGCCTTCTGAAACTAAATTATATTCCTAATAAAAGCCACGACGCTCGCAGGAGCGCTTGCGGTGGGCCACGAGTGCCCTAGTGTGCGGCCGTTTCCCAGCGCGCCGACATAATGCCTCTTCCTCAGCCTCGCAACTCGCGAGGTGCTGATTGGCGGCTTGCCAGCGGGCCAGCGCGATCTCACCGGTGTGGTGATCCGGCGCCAACAGGTACTCCTCGCTGGAAGCGTGCACCCGGTCCACATACCGCCAAGCATAGATGAGGCGCTTGGGCCCGACTGCACTCAGGGCTTTGGCACGGGCGTCCTCCGCACCCTCACGTCCCTCGCACGAGCCTTCTGCCAAAGAGCCAATTGCCTGACTCTCTCGGACGCGACATAGGCCTGCGAGGCAGCTTGCCCCGCGGTGCGCTTCTCTTCCTCGGCCTTCTTCTCCACCTCTATCTTGGCAAGCTCTGCTGGAGGCAAAGAATCCCACAAGGCGACATCCATTTCTTTCCAAAGCTCCTCAAGGCTGGGGGGCTCGGTGTGCGGCGCGGCGTTCTCCTCGTAGCGGGGAGCCGACGTGTCCTCCAACGCGCGTGCTGGTGAGATTGGGAACACCAACGCGTCCACCCCGACACGTTGCGGCGAGGAGCGGAATGCTGACGCCTCCCCCTTGACGCGTCACGACTAGGAGCGGAACGCCGACGCGTCCTTTGACGCGCGTGCTGGCGAGATTGGGAACGCCAATTCGTCCTCCTCGACTAGTGGCGGCGAGGAACGGAATGGCAGCGCGTCCTCCTCAACTAGTGGCGGCGAGGAACAGAACGACAATGCATGACCGTACATGCGGTGCAGGAAGGGGTGCCTAGGGCTTGGGAGGGGTGATGTCATGGTGGTCGACGTGAGAGGGAGGGGGAGGAGATAGCGATGAACGTGAGCGTTCTTCCGAATGTCGTGGGAGGCGCAGTATTTATAGCGAGCAATGGCACACTTATGTAATATATGGCCTGAACTTCACTAACTTAACTGCAGGTCCAGTTGCGTCACTGACATGTGGGCCAGATACCTGTTGGGCCCACATGCCAGTGACCCAATGCACCTGCAGTTAAGTAACTGAAGCACCTAAGTGGGCATATTTGTTGGAGTAAATTATGGGTGAGGGAAGGGGTCGAAATATTGCTGGTCACAACGGGTTGGACGAGCGCGGGGGAGGAGAGCCATGCATGCAGACTTTTTTCCACACGGGGTGGAGTGGTGGGACTCCTTGAGGGAGAAGGAGAGTCAAGCAGGCGTTCAAATTTCAAGGTGCACTAAATTATTGCATGCGATGATTAAGGCTGGCCATAGTGGGGGTAATGTGGTACTCCCTCCTTTCCGGTTTATTGGGCTTAATTTGAATATCTCTTCAATCAAGGTAGATGATGAATGGTGGAATTAATTCCGTAGTTTGCAAAAGTACTTAACTAGTATTAATTACACCACATGCATGCATGACCACTCCTATAAAAATCTCAGTTGATGGTGATGGTATGTCTGCCTCTGGACAACGTGACCCATACGATCTACTTGGAACCAACGGGTGAGATGTGTGTGCATAGAGACATGGCCTTGCCACCGGAGGTATAGCAGATATTTACCCACCTCTGCCACTGTATAAAATACGGAACTACTCATTCCAGCCTCATTTCCTTTCTGGTTCATCTCCTTGCATTCTTGCCGGCGGTGGCGAAGGTTCCTGAAGATGGAGTCCAGACTCTAGAAAACACTACAAAAACTATTCCACCGCCTCTATCTTGGCAATAGTAGGTGAAATTTTTGAATCAAGCCCTTTAAACTAGAAGGGAAGTAGTAGTACTCTAATAGCTAACCTTGTTGTGATTACTAGATAGGACATGTCACGCACCTGGACGGAGGAACTAGTCTGCACTGTGCATTTAAGTTTTGTCTGAAGTCAATGTACCTCTACTTTGACCAAACTTATAGAAAATGTACATCAACATTCACAATGTCAAATCAATATTTTTATACTCATTACAAAACGTAGTTTTTATACTCGTTATAATCAGTATTGTAGCTATTGATATTTTTAGTAAAAATTTGGTCAAAAACTTTGCAAACGGTTGACGGAAGGAAAAAGGACCAGAGGGAGTATCATGCATGCAGAGTAGGCAAAAAATTGCTCATTTATAGCCGGTCAAAGTCTCAAAGGGCGCGACCGTGCGAGGGAGGCGAAGGTCATGGGAGGCGTGACGGTTGACGGAATTAAGTGAAGTTACATCCACGCGCCGGCATGGCGTGCAAACAGGCACAAGTTATACTGTCAGGCCTACGATATGGGTCTAGTATACATGACATCTAGTGGGTCCCGCATAGTACTCGAGAACTCTATGGGGGCTTGCAGCCGTTTATCCACCAGGCAAGCCAACAACCCCACGCCGTTCGCACGCCCTACTCGTCCCCGTCTTCTACCTTACAATAGTTCGCTCCCAGTCGTCCCATCCTTTCACAATACACTAGTTCAACTTCTCCTAACCCTCCTCCAATATCCATGGCCTCCGAAATCTCCATGGTCGCCGCTGAGTACCAGGTTAGAGCCATCACCGGCGATGAGTTCATCGTCATCTACACCCGTGGATCCGCGACGGTGGAAGTATGCCTTGCTCGCTTCCTACGCATGTTCAACAGTTCAAAGGATGAGTGGGTCCTAGAAAGCGAGAAGATTCTAAAGGAGGCAGAGAAAAAGAAGCCAGCCGTGATCCAGGTTTGCGTACGTAACGTGTGCTCGGTCTACCACATATGCCATGCCGACGTTGAGTGCCAGGATTTTAAGAACTTCCTCAAGGACGAAAGAGTGAAATTCATTACTGTAGACTTTAGGAATGAGAGGGATGTCCTGGGGCGGATAGGCCTCGTTGTAGGCCCGCCCTTCGATCTCCAGAAGGCAAGCCTGGTGTCCTCCTCTCAGCCATCAATGCAGACACTGGCAGCAGCCAGGATTGATCCTTCATACGCTAAAGTTAAGAAACCTCACCACGAGTTCCATCATGCATGGATTCGAAGACAATAGATGGAGATCACATCCTGTACGCCGCAATGGATGCCTACCTTTGTTTATATCTATACATGGGTTGGATGAAGAAGTAGAGCCCAGTGTCCAATTCAAGCAAAGAAGCGTCGGCGAAGAGGAAGAGGAAGAGGGACGAGGACGAAGTCGAGGACGTGGACTCGGACTCCCGGTAAGGTGGCAGTGCCGTCGCTCATGCTGGTTCTACTGCAGTGTCAAGCGGACTAGTTGCTTAGTTTTATTTCAGGGGTGTCTTGTGCTGGGCCCCCAGCAGAACTATGTTTATGTTCTTTCTCGTTATTTGAACTTTATGTTCTTTCTCGTTATTTGAACTCTTTAGTACGTACAGTAGTACTAGCACTATGTCTTAGTATTGTTCTTCTTGCAGTTGGTACTACTGCTCGTATATTCGTGTTCCTACTGTACTTAATAGTACGTTCGTACTAGTAGTATAATTTGGGTCAGTCGATTTGTGAAAGAAGTTCGACGGAGCGAAGGAAGAATACGGCAGAGAAGCTACCCCAGTATCTATATTAGGGTGGCAGGGTGCCCATGATCTATCTTATGAGTGTTGGGTGTGGAATGCAGTTCACCGGAAAAATGGATCATGCCCGGGGTTATACGGATGGCCGGGGTGGGGGCGGGGGTGGGGGAGCATGGCGGTGCCAGGAGGTTCAGGGGAGGGAGGGGCGGCGGCAGCAGGCGATTAGGTGTGTGGCGGGCTGGCGGCTCGATGCCTGAGAGAGAAGATGAACAATGCATCAATTTCGAAGGTTGAAGAAGCCCTTCTGGCCATCCATGTTGCATCCAACGGCTCACAAGAGTCGACCGACCCAAATTTCTTCTTCAGATTGCAGGATCCACGTGGCATTCAAGGTCTCGAAGGTAGATTCCGCGTCCGCACCCGGTTTGCAGGCTCGGCGCGGGCGTGACCGACTTCCGCTGCGACAGCCACCATGCGCGCCTCGCCCACGCGGGCAGAGACGATAATGACACGCTAGTTCCCCATTGCCAGCATGCTGGAGGACACGCTCATCCTCCTCTTCATATGTTGCGTGCATAGATGCGGCTCCACCAGCTGCTCCATGCTTGTCAGCGCGACGACATCACGAGGAGGGACTATAGACGACGTGAGCGGGCGAGCCTTCAGCTTCATGGCACAGGGATGGCGGCGACACGGCAGTGATGGGTGAGAAATGGTTGGCCAGAGCAGGCGGGTGACGACATGCACAATGGCGACGGCGGCATATTGACGAGTGCGCGTATGGGAGCTTAGTTTAGTTTTATATAGGGTTAGTCAAACTTAAAAGAAAAATGTACTAATACACGTAAACACTAGACTGAGGCAGCACTTATATTAGTTACCACAGCCACGATATGGAATCATGTGCAAGCGTGTGAGCCGCGGCCGCGCGATCGATCGAGCGGTGTGTCACCGTGTCACGCTCGAAGGACATCCACTGAACCTTTTTTTGTGTGTGAAAACAATCCCCGAATATTACTCAACTTTTTTTCCTGGAAAAGTTCTTGACGCTAATATATTTCCATATATTTGAATTAAGATCCAGTTCGTGTTTATTTGGATTTGGACGTTTTAGGTGCGCCCTAGTTTTTTTAATACTGATTTTGTGTGTGTGACTGAGAGAGAACGTGTGTATGTGTCCATATGTGTGTTGTGGCAGAGGGGCAATGTGGAGACAGTGTGTGTGTGATAGAGACATAGAGAGGTGTGAATGTGCAAATGATCATGCATGAGTGAGACATAGACAGATGCCGATACGTTGTGTATACATGAGAGACCGGTCTTCTATTTGTACCTGTTTGTGTGTGTGTGTCTGAGAGAGAGAGGAGCATCCATAACACAACAACCATCTCTCTCGGTTCGTCCGTTGCTCGCACGATCGCATGTAACATATGCATCAACGCACACATTTTGACACCCTCACCCGCCCCTGCCCACCTCAAGGCCCGCACATCGCTCTCTATCTCGCACACACAATCTCTTCGTGAGAACCCTATTTAGCATGTAGCTTTTCGTCACATACACACACATTTCTCTCCATAGGTTTGATTTCTCTCAATATCTGACACACACACACACACATAGATCGAAGACGGCGACCACACTACACTAGAGAATGTGGGGCCATTTGGAAGTAGGATGATGTGACGACGTCTGACTCACTCCTCCCCCGTCTCTCCCCCGCACAAAATTACCAAACCCTCTCTCTCCCGCACAAAATTATCGGTCCCTCAACCCACGAGATCCTTCCCCTCTCGTCCATGTTTTTCCAGCTCTCTCATCAAACTTGTTGTCTCTTCTCCTTCCACGAGTACAGAATCCGAATGCACACGCATCTCACGTATATTATATGTCTCCATCTTTCTCACAGACCTAACTTCTTCCTCTCTCTCTCTCTCTCTCTCTCTCTCTCTCTCTCGTTAGGTTTGTCTCCTACTCTCTCGTCCACATACATACAATCTTTCCCGCCCTATCTGCTCCATCTTCGCAAGCTCTCTCTACACGTTTCATTCACACATTGGGATGTGTTCAAAATGTTGCTTTTATAATGGATGATGTAGAGTTATGGTTGCTTTTGTTGCATCCTACAAAGTAATAACTATGAAATGCATTTAGATCCTCATTTGACTGGGATTAGTATTGGTCAAAGTCTGTCGGCGTTCTGGGAATGGGGGTCCCCAGACTTGCCTGCCTGCGGCCCACAGCGTGGCCAGGAAGCGGGCCGTACGGCCCATGTTCATCAACAAGGCACCCAAGACCATCACGAGGGTCCAAGCCTCGCGAGGCGGACGACGCAAGACCTCCTCTGGAGTGGCCTAGCTAGGCAGACTCACGAGGAGCGGAGATATCAAGGCAAGGCAAACCTCACGAGGCTCTCGTGACGTGAGCCATGACGAACGGTACCAGGCGGGTGCCAGGCGAGCGCCGGTGCGCGCAGCATCCTTATTTCCTCTTTGGTGCCAAGGAGGCCAGCGCAGGCAAAGAGTACCGAGGCATGAGGCAAAGGTTGCCATATTGGTGCAATGAGACCAAGACCAGGAGGACGGCCAGGCGGAGGTCATCGTGGAGCCCAAGACGGCGTCACCCCAGGGCTTTTCGCAGGTGAAGACCGCTTTTGTCAGGATAGCTTGTACTAGTTGTCCCCCTTCAAATTTTCACGCCGTTGTTGGCTCCCTTCCCGCTCGATATTTGGGAAGAGGACCAGGGCCTATATAAGTAGAGTTAGCCACCATAGTAGAGGCTGGTTGAACTGATCGAATCCTCACGCCACAAGTTCACAAGCACAAGAACACCTCAACCTCAGGAGGCTGTTCTTCCCTTGTACTGTTCATCATCAACCCAAGAGGCAATCCACCACCACCACACTGGAGTAGGGTATTACACCACAACAGTGGCCCGAACCAGTATAAACCTCGTGTCTTTCTATGTTGCGAGTTCGACGAGTTCATCCGCAGGATCTTAGCGAGCTAGAGCGTAGATTGGTAGGAGGGAGAGACTTTGCGTGCACCCCAGTGTTCGAACCTTACGGGTTTGCCGGAACCCCACATCCGACATTTGGCGCGCCAGGTGGGGGTGCGCCGTAGTTTCCCTTCCATCAGTTCGTTGCTCCATCGCTCCGTCATTTCCATGGCGGACGCTCGCCGTGCTCGAGCTGAGCGTCGGGCTGCCCTCTCCGCCCGTGTCGCTCAGACGGCTCCCGTAGGCGGGCCACCTCGTCGTTCTTCATCACTCGCCGCCAACGCTGCCACCGGCCCGGCGGGGAATGAGCAGTAAGCATCGTCGCTGCATCCTTCGACGCGGCAAGACGGCCGCACCGCTACTCCATCGCTTACCCCTGCCGGTTCCTCGTCTCACGCGCACCAAGCTCCCATGGAGGCACGGGCCGCGCTCATCGCGGCGAACGCGCTCCTGCGTTACCGCCCCGTCGACGACCTCTATGAGGAGTGGCTCGACCGCATCGCCGATCTCGTCCGCACCGCAGGGGGCTCTCCGGCGTCGTCCCACTCTCTGCCTCCCCCTCAACCAACCACGGGCGACGGGGCTCATGGCATGCCTCCACCACCTCAACCCCAAGACGGTGCCTTGGCACCAAGGCGCGCGCCTCCGCGGCATGGTCCACCGTGCCCGGCACCCGCGCGTGAAGAAAGAAGCTGCTAAGAAATCCCGCGGCCGCGAGAAGCTGCGCCGGCGCTCCCCGCACCACCTCGTCAAGACCGCATGCCGCCTGCAGTGGCGCAGCGCGGACCTCGCCAAGACCAAGCTCCACCTCAGAAGCGGGCCCTGGCGACCACGGCCGGCTGCCGCGCCTTCACCCCCGAGCTGTGTAGCGTCGCGTGGCTAGGCAAGTTCAAACCAGATCTGCCTCCTCGCTACGACGGCACCGCCGACCCCGCGGAGTCCTTGCAGCTCTATGAGCTGAGCATCGAAGCGGCCAACGACGACGAAAAAGTCATGGCGAACTGGTTTCCCATGGCTCTTAAGGATGGGCCCGCTCCTGGCTCCTGAACCTGCAGCACGGCTCGATCTCCTCCTGGGACGAGATGCACGACCGCTTCATCGCCAACTTCCAGGGCACACGCGACCGCCCACCGGCCGCGGGTGATCTACGCCGCATCAAGCAACAACTAGGAGAGACCCTCCAGAAGTACATCCAGCGCTTCAACAACACCCGCCTCAAGATCCCCAAGGTCACGGACGAAGCCATCATCTCCGCGTTCTCAGACGGCGTCCGTGACGTCAAGATGAAGGAAGAGCTCGCTATTCACGAGGAGCTCTGCACATCTCAAGAGCTGTTCAACCTGGCGACCAAGTGTGCAAGAGCTGAGGAGGGGCGCCTCTCTCTCCTTGAGATGCCAGCTGCAGGAGCGGAGGAGAAGAAGGCCAAGGCCAAGGACGTGAAGCGCAAAGAGGCAGTGGTGCTCGCAGTGGAGCCCGACACCAAGCGAGGCAGAGATCAGCCCGAGTCATCCAAGAACGGCCGACCATTCTGCGCCTTCCACAACCTGAACACCCACAACACCAGCGACTGCCAAGAGCTCAGAGCCATACGGGAAGGTCGCTACGATCGACGCCCCGAGCGCAACGACCGAGACTACGACCGCGGAGGAGGATGCGGAGGCGGACACTGGGACGACCGTGGCCCACGTCCGGAGTGGCGCGACCGGCCTCGTGAGGACCGCTGGCAGGACCAACCTCGCGAGGGTGCCTGGAGGGACCAGCCTCATGACGATCGCCCCCAGGGCAACGCCGGTCTTTCTTCGCTGCCGCCGCCAAGGAGGAACGACGACCATCACCAGGACGAAGGGGCTGGGGGCTTCCAGGAACCGCGTGCGATCGCCTGCATCTTGGGCGGTGCCCAGGCCCCAGCCTCTTAGCGCATCTTCAAACAGTTCACTTGCGAGGTGAACGCGGTGCTCCCCAAGCTCGAGGCCACGTGCCTGCTCAGGTGGTCCCAATGTGCCATCACCTTCAACTCGGCAGACCAACTCAAGTGCGCAGCCACCGCTGGCGTCCTCCCTATGCTGTGCTCCCCAGTCATCAGCAATGTGCAAGTCACCAAGACCCTCATCGACGACGGTGCAGGGCTCAACGTCCTGTCCATCGACACGTTCGACAACCTCCAACTGCCATATGAGCAGCTCCGGCAAACCAAGCCTTTCTCAGGAGTGACCGACGGTTCCACCACACCGATAGGGCAGGTCCGCCTGCCTGTCACCTTCAGGGAGCGCAAGAACTATCGCATCGAGCTCATTGACTTCGACGTTGCACACATCCGCCTGCCGTACAATGCCATCCTCGGGTATCCAGCCCTGGCCAAGTTCATGGCAGTCACTCATCATGGATACAACGTTCTCAAGATGCCAGGAAGCGGAGGAATCATCACGGTCCCGTGTGAAGAGAGGGATGCGGTGTGCTCTCTTGAGCGTGCCTTTTAAGCCGCATCAATCGACGACCCCGACAGCAGGAGTGAAGGCCCTCCGGAGGCCATCCCCAAGAAGCAGCAGCTGCGCCGAGCAGGATCTCAAGAGGGCGGCGACGCAGCTGGAGCCTCGTCAGGATCAGCGCCCGCTCCAGGGGCGCCTCCCTCTGTTGCATAGGAAGGCGCGCCCGGCGCCCTCCTCGGGCAGGGCTCGGGGGCTCTCTTCTGGAGGGCCTCAGACCTTGCCAACCTCATGAGGGAGGTGCTTGGGCACCACTTGGAAGCGTGCCTCATGGCACATCTTCCTCAGGAGAACACAGGGCAAGGAGTGCCCACCACCCAGGAGTTCATCACCAAGACCACCCAGGAGCTGCAAGAAGCAAGAGCCATGCGCGGCCACATCCGCACATGGCACGGCTCCCCATCCAGGTGAGGATGTCGGGCTGCGTGTCTGCGTCGATGTACCAAGGCTCAACAGGGCCGCATCTCAGGAGTGCTTCTGGCCATCGCGTGTGGGCCGCTGCGAGGGCCCACCACACAGCTACGTTCGCATGCCCTTCGGCTTGCCGGGCGCGGCGTCGGCCTATCAGCGCAACGTGCGATAAGTCCTGGCAGCTCAGGAGGCCAGGTTCCATGCCGTCCTGGAGGAGATGGAGACGGTCTTCAAGGAACCTCCTGAACCCCAGAGCCTCCCAAGGCTTAGGGCCCCGGTGGCTCATGAGGAGCCATTCCTTCAACACGTGGCTTCAGCTGCACCAACTCTACTTCGTCTACAGAACCAGGTGACATCTTCCAAGTTCGTTTAAGCTGGGAGCGCGCCTCGGGCTGCATTATTCCCAGGCCTCATGGGTCCGTCCCTGTGGCATGTATCACTTTTGCTTAAGTCTTTAGCATACCTTGCTGGGGGCGCCCCTCGGGCTGCATCATCCCCAAGCCGCTCGGGCCGGACCCGGTGGCATGTATCTTCCTGCATTTATCCAAGTTGATCTGCTCTTCATGCTTAACCTGCCAACTGCTACCACCTGCCTAAACATCGCCCCCCGGGGCCTCCACATAGGCATGGCGCTGGTGCATGGGTCCGTCCCTGCCACGCCGATAAATCTGAGTGGTTGAGCTCTGGCTCGCGGCACGGGCCACGCACGTCACCTCACCAGGCCCTCAATGCCTTTGCCTCATCCAGAGCAACTAGCGGCAGGCTAACAGCTGTAACGGCAAACGATGCCCCTTCTTGTGCTTGCTCACAGGGATCCCGAGGGAAGGATAGCAGGCGGCACCGCGAGTCTCCTTTTCTCTTGTACAATTTGCTTGCGCATTAAAAGGGGGGCTCCTGAGCATCGCGACTCAGGAGCTCTTACTGTCTCTCCAGCCCTCACCCCCTGGCCTTGACCACGACATCGTGACCTGGCATACCAGCGGCGGCTGAGCTCGCTCGAGGGCCGGGACCTGAGGACGTAGAGCACTAAGGAGAGCATGATGGGAGGGGAACTCGTATGGGCCGACCTGGCTATGCCGCACGAGTTGGCGCACAACCCTAGCGCGACATCAGGAATCGCCATGAAGTTAGCAAGATAAGTTTCGCCCTAGTATCGGCTAAATATCTGGGCCTAATGGTCACTCACGCCATACCGTAGCCCCGTTGCGGCCAAGTCATTTTCCTTTCTTGCCTTACCATGCCCGCTTGAGCGCTAAGGGGGACCTCCTGAGCATCGCGCCTCAGGGGCTCTTACTGGACCTCGGACCGCACACCTCCTGGCCTTGACCACGGCACGCGACCTGACATACCAGCGACGGCTGTAGCCTGCCTGGGGACCGGGTCGTGTCAGCGTAGAGCAACAAGCCATCGCGAGGAAAGAAAGGGGGGACCGAGCCTTAATGGGCCATGCGCTCATCAAGTTTTCATAACAAAAAAGATAAGCGCCAAAGATATTACAGACCCTTACATGCCCCCACGGGGTGATTCATGATCCTTCGCAGGAAACAGAAGCTGATACTAAGGGGAATCCTATCTACACCATTCCATGGCAGACGCCATCATCAACAGTGGGCCATGGGAGGCCGGCGCCAACCCCATCCAGATCAACGGTGGTGATGGTCAGGCACTGCAACCCTGCTCTGAGCGCGGCGAGAGCTCGGGGCCACGTAGCTATCGCCGCTCGTCTCCAGAGTCTCGTAGAGCTTAGGAGAGCTACTGGACTCCCAAGGGCTACTACTGTTGGAGTAGCTGCGGGCGGAGCGTGCGTCGGTCTGGCGCACCTCTCCAGGGCAGCACTCCAGGCGGCGGCCCTCGGTGTCGAAGACCTTGAAGAAGAGCATGGAGGTGCCATCGTACTCGAAGTGGATTGCGAGGGCTCTCCTCGCACGGCAGACCCGCGCGATTTCGCCCCAGCCGCGAGTCATGAAGATCTTGCCGGTGGGGACCGCTTCGATCTCCGCTCCGGTCGTCGGAACGCTGCAGTCGGCATGCTGGAGCCAGAGCTCAAGAGGTCCCCTAGGCGGCATCACGTTGGAGAAAAACCGCGGGAAGCAGATCCAGGAGCTTGGAGGCATCGGCGCCCACAGCACCAACTCACGCGAGGAGTCAGTGGCGTGGACCCCAGTGGCAATGGCACACGTCGACATGGCGCGGCGACCCCGTACACGGCTTGGGCGGCGCTACCGTCGCTCCGACCTCCCGAGCCCTCGGCTCGGGCGTACAAGGGTAGCGGGTACCCCGGAGGAGGCCGCTCGCACCAAGGCCTCGTCACCACCTGCATCGACGCTTCGTCACAGCGATGGATCGACCTCTTCTTCGGTGGAAGTGGTCCCGGGTCGTCACGGGGAGCTTTTCCTTTCTCTTCGGCAGAAAACCTTTTGATGGACGCCATTGTTGTTAGCAGTGGAGCAAGGAGGAAGAAGCAAGCAAGCGAGGAAGAGATGGGCAACGGGGGCTCCGCCCCTCCCCATTTATAGCAAGCGAAGACCAACCGGCGTCCCCCACGATCGCAGGTAATGATGGTTTTCCTTGCATGTCGCAGGGACTTGCCAAGTAGTGCAGTTTCCGAGACAGCATGGGGAAGCAGAGACGCCCACGTCCAATCAGCCGCCATGCGTCAACCGAGGCCGCAGGCTTTTGGGTCCCGCGGTGCTCCGAACTTGACCCTTGGCTTCGCCGCGAAGCCAAGTCCGAGCGCACCTTGGGCCCGGGGGCTACTGTCGGCGTTCTGGGAACGGGGGTCCCCAGACTTGCCTGCCTGCGGCCAATAGCATGGCCAGGCAGCGGGCCATATGGCCCATCTTTATCAACAAGGCACCCAAGACCCTCGCGAGGGTCCAATCCTCGCGAGGCGGACGACACAAGACCTCCTCTGGAGTGGCCTAGCCAGGCAGGCTCACGAGGAGTGGAGATATCAAGGCAAGGCAAACCTCACGAGGCTCTCGTGACGTGAGCCATGACGAACGGTACTAGGCGGGTTCTAGGCGGGCGCCGGTGCGCGCAGCATCCTTATTTCCTCTTTGGTGCTAAGGAGGCCAGCGCAGGCGAAGAGTACCGAGGCATCAGGCAAAGGTTGCCATATTGGTGCAACGAGACCAAGACCAGGAGGACGGCCAGGCGGAGGTCATCGTGGAGCCCAAGACGGCGTCACCCCAGGGCTTTTCGCAGGCAAAGACCGCTTTTGTCAGGATAGCTTGTACTAGCTGCCCCCCTTCAAATTTGCCCGCCGTTGTTGGCTGCCTTCCCGCTCGATATTTGGGAAGAGGACCAGGGCCTATATAAGTAGAGTTAGCCACCACAGTAGAGGCAGGTTGAACTGATCGAATCCTCATGCCACAAGTTCACAAGCACAAGAACACCTCAATCTCAGGAGGATGTTCTTCCCTTGTACTGTTCATCATCAGCCCAAGAGGCAATCCACCACCACCACACTGGAGTAGGGTATTACACCACAACGGTGGCCCGAACCAGTATAAACCTCGTTTCTTTCTGTGTTGCGAGTTCGACAAGTTCATCTACAAGATCTTAGCGAGCTAGAGCGTAGATCGGTAGGAGGGAGAGACTTCGTGCGCACCCCAGTGTTTGAACCTTACGGGTTTGCCGGAACCCCACATTCGACAAAGTCAAGTTTTGTAAACTCTCAGAAAGTTTATAACAAAAAATATTAACATATACAATAACAAATAAATACCATTAGATTCATTATTGAATGTACTTTCACATCATACATATTTGTTATGGTAAATGTTTACATTTTTCTATAAACTTGGTCAAACTTTAGGAAGTTTTACTTCGGTCAAACCTAATATGCAGAGTTAATAAAAACAAAGGGAGTACTAGTAGTTACTAGTACTACTAACTACTAGTACTACTCGGTAGTTGCTTAGCCCAATCACCCAACACGCCACACGGGGAGTTCAGTGTCACAAAATGTTGAGGTTAACGGGAAAATCTCCCGCGACCCTGATTCGAGCAGTGCAAAGCTACCATCATAGCCTTCGGAACAGGCCTACGGATGACGCTTGGTAGGGGGCTGTTTTTGTAACTTCAGGTTTGCCCTACCTAGCCCACCCCACCCCGACACCTAGAGTAGTACACCATAATACTCCCCATTTTCTATCCCCACCGCAAAATAGACTTCTCCACGACACCGTAGCCTTCGTGCTCCTTCCCTTCTACATCGGCGCACTCGTCCACCGCAGTGCATCTGCCTCATCGACGACCTCGTACGCCGCACTGGATCCGGTCCACCGTCGTCGTTGTACACAGAGCCTCTTCCCCGACACCGTCTTCCACGGTCTCGGATCTGCTTCCCGGAAGCCCATGCCAAGCGCAGAAGCACCACCGTCATGGACAACGAATTGACTCCCGTTGCCGACCATGATGCACAGATGCCGCCGCGACCATCGTTCTCCACCTCGATTGGTAATGTGTGCATTGAATCACTTAGCAGTACATGTGCAGTTCCAATTTTTTTTCATACCTACCCTTCAAATTTGCTGCTTGCTATTGTTCCCATAAAAGTAATTGGTTATAGCCTCCATTGTACAACAGAATATCAGCTTGTAATTGTGTGTGGCTCCTGTATCGCCCTGTGCTTGGGTAGGTTCTTCATCTGCAACCAGTAGTGTGGCAAATGATGGAAAGTTTTTTAGAACTAGCAAGATGCCCATGTGTTGCACGGAACATCAAGACGCATTTGTATGAGTAGTTTATCTTGTGGGAGAAAAGGATGAACGAGGGAAGAACTTATTTGCAAATCTGGAGAGGGGTGTGGGTATCTTTCTGCAAAATTTCCATGGTTTCCTTCCTATCCGTCAGATATAAATCGGACGGCCTATATTGCAGGATGGCAGGCACACCATCATCACCAACTCTATTTTTTAAAGAAAAAAAGTAGATAAGTAGAGATAAATATTAAATATAAAATAAATATAACAGCAGAGAAGAGAGTAGAGATAGCAGAGACGTCGGGAAAGGATCGCGCGCGCTGGAAAAAGCGGTCGGGCACGCGCTAGTTTTGGCGCGCGGCATTCCCGCGCGCTTTATAAAATCCAACGCCCTGTCACCGCTCTGTGCCTTGCCACCGCTCTCTTCCCGCTCTGTGCCTCGCCACCTCTCTCTCCCTGCACTGCGCCTCACCACTGCTCTCTCCCCGCTCTCTCGCCTCGCCGCCGCCGTGCCACCATGTCGCCGCGTCGCCAAAAAACTTGGGGATACCGCGGTGTCCGCGAGCGGCCCTCCGGCGGCTTCTCTATCGAGATCCGGTTCCGTGAGATGCACCTCAGCCTCGGCAATTTCGACACCTCCAATGAGGCCGCCCGCAAGTACGACGCGACGGTGTGGCGCCTCCGGTGGCCTCATAGAACATTGAACTTCCCCAACGTGCCGATGCGGGAGTGGGCGCAGGAGCTCGCGCCTCTGCCGCGGCTTATCACCGACGAGGATCGTCACGACAATCGGAGGTGGGAGCACTGTCTCGGCATCACCGAGATGGACTAGGAAGCCATGGCGTTGTGGCGCCAACGCTTCTCGCGGGACATCATCAACGAGCGCGAGTTCTGCGTGCAAAGGAGGGCGGAGAGGGAGAAGAGGAGGGTGGAGCGAGCCGCCTATCGCCAGGACAAGCGTACGTGAAAAGCGGACGCTCAACATGAGGCTAGGAGCAGCGTCGCCCTGGAAATCCGACGACGATCGGTATCTTCACGCCTACATTGAGACATCGGAGGAGGACATCACCGAGGAGGAGTCGGACAACGAGGATTAGTTGACCATCTATTTCTTTATCTATCTATGCTATATTTATGCTGAGTACTATCTATACCTCCACTCTCTAGTCTCTACTCTCTGTCTCTACTTATTGATCTCAACACTCCGGGCCCGCAAAAACTGGCTATTCCGGCGCTGTAAACGCTTTTTTAAAGCGCCGCGCGTTGCGCTTCTGTTGGAGATGCTCTAACATGGCAGACGAGTGCTTTAATGTTGCCCACAAGATGCATGAGTATTACTACTCCCTCCGTCCTATAATATAAGAACCTTTTTGACACTAGTGTAGTGTCAAAAATGTTCTTATATTATGGGACGGAGGGAGTTGTATATTTTTCTTGCCATGTTGAGATTTTAAAACCACGAGTGCGAACATGTAGAGGAGCAATGAAGACCAAACATGGGATATTGGGGACATCTTCAAGGAGCATGGCAAGTTAAAGAGGAGTTGCACCAAACCTGTAAAACGAGCTTTGGTAAGTAACACCCTTTCAATTACTTTCGTTTAGCCTCATGTTCTTCGATGTGTGTATGTTGTAGTTTCTGTTTCTCTTAGCCTCGTGTTCTTCGATGTGTAATAAGAAGAGTCTTAATCGTCCTAATGCTTTCGTTTTTAGCTTGATGTAGGAAGTGGGAGTTATCACCTTGTAGTCTGTTTTTATATTTTCCCTTTTGAATTCACTTCTCTGAGTCATGTTTATCTGGCTTCTACTAAATGGATCTGGGTTGCTCCGAGTATTGGTCTAAAAAAGAAGTAACTTCATGCTAGGATGAAGTTCCTGTGAGGAGGGAAGTATGGTCAACCTCGAGATCATGTTTCCAAAATGAGATCGGATTAC
The DNA here is from genome assembly GCA_032464435.1 of Aegilops umbellulata. Lineage (NCBI taxonomy): Eukaryota > Viridiplantae > Streptophyta > Magnoliopsida > Poales > Poaceae > Aegilops > Aegilops umbellulata. The sequence goes on along the minus strand of CP136055.1, from coordinate 307,936,853 downwards.
ACAGAAGGTGCCAGTTCCCTAATGATGCTGGATTAGACACAAGGTGCAAATTCCTAGATGATGCTGGATTACACACAAGCCAGGTGGAGTCGTCAACTGTTCGTGTCCTCGTGGCTCTAGTAAAGGCTGAAAGAAAGCATGTAGCAGCCCTTGAGAATGTAGTTTAGTTCTTGAAGAATCGAAAAGAGCAGAGGCAGAGCAGGCTAGGCGTCTCCTACTATCTAAAACTTTTGTCAATACAAATTTTCCTTCATAATAGCTAGGTTCAAATGTTTATCTAGTCAGCATGCCTGTTGTGATGTCCGTGCATCTACTGATGTGGCAGAAAATAAATTTTTTTAGGGTCATGTAATAACAGCAATTACTTTCCAAACAATAACAGACGAAGCATTGGACATGGTATAGTTCATGCACAAGCCCAACATTCCAAGTTCAACTTCCACATCAAACTCATGTTCACAGATATCTGCACATTCATAGATAATGTCCACAACCATGATTCACTTCAAAGAAAAAAAACGTGAGGAGAGTTATAAATAAAGAAAAACCTCCTGTTCCTGCTACCAGTGGAAGCACAACAAGTCAAGACCATGCGGAATTAATTATATTTTGGTCATTTTTGTGTTCTAAAATGCCGGCCAACTCGCGGAAGGACGTGTTGCCAGCACACGCGCGGATTCAATGGAAGCAGGCGGGGCAGTCTCAAGCCGGTTACATGCGGCGAGGAGGCGTGTTTAGCCGGGCCTGTAGCGAGTGGGGCCCTCTTGGCCGACGCGCCATTTCAATGCCTGCGCTATGAGAGGTCGCGTCCGTGTTAGAGAAATCACTCCCTCCAGTCCTTTTTTGTTTGGGTATAAGAAAATCTCGTTTTCCATTCACATTTTACAAGTAAAATTCGTGGACAAACTTTGACCCAAAATACGATGGGGAATAGTAAAGTAGGACGGAAGTAGTACTTTTTTTGATCAAAGAAGGGTTTCCCCCTTCCGACTTTCATTACTGAAAACCAACATCTAAACCATAGTATTTGCCATAGAACTACCAGGTTCAACATCTCACAACATAAATCCATACAACCATACGCCAAGGAGGTAGTAGTTATGAATTCCATTTTGTCTCCATACCAATTGTTCTAAAAACTACTTAAGTACTTATAACGCGCCATTGAAAATCGGAACTCTTACCCCCGCTAAAAAAATGATATTTTAAATGTGGCTACTCGATCTGTGGCAACTGGTGAGCCACCGCCTCCAGGTCGTTCACCTATGGTCCCGACCATCAACTCCTACGGATCAAATTATCACGCGAGCTGACTATTCCTACAAAGGTGCGCTCCACCACGTACCCGGTACCCGGGCATGCAACAATCGTGCACCTAGGGTTTTAGGGTTTATTTGTTAACGGTGCCTTTACGTAACTCTCATGTGTGCGAGACAGCGAGAGACCGACTTCGTGCGTGCACCTCTTCTCTTCGTATATGTGCTCCACCGTTTGTCTGGTGTCCAAAAAATTATATAGTAGTAATAACTACTAGCAATGTGCGAATGCGTTGCCACACGATCAAAGTAGATTAATACATATTCACCGATTTGATAGAAAAAAGAAGTTTTGAAATTGGTATATTACTAAAAATATGTTATGTTCCACTCAAAATATATTCCTTTGGTGGTTTTGATGAGATAAGGGAGGTGAGGGAGTCCTGGATTAGGAGGTATCCGGACAGCCGGACTATAACCTTTGGCCGGACTGTTGGACTATGAAGATACAAGATTGAAGACTTCGTCCCATGTCCGAATGGGACTCTCCTTGGCGTGGAAGGCAAGCTTGACAATACGGATATATAGATCTCCTTCATTGTAACCGACTCTGTGTAACCCTAGCCCCTCCGGTGTCTATATAAACCGGAGGGCTTAGTCCGTAGGACAACAACAACAATCATACCATAGGCTAGCTTCTAGGGTTTAGCCTCTTCGATCTTGTGGTAGATCAACTCTTGTACTACCCATATCATCAATATCAATCAAGAAGGAGTAGGGTTTTACCTCCATCGAGAGGGCCCGAACCTGGGTAAAAACAACGTGCCCCTTGTCTCCTGTTACCATCCACCTAGACGCAGAGTTCGGGACCCCCTACCTGAAATCCGCCCGTTTTGACACCGACATTGGTGCTTTCATTGAGAGTTCCTCTATGTCGTCACCGTTAGGCTTGATGGCTCCTTTGATCATCGATAGCGATGCAGTCCAGGGTGAGACTTTTCTCCCCGTACAGATCTTCGTATTCGGCGGCTTCGTACTGCGGGCCACCCGCTTGGCCATCTGGAGCAGATCGAGAGTTACGCTCCTGGCCATCAGGTCAGGTTTGGAAGCTTAAACTACACGGCCGACATCCGCGGAGACTTGATCTTCAACGGATTTGAGCCCCTGCCGAGTGAGCCGCACTGTCACGATGGGCATGATTTAGCTCTGCCGTCGGACAATGTTCAGGATATCGCACCTGCAACCGCTCCGACCTTCAATTCGGAGCCAATTGCGCCATCCCTGGATGGGTGGCTAGACCCCGCACCGGAGGCCGTAGTCCCAGCGGTGATCGAGCCGAATACCAACCTTACCCTTCATGAGAGCCGTGACTCCAAGCTGCCGGGTTCTTCTCCGGCCACGGACTCCGAACTGCCTGTGCCCGTGCCAATCGAATCCGACTGGGCGCCGATCATGGAGTTCCCCTTTGCAGATATCTTTCAGCACTCGCCCTTCGGCGACATACTGAACTCTCTAAGGTCTCTCTCCTTGTCAGGAGAGTCCTGGACGGACTATGTCTGGCAGGATTGGGATGCGGAGGACGAAGAAATTCGCCGCCCACCTACCACCCACTTAATAGCCATTGTCGATGATTTAACCGACATGCTAGACTTAGACTCCGAAGACATCGACGGTATGGACGATGATGCAGGAGACGAACAGGAACCACTGCCCACAAGGCACTGGACAGCCACCTCATCCCATGATGTATACATGGTGGACACACCAAAATAAAACGACGACGAGGAACAGAAGGACGAAGCAAAGGATCGTTCCCTCGAGAAGCAGTCAACGCGACGGCGTAAGCGCCGCTCCAAATCCCGCCTCGGCAGAAACAACGGTCATACAGACCCAGTGATAGAGCAGGGTGAGCCGGCGGACGACAAACATGACGTTGAACAACCGTCTGACGATGGCAACACGGAGAATAAAACCACACAACCCGTCTCCGGCGAAGATACAGTCGAGATGACCTCACGCTGGATATGCTCCTGGAGCAGAAGAACCTCCATAAAAGGCTTGTCGCCACTGCACGGAGCCTGAAAAAGCAGAAGCAAAAACTCAAGGCTGCGGAAGATACACTCAGAATCAGATGGAGCAAAGTACTCAACACTGCAGACAAGTATGGCGGCAGTCGCCACACAAAGAGCTACCCGAAGCGAAAGCTACTGCCTGAATTCGATGAGGAGGCCTTAGAGCCCCCGCAATCAAAAAACAAAGCAGTCATCCGGTCGGATAGACGACCTCATGGCCAACATAGAGCGGCAAACGACGCCGCACACAAGCCAGTATGCGATCCACATGAGGACTCGAATCAAAGAGACGGCCCAACTAGATCTATCTACGAGCCAAGAAAGCGCGCTCCAGCATGCATTGCAACACAACAAAAATCTGAACACCACGGTACACCCAAATACAGGGGTGCCGCACACCCCCTATGTTTCATCGATGAGGTGCTGGACCATGAATTTCCAGAGGGATTCAAACCCGTAAACATAGAAGCGTATGACGGAACGATAGACCCTGGGGTCTGGATTGAGGACTACATCCTCCATATCCACATGGCTCGAGCAGATGATCTCCATGCCATCAAGTACTTACCCATCAAGCTCAAAGGGCCAGCCAGGCACTGGCTTAAAAGCCTCCCCGAAAACACCATTGGAAGTTGGGAAGAGCTCGAGGACGCTTTTCGGGCAAATTTTCAAGGGACCTATGTCCGACCACCGGATGCAGAAGATTTAAGTCATATAACTCAACAGCCTGGAGAGTCAGCCCGAAAGCTTTGGAACAGATTTCTTACTAAAAAGAACCAAATAGTCGATTGTCCGGACGCCGAAGCCTTAGCGGCTTTCAAACGCAGCGTCCGAGACGAATGGCTCGCCAGAAACCTCGGCCAAGAAAAGCCAAGAACAATGGCTGCATTAACAAGCCTCATGACCCGCTTTTGCGCGGGCGAGGACAGCTAGTTAGCCCGATGCAGCACCAACGACCCTAGTACATCCAAAGTCAGGGACGGAAACGAGAAGCCACGACGCAGCAAAAACCAGCGCTGGAATAAAGAAAACAGCCCGAAGAGCACGGCGGTAAACGCCGGATTCAAAAGCTCTCGACCAGGTCAGCAAAAACTGCCCTCCAAAGGCTACATAGATGAACTGTCTAGCCTAAACAAGATTCTGGACAAACTATGTCAAATCCACAGCACCCCCGATAAACCTGCAAATCATACCCATAGAGAATGTTGGGTCTTCAAGCAGTCCGGCAAGCTCAACGCCAAACACAAGGGGCTGGATACACCAAGCGAAGATGAGGATGAGCCTCGCAAGCAAAGCACTGGGAAACAGAAGAAATTCCCACCAGAAGTCAAAACAGTAAACGTGTTACACGTGATAAATAAAAACAACGCGACACTCACTGAGATACGTGCCCCAGGGCCTATCACCGCGGAATTCCTCCACTGGTCGGCCGAACGGATCACCTTCGACCATCGGGATTACTCTGCAAGTATCCGGCACGCAGGATGGGCTGCCTTGGTGTTAGACCCGATAATTGACGGATACCACTTTACACGAGTCCTGATAGATGGCGGTAGTATTTTAAACCTGATATATCAGGACACAGTCCACAAAATGGGGATGGACCCAACAAAAATTAGCCATAGCAATACTTCCTTTAAAGGAGTAACGCCAGGCCCAGGAGCCCATTGCACGGGCTCCCTGCTACTAGAGGGTATATTCGGCGTCCCCAATAACTTCCGCAGCGAAAAGCTAACCTTCCACATCGCTCCATTTCAAAGTGGTTATCAAGCACTACTGGGACGCGGAGCTTTCGCTCGCTTTAACGCAATACCGCATTACGCGTCTCTCATGCTTAAGATGCCCGGTCCACGCGACATCATTACAGTAAAGGGAAATATTGAGCGCTCCTTGCGCGCGGAAGACCGTTCGGCTGCCTTGGCAGCTGCACACTAGACGACCTCACCAACTAGAGCATCTTACAGGTCGTTAAGACCACGAACACGGCTAGACGAGTCCGGCGTAGCAATATAATTGATAAAGGTTTGATGGCTATACCCCTATAACAATACAAGGGGCTCCACGCGTGTAAACAAGTGACAATAAGGCACAATTTTACCCATCTTGAACTATACTTGATTTATTTAGTATAACATACATTTTGCACGATAACTTTTCAACTAAGTTCCTCTCTTCTACAGATGACCATCGTGCTGAGACACAGGCACAGACGTGCAGTAGGGACCCGTTCCAAGGATTCCCTTCAGATTAAGACCCTGCGTAAACCTTTTTTACTGTCTCTTGTTGATAAACATCCCCCGGATTCTCAGTAAAGCTGAGATGGATGCTGACGTATTGGCATGTGGCCACGTCAGATTATTGCACGTACCTGGACACCAGGGGCTTATTACAAAGGTCGACGTTTTGCCCGGTTTATATCATAAAGATCGAATACCATAGGGAGTGTTCGGCATCGCGAGTTTGGCCTTATATGCATCAGCTCCGAATCATGTCTTTGGTCAAATGTTGGGTTTGCCCGGCTCCTGTGTTTTTCTGCCTTACATTCCGCTCTATCGGCTAAGGCGGCACCAGGAGAACTACTGTGATTGTGCCCTGGTTCAGCCAAGCGAGCACCTCAGTAGATAAAGCCGAAAACTGACTGTCATGATATAGCGTGAGACTGGTCAACCACTTGATGACCCAGCGGAATCTTCGGGATTCCTCCGCCTTAACGAAGGTCCGTTTCCTGGCCAGGCATGTACGCGCCCCGAATTCGGATGAGCGTGGAGCCACCAGGGGCTATATAGTAGCCCCACTGTCAAACTCCTATGGCTAAGTGAAAGTGATAAAGCATTATAGTCCGATTGCCTAGTTCGCTGCGCTATCACCTCCTTAATGGACCAAGACGTTGGATCAAGTGTGAATATGCGTCTTCTGCGAGCACCCCCGCATTATACGCGTGGGGGCTGAAGCCGATGACTGCCATCTTTCGGGTTATATACATATATACATAAACGGCCGCACATGAGGTATTATAATTCTTCCAGGCACAAGTATAAAATAAGCCTTTACATTTCAGCAAAACATTGTTTTCAATGGGAATACATGTCACCAGAACATAATATTCTTCGAGTACTGCGCCTCTATTGAACGAGCGCCCTCAAGAACTTCTCGGACGTAGTGCTCGGCAGGTACTCGGCTTTGGTCCGAGTCTTGGGCTGCAATGGCGGAGGCCTCCATCATTGCCCTGTATGTCTTGACACGGGCCAGAGCCATCCGCGCACCCTCTATGCACGCCGATGTAGCGACCAGACCTCAAACAGTCTAACCTCTGTGCTCAGGTGTCATCCCTGGATCAGTAATGCTAACACCACACAGTACTTTGAAGGATTTATAACGTAGTAGCAATCCCACACTTATTACATCGAATGTCTCAAAGAGAACTTATTACAAAAAATATGGCTTAAGGCCATCTAATAACGATAACAGCGGAAGGCTTGGAAGATAAGCAAGTCCATCAACTCCAACGACATCACTGAGTATAGAACCACGACCTAAAAGGCACCTTACTCGTCGTCTGAAAAGTCTACAACATGAAACGTTGCAGCCCGAAAACGGGTCAGCACATGGAATATGCTGGCAATGTAACACATAGAGAGTATTGAATGATTAAGCCTATACTACATGCATATATGGCTGGTGGAAAGCTCTATGGTTACAGTTTTGCGTAAAGCCAATTTTTCCCTACTGCAAAGGAATAAATTTATTTAGCTATCATGGTGGTTGTTAAACATTGAGAATGGTTGACAACATCCTCAATCCCATTTAAGCATCATCATTAAACCCAACAACATTAATTTAAAGTAACATGATGAGATTCACATGATATCCAAGTACTAGATACTCAAAACGTCCATAACCGGGGACACGGCTAACCATGATTAGTTTGTACACTCTGCAGAGGTTTGCGCACTTTTCCCCACAAGACTCGATCGCCTCCGTTGGATTTCTCGCACTACATGGTGTTTGAGAAACGGATGAACGAGACATAGTCTTTCAGAAGCGCTAGCACCTTACGATGGATAGACCGGTACACCTACTTTCCCGTACATCTGCTAGTCTACCCTGTAAGAGTCCGCACAACTTAATCAACAATGCGAGAGCCCATAATGGCTTGTGGCTGCACACGGAAGTTTCTAGTATGAATAATCTCATGATCCCTCTGAGCCTGGGTGGCGGTCCATAAAGAAAAACAACAGGCAATCCTGGAATACCCGATATGAAACCACACCGATATAACGATATAACGATATAACGATATAACGATATAACCAAAAGAATATGAAACCAAAAGAATATGAAACCACACCGATATAACGATATAGCAAAGGAACAAGAATGACAAAATTTGACAGCACTCCGGTTGAACATGGAATGAATAGAACAATAACTTGACAAGATGGAAAGATACTTGACGAGAGCAACAACACAATGCCTCTGGAACAAAAGAATGAATAGAATGAAAAGAACGGAGAAGACAATAACATCTTCTACCTCAAATGAATTTGATATAGCATCCTTAAAAGAAGGATTGAATGGAGTTGTTGGAGAATCAACAACGAAAAGAATAAGTTTGTAGTGGGCTTATGGAAACATCTCAAAATTATGAGGTGACAACCTGCCACCAACGAAAACAAATGACTGGATTGATAAGAACAAGGAGACGAGAAAGCTATAACACCGGGAGGATAAAGAAGAACTTGGGTCATTAATGAGCACCATAAATAGCAACAATCCTTAGGGAAGGCTTTAGGTGAAATATAACCCAAGATAACTCCAACGGAGAGATTGGTGGATTTAAAATATCTCATTCTTGACAACATGTGAATCATGAAGACATGAACTCCAATTATCAAGAATGGCATAATACCACCTCAAAAGATAAGATAGAAAGAATTGCACTTTAAAATGCAAGATAAAGAATACTTGAGCTCCTCTGAAAAGAATCTCGATGAACACTTCGAGAAGGAATTAAATCCTTGATGATCCATCATGTAGAGCCTCCATGAAGAACTCCGGTAATAAAAAACATGATAGAAAGAAAAAGAAGTTGAAAACACAAGGTGAAGCCTTGCGATGATTTAGATGGAGCTTTGAAATGATATAATTGAAATAACCTGGAGCTCCGGAAAGAGAAAAAAATGAACAAATGAGATCAAGAATTTTGATGAATCTCCGGAATAAGGAATTAATCACTTGGATGAAACAAGAACAAGAATTGTGTTATGCGTATCCTTCACCAATTTAGATTGATGACAAGCAACGGATTTGGCATACTACTTATTCTCGTAGAAAGGATTAAGAGAGATATAGCGTAAACTTGGAACGGTATTCAACGAACCACCGGTAGGATTGAAACAACGAATAGATTGATATGATAACAAAGAAAAAGAACTCTTGAACAAACCACCGTAAGAATTGAAAATGAAAGTATCAAAGGCACAATTCACCGGAAGAATCAGAAAACGAATGAAGATACTTGAGATATTTAGATACAAATGAACGGATAGATCACGAACTGATCAGAGAATACTTGAATGATGCACCGGTGAGATTTTGAGAACGAGAGCTGAAAGCTTGAATGAATAATTCTAAGATGATGGGCTCGGAAGAATCAAACTGAAAAGACTCCTGGAAAGCTCCGGATGGGTGAAAATTATACTCACAATCGAAAACAATTATGAGAGGATGGCATCAAGCTAGAACCATGAATCTTGAAGAGAATGGAACAAGATTTAAGAGAAACTCTTCTTCGGTCTACAATTGTTGAGAATGACGATGAGAAACACCACCATGAATTGTTGAGGCACTCCGGAATGAAAATTAGAAAGGTTGAGCCAACGATGAAAAGAATTTGAAAGCGATCTTGGAGAAGGAAAATGACTGATGATACTTCATTCTTATGTCAAACTTTGAAAAGAATTTGAGAATGACCCCGGGAAAATAAGAAGAGACAGGTAAGATCCTGGGAACAACCTGTGGGTTAGGGCCCACTCAAAAGAAACACCTTTGAAAGATTACATGAAAGGGAGATTGCACCGGTTGATTTAAATGGCTAGAATGAGATAACATCCTCAAAAGAACTTGAGTGAATTGAGAATGGAAACTTGAATCTTCTGAGATATCTTCATCACTCCGGAACAATTGAATAGCGAGAAGTGGATGATTAAGAGGTGCACCGGTACGAGAAAACATTTGAAACGAGGAAAAAGGTATGATCGACACCGAAAGCTAGGATTGAAACCACCGGAGAAGAAAAGAATGAAGAATGATAAACTTGAAGAACATGTTCATGAGAAACACCAGGTAAGAACATGGAGGAAAAGAATGGAGAGACCTCACATCAATAAAATGGATACTTGATCAAGAAATCTGAGTCCTTGAAGAAATAAGGGCGGGAGGGCGGAAAAAAACAAAGACAACTTGGAACGGATGAAGCAAACACCGTTGAGAAGAACCGATAATTGATCTGGCAGAAATTGAACGAATATGATGAACTTGAAGGGAAGCACACCGGTTGAAAAAGGATTGACATGGCACTCTCAGTTATCATGAAGGATTGGTGTCCACATAGCAATATGAGAACACCGTTTAGGGAAGGTATGGAATCAACACTTGACTTTGAAGCAACTCGAATACCACAACTAAAACCAAACAAGGGATTGGCTTAGGAAATGAGCCGGAAACAAACATATGATAGACCCCATATCGTATCATGTGTCTGTTGGAAGGATATCCTACGAGATACTTGAATTCCCACTTATAAACTCCCGAAACTTTCTGGTTATGCCATCAGGTGTTGGGGATACAGGGGACACAAAATATATCACCCAAACTAACAATACCTAGATCTAGCTGTATCCATCCTTCAACACATAACCAAGAAACCTTCGGAAATCATCTACCTCAACCTTCGAAAAGCATCCGTTATACGAGTCATGGCAATACTCCCGCACTCGCCTCAGTACTGGGCTATCAGGGTTATCTCACCAACAACTGTACAAAAGAGTTTTTCGATGTCGGCGTACTAAACTCAGGTATTCCAGAACTGCAACAATAAAGTTATGACGACAACACCTCGGAGCTCAACTCCCCGGGACACCTCCACTAAAACCCCTGCTGACGGGAGGCAACCAAGACAATGTTGTCATCATAAAGCCATCGGAACGATTCTAAGATACCCGCGTGATCCTAAATTTTTTTTTAGTGAAATTTGAGAAGAGAAGAGTCAAAACTCTACGTCAGGATGCCTTACCAGAACGATGAGGAGACTGGGAAGTAAAAAGAATTCCTAAACTCTCCGATATATAATTCCTAAATGACTCAAAACATTTTTCTAGACACAACTCGGCCACTAAAAGCGATCAATCAGAGGGGGCTCCTAAGGTCGGGGAAGGCTCTGATACCAACTTGTAACGCCCTCGATGCGGCTATATCTCCCACGTGTCGAAGCACGACTTAGATGCATAACCGCATTGAAAGCAATGTCGCAAGTGAGGTAATCTTCACGCAACCCATGTAATACATAAGGGAAAGAGATACATAGTTGGCTTACAATCGCCACTTCACACAAATACATGAATAAAACATTACATCATACAGTTACAATCAGGGCCCGACTACGGAGCCAAAATAAAAGAGGAAACCCCAAAAGCGACAAAGGTCCAAGATCGACCCCAACTGGGCTCCACTACTGATCGACTAGAACGAAACAACACAAAGGGCAAGATCTTTATCGAACTCCTCCTTGGGCTCGGGTGCGTCACCTGCACGGTCTCAGCGGCACCTGCAAACTGGTTTTGGAAGTATCTGGTGAGTCACGGGGACTCAGCAATCTCACACCCGCGAGATCAAGACTATTTAAGCTTATAGGTAGGGTAAAAGGTATGAGGTGGAACTGCAGCAAGCGACTAGCATATATGGTGGCTAACATACGCAAAAGAGAGCGAGAAGAGAAGGCAAAAGCACGGTCGAACAACTATGATCAATAAGTGATCCTGTACTACTTACGTCAAGCATAACTCCAACAACCGTGTTCACTTCCCGGACCCCGCCGAGAAGAGACCATCACCGTTACACACGCGGTTGGTGTATTTTAATTAAGATCAACTTCGGGTTTTCTACAACCGGACATTAACAAATTCCCATCAGCCACATAACCGCGGGCACGACTTTCGAAAGTTCAAAACCCTGCAGGGGTGTCCCAACTTAGCCCATGATAAGCTCTCGCGATCAACGAAGGATATTCCTTCTCCCCGGGAAGACCCGATCAGTCTCGAAATCCCAGCTACAAGACATTTCAACAACAATAAAACAAGTCCAGCAAAGCCGCCCGATGCGCCGACATCCTGATAAGAGCTGCACATATCTCGTTCTCAGGGCAACACCGGATAAGCTAAGCGTACAGGTACCAACATAACCCAAGTTGCCAAGGGACGGTCCCGCACGGTGCTCTAGTTTGGACCAACACTTAGACAAGCATTGGCCCGGGGGGCTAAATAAAGATGACCCTCAGGCTGATCAGACCCAAGGGAAAGGGATATGTGGTAGGCAAATGGTAAAACCAAGGTTGGGCCTTGCTGGAAGAGTCTTAATCAAAGCGAACTGTCAAGGGGGTCCCATAAATCACCCGACCGCGTTAGGGACGCAAAATCCGGGAACATAACACCGATATGACGGAAACTAGGGCGGCAAGAGTGGAACAAAACACCAGGCATAAGGCCGAGCCTTCCACTCTTTACCAAGTATATAGATGCATTAATTAAATAAGACATATTGTGATATCCCAACAAGTGAACATGTTCCAACAAGGAACAACATCTCCATGTTCCAACAAGGAACAAAACTTCATCTTCACCTGCAACTAACCACGCTATAAGAGGGGCTGAGCAAAGCGGTAACATAGCCAAACAACGGTTTGCTAGGACAAGGTGGGTTAAAGGCTTGGTTTAACAATATGGGAGGCATGATAAGCAAGTGGTAGGTATCGCAGCATAGGCATAGCAAAAGAGCGAGCAACTAGCAAGCAAAGATAGAAGTGATTTCGAGGGTATGATCATCTTGCCTGAGATCCCGCAAGGAAGAAGAACGAGTCCATGAAGAAGACAAACGGACGAAGACGAACGGATCCTCACAATCGCAACGTTATCAGAACTAACCCGAAGAAGCAACACCGGAAAGAAGCAAACAACAAAGTAAACAACCACCACATAAACATGGCATGATATGCGAGATGTGGTATGCAATGCATATGCATGCTTCGGAAGGAAAAAGATGAACCAGGCATAATCTTGGCAAACCAAGTATTCCACTGGAAAGATGAGGTGATTTCGGTTGAAATCGATATAAAGATCACTGGAATCGGATGCACGGTTTGCAAATGACAAGCAAAACAAGAATGACAAGATTCTGCCATTAACAGCATGATGCTACTTAGCAAGCAACAAGAAACTAAGCTACTGCACCCAAACATATCAACAAAGCATATGAAAGTAATCTACTCAAGATTCTTGACAAAATATGAACACTGAGCTACGGCTAAATCACACCATAACAGGTTCAAACAAGCACGGCAAAAGTGCAAAAGATAACAGGTTCACAGACTTGGTGAAAATACTATCATGCCAGAAATTAACATCAGGATGACATGTTTAGAGCAATGAAACAACATGTTACAGGATCAGGACATAGCAAAATATGGCACGGCATGAATCTACTCAAAGAACTTAACAAAACTCCCTTACTGACCATAAGCCAAAAAGGACTAGAAAATATGATAACACCCATGTCAATTAAGCAAGTTTCGTTACAGGTTTCAGACTTGCAGAAAACTGGACATGTCAAGAACAGATAACAAGTAGGCATGTTTACGAGCTCGAAGCACTCACTACAGAGCATTTCATGATAAACTAAGCATACATACATCAAGAAGACATGGCATAGAAGCTATACATGGTAAGAACAACATCATAGCATGCAAGGATCAACTACAACAAGCTTGGCAAAATTGATTAACATGTAAACAAACTGCCAGCAACATTTTATAGCAAAAGTAGAGCTCGATTGACTCAATCTAAGGCACTCCATAATTACAAACAAAGGCATGGATGGATAGAGCAAATCCATATGCTCAAAACACTCTTACTGATCATGCTCAAAAGAGGCATAGATCTCTATGAAACAACATGAACACAAGGCATAAAAATAACAGCAGGCAGTGACTTAGTGAAATTACTAAGTCTCTGAAATCAGCAACATTAAGTACCCTAGTTTGCATGCTTGTGCTAGTCACCACAAAGATCACAAAAATACATGGCATAAATCTATGGAAAGACGGCATGGCATATTACAAAACACATGTAGATCTCAACTCCATAGGATGCACACATCAATCATGGCAAAAATGACAAAAGTGCATGTTCTGATAAATATCAGAAACTAACATCACAAAGCCCTCTTCTAACATCATTTCGGGCATCAATATGAGCTCAAATGAAAATGATGCAATGGAATGAAACGATGTACTCATCAGGGCGAACAAACTGACATATTATATGCCCAAAACGGAGCTACGGATGCAAAGTTATCATGCGATGAAAAATGCATAAAATATCTGGGGCTTAGCGAAAAAAACAACCTCCGGAAAGACGGACGGGGTGGATCCGGGACGGAGGGATCCAACACGGGGGAGGCCGTTTGGTTCGGCCACCCGGTGGATCTGATCCACCCGGGCCAGATCTGACCGGGACGGGGTCCGGCGAGCTCGGCTCCGGCGTGGCGCGCCGGAAGACGGGGAGGACGGCGGGGCGGCGGTGCATGGCGGCGCGGAGCGCGCACGGGGCCGCGGGAGGCCGGCGGCAGCAAGGCGGCGGGGCCGGCGCAGGGGTTCGCGGCGGTGGCGGCGCTTGGCGAGAAGCAAGGCGGCGCCGGCGGGTTAGGGGCGGCGCGGTGGAGGGCGAAGCGGGCGGCGCGGGCGCGAGGGAGCAGCGCGACATGGCGGCAGAGGAGGGAGCAGCGAGCGCGGGGGCGGCGCGGCATGGCGGCGGGCGGCGGCGCGGCGTCGGTGGTGACCGGCGATGGCGGCCGGCGATGGCGGCGGAGGTCGGCGAGGACGGCGGAGGAGCGTGCGGGCCCGGCGCGGCCCGGTTCGGCCCGGGGCGGGCCGGATCTGGGCCCCGGGGCGACGGCGCGGTGGAGAGAGGAGGAGGGTGAGGTGAAAATGTCCGGCCGGTGGGAAAAATGTCCGGCGGCGCGCGGGGAGCGGGGCTAGGGTTGGACTGCGCGAAAATTGGGAGGGGAACACATATTTATAGGTAGAGGGGGCTAGGAAGCTCCAAATGGAGTGCGGTTTTCGGCCACGCGATCGTGATCGAACGACCGAGATGATGGAAGGGACTTAGATGGGTTTTGGGCCACTTAGAAAGGGGTGTTGGGCTGCACACCAAAGAGGCCTTTGCGGACCCGGTTAACCGTTGGAGTATCAAACGACCTCCGATTGACCCAAAACTTGACAGGCGGTCTACCGGTGCCATACCAAGGCCACATGTCAAGCCTTGGTCCATTCCGAGAAGGTTTAATACCCGCACACGGAAAAAGGTAAAAGGGGACGCCGGGAAACATAGGAGCGCCGGATTGCAAAACGGACAACGGGGAAAAATGCTCGGATGCATAAGACGAACAAGTATGCGAATGCGATGCACATGATGACATGATATGAAATGCAGATGATGACATGGCAAAGTGCAACACGCAAGCACATGACATGGCATCGACGGCGAATAACTGGCGGACACCTGGCGCATCAGATCCGGGGCGTTACAACACTCCACCACTACGAGAGGATCTCGTCCCGAGATCTAGAATGGCACCGGAGGGAAAAACGGAAGAGAAAGAGAAGAGGTAAAGCTAAGTTGCTTCTTTGACAAACGAGTGAAACCATGAACCTTGAGAGATTGAACAATTTAAGAGAAAGAGTACAACAGAGATGAACGAGATTGCAACCAATCCGGTAGAAAAGAGGACCAAGGAGTATTACGAGAACTTGAAGGTTGAAAGACATGGAAACAAGGGCTTAACGAACCAAAAGAATATGAAACCACACCGATATAACGATATAGCAAAGGAACAAGAATGACAAAATTTGACAGCACTCCGGTTGAACATGGAATGAATAGAACAATAACTTGACAAGATGGAAAGATACTTGACGAGAGCAACAACACAATGCCTCCGGAACAAAAGAATGAATAGAATGAAAAGAACGGAGAAGACAATAACATCTTCTACCTCAAATGAATTTGATATAGCATCCTTAAAAGAAGGATTGAATGGAGTTGTTGGAGAATCAACAACGAAAAGAATAAGTTTGTAGTGGGCTTATGGAAACATCTCAAAATTATGAGGTGACAACCTGCCACCAACGAAAACAAATGACTGGATTGATAAGAACAAGGAGACGAGAAAGCTATAACATCGGGAGGATAAAGAAGAACTTGGGTCATTAATGAGCACCATAAATAGCAACAATCCTTAGGGAAGGCTTTAGGTGAAATATAACCCAAGATAACTCCAACGGAGAGATTGGTGGATTTAAAATATCTCATTCTTGACAACATGTGAATCATGAAGACATGAACTCCAATTATCAAGAATGGCATAATACCACCTCAAAAGATAAGATAGAAAGAATTGCACTTTAAAATGCAAGATAAAGAATACTTGAGCTCCTCTGAAAAGAATCTCGATGAACACTTCGAGAAGGAATTAAATCCTTGATGATCCATCATGTAGAGCCTCCATGAAGAACTCCGGTAATAAAAAACATGATAGAAAGAAAAAGAAGTTGAAAACACAAGGTGAAGCCTTGCAATGATTTAGATGGAGCTTTGAAATGATATAATTGAAATAACCTGGAGCTCCGAAAAGAGAAAAAAATGAACAAATGAGATCAAGAATTTTGATGAATCTCCGGAATAAGGAATTAATCACTTGGATGAAACAAGAACAAGAATTGTGTTATGCGTATCCTTCACCAATTTAGATTGATGACAAGCAACGGATTTGGCATACTACTTATTCTCGTAGAAAGGATTAAGAGAGATATAGCGTAAACTTGGAACGGTATTCAACGAACCACCGGTAGGATTGAAACAACGAATAGATTGATATGATAACAAAGAAAAAGAACTCTTGAACAAACCACCGTAAGAATTGAAAATGAAAGTATCAAAGGCACAATTCACCGGAAGAATCAGAAAACGAATGAAGATACTTGAGATATTTAGATACAAATGAACGGATAGATCACGAACTGATTAGAGAATACTTGAATGATGCACCGGTGAGATTTTGAGAACGAGAGCTGAAAGCTTGAATGAATAATTCTGAGATGATGGGCTCGGAAGAATCAAACTGAAAAGACTCCTGGAAAGCTCCGGATGGGTGAAAATTATACTCACAATCGAAAACAATTATGAGAGGATGGCATCAAGCTAGAACCATGAATCTTGAAGAGAATGGAACAAGATTTAAGAGAAACTCTTCTTCGGTCTACAATTGTTGAGAATGACGATGAGAAACACCACCATGAATTGTTGAGGCACTCCGGAATGAAAATTAGAAAGGTTGAGCCAACGATGAAAAGAATTTGAAAGCGATCTTGGAGAAGGAAAATGACTGATGATACTTCATTCTTATGTCAAACTTTGAAAAGAATTTGAGAATGACCCCGGGAAAATAAGAAGAGACAGGTAAGATCCTGGGAACAACCTGTGGGTTAGGGCCCACTCAAAAGAAACACCTTTGAAAGATTACATGAAAGGGAGATTGCACCGGTTGATTTAAATGGCTAGAATGAGATAACATCCTCAAAAGAACTTGAGTGAATTGAGAATGGAAACTTGAATCTTCTGAGATATCTTCATCACTCCGGAACAATTGAATAGCGAGAAGTGGATGATTAAGAGGTGCACCGGTACGAGAAAACATTTGAAACGAGGAAAAAGGTATGATCGACACCGAAAGCTAGGATTGAAACCACCGGAGAAGAAAAGAATGAAGAATGATAAACTTGAAGAACATGTTCATGAGAAACACCAGGTAAGAACATGGAGGAAAAGAATGGAGAGACCTCACATCAATAAAATGGATACTTGATCAAGAAATCTGAGTCCTTGAAGAAATAAGGGCGGGAGGGCGGAAAAAAACAAAGACAACTTGGAACGGATGAAGCAAACACCGTTGAGAAGAACCGATAATTGATCTGGCAGAAATTGAACGAATATGATGAACTTGAAGGGAAGCACACCGGTTGAAAAAGGATTGACATGGCACTCTCAGTTATCATGAAGGATTGGTGTCCACATAGCAATATGAGAACACCGTTTAGGGAAGGTATGGAATCAACACTTGACTTTGAAGCAACTCGAATACCACAACTAAAACCAAACAAGGGATTGGCTTAGGAAATGAGCCGGAAACAAACATATGATAGACCCCATATCGTATCATGTGTCTGTTGGAAGGATATCCTACGAGATACTTGAATTCACACTTATAAACTCCCGAAACTTTCTGGTTATGCCATCAGGTGTTGGGGATACAGGGGACACAAAATATATCACCCAAACTAACAATACCTAGATCCAGCTGTATCCATCCTTCAACACATAACCAAGAAACCTTCAGAAATCATCTACCTCAACCTTCGAAAAGCATCCGTTATACGAGTCATGGCAATACTCCCGCACTCGCCTCAGTACTGGGCTATCAGGGTTATCTCACCAACAACTGTACAAAAGAGTTTTTCGACGTCGGCGTACTAAACTCAGGTATTCCAGAACTGCAACAATAAAGTTATGACGACAACACCTCAGAGCTCAACTCCCCGGGATACCTCCACTAAAACCCCTGCTGACGGGAGGCAACCAAGACAATGTTGTCATCATAAAGCCATCGGAACGATTCTAAGATACCCGCGTGATCCTAAAATTTTTTTTAGTGAAATTTGAGAAGAGAAGAGTCAAAACTCTACGTCAGGATGCCTTACCAGAACGATGAGGAGACTGGGAAGTAAAAAGAATTCCTAAACTCTCCGATATATACTTCCTAAATGACTCAAAACATTTTTCTAGACACAACTCGGCCACTAAAAGCGATCAATCAGAGGGGGCTCCTAAGGTCGGGGAAGGCTCTGATACCAACTTGTAACGCCCTCGATGCGGCTATATCTCCCACGTGTCGAAGCACGACTTAGATGCATAACCGCATTGAAAGCAATGTCGCAAGTGAGGTAATCTTCACGCAACCCATGTAATACATAAGGGAAAGAGATACATAGTTGGCTTACAATCGCCACTTCACACAAATACATGAATAAAACATTACATCATACAGTTACAATCAGGGCCCGACTACGGAGCCAAAATAAAAGAGGAAACCCCAAAAGCGACAAAGGTCCAAGATCGACCCCAACTGGGCTCCAGTACTGATCGACTAGAACGAAACAACACAAAGGGCAAGATCTTTATCGAACTCCTCCTTGGGCTCGGGTGCGTCACCTGCACGGTCTCAGCGGCACCTGCAAACTGGTTTTGGAAGTATCTGGTGAGTCACGGGGACTCAGCAATCTCACACCCGCGAGATCAAGACTATTTAAGCTTATAGGTAGGGTAAAAGGTATGAGGTGGAACTGCAGCAAGCGACTAGCATATATGGTGGCTAACATACGCAAAAGAGAGCGAGAAGAGAAGGCAAAAGCACGGTCGAACAACTATGATCAATAAGTGATCCTGTACTACTTACGTCAAGCATAACTCCAACAACCGTGTTCACTTCCCGGACCCCGCCGAGAAGAGACCATCACCGTTACACACGCGGTTGGTGTATTTTAATTAAGATCAACTTCGGGTTTTCTACAACCGGACATTAACAAATTCCCATCAGCCACATAACCGCGGGCACGACTTTCGAAAGTTCAAAACCCTGCAGGGGTGTCCCAACTTAGCCCATGATAAGCTCTCGCGATCAACGAAGGATATTCCTTCTCCCCGGGAAGACCCGATCAGTCTCGAAATCCCAGCTACAAGACATTTCAACAGCAATAAAACAAGTCCAGCAAAGCCGCCCGATGCGCCGACATCCTGATAAGAGCTGCACATATCTCGTTCTCAGGGCAACACCGGATAAGCTAAGCGTACAGGTACCAACATAACCCAAGTTGCCAAGGGACGGTCCCGCACGGTGCTCTAGTTTGGACCAACACTTAGACAAGCATTGGCCCGGGGGGCTAAATAAAGATGACCCTCAGGCTGATCAGACCCAAGGGAAAGGGATATGTGGTAGGCAAATGGTAAAACCAAGGTTGGGCCTTGCTGGAAGAGTCTTAATCAAAGCGAACTGTCAAGGGGGTCCCATAAATCACCCGACCGCGTTAGGGACGCAAAATCTGGGAACATAACACCGATATGACGGAAACTAGGGCGGCAAGAGTGGAACAAAACACCAAGCATAAGGCCGAGCCTTCCACTCTTTACCAAGTATATAGATGCATTAATTAAATAAGACATATTGTGATATCCCAACAAGTGAACATGTTCCAACAAGGAACAACATCTCCATGTTCCAACAAGGAACAAAACTTCATCTTCACCTGCAACTAACAACGCTATAAGAGGGGCTGAGCAAAGCGGTAACATAGCCAAACAACGGTTTGCTAGGACAAGGTGGGTTAGAGGCTTGGTTTAACAATATGGGAGGCATGATAAGCAAGTGGTAGGTATCACAGCATAGGCATAGCAAAAGAGCGAGCAACTAGCAAGCAAAGATAGAAGCGATTTCGAGGGTATGATCATCTTGCCTGAGATCCCGCAAGGAAGAAGAACGAGTCCATGAAGAAGACAAACGGACGAAGACGAATGGATCCTCACAATCGCAACGTTATCAGAACTAACCCGAAGAAGCAACACCGGAAAGAAGCAAACAACAAAGTAAACAACCACCACATAAACATGGCATGATATGCGAGATGTGGTATGCAATGCATATGCATGCTTCGGAAGGAAAAAGATGAACCAGGCATAATCTTGGCAAACCAAGTATGCCACTGGATAGGTGAGGTGATTTCGGTTGAAATCGATATAAAGATCACCGGAATCGGATGCACGGTTTGCAAATGACAAGCAAAACAAGAATGACAAGAATCTGCCATTAACAGCATGATGCTACTTAGCAAGCAACAAGAAACTAAGCTAATGCACCCAAACATATCAACAAAGCATATGAAAGTAATCTACTCAAGATTCTTGACAAAATATGAACACTGAGCTACGGCTAAATCACACCATAACAGGTTCAAACAAGCACGGCAAAAGTGCAAAAGATAACAGGTTCACAGACTTGGTGAAAATACTATCATGCCAGAAATTAACATCAGGATGACATGTTTAGAGCAATGAAACAACATGTTACAGGATCAGGACATAGCAAAATATGGCACGGCATGAATCTACTCAAAGAACTTAACAAAACTCCCTTACTGACCATAAGCCAAAAAGGACTAGAAAATATGATAACACCCATGTCAATTAAGCAAGTTTCGTTACAGGTTTCAGACTTAGCAGAAAACTGGACATGTCAAGAACAGATAACAAGTAGGCATGTTTACGAGCTCGAAGCACTCACTACAGAGCATTGCATGATAAACTAAGCATACATACATCAATAAGACATGGCATAGAAGCTATACATGGTAAGAACAACATCATAGCATGCAAGGATCAACTACAACAAGCTTGGCAAAATTGATTAACATGTAAACAAACTGCCAGCAACATTTTATAGCAAAAGTAGAGCTCGATTGACTCAATCTAAGGCACTCCATAATTACAAACAAAGGCATGGATGGATAGAGCAAATCCATATGCTCAAAACACTCTTACTGATCATGCTCAAAAGAGGCATAGATCTCTATGAAACAACATGAACACAAGGCATAAAAATAACAGCAGGCAGGGACTTAGTGAAATTACTAAGTCTCTGAAATCAGCAACATTAAGTACCCTAGTTTGCATGCTTGTGCTAGTCACCACAAAGATCACAAAAATACATGGCATAAATCTATGGAAAGATGGCATGGCATATTACAAAACACATGTAGAGCTCAACTCCATAGGATGCACACATCAATCATGGCAAAAATGACAAAAGTGCATGTTCTGATAAATATCAGAAACTAACATCACAAAGCCCTCTTCTAACATCATTTCGGGCATCAATATGAGCTCAAATGAAAATGATGCAATGGAATGAAACGATGTACTCATCAGGGCGAACAAACTGACATATTATATGCCCAAAACGGAGCTACGGATGCAAAGTTATCATGCGATGAAAAATGCATAAAATATCTGGGGCTTAGCGAAAAAAACAACCTCCGGAAAGACGGACGGGGTGGATCCGGGACGGAGGGATCCAACACGGGGGAGGCCGTTTGGTTCGGCCACCCGGTGGATCTGATCCACCCGGGCCAGATCTGACCGGGAAGGGGTCCGGCGAGCTCGGCTCCGGCGTGGCGCGCCGGAAGACGGGGAGGACGGCGGGGCGGCGGTGCATGGCGGCGCGGAGCGCGCACGGGGCCGCGGGAGGCCGGCGGCAGCGAGGCGGCGGGGCCGGCGCAGGGGTTCGCGGCGGCGGCGGCGCTTGGCGAGAAGCAAGGCGGCGCCGGCGGGTTAGGGGCGGCGCGGTGGAGGGCGAAGCGGGCGGCGCGGGCGCGAGGGAGCAGCGCGACATGGCGGCAGAGGAGGGAGCAGCGGGCGCGGGGGCGGCGCGGCATGGCGGCGGGCGGCGGCGCGGCGTCGGTGGTGACTGGCGATGGCGGCCGGCGATGGCGGCGGAGGTCGGCGAGGACGGCGGAGGAGCGCGCGGGCCCGGCGCGGCCCGGTTCGGCCCGGGGCGGGCCGGATCTGGGCCCCGGGGCGACGGCGCGGTGGAGAGAGGAGGAGGGTGAGGTGAAAATGTCCGGCCGGTGGGAAAAATGTCCGGCGGCGCGCGGGGAGCGGGGCTAGGGTTGGACTGCGCGAAAATTGGGAGGGGAACACATATTTATAGGTAGAGGGGGCTAGGAAGCTCCAAATGGAGTGCGGTTTTCGGCCACGCGATCGTGATCGAACGACCGAGATGATGGAAGGGACTTAGGTGGGTTTTGGGCCACTTAGAAAGGGGTGTTGGGCTGCACACCAATGAGGCCTTTGCGGATACCCGGTTAACCGTTGGAGTATCAAACGACCTCCGATTGACCCGAAACTTGACAGGCGGTCTACCGGTGCCATACCAA
Organism: Aegilops umbellulata; assembly: GCA_032464435.1. Taxonomy (NCBI): domain Eukaryota; kingdom Viridiplantae; phylum Streptophyta; class Magnoliopsida; order Poales; family Poaceae; genus Aegilops; species Aegilops umbellulata. Next base: position 307,914,156 of record CP136055.1, on the reverse strand, counting down.
GGCCACATGTCAAGCCTTGGTCCATTCCGAGAAGGTTTAATACCTGTATACGGAAAAAGGTAAAAAGGGACGCCGGGGAACATAGGAGCGCCGGATTGCAAAACGGACAACGGGGAAAATGCTCGGATGCATAAGACGAACAAGTATGCGAATGCGATGCACATGATGACATGATATGAAATGCAGATGATGACATGGCAAAGTGCAACACGCAAGCACATGACATGGCATCGACGGTGAATAACTGGCGGACACCTGGCGCATCAGATCCGGGGCGTTACAGTCAGACTGTTTGAGGTCTGGTCGCTACAGAGATGGTATCAGAGCACACGCTGTCTGTAGGACACGACCACTAAGCTAAAGCCCTAGATCACTACTCTCTTCTCATTTCTGACTCCTCATCTTTTCTACTCTTTTAGGATGACGAAAGCGAGGATCAAATTCACGCAACCGGATGAAGATACACCTTTTGGACGACACCTGAAGGAAGTCACCAAGTACCTGAACATTGGGATACCAAGCTTCACCGGGACCTACAACGCCACTTTACCCGAAGAGGAGCGTTGGAAGATTCAAGCTCAAGTTCCAGGAAGGACGTTCGTGCCTGTCACGGAGCCCATAGAGTGTGTTTTCAATGCACCAACCTGGAGTCTGGGAAAGAGCATGGCAGCTCACATAACCATGGGACGCATTGGAGAAGTTTACCAAGAAGACCTCAAGGATACTATTTACCAGATTTGCGGACACCGAGATGAACAATGGGAGATAGTTACCACCAAGAAGGATAGATCCATTGCAGCTTTCATCCAAGAGTTAAACCAACACATTCGACGCTAGGAGAACCAGATGTGCGCAGACATGATGGAGTTAAAGAAAGCAAAAGCCAAGATTATTGAGCTAGAAGGAGAACTGAAGGCCACTCGCAAGGACTACATGGATGAGATCGTAGCTCTAGTGAGACAAAACGGCGATCTTAAGGAGAAAATTGAAGAACTCATGGGGAACTCAGCACCCGGAGGAGAAGTGGAAGATTGCACCTGTCCAGATAATTACACCATCATCGACGACACCGAATCCGATCCAAGTGATGATGATTTCGAAGACGAAGCTGGAGCAGATATCATGGAGTCTTCATCGGAGCAGTTTTTCTAGTAGACTACCATAACAGTAGTAGTGTTCCACCATGTACATAGTATAGTCCACGCACTTTTGCGATAGTTCTAGACCGATTGTATGCCCTTGCTTGATTGAATGAAGTGATTTGTGTGCATTTTGCCTCATGTGCATTTGGGTAGTGTTTTCTCTTTGGACCTCATTCTTATAACGCCCTCGATGCGGCTATATCTCCCACGTGTCAAAGCACGACTTAGAGGCATAACCGCATTGAAAGCAATGTCGCAAGTGAGGTGATCTTCACACATCCCATGTAATCCAAAAGGGAAAAAGATACATAGTTGGCTTACAATCGCCACTTCACACAAATACATGAATAAAACAATACATCATACAGTTACAATCAGGGCCCGACTATGGAGCCAAAATAAAAGAAGAAACCCCAAAAGCGACAAAGGTCCTGATCGACCCCAACTGGGCTCCACTACTAATCGTCTAGAACGAAAACAACATAAAGGAGAAGATCTTCATCGAACTCCTCCTTGAGCTTGGGTTGCGTCACCTGTACTGGTATCATCGGCACCTGCAAACTGGTTTTGGAAGTATCTGGTGAGTCACGGGGACTCAGCAATCTCACACCCGCGAGATCAAGACTATTTAAGCGTATAGGTAGGGTAAAAGGTATGAGGTGGAGCTGCAGCAAGCGACTAGCATATATGGTGGCTAACATACGCAAATGAGAGCGAGAAGAGAAGGCAAAAGCACGGTCGAACAACTATGATCAAGAAGTGATCCTGAACTACTTACGTCAAGCATAACTCCAACAACCGTGTTCACTTCCCGGACCCCGCCGTGAAGAGACCATCACGGTTACACACGCGGTTGATGTATTTTTAATTAAGATCAACTTCAGGTTTTCTACAACCGGACATTAACAAATTCCCATCTTCCCATAACCGCGGGCACGGCTTTCGAAAGTTCAAACCCTGCAGGGGTGTCCCAACTTAGCCCATGATAAGCTCTCGCGATCAACGAAGGATATTCCTTCTCCCCGGGAAGACCCGATCAGTCTCGGAATCCCGGCTACAAGACATTTCGGCAGCAATAAAACAAGTCCAGCAAAACCGCCCGATGCACCGACATCCTGATAGGAGCTGCACATATCTCGTTCTCAGGGCAACACCGGATAAGCTAAGCGTACAGGAACCAACATAACCCAAGTTGCCAAGGGACGGTCCCGCACGGTGCTCTAGTTTGGACCAACACTTAGACAAGCATTGGCCCGGGGGGCTAAATAAAGATGACCCTCGAGAGAGCGACTCCCGAGGGAAAAGTAGGTGGTGGTGAGGCAAATGGTAAGACCAATGTTGGGCCTTGCTGGAAAAGTCTTATTCAAAGCGAACTGTCAAGGGGGTCTCATAAATCACCCGACCGCGTTAGGGACGCAAAATCCGGGAACATAACACCGATATGACGGAAACTAGGGCGGCAAGAGTGGAACAAAACACCAGGCATAAGGCCGAGCCTTCCACCCTTTACCAAGTATATAGATGCATTAATTAAATAAGAAATATTGTGATATCCCAATAAGTAAACATGTTCCAAGAAAGGAACAACATCTCCATGTTCCAACAAGGAACAAGCTTCATCTTCGCCTGCAACTAACAACGCTATAAGAGGAGCTGAGCAAAGCGGTAACATAGCCAAACAACGGTTTGCTAGGACAAGGTGCGTTAGTGGCTTGGTTTAACAATATGGGAGGCATGATAAGCAAGTGGTAGGTATCGCAGCAAAGGCATAGCAAAAGAGCGAGCAATCTAGCAAGCAAAGATAGAAGTGATTTCGAGGGTATGGTCATCTTGCCTGAGATCCCGCAAGGAAGAAGAACGAGTCCATGAAGAAGACAAACGGACGTAGACGAACGGATCCTCACAATCGCAACGATATTGGAACTAACCCGAAGAAGCAACACCAGAAAGAAGCAAACAATAAGGTAAACAACCAACACATAAACATGTCATGATATGCGAGATGTGGTATGCAATGCATATGCATGCTTCGGAAGGAAAAAGATGAACCAGGAATAATCTTGGCAAACCAAGTATGCCACTGGATAGGTGAGGTGATTTCGGTTGAAATCGATATAAAGATCACCGGAATCGGATGCACGGTTTGCAAATGACAAGCAAAACAAGAATGACAAGAATCTGCCATTAACAGCAAGATGCTACTTAGCAAGCAACAAGAAATTAAGCTACTTCGCCCAAACATATCAACAAAGCATATGACAGTAAACTACTCAAGATGCTCGACAAAAGATGAACACTGAGCTACGGCTAAATCACATCATAACAGGTTCAAACAAGCATGGCAAAAGTGCAAAAGATAACAGGTTCACAGACTGAAATTAACAACATAGTGGAAACTAACATCAGGATGACATGTTTAGAGCAATGAAACAACATGCTACAGGATTGGTACATAGCAAAGTAAGGCATGGGTTGAATCTACTCAAAGCACTTGTCAAAAGTCCCTTACTGACCATAAGCCAAAAAGGATCAGAAAATATGATTACACCCATGTCAATTTAGCAAGTTTCGCTACAGGTTTCAGACTTAGCAGAAAAACTGGACATGTCAAAAACAGATAACAAGTAGACATGTTCGTGAGCTCGATGCACTCACTACAGAGCATCACATGATAAACTAAGCATTCATACATCAAGAATACATGTCATAGTAACTAGAAATGGCAAGAATAACATCATAGCATGCAAGGATCAACTACACCAAGCTTGGCAAAATGGAATAACATGTAAACAATCTGCCAGCAACTTTTTATAGCAAAAGTAGAGCTCGATTGACTCAAGCTATGCACTCCATAAATACAAAAAAAGGCACGGATGGATAGAGAAAATCCATATGCTCAAAACACTCTTACTGACCATTCTCAAAAGAGGCATAGATCTCTCTGAAACAACATGAACACATGGCATGAAAATAACAACAGGCAGGGACTTGGTGAAATTACTAAGTCTCTGAAATCAGCAACACCAAGTACCCTAGTTTGCATGCTTGTGCTAGTCACCACAAAGATCACAAAAATACATGGCATAAATCTCTGGAAAGTTAACATGGCATATTACAAAACTCATGTAGCACTCAACTTCATAGGAGGTACACATCAATCATGGCAAAAATGACAAAAGTGCATGTTCTGATAAGAATCAGAAACTAACATCGCATAGCCCTCTTCCAACAGCATTTAGGGCATCAAGATGACCTCAAATGAAAATGACGTAATGGACTGAAATGATGTACTCTTCGAGGCGAACAATTTGACATATTATACGCATGAAACGGAGCTATGGATGCAAAGTTATGGCACAACGAACAGGAGATAATAATATGAAAATTAAAGGACTTGGACGAATTTCGGGACAACGGGGAAAAGTCAACCTTCGCCGGATCTCGACGGAGTAGCCACCGGAGGAGAGGGAGACGGCTGGAGAGGCGCGGGGGAGGCTTGCCGGAGCATGGGGAAGGCGCGGTCGGTCGCTCCTCGACCAGATCCGGGAAGAGGGGCGCGCGGCGGAGGCGGGGTCGAAGGGATCCGGCGAGAGGAGCTCGCCGGAGCATGGCGGCGGCGGCGAGGCCCTGGCCAGCGAGCTCGGCGCGGGGGCTCGGGCACCGCGGGACGAGCGGGCGGCGGGGCCGCGGGGCTCGGGCGCGGACGCCTGCGGGCGATGCGGCGGCGGAGACGACATCTTGCGGCGGGGCGGCGCGCCAGCGATGGCGGCGGACGCCGTGGCGGCGGGCGCCGGGCGGCGAGGCGGCGGGGCAGGAGGGCGCCCGGGCGGACGGCGGCGGGGCGCGCGGGCCTGCGCGGGCCCGCGACGGGCTCTGCGGGACAGCGGGCGCGGGACGGCGGCGGTGCCCACGTGGCACTGCGGGATTGGATGCGGCGGCGGGGAAGGTGACGTGGAGGGCTGTGATTGGCCCGGGCGACGTGGCGGGCGGACGCGTCCGGTGCGGGCGGACACGTCCGGCGGCGCGAGGGGAGCGGGGCTAGGGTTCATCTGCGAAATGATCCGGAATTTCGGGGAAGGGAGCTGTTTATATAGGTAGAGGGGCTAGGAAGCTCTAAATGGAGTGCGGTTTTCGGCCACGCGATCGTGATCGAACGACCGAGATGATGGAGATGACTTAGATGGGTTTTGGGCCACTTTGAAGGGGTGTGTTGGGCTGCACCAAAAGAGGCCTTTGCGGATACCCGGTTAACCATTGGAGTACCAAACGACCTCCGATTGACCCGAAACTTGACAGGCGGTCTACCGGTGTTATACCGAGGCCACATGTCAAGCCTCGGTCCATTCCGAGACAGTTTAATACCCGCACACGGAAAAAGGTAAAAGGGGACGCCGGGGAACATCGGAGCGCCGGATTGCAAAACGGACAACGGGGAAAAGGCTCGGATGCATGAGACGAACACGTATGCGAATGCGATGCACATGATGACATGATATGAAATGCAGATGATGACATGGCAAAGAGCAACACGCAAGCACATGACATGGCAACGACGACGAATAACTGGCGGACACCTGGCGCATCGGATCCGGGGCGTTACAATTCTATTCTTAATTCTCATCTTTTCTAAACCCTCAGATGCCTCCTTGACGTGACAATGGATTTGCTTTCCCACCGGAGCTCACTCAATTGATCCAGCAGCAGAATGCCTTGATGCAGTTGTTATTCCAGAACCAGAACAACAACAACAACAACAACCCACCGCCGCCACCACTAGTTGATCACTTAACCCGTTTTCTTAGGCTTAATCCGCCGGTGTTTTCCAGTAGCACCGAGCCGATAGTAGCAGATGATTGGCTCCGCAAGACAGGGAGGGAGTTGACCAGTGCAGGATGTACAGATGGGGAAAAGGTGAAATTTGCCGCACATCAGCTTGAAGGACCCGCAACAGCATGGTGGGAGAATTTTACAGCCACTTACCCTGTAGACACTGTCACATGGGATCAGTTTCAGCAAGCTTTCCGTACCGCCCATGTTTCAGCAGGAGCTATGTCCATGAAGATGCGTGAGTTTTGCAACTTGCGCCAAGGAGGACGGACAGTTGGCCAGTATGTGGATGACTTTAGTAAGCTAGCACGTTATGCCCCAGATGACGTTGCTACGGATGCAGCTAAGCAGGAGAAGTTTCTGGAAGGACTGAATGACGAGCTGAGTATGCAGTTGATGGTAGCAAGTTTCAACAACTACGAGGAGCTGGTAGATCGTGCTCTTATGATTGAGGGGAAGCAGCAGCAGATTGAAAACCGCAAGAGGAAGTATGGACAGGGGAAGTATAATTCAGGAGCTCAGCAGAAGCCCCGTCTTACCCCTAAACCGGGAGTTCATGTTCAGCATACCCATGGAGGAGGTAGCTCGCACAATCATAATGGCTCCAAGAATGGTAATGGTAATGGAGGAAGCAACGACCAGAACCGTACCACCCCATCAACCCCAGCCAAGAGAGACCTGAGCCAAGTCACCTGTTTCAAGTGTTCAAAGACCGGACATTATGCCAATGAATGTCCTGAAGGCCAGAATGGCAATGGAAGCTCTGGGAAGAAGCCGAACCCTTTCAACAGGGGACATGTGAACCACGTTAATGTGGAGGAGGTTGAAGCTCAGCCCAGTAATCGGTAAGTTTTTGGTTAAGTCATTTATTGCACTCGTTCTTTTTGATACTAGTGCATCGCATTCATACATATCAAGGGGATTTGTGGATAAGTATAGCCTGCCCACTAGGATTCTTAAAACACCTATGCTAGTAAGCTCACCAGGAGCAGAGTACATGGCCAGTCAAGGATGTTTTGAAGTGCCATTAAGTATAGGAAGGCATGTTTGATTTAATTATTCTGGAATCACAAGGTTTGGATGTAATTCTCGATATGGATTGGCTGTCGATGTATGGAGGAAACATCGATAGCGCAAGTAAGACAATTTTGCTTACAACGCCAGAAGGAAGAAGGATCAAGTATGTATCCCGGCATGCGCCAAACCGGACACAAGTAAATTCCTTATCAGGAATTGTGCAGGAGGAATTACCAGTGGTAAAGGATTTCCCTGACGTATTTCCAGAAGAGTTGCCTGCATGCCACCGGATAGAGATATTGAGTTTTTGATTGAGCTTTTGCCAGGCAGAGGGCCAATATCAAAGAGACCATACAGGATGCCCGCAAAGGATTTGGTGGAGATTAAGAAGCAGATTAAGGAGTTACTGGATAAGGGTTACATTCACCCAAGTTCTTCGCCTTGGGGATCACCAGTACTTCTAGTGGAGAAAAAGGATGGATCATTAAGGATGGTTGTTGATTACTGCGGATTGAACGAGGTAACAATCAAGAAGAAGTACCCACTATCGATGATTAATGATCTGTTTGATCGTTTGCAAGGAGCTAAAGTGTTTTCCAAGATCGATTTGCGATCAGGGTACCATCAGTTGAAGATTCGAGAGCAGGACATACCTAAGACAACTTTGACCACAAGATATGGACGGTATGAGTATACCGTTATGTCATTTGGTTTGACTAACGCACCTTCCTATTTTATGAACATGATGAACAAAGTGTTTATGGAGTTTTTGGATAAGTTCGTCATGGTGTTCATTGATGATATTCTGGTTTATTCGAAGAATGAAGAAGAGCATAAAGAACATTTGCGATTGGTACTGGAGAAACTCAGAGAACATCAATTATATGCAAAGTTCAGCAAATGTGAGTTTTGGCTGAAGGAAGTAGGATTCCTCGGACACGTTATATCCGGAGAAGGAATAGCAGTTGATCCCACAAAGGTTATCACTGTGACCAATTGGGAAGCACCAACAACAGTTGGAGAGATCCAGAGTTTTCTTGGACTCGCAGGATATAACCAGAGATTTATTGAGAACTTCTCTAAGATTGCAAAGCCTATGACGGAGTTGCTAAAGAAGGATACCAAGTTCATATGGACTGAGGAGTGTGAGGCTAGTTTCCAGGAATTGAAGAAATGTTTGGTTACCTCACCAGTGTTGATTCTGCCAGATCAGACAAAGGATTATGAGGTGTATTGCGATGCTTCATGTCGAGGACTTGGAGCAGTGCTTATGCAGGAGGGAAGAGTTGTTTCGTATGCTTCACGACAACTGAAGCCTCACGAACTAAATTATGCCACGCATGATTTGGAGTTAGCAGCCGTAGTGCATGCATTGAAAACATGGAGACATTTCCTCATTAGAAATCATTGTGAGGTGTACACGGATCACAAGAGTTTGAAGTACATTTTCACGCAGAAGGAGTAAAACCTTAGACAAAGGAGATGGTTGGAGCTCATCAAGGATTATGATATGAGATTGCATTACCATCCCGGAAAGGCTAATGTAGTAGCTGACGCATTGAGCCGTAAGAGCCATGTCAATACACTAATGACGGGTGTCGGTGTCAAAACCGGCGGATCTCGGGTAGGGGGTCCCGAACTGTGCGTCAAGGTCGGATGGTAACAGGAGACAAGGGACGCTTTATTTTACCCAAGTTCGGGCCCTCTCGATGGAGGTAAAACCCTACTCCTGCTAGATTAATATTGATGATATGGGTAGTACAAGAGTAGATCTACCACGAGATCAAGGAGGCTAAACCCTAGAAGCTAGCCTATGGTATGATTGTGTATGATGATGGTTGTTCTACGGACTACAACCCTCCGGTTTATATAGACACCGGATAGGGTTAGGGTTACACAGAGTCGGTTACAATGGTAGGAGATCTTGAATATCCGCACGCCTAGCTTGCCTTCCACGCCAAGAAAAGATCCTTCCGGACACGGGACGAAGTCTTCAATCTTGTATCTTCATAGTCCTGGAGTCCGGCTGAAGGTATAGTCTGGCTATCCGAACACCCCCTAATGCAGGACTCCCTCAGTAGCCCCTGAACCAGGCTTCAATGACGATGAGTCCGGCGCGCAGATTGTCTTCGGCATTGCAAGGCGGGTTCCTCCTCCAAGTTCTTCAAGAAGAATACAAACACCAAAAATAGTGTTCGGCTCTGCAAAATAAGTTTCCACATATTGCCATATGGAGAATAATACTAACACAAATCAAATCTGCTGACGTATTCCTCAGTGCGTCATAACACTGCGGCCAGGATCTTTATATAAATTGTTTTCATTGTTCCACCTCAGCGTGTTTAGCGAGGCGGTTTCCTTGGCACGTCTTGTCAAAGCAGAGATCGTGTGCCCCTTTTAATGTGATTCTCATCAATACGGACGTGGGTAACCCAACCGCGCCATTTACCACGGCGCTTGGGAGGCAAGTGAGTTTTATTAGGTAGGTGGGGATGCCTGACCGCACCCGCTTGTATAAAGGGATAAGGATTCACCTTTTTAACCTACACCTTCTTCCTCCTTTGCCAATCCATCTCTCGCGCACACAAGCTCCAGCGCCCAAGTCCGCTCTTCCTTCCTCAACCTTCTCCAACAATGTACGGAGCGGGAGGCAAGTGGATGGCCTCCTCCGTTACGGAGGCCCAAGTAAAAAAGCTAAGGAAAGCCGAATACTTGTCCAAGGACGTCCCGCACCGACTTCCTGAGAAGGGCAGCTTCTTCCTACCCCAGGGCCCCATGAGAGGGTAGTTTTTCTTCCCCACTTCCTCCGCGGACTGGGCTTTCCACTTCACCCTTTTGTCCGGGGGCTGATGTTCTACTACGGCCTGGATTTCCACGATCTGGCCCCGAACTTTGTCCTCAACATCTTGGCGTTTATCGTCGTGTGTGAGGCCTTTCTCCACGTCCGCCCCCACTTCGGCCTCTGGCTCAAGACCTTCAACATCAAGCCCAAGGTGGTGTCCGGCACCCAGGCGGAGTGCGGAGGCGCTATGGCCGGCAAGATGGCCAACGTCCTCTGGTTCGATGGCTCCTATGTGGAGTCCCTAAAGGGGTGGCAGGCCGGGTGGTTTTACATCACCGAGCCACGCGATCTGAAATGGGTCGCAGCCCCCGAGTTCAGATCCAGACCCCCCACGCGGCTCATGTCCTGGAAAGAGGCGGGCCTGTCGTGGGGCAACGAGGAAGAAGTGACTGGGTTGCAAACATGCATCCAGTCCCTGGTGAACAGGCCAATCCGGCTGATCAATGTGATCGAGGTCATGCTCATTCGCCGGATCCTCAGTAGACTCTTCGACACGGCGCAGCACCAAACCCGGCTCAGTCAACAACGGGATTTTACTTTGTGGGAATTCGACCCGGCGCAGCACCAAACCCTCAGTAGACTCTTCGACACGACGTATGAAGACGTCTGGAAGGTGCTGACCAAAGGCGCCGAGTCCCCCACATCCGCTTCCGAGGACCGCGGATACAGCTCGCAGCATCATGCCAGCGAGGTGAGCTATCTATACCTTTGTCAGGTTTGTTAAGATCTTCTTCATAGATTAACTCTATGCGGGATCTAAACTCCCTTTACCTTTGACAGGCTTGGCGGGATATATCGGGACCAATTAACTATCCGGCTCCCCTGCACAACACCCAGCCCCAGCTCTCTTGGTTAAGCTGCTGGCTCCGGCACCTTATGTGGTGCCGGAGAAGAAGGCCAAGAAGAAGAAAACCACCGGGACTCGAAAAAGTTCCCGCAACATGGTGGTGTCAGACTCTTCATCTGACGAGTCCGCGACGCTCTCCTCTCATGAAAACGAGGAGGAGGAACAAGAAAGCTCTCCCCCCCCAGCGAGGGGAGAAAAGAAGAAGAAGGCCATCCCAACGGGGGAGGCCGAGGGGTCGAGGAAAAGGAAGACCCCTCCACCGGACTACTCCCACGACGCCGAAGAGGGCGGAGAGGAGTGGTCGGACAGAACCAAGTGTCCGGTGAAATCGTAAGTATTTATATACCAGAGTGACTCATGATATTCTTTTAATGCGCGGCTTTCCCTAATATCGCTCGTAATTTATGCAGCCCGCCCCGGGCCGAACTCGACGATTCGTCGAGCGGCTCCCTGGATTCGTCGGACATGAACTCTGCAGGGCGGGCGACGCCGAAGTGGCGTCCCGCCAAGCTCCAGGGCAGGAGGAGATAGTCCTGGAGGAGCCGCAAGGCAATCCTCCGGACCCCAGGAGTAAAGGGGATGAAACCCCCCAGGGCTCCAAGTCCGGCTTTGTGCCGGACACCGCGCCGAACTCGGCAGTCCTGGTCCGCGGTGGGCGAACTCCTTCCGAGAGGAGTAAGCCGTCTGAGCCGGCGACCCCCGTCCAACGAGAGGAGCCGGACAATCTGTTGGAGGTGCTTGAGGGCGCCGCCATCGACGAGGAGCACCATACTGTTATGAGTACGGTGATCCAAAGGGTTCAGTCCGCCAAGAGCGGACTGACTGAAGCTTGCGCTAGCCTTCTAACAGGCTTCGAGGTAAGTAAAAATATGTCAAATTATTTACTGCATAGACAGTAGCCCCTGATGCTCTGTTCGGTGTTCGGAAAGAAAAGCCGAATAGAGGATCTAGTAATTTTCACAGGAGTCTAACAACAAAAAGTCAAATATGCGTATGCAGGCTTCGCTGCTGTCCACCGCCGCACTGACTGCGCAGGTGGATGTCCTTAAAAAGGACCTCGGGCGGACCGAGCAAGAGCTCGGCCTTGCCAAACGGCACCTCGAGGAGAAAGAAGGTAATAAATACCCTAAAAAAGAAAAAAGGTGCCTATAGAGAGGCTTGATTGCAGAAACAAATAACAGGATTGTACTGCTTATTGTAGGGGCCACAACCGAGGTGGCAACCCTGAAGCAGGCGCTGGCTGAGGCCGGAAAGAAAACGGTCGAGGAGTGCGCCGAGCGAGAAAGGCTAGGGGTTCAAGTCGGCGAGGTGCAGCAAGAGCTGCAAGCTCTCATGAAAAAACATGAGAGTTTGGAGCTTGAGTCAAAAGTGCAAGCATCCGAGCTCGCGTCGGCCCTTGAGACCGCCAAGAGTGCCAAGGCCGAAGCCCAAAAGGCCCTCCAAGAGTTGGAGGAGGTGAAAAAGATAGCAACGGGTAAGGCATTCTTAATGCAAAGTAGGAATATAAAAGTAAACTACCTGTTACTTACCCGAATCCGGAGTTCTCCAGGGGCGTTCGGTGATCTTCCCCGCAACGTATCCGCCGCCGCCGCATTCTACCGAGCTGAAGAGGGTAGCTCGACGGAGAGTGTGTTCTGGTCTCAGTATTCTGAGGCCGGACACCCTGTGCCTTTGAGCGATCAGCTGAAACAGCTGGTCGAGCTCCACAAGGCGGCCGAACAGGCCATGAAGGGCTTACTAGTTCGGCAGTGGCCTGGAGAGGCCCTGCCTGGGAGCTATTTCGGGCTAGTGTGGCGGCTGGTGGAGGCCTGTCCACGGCTTGAGGTCATCAAGCACTCCGCCTGCATTGAAGGTGCCCGGAGGGCCCTTGCCCGTGTAAGGGTACACTGGGGTAAGCTGGACGGAGAGAAGCTGGTGAAGAACGGGCCGCCGCCAGGGAAGGAGCATCGCAAGCCTGAGAACTACTACAAGGAAGTTCTTGCCGGAGCCCGCCTTGTCGCGGATGAATGTACTAAAGATGTAGTATTTGAATGAACTCGTTCATTTGTATCCTGTGCGCTAAAAACTTGTTCATATGTGCTAAGCAATGCTTATTGAATTTAAAATATTATCTTTTGTGCGGCCATTTATCAAAAATTGAGAGATGGCCAGTCGTCGGCTTCTGCCCCCATGCCACTAGTGCTGGGGTGTTCGGGATAAACCTGAGGGCTCTTTTTCCCATAGTTGGGTCCTTCGAGGGAGGCGCTCAGCACAACGAAGCAGGCAATCGGACTATAATGCTTGAACACTCTCACTTAGCCATAGAACATTATAATTTTAAATTTCGGCGAAGCCCCTAGTTCGGAAGGCCGAATTCGGGGCGCTATCCACGCCTTTGGCCGGACATAGCCAGCTCCTCGCTCGAAGCGGCATAAGTCTTTAAGGACTCGAAAAACCTCTCGAACAGCGACCGGTCTCACGCCTTATCATGACAGTCTGTTTTAGCTTTCTCCACTGAGGTGCTTAACCCAGCTGAACTGGGGCACAATCGCGGTGGTTCTCCTAGTGCTACCTTAGCCGATATAGCAGAACGTAAGGCACCAAAACATAGGAGCCGGGCAAACCCAACATGTGACCAAAATCATGATTCGGAGCCGATGCATATAGTGCTATAAGTTCGGGGTGCCGCACTTGTGAAAGTGTACGGACTTCTCACACCAGATAGAAGGGTAATGAAGCCCCTGGTGTGTTTTGCCGTACCATGGTGTACGGTTGCGATCATGTTTTTTTAATGAACATATATATTAAAAGAGGACAACGCAAAAAATAGGCGAAAAGCTATGCATTGTTTATAGAGAGGCTATTTATCAAAGCCGAACGATACAAGTAGTGCGATAAGCCAAAAAGATATTAGACTATTTAACATGTCCTAACCAGGCGCAGGCCGCGGAATTTAGAAACAGATATATCGCTCGAAATAGAGACCACCTGAGAGTTTCGTAATGCGGCGTAGCTTTGTCTGCTTCCCTGGGTCTTGCATCGTCTGTGCGGCAGCAAAGCCGAACAGGTTATCCAGAGTGTGGAGTCCTGAAAGTAAAAAAAAATCCGGCAGCCCCTAGTACGTTTGATGCCGTATTGTAAGCATGCCGTTAATGTGCCCCTCCCCCTGTGCCCATGGAATTTCGAGGGCGTAATTGTGTACTCGAGGTACTAGCTCCACTATGTTGCGATGGCTGGGGTTGGGGCCGTATTGCTAAGCTTGCTCCGAACGTGCCAGGCGGTCTTTTTGCAGGTTACTCCGGGCGCGCTTTGCATTGTCCGGCTTTTTAACGGCCGGACTGGAGAGTTGCCTTGAAAGGCTGCTTTGTACTTCCACTGCGAGGGCCGCCGTGTGCTCCTCCGTACGGATGGAGCGTTCTGTGTTTCCATTGACCGTAATTACTCCTCGAGGGCCTGGCATCTTGAGCTTGAGATATGCGTAGTGCGGCACCGCATTGAATTTAGCGAATGCGGTTCGTCCGAGCAAGTCGTGATAGCCACTGCGGAACGGGACTATGTTGAAGATTAACTCTTCGCTTCGGAAGTTATCCGGAGATCCGAAGACCACATCAAGTGTTACGGAGCCTGTACAGTTGGCTTCTACACCTGGTATAACGCCTTTAAAGGTCTTTTTGTGGGCTTAATCCTTGAGGGATCTATGCCCATTTTCCGCACTGTATCCTGGTAAAGCAGGTTCAGGCTACTGTCGCCGTCCATGAGGACTCTTGTGAGATGAAATCCGTCGATGATTGGGTCGAGAACCAATGTGGCAAAGCCGCCATGACGGATGCTAGTGGGGTGGTCCCATCGATCAAAAGTGATCGGGCAGGAGGACCATGGGTTGAACTTTGGGGCGACTGGCTCCATTGCGTATACGTCTCGTAGCGCACGCTTCCGTTCCCTCCTGGGAATGTGGGTTGCGTATATCATGTTCACCGTCCGCACTTGTGGGGGGAACCCCTTCTGTCCATTGCTGTTCGGCGGCCTGGGCTCTTCCTCGTCGTCACTATGCAACCCCTTGTCTTTATTTTCGGCTCTTAACTTGCCTGCCTGCTTGAACACCCAACAATCCCTATTGGTGTGATTGGCTGGCCTTTCGGGGGTGCCATGGATCTGGCACAAGCGGTCGAGTATTCGGTCCAAACTGGACGGGCCCTGAGTATTCTTTTTAAATGGCCTTTTCCGCTGACCGGATTTATAGCCTCTAAATCCGGCGTTAACTGTCGTATCTTCATTGATGTCGCTGCTAATGCGACGCTTTTGCTTATTTCGACGTGTCCTGCCACTTTTGTCCTTGGTATCCGAATTACCAGGGTTCTTCGATAAGTTGTTGCTGCGAGCTAGACAGCTATCTTCGCCCGCGCAAAAGCGGGTCATGAGTGTCATGAGGGCTGCCATAGATTTCGGCTTTTCCTGTCCCAGGTGCCGGGCAAGCCACTCATCGCGGATGTTATGTTTGAAGGCTGCTAGGGCCTCTGCGTCCGGACAATCAACTATCTGATTTTTCTTTGTTAGGAACCGTGTCCAGAATTGCCTGGCCGATTCTTCTGGCTGCTGAATTATGTGGCTTAGGTCGTCACCGTCCGGTGGCCGCACATAGGTCCCCTGGAAGTTCTCGAGGAATGCGGCTTCCAGGTCTTCCCAAGAACCGATTGAGTCCGCTGGTAGGCTGTTTAAGCCAGTGCCGGGCTGGTCCCTTGAGCTTAAGGGGGAGATATTTGATGGCGTGTAGATCGTCGCCACGTGCCATGTGGATGTGAAGGAGATAATCGTCAATCCATACTGCCGGATCTGTCGTACCATCGTACGACTCGATGTTGACGGGTTGGAAACCCTCTGGGATTTTATGGTCCATTACTTCATTTGTGAAGCATAGTGGGTGTGCGACGCCCCTGTACTGGGCTATGTCACGACGCAGCTTGGAAGAGCTATGCCTGTTGTGTTCGGCCCGGCTGGATTTATTGTGTCCGGAGTGAAGATCATCACGTGTTGTCGGGCGTCTGAGCGATCCATAGATCGATCTTGTTTGCCTTGCTTTATCCTCCAGTACGTCTCGCAGGTGTGGCTCATTTTCCCGTGCCTTAGTTGAGTGGCACCGGGGCATGACTTGTTTAGAGGTTCGACAGGCCTCTCTGTCGCGGCAACGAGGTGGCCGGTCTGCCATGTCATTGGTAATGTAGGTGTTTCCCCCTCTGATTGGGGTAGCGGCCTGCGCTTAGGATAATTTTTGGAGGGGCGCTCGAGTTCATACTCTTCGGCCGCAAGGACTTCAGTCCATCTGTCAGCTAGCAAATCTTGATCAGCTCTAAGCTGTTGCTGCTTTTTCTTTAGGCTATTCGCCGTGGCTAGAAGACTGCGTTTAAAACGCTCTTGTTCGGCGAGGTCTGATGGTACGACGAATTCGTCGTCGTCGAGGCTTGCCTCGTCTTCGGAGGGAGTTATGTAGTTATCATCCTCAACCTCTCGCTCTGCCGCTATTTCATGAGGGCTGGCTTCTCCATCTTCCTGCACCGAATCTTGCTGGATTTGGTGTTCTTCGGCGATATCCGGGGTAGTATTATCTCCCGTGCCGGAATCACCATTTCTGCTGTGGCGGGATTTAGAGCGGCACCATTGACGCCAGCGTTTTGGCTGTTTTTTCGAGGTGTCATCCTCCGCTGTTCCATCGCCATCTCCATCCTTTGGAGCGTCCACTGTATATATGTCATATGACGAGGTGGCGGTCCAGCGCCCTACAGGTGCTGGTTCTTGTTCGTCTCCTCCTTCATCATCCATACCGTCGAAGTCTTCGGAGCCGAAGTCAAGTATGTCGGTTAAATCATCGACAGTGGCTATTAAGTGGGTGGTGGGTGGGCTTTGAATTTCTTCGTCATCCGAATCCCAACCTCGCAGACCATGGTCCGTCCTGGGCTCTCCTGATAGAGAGAGAGACTTGAGAGAATTCAGGATATCACCGAAAGGTGAGTGCTGAAAGATGTCCGCGGAGGCGAACTCCATTATAGGCGCCCAATCGGATTCGATCGGCAGGGGCACGGGAGGCCCGGAGTTCGGAGAAGAATCCGACTCCTTGGAGTTATGGGCCGTGCGGAGTACGGGGCTGGCGTTCGGCTCGATCGCCTTCAAGATCGCATCCCCCGAGGTGACGTCCAACCGTTCATCCTCAAAGAACGCAGCGGGCTCCAAGTCGAGGATCGGGGCCGGTGCGTGTGCAGCCTCCAGGGCACTATTCGGAGGCAGAGCTATATCATGCCCCTCGAGGTAGTGCGGCGCACTTGGTTGTGGCTCGAACCCGTCGAAGATCGAGTCTCCGCGGATATCTGCCGTGTAGTTTAAGCTTCCAAACCTGACTTGATAGCCAGGGGCGTAGCTTTCGATCTGCTCCAGACGACCAAGCGAATTGGCCCGCAGAGCGAAGCCGCCGAAGACGAAGATTTGTCCGGGAAGGAAATTCTCACCCTGGACCTCATCGTTGTTGATGATCAAAGGAGCCATCGGGCCTAAAAGCGACGACACATAGGAACTCTCAATGAAAGCACCAATGTCGGTGTCAAAACCGGCGGATCTCGGGTAGGGGGTCCCGAACTGTGCGTCAAGGTCGGATGGTAACAGGAGACAAGGGACACTTTATTTTACCCAGGTTCGGGCCCTCTCGATGGATGTAAAACCCTACTCCTGCTAGATTAATATTGATGATATGGGTAGTACAAGAGTAGATCTACCACGAGATCAAGGAGGCTAAACCCTAGAAGCTAGCCTATGGTATGATTGTGTATGATGATGGTTGTTCTACGGACTACAACCCTCCGGTTTATATAGACACCGGATAGGGTTAGGGTTACACAGAGTCGGTTACAATGGTAGGAGATCTTGAATATCCGCACGCCTAGCTTGCCTTCCACGCCAAGAAAAGATCCTTCCGGACACGGGACGAAGTCTTCGATCTTGTATCTTCATAGTCCTGGAGTCCGGCTGAAGGTATAGTCGAACACCCCCTAATCCAAGACTCCCTCAACGGGAGAAATACCAAAGGAGTTAGCCGAGGATCTTCGTGAGCTATGTTTGGAAATAGTTCCGAGAGGCTATGTAGCAGCATTGGAGATTTAGTCAACTTTGATGGATAGAATCAGAGAAGCTCAGAAGGCTGACAAGGAGATTGCCTTTATAAAGGAGAAAATGAGCGAAGGAAAGGCTAAAGGTTTTCGTGAGGATGAGAACGACACCCCATGGTTTGAAGACCGTGTTTATGTTCCCAATGACCCGGAGATCAGGAAGTTGATTCTGCAAGAGGCACATGATTCACATATTCGATTCACCCCGGAAATACCAAGATGTATTTTGATTTGAAGGATACTTTCTGGTGGACCAGAATGAAGAAAGATATTGCAGAGTATGTAGCAGTTTGTGATGTATGTCAGAGAGTAAAAGCAGAGCATTAGAAGCCAGCAGGATTGTTACAACCATTGCCGATACCCGAATGGAAGTGGGATAAGCTAGGCATGGATTTTATCACGGGATTACCAAGGACTCGTTCCGGCTATGACTCGATTTGGGTTGTAGTGGATCGATTGACGAAGGTAGCTCATTTCATCCCGGTAAAGACCACGTACACCAGTGCTAAGTTGGAAAAGATATACATGACCAGGATCGTATGTCTGCATGGAGTTCCAAGGAGTATCGTATCAGATAGAGGAACCCAGTTTACCTCAAAGTACTGGAAGCAGTTGCACGAAACTTTGGCTACCAGGCTAGAGTTCAGTACAGCTTTTCATCCACAGACCGATGGACAGACCGAGAGAGTCAATCAGATTTTGGAGGATATGCTAAGAGCTTGTGCGCTAGATTATGGAACTAGTTGGGACGACAATTTACCATATGCAGAGTTCTGTTACAACAACAGTTACGAAACCAGTTTGAAAATGGCCCCTTTCGAAGCCTTGTACGGGAGGAGGTGCAGGACACCGTTGTCATGGGACGAAGTTGGAGACCGCCAATTGTTTGGACCTGATTTGATTAAGGAGTCTGAACAGAAGGTGAAGTTGATTCGCGATAGGCTCAAGGTAGCCCAGTCCAGGCAGAAGAGCTATGCAGATTCTAAACGCAAGGAGACAGTTTACGAAGTCGGAGATAGAGTTTATCTTCGAGTATCTCCACTTCGGGGAATTAAGCGCTTTGGAGGTAAGGGAAAGTTAGCGCCATGATTTGTAGGACCATATCGAGTTTTGGAACGTATGGGAGAAGTGGCATACAAGTTGGAGTTGCCCGAAGGATTGTCAGGAGTTCATGATGTGTTCCACGTTTCTCAGTTGAAGAAGTGCCACACGGAGATGACTGACATTCCTTTGAGAGACACAGTGCCATTGGAAGGAATTCAGTTGGATAACAATTTGACCTATGAGGAGAAACCAGTTAAGATTCTCGAGTTTGCCAGCCGAGTCACCCGCAGCAAGGTTATCAAGTTTTGCAAGGTTCAGTGGAGCCACCACACGGAGGATGAAGCCACCTGGGAACGAGAGGAAGATTTGCTCAAAGACCACCCTCACCTATTTTCTAGCCAACCCGAATCTCGAGGGCGAGATTCATCTTAAGGGGGGGTAGGTTTGTAACATCCCAAATTTTCAATTTGGAATGTTATACATTAGATCATCATTGCATATCATATTTTATTTGCTTTTGGTTTCGATCCTAGAAATCCTAAGCAACTCAAGGACCCACGGAGAGAGTTGGGGATTTAGTTATTTCATATTTGAGTTTTATCAAATTTTGAGAATAGGATCATTTGATTTTATTTATTTTACCATCAATTATTTCTATTACAAAAGTATGAGAGAGGGAACAAAATGACTTTCCCAAAATACAGAAATATTGAGGATTTCATAATAAAATCAAATAAGATTTTATTTCGGAGTTTTTCGTTGTTTTATTTGAATTTAGGAAAAATATGCGTTTTTCAAAATTGCATTTAGGCCCCAAATAAATGTTCACTTTGTCCGGCTTGATTTTAGAAGTCGGGGAAAATTTATTTCGGGATTTTTGGAGTCCGTTTAGTATTTCTTTATGTTTTTCTTCTGCGCATAATTATTTTAAAAAAAGGGGCAACCGACCTACGGGCCGTGTCCGACCGGGACTCCGGCCCGCCAAGGCATTATAAGCCGGGGCAGCCCAGCCCCGAGCCAAACCCTCTCCGCCGCCTGCCTCGAGCCCCGCGCCGCCCACCGCCGCCGCCGCCCCCGTCCCGCCGCCCGAGGTTCGCCTCGCCTCAAAATCCACGCGGTTGTTCATTTTCGAAAACCCGTTCGGTTTTCTGTCGGTTTTTCCGCCGGTTTTTTTAGTTTCTGTTTTTGTATTTAGATCGGTTTTTTTCGATTTAGGTTAAATAGCGAGCGTTCGCTCGTTCGTTCGTTTTAACGAACATATCCGTAGATTAGATCTGGATAACGAATGTTCGTTCGTTAATCCGTTCATCGTTTTTCTTTTTCTCGGATTTCCGTGGTTATTTTCTGATCGCGATTTCTGATCCGATTTTCATTTTAGTATAACTTTTCGCTCGTTTATCGGAATCAGGCGATTCAAGCGCCTAGAGTTTCATCTCGAAACCCTCTATCCGTTTAACCAAATTAAACAAGTTTTTGTTTTTGTAAAATTTGACTTAGGTCCAGATTAGTAGAACGAAGTTGTTTTCTTTCGCCGTTTGACTTTCGTTGCTTCGTTCGATTAGATTCTTTTTGCAAACTGGAGTTCTTAAGTTGAACTTTCTGGTTATATCTCTTATTTGAGTTTTACTTGTGCATTAGATGAGTACTTATTGTATGCTTGTTTGTTTGTCTGCGATAGAATACCCGGAGTGTGCCGCCTGTTGCTTTGAATGTCTAGGTTACGCGGATCATCAGCAAGGCAAGTAACACTTTGATCATACCTTTTCTACTACCCAGTTTTATTGCATTAGATCAAATCCTCAAACATTGCATGATTAGGATCTAATTAAATTGTGGGATGGGAAGTAGATGAGGTAGTACCTATTACCTGTTTTATTATCAACCTTTGGGAGTTACTTCTACGTTTTGTTATTATGTCATGCTATGCTAGTAGACGTGGATTGGGTGAGTGATATCCATGACAGATGTGAGTTTGTTAAATTAATGGTTTATCTAAGGTGGTAACTTAAACACATATCTGGGTGGATTGAGGTACCTGGGTATTCCAGGATTGCCTGTCGTTTTTCTTTATGGACCGCCACCCAGGCTCAAAGGGATCATGAGATTATTCATACTAGAAACTTCCGTGTGCAGCCACAAGCCATTATGGGCTCTGGCATAGTTGATTAAGTCGTGCGAACTCCTACAGGGTAGACTAGCAGATGTAGGGGAAAGTAGGTGTACCGGTCTATCCATCATAAGGTGCTAGCGCTTCTGAAAGACTATGTCTCGTTCACCCGTTTCTCAAACACCATGTAGTGCGAGAAATCCAACGGAGGCGATCGAGTCTTGTGGGGAAAAGTGCGCAAACCTCTGCAGAGTGTACAAACTAATCATGGTTAGCCGTGTCCCCGTTATGGACGTTTTGAGTATCTAGTACTTGGATATCATGTGAATCTCATCATGTTACTTTAAATTAATGTTGTTGGGTTTAATGATGATGCTTAAATGGGATTGAGGATGATGTCAACCATTCTCAATGTTTAACAACCACCATGATAGTTAAATAAATTTATTCCTTTGCAGTAGGGAAAAATTGGCTTTACACAAAACTTTAACCATAGAGCTTTCCACCAGCCATATATGCATGTAGTATAGGCTTAATCATTCAATACTCTCTATGTGTTACATTGCCAGCATATTCCATGTGCTGACCCGTTTTCGGGCTGCAACGTTTCATGTTGCAGACTTTTTAAACGACTAGTAAGGTGCCTTTTAGGTCGTGGTTCTATACTCAATGATGCCGTTGGAGTTGATGGACTCGCTTATCTTCCAAGCCTTCCGCTGTTATCGTTATTAGATGGCCTTAAGCCATATTTTTTGTAATAAGTTCTCTTTGAGACATTCTGTGTAATAAGTGTGTGATTGCTACTCTGTTATAAATCCTTCAAAGTACTGTGTGGTGTTAGCATTACTGATCCAGGGATGACACCTGAGCACAGAGGTCGGACTGTTTGAGGTCTGGTCGCTACAGTCGACCTCTTCATCGCGTTGATATGCGGTATGGCACCAAGGAACTGTTGCACCAAACTAAAATAACTGTTCGGCTTTGGCCTTTCCGGCCACAGATGATCCACAACAGACCTCATAGCAAGTTCGGACAACCTATTCAGCTCGGCCCATTTGGCCAACCGATCAGTCAAGGGAAGCAGCCAACTTTCCAGGTCTTTCCTCTTCGCTTGATCTTCCTTTTCAAGAAGCTTGCAATGGTCAGCGGCATTCTTTAATTCCACAACCATCTTGGCTATTTTCTCCTTGCTTTGGCAGTGAGCAGCCTGTTCGGCTTTCAGCTCCTCGATTGCCTTTAGGGCAGCCGCATCGCTTTTCCTGGCTTGTTCTTTGGCTCGGGCAAGTTCCGCCCGAAGGTTCTCCACGGCCACAGCTCCATCTGCATTCAAAAAACATGTTATACATACTGGCATCATGCTCCTCTTATCATGTGTCACTGGAGAAATTACACGCCTTGCGCCTCGTCAAGCCGCTTGTTGACAAGTACGATGTCGGCATCCGCCACGTCAAGCTGCCGCTTTAACTCGGCAAAGTCATCAGTCCGGCTGGCCACCAGACAATTCGCCACCTGCATATTAAGGCGGCAAAATTATACCTGGGACTATGATCCTTTGCTCGTCGTCGTCTTCGACAGCACCCAGAGTCTCAGGGGCTACTATCTACGCAGGGCGCATCTTAAATTATGCGGTACTGTCAAAAAAGGTACATCATTTCACGTACCTCAAAGCCTGTCAGTAGACTCATGATAGCTTCATGCTACCTGCTCTCCGCGGATGAAATCCTTTCAATTACCATACCCATCAACGTACGGTGCTCTTCTGAGATAGCCGCTCACTCTAGCAGATCCCTCAGTACCTCCGACCGCGCCCCAGACGGTGCCGGGCTCTTTCGATTGCTCTCTCCAAAAGCCTGATACTGAGGGCTTCGGGTGGCCATATGACTACCTTCTGGCCTTGCCGGATCTGGAGAAACCCTCCGCGACGACACCTCGGGGTCGCCCGCCTCATGAAGCGGTATGGCAGGGGGAGGCGTTCCGCTCTCCATCATCTCTGGAAGAAGATCCCCCGAAGACGAGCTCTGCTGAGAAGGGCTAAGATCCGAACTGCAACATAAGTGCTTCGGTTATTTTCCTCAGGAGTAAAGCAAGGTTTTTTCTCATTATTAAATACCCTTTTACTTACAGCTCGGTGGAGGGCTGATCCCCTTGAGGGCATAGTACGGCCGGGGTACCCCCCGGCACAGGACCCTCTGGCGAAGATTTCTTCCCCCGTTTTGGGACCATTGTCTCCGGGTTCTCAGAGGCGGTCCTCTTCTTCCCCTGAGGACAGGAAGTTTCGATTCCTCCCTTCCGGCTAACCTTCTCCGCGGTGGCGGTAGCTGCCTTGTTCCCCTCTTTATCTTCTCCCGAAGGTGCTTGACAAGGTGCGATCTCCAGAATCTTGGTTAACACCGGGTCTGGCGAGGTCTCAGGGAGGGGGGCCGGACAACTGATCAACTTTGCCTTCCCTATCCACTCCTAGTTCAAGAGAGGCTTTTTTTAAGGGCGATGTTGCGATAGACGGATGGTGTGTTCGGATGCGGGGCTACTTACTTGGGTATCCGGACGATTGCAGCTCAGACCTGCATCCTCAGTGGAGTCCGGACACATTATTTGTGGTCCGAAGAACAATTTGTACATCTCCGCGGGCGTCATGCCAAGGAAATGTTGAAGAGCTCGCGGTCCCTCCGGATTGAACTCCCACAGGCGGAGGGGACGATGTTTGCAGGGCAGGACTCGACGAATTAACATGACTTGCGTCACCACGACCAGACTGACGTCTCTCTCTAGGAGATCTCGGATGCGGCTCTGCAATATGGGCACATCCTTTACTGGCCCCCAGTCTAGACCCTTGTTGACCCATGACGTTAGTCGTGGCGGGGGACCCGAGCAAAAAACAGGTGGAGCCACCCACTTGGTACCCCTAGGAGCTGTGATATAAAACCACTCTTGTTGCCATAAGCTGGACTCCTCCTGGAAAGAACCCTCGGGCCATGGAGCGTCGACATTTTTACTTATTACGGCGCCTCCGCACTCTGCGTGCTGCCCCTCGATCATCTTCGGCTCCACTTTGAAGGTCTTGAGCCACAGTTCGAAATGAGGGGTAATACGGTGGAAAGCTTCGCACACGACGATGAACGATGAGATGTGGAGGATAGACTCCGGAGCTAAATCATGGAAGTCCAGCCCATAATAGAACATGAGCCCCCTCACGAAGAGATCCGGAGCGAAGCCTAGCCCTCGGAGGAAGTGAGGTACGAACATGACACTCTCGCCGGGCTTGGGAGTGGGAATAACTTGCCCTTGAGCAGGCAGCCTATGCGGGATTTCGCCGGTCAGGTACCTGGCCTCCCTTAGCTTCATTACGCCCTCCTCCATGACGGAGGAGGGCATCCACCGACCTTGAAGGTTGGATCCGGACATAATCGGAGGTCTGAAGCGCCTAAACCTGAGCTTTGGGTGTTGGGACTTGAGGCAGGAGGCGGATTCGATTGAGGTCGAAAGAAAAGAACAGGCCTTGGTCTCTTTATAAAGAGATTGAATACCAAGAGCCCTCCTCGTGACCGTTTGGGACTTACCTCCAATCGAGGGGTCATACCAACGGACGCGATTGGGTTACCCACGTCCATGTTGATGAGAATCCCGTAATAAAAGGGACACGATCTCTGCTCCAACAAGACGTGCCAAGGAAACCGCCTCGCGAAACGCGCTGAGGAAGGTTGTAAAAAAACGATTCAAATAAAGGCCTGGCTGTGGTGTGATGTCACACCACGGAATACGTCAGCAGATTTGATTTGTGGAAATATTATTCTCTCTACGGAGGTATGTGGAAACTTGTTTTGCAGAGTCAGACACGATCCTCGTGTTCAAAATCTTCTATGAAGTATTCGGAGGAGGAACCCGCCTTGTAATTCCGAAGAAAATATGTGCGTCAGACTCATCGTCATTGAAGCCTGGTTCAGGGGCTACTGAGGGAGTCCTGGATTAGGGGGTATCCGGACAACCGGACTATAACCTTTGGCCGGACTGTTGGACTATGAAGATATAAGATTGAAGACTTCGTCCCGTGTCCGGATGGGACTCTACTTGGCGTGGAAGGCAAGCTTGGCAATACGGATATGTAGATCTCCTTCCTTGTAACCGACTCTGTGTAACCCTAGCCCCCTCCGGTGTCTATATAAGCCGGAGGGCTTAGTCCGTAGGACAACAACAACAATCATACCATAGGCTAGCTTCTAGGGTTTAGCCTCTTCGATCTCGTGGTAGTTCAACTCTTGTAATACCCATATCATCAATATCAATCAAGAAGGAGTAGGGTTTTACCTCCATCGAGAGGGCCCGAACCTGGGTAAAAACATCGTGCCCCTTGTCTCCTGTTACAATCCGCCTAGACGCAAAGTTCGGGACCCCCTACCCGAGATCCGCCGGTTTTGACACCGACAGGAGGTATGTTGTTGGTTTCAAGATTCGAGAAGTGGTATATCTCTAATTTCTACTCTTACTAGCAAGATGCCCGTGCGTTGCACGGAACATCAAGATCTTGTGGGAGAAAAGGATGAACAAGGAAAGGCCTTATCTGCAAATGTGGAGAGGAGTGCGGGTAAATTGCCATAGTTTCCTTCCTATCCGTTAGATATAGATCGGATGGCCTATATTGCAGGATGGCAGCCACACCATCGTCACCGACTATGCTTTTTATAAGAGTAGAGATAAAAAATAGAGTTGGTGATGATGGTGTGCCTGCCATCCTACAATATAGGCCGTCCGATTTATATTTGACAGATAGGAAGGAAACTATGGTAACTTTGCAAAAAGATACCCACACCAGTCTCCACATTTGCAAATAAGGCCTTCCCTCGTTCATCCTTTTCTCCCACAAGATAAACTACTCACACAAATGCATCTTGATGTTCCGTGCAACGCATGGGCATCTTGCTAGTTGTTGCAAAAAGCCCATGTGTGTGTCATTTGTGTGTGTGTGTGTGAGAGAGAGGGAGAGAGGAGGAGGACAGAGTGCATGTGTGACAAAGACACAAAGAGTGTGTGCGCGAGAGGTATCAGCTTAAAATGAGGCGATAGTGTGTGTGCACACGATCGAGAGGGCGTGTCTCAAGAAGGGACGAAATAACTACATAGATACAAGGAGCGTGAGAGAGAAGTGTACGCGATAGTGGAAGCACGAGTGTGCGGGTGTATAAACCTATCTGGAGGCTAGTCGATCAATGTTTGTGAGATAAATATGAGTCAGGGGTGCGAAAGCGAGAGTTTTGTGTGTGAGAGAGAGAGACGGTAGTCGGGAAGGGGGTGGAAGCAGGAGTTGTGTGTGTGTGAGAGAGAGGGGGGAGGGAGTTTGTCTGATCGGTAAACAAATGAATAATGTCAGTTTTATAACTGGGATAGAGACGGAAAGGAGACCGCAACAAATGTTGTGTCTGCGGGAGAGAGTAATTTTAGTGGTATGAGTCATATCTAGAGACATATAGGGTGTGAGAGAGAACCCCATAGAGAGAAAGACAAAGTGAAAGACGAGTGAGACTGTATGTATGGCGGTGAAAAAGAAAGCTTAGGTACCTAGTGATACCAGAGAATGGTAGAGACGTGAGAGATAATGAAAACTGTGTAATGTATAATGATAGGGAGAGTGTGACACTTCTCTCAAGGGAGACGTCGAGAGACCATGTTTGCGCAGATAGTAGAAACATGAAGTGAGCGTGCGGGTGAGGTGGAGAAAAGAGAGTGATAGCTACATGAAGGAGCATGCGAGAGTGATGGGCGTGAAAGGAGTCAACATAAAAGGGATTCAAATATTTGAATTCGAGATGATGGTACATGTAATTCATACTCGAACCAAAATTGATCTATCAAACATGCATACTCATATGAATTCACGCGCATCTATGTTATTTAATATGTAGATATTACTGATCCATACATTTTAGTAGAACATAATTTGGTTTAAATTTTTTGAATTCAACTTTACGATTTTGAGAACATTGTATTTTTAAATCATATTGTACATATAAACGAGCGGAATTATTTGTTGTGCTTTCAAAAGTATATATATATAAATGATGTATATAGAATTTTATTCCAATCGAAAATGGATCCTGCCTGAACAAAAATAGAATACAAACTGGATTCGAATTGAGTTGGCACGGTAAACGTGCACTCTTGCTCTACAAAAATTTAAATGAAGTGGGGAAAGTCGCAGTGACCACCCAAAACCAAAATCTGCGAGATGCAAATTACTGACTATCCCTGACACGCAAAGCCTATCGGCTCGATTTCTATAGGTTTTGATAGGGGTAGGTTTGTAATTTCACTGAAACGTGACATAACCGCCTCTCACCTGGATTCATACATGGTGGGCGCCAAAACACAGTGTCTCCTTGGCCGAAATCGACTCCCTCCCCGCTTCATACACGGTGGGCGCCAAAAACACACTCTTGTCGGCAAATATTCGGTGTATGTGAGATTACTGTCCCATCCCCAACCGACTAATATTGCTGTGATGTAGGAAATTTTAAACGGGGGCTAAGTTTGTAAATTTCCTCGCATTTGAGACAAGCGTGCCCTAAAGACATGGTTCCCCCTTCCTCTCTCCCTCCATTTCCCCATTCGTACTCCATGGGCACCAAAACACCCTCCACCCCAGCCTCCTTCGTCCGCCACCCCATCCACCTCCGTCCTCCTCTACCATGCCGGAGCTGATACCCCGACGCCATCGTCCATTACAAGAGATCGACCTCTCTCATCCACGGCTTCGGACCGGGATCCTTGCATCCCGTCCTCTCGCCTCATCCCCATCGTCGTCCACCTTGCAGGCGCCGCTCCTACGACCGTCTCGTCCACCGTGCCCCGCCGCCACCATCTACCCTCCTAGATCTGCTTCCACACAGCCGACAGCCATCTCTAACGCAACACCGTCAAATTATCAATAGATGCATACATGGCGCCGCACCAGAGGCGGTACTCTTTCGTATCTGCTAAACTTATTTATCGCAGCAAGAAAATAGATCGCCATTGCTTTACCCTGATTTCTTGTCCATCACTTACAGTCGGCGTTCTGGGAATGGGGAATCCCAGACTTGCCTGCCTGTGGCCTGCGGCGTGGCTCGAAGGGGGCCCAGAATGGCCCATCTTCATCGACACAAGACCCAAGACCCTTGCGAGGGTCCAAGCCTCGCGGGGCGGACGACGCGGAGCTTCCTCAGCCGCGGCCTCATCAGGCTGGCTCACGAGGAGGCGGAGAGATCAAGGCAGGGTACCTCACGAGGTGCCTATGACGCAAGCCATGACGACCAAGAGCGCCAGGCGGGCGCCAGCCCGCGTAGTGTCCCCCTTTCCTATTTGGTGCAAAGGGAGCAAGCACAGGCGAGAGGATCAAGCAAAGGCATCCATTTCGGTGCAACAAGACCAAGACCAGTCCAACGGTGGGAAGGAGGTCATCGTGGAACCTAGGACGGTGTCACCATAGAGCCTTTGGCAGGCGAGGACCAACTTTAGTCAGGATAAGTGTACCAGATGTTCCCCTTCAAAATGGCCAATTGTTGACGCTCATCCCGCTCAATATTTTGGAAGAGGCCCAGGGCCCTTGCCTATAAATAGGACTAGCCACCCCCAGGGTAGAGGAATCTAGAGACGGAGAAATCTAATCAGCGAGAATCCAGAGAGAGAGACATCTAGCAGGTAGAACCCAGAGAAAGAGAGAGAGACAGAGAGAAAGAAGGGCGGCTGAACTCCTCCTAGCAGTTCATCCTCCCAGCCAAGAACAGGCCCTTGCGAGGCTGTTCTTCCTTGTACTGTTCATCATCATCAGCCCAAGAGGCAATCCACCCACCACAAACTAGATTAGGGTATTACACCACAATGGTGGCCCGAACTAGTATAAACCCTGTGTCTCTTGTGTTGTTCTTTCAGTAGTTTAGATCTTTGCGAGACGGAGAGGTAGAGGGCGTAATCTCCGCGCGCACCCCAGAGTTTGAACCTTAAGGGTCTGCCGGAACCCGAAATCTGACATTTGGCGCGCCAGGTAGGGGTGCGCTGGAATTTGTCTTCCACCGCTCCGCTCGCCTCCGACCGTCGCGTCCATGTCCGACGCTTACCGGGCCCGCGCCGAGTGCCGGGCCGCCATTGCTTCCCGCGTCGCCCAGACGGCTCCCGTCGGCGGGCCTCCTCGTTGTTCCTCGTCGCCCGCCGTCAACGCCGCCCCGGCCCGGCGGGGAACGAGCAACAAGCGTCGTCTCAGCATCCGTCCGTGCGGCAAGACGGACGTACCGCTACACAGTCGCTCACACCCGCTGGTTCTTCGTCGCGCGTGCTTCGCGCACCCTTGGAGGTTCGAGCTGCGCTCATCGCGGCAAACGAGCTCCTGCGCTAGCATCCCGTCGACGACGTCTACGAAGAGTGGCTCGACCGTGTCGCCGAGCTCGTCCGCGCCGCAGGGGGCTCTCCCGCGCCGTCTGTTCCGCTACCCACACCCCGTCCCGCGCGGGCAACGAAGCTCCGGGGGCGTACCAGCCGCCTCCTCTTCAAGAAGACGCCATGGCTCCAAGGCGCGCGGCCCCTGGCCGGAACCCGCTCCGTCAGGCGCAGGCGCGACAAGAGCAGAGTTGCCAAGAAGTCCCTCGCCCGCAAGAAGCTGGCCGGGCGCTCCCTGCCCCGGCACGACGCGACCCTCCTCCTGCTCCCGCACGTCAAGACCCCGCGCCGCTCCCAGCTGCTGCGCATGGGGACCCGCAAGACCAAGCTCTCCCTCACCCAAAGCCTTCCGTGATCACCGCAGGCTGCCGTGCCTACACCACCGAGCTGCGTACCGTCGCATGGCCCGGCAAGTTCAAGCCAGACCTGCCTCCTCGTTACGACGGCACAACCGACCCTGCGGAGTTCCTCCAGCTCTATGAGCTGGGCATCAAAGCTGCCAGCGGGGACGAGAAGGTCATGGCGAACTGGTTCCCCATGGCGCTCAAGGAAGGAGCTCGCACCTGGCTCCTAAAATTGGCTCCAGGCACGATCTCTTCCTGGGACCAGATGCGCACCCGCTTCATCGCCAACTTCCAAGGTACTCGCGACCGGCCGCCCACTGTGAGTGACATGCGCCACATCAAGCAACAACCCGGAGAGACCCTGCAAAAGTACATCCAGCGCTTCAACAGTGCATGCCTCAAGATCCCCAAGGTGTCCGAGGAAGCCATCATCTCAGCCTTCTCCGATGGAGTGCGCGACGTCAAGATGAAAGAGGAGCTGGCGATGCATGAAGACCTGTGCACCTCCCTGGAGCTGTTCAACTTGGCGACCAAGTGCGCCAGGGCTGAGGAAGGACGTCTCTCCCTCCTCGAGCTGCCTGCCGCGGACTCAAAAGAGAAGAAGCCCAAGGCCAAGGACGTGAAGAGCAAGGGGGCTGCCATGCTCGCGGCAGAACCAGACACCAAGAGGGGCAAAGATCTGCCTGAATCCTCCAGGGGCAGCCGGTACTGTGTGTACCACGACCTCCACACCCACAACACCAACGAATGCCAAGAACTCCGCGTCGTGCGAGAAGGAAGGATCGGCCGTCGTCCCGACCGTGCTGACCGGGGCTACGGCCGAGGAGGAGGAAGAAACGCAGGACGCTGGGAAGACCACGGCCCGCGCCAAGGATGGCGTGATCAACCTCGCGAGGATCGCTGGCAAGACCTGCCTCGCGAGGGAGACTTGAGGGATCAGCCTCGTGAGGATTGCCCACAAGGCAACGCAGGCCTCCCTCCACTGCCGCCTCAGCCAAGGAGGAACGAGGACCGCCATCAAGACAAAGGGGCTGGGGGCTTCCAGGAGCCACGCGCGATCGCCTGCATCCTGGGCGGAGCTCAAGCCCCAGCCTCCCAATGCATCTTCAAGCAGTTTGCCCGCGAAGTGAATGCAGCCCTCCCCAAGATCGAAGCAACGCGTCCTCTCAGGTGGTCGGTGTGCGCCATCACGTTCAGCTCAGCGGATCAGCTCAAGTGTGCGGCCACGGCCGGAGTCCTCCCGATGCTTTGCTCCCCAGTCATCAACAATGTACTGGTCACTAGGACCCTCATCGACGGTGGGGCATGGCTCAACGTCCTATCCGTGGAAACATTCAACAATCTCCAAATGCCCTATGACCAGCTTCAGCCAACCAAGCCTTTCTCCGGAGTCACCGACGGCTCCACGGTCCCGATTGGGCAGGTCCGCCTCCCTGTCACCTTCGGGGCACGCAACAACTACCGCACAGAGCTCATCGACTTCGACGTCGCCCACATCCGCCAGCCGTACAACGCCATCCTCGGGTACCCGACACTGGCCAAGTTCATGGCCGTAACTCACCATGGCTACAACGTCCTCAAGATGCCAGGAAGTGGCGGAGTCATCACGGTGCCCTCCGAAGAGAAGGATGCAGTGTGTTCCCTGGAGCGAGCCTTTCAAGCCGCGTCACTGGAAGACCCGGATTGCGGGAGCAGGAGGCTTCCCGAGACCACCCTCAAGAAGAAGAAGACATCGTCCGGACTGGCTCCTCAGGAGGCAGGCCCCTCAGGGTCCGCGTCTGCCCAAGGGGAACCTCCTTCCATCGCATAGGAAAGCGCGCCCGGCGCCGTCCTCAGGCAGGGCTCGAGGGCTCTCCCCTGGAGGGCCACCGACCTGGCCAAGGTCACGAGGGAGGCGCTAGGGCACCACGTGGAGGCGTGTTTCGAAGCACGTTTCCCTTAAAAAGGAGCAAGGCAAGGAAAGTCAGACCAGCAGGAGTTCGTCAACAAGGCCGCTCAAGAGCTACAGGAATCAAGAGTCATGAGGGGCTGCCGCCGTCTACCGGCTGTGGCTCCCCATCCAGGCGAGGATGGTGGGCTGCGCGTCTGCATCGACGTACCAGGGCTCAATCGAGTCGCCTCGCTGGAGCGCCTCTAGCCCTCGCAGGCGGGGCGCTGCGGAGGTCCGCCCCACAGCTATGTTCGCATGCCTTACGGCTTGCCGAGCGCGGCTGCTACGTACCAGCGCCTCATGAGGGACATCATGGAGGGTCAAGAGGCCAGGCGCTCCGCAGCCTTGGCAGAGATGGAGATGATTCGCAAAGAGCCACTTGTGCCTCCGGAGCCTCCCGAGGCCCCAGGGCCTGGGGGCTCGTGAGGATCGGCTTCCGCAGCCCACCGAGTCTGCTGCACCAACACCCCTTCGTCCTCGACATCTTCAGGTGACATCTTTCAAGTTTCATTTCCAGCTGGGAGCGCCCTCCCAGGTCTGCATCATTCCCAGGCCGCATCGGTCCGTCCCTGCGGCATGTATCCCTTTTTATTTCATGTTGATTAGCTTGTTTTGTTGGGGGCGCCCCTCGGGCTGCATCATCCCCAAGTCGCTCGGGCCTGACCCAGCGATGTCTACCTTCCCAGCATCTATTTGAATGGATTCACTCCTTCTCGGCTAATGTGTTTGATCTAGTTGCCTGTTCAACTGACGCCAACTGACGGAATTGCTCCCACAACGGCACGACGCTTGCGCATGGGTCCGTCCCTGCAACGCCGACAAACCTGAATGGCCGAGCTCTGGCCGTGGCAGCCCCACATGGCGCCACCTCGACAAGCCTTCAGTGCCTCGCCTCCCCCCGGAAGCAACTAACGGCTGACTGATAATTGTCATGGCAACCCCTTCTTCCTTCTATGATGAGTTTACAGGATCTCCAAAGGGAGTTGCGCCAGGCAAGGCCCTCGCGGCGTTCCTTTCACTCTCGTCCACGCGAACCGCTTGCACGTTAAAGGGGGCTGCCTGAGCATCATGACTCAGGGCTCCTACTGGCTCTCCAGCCCTCACCCTCTGGCCTTGACCACGGCATCGCGACCCGGCATACCAGCGACGGCTGAGACTCGCTCGAGGGCCGGGACCCGAGGACGTAGAGCAGAAAGGGGAGCAAAGGCGAGGGAGAAGGGGCACGAGGACCTCGCCAAGCGACTCCGCTCCTGCCGACGCACGGACCCGACGACGCACCAGGAATAATCCCCGATCCTCGAGATAAGTCATCGCCCAAAAGCACCTGCTACCGTGGCACTACCCCCGCACCTAATGCAATTCCGTGTTAGCGATGCCGCTCTCCTTTCTCGCCGAACGACGGCTGCTTGGGCGCCAAAGGGGACCTCCTGAGCATCGCGACTCAGGGGCTCTTACCGGACCCCGGGTCGCTCACCTCCTGGCCTTGACCACTACATCACGACCTGGCATACCAGCGACGACTGACGCCGCCTTGGGACTGGGACCTGTCGGCGCAGAGCACCAAGCCCTCACGAGGTTCGAAAGGGAGAGCTGAGCTAAGACGGAATCAGCAACTCATACAGCTATACAACAAGGGTTACATATTAACAAACAGGATCACAGGCACCTTACAAGCCCCCATGGGGCGCATTTTGATTCCTCGCAGGGAACGGATCCTAAGGGATGCTAACTACGCGCGCCCCCGCAAAAGACGCCATCATCAACAGTGGGCCGTCAAGCGCCGACACCAACCCCATCCAGATCAGAGTCGGCGACGGCCAGACGAGCCTGCCCTGCTCCAGGAGCGGCGCCGGCTCGTGGGCTCGTAGCTGTCGTCGCTCGTCTCCGGAGTCGCGAGGATCTCGCTGGAGTCGCTGGATCCTCCGGCGCCCCCGTCGCTTGTGGAGCCGCCAAGGGAGCGGTCGACGGGCCTAGCCCTCACCATGGCGAGGTCCTGGCCACCCCTCCCAGGGCAACACTCCAGCCAGCGCCCGTTCGCGTCGAAGACCTTGAAGAACATCACCGAAGCACCATCATACTCCAAGTGGGCCATGAGGGCGCCCCTTGCTCTGCAACCCTGGGAGATCTCACCCCAGCCTCGAGTCATGAAGACCTCGCCCGAGGCAAAGACCGCGACCTCTGCCTCGGTCACGGGGGTGCTGCAGCCATAGCTCCAGGAGCTTTCCCTGCGGGATGACGGAGGTGAAGAAGGGAGGAAGGCGAATCCAAGATCGAGGGGGCACGGCGGCGTGGAGCACGAACTCGCGGGAGGAGCCCTCGGCGTGGACCCCAGGAGGAACAACCCACACCTTCGTGACCCGTCGGCGTCGACGACGGCGCTGACCGCGGTGGTCGGCATCAACTCCTTCAGGGCCCTCAACATGGGCGTACAGGGGAAGCGGGAACCCCGGCGGAGGCCGCTCGCACCAAAGCCTCCACACCACCAGACGATCCTCTTCGTCCCGGCCGCGAAGGGCGAGTCGTTTCTTCGGCGGGAGCAGGTCTGGTTCCTCTTGAGGGGCCTTTCCCTTCTCCGCTGCAGAGAACCAGTGGATCGGAGCCATCGCAGCAAGACGGAGCAAGGATCAGGAAGAAGGAAAAGCAAGGAGGGACGGACTAGAAGGGCACGCACAATTCCGTACTTATAGCCGGCGAAGGCCAACCGTCGGCCTCCATGATCACAGGTAATCATGACACGATTTGCATGCAGGGACTTGTCCAATCCGCGCGATCACCGAGGCGTCATGGGGAAGCGGAGACGCCCACGTCCCATCAACCGCCACGCGACGACCAAGGCCGCAGGCTGTTAGGGCCCGCGGTGCTTCGTCCTTGCCCTTTCGCCTCTCAGCACGGCCAAGTCCGGGCGCGCCTTGGGCTCGGGGGCTACTGTCGGCGTTCTGGGAATGGGGGTCCCCAGACTTGCCTGCCTGCGGCCTGCGGCGTGGCTCGAAGGGGGCCCAGCACGGCCTATCTTCATCGACACAAGGCCCAAGACCCTCGCGAGGGGCCAAGCCTCGCGGGGCGGATGACGCGGAGCTTCCTCAGGCGCGGCCTCATCAGGCTGGCTCACGAGGAGGCGGAGAGATCAAGGCAGGGTACCTCACGAGGTGCCTATGACGCAAGCCATGACGACCAAGGGCACCAGGCGGGCGCGATCCCGCGCAGTGTCCCCCTTTCCTCTTTGGTGCGAAGGGAGCAAGCGCAGGCGAGAGGATCAAGCAAAGGCATCCATTTCGGTGCAACGAGACCAAAACCAGTCCAACGGTGGGAAGGAGGTCATCGTGGAGCCCAGGACGGCGTCACCACAGAGTCTTTGGCAGGCGAGGACCAACTTTAGTCAGGATAAGTGTACCAGATGTTCCCCTTCAAAATGGCCAATTGTTGGCGCCCTTCCCGCTCAATATTTGGGAAGAGGCCCAGGGCCCTTGCCTATAAATAGGACTAGCCACCCCTAGGGTAGAGGAATCTAGAGACGAAGAAATCTAATGAGCGAGAATCCAGAGAGAGAGACATCTAGCAGCTAGAACCCAGAGAGAGAGAGACAGAGAGAAAGAAGGGCGGCTGAACTCCTCCTAGCAGTTCATCCTCCCAGCCATGAATGGGCCCTCGCGAGGCTGTTCTTCCTTGTACTGTTCATCATCATCAGCCCAAGAGGCAATCCACCGACCACAAACTAGAGTAGGGTATTACACCACAATGGTGGCCCGAACTAGTATAAACCTTGTGTCTCTTGTGTTGTTCTTTCAGTAGTTTAGATCTTTGCGAGACGGAGAGGTAGAGGGCGTAATCTCCGCGCTCACCCCAGAGTTCGAACCTTAAGGGTCTGCCGGAACCCGAAATCCGACACTTACTTGTTAGTTGAAATCAAACATTGGTTGCAAAGTTGCCTTTGTCCGGTTTGCACCTTCAGATCCGCCATGGCACACTCAACACAATAATCGCAATGCTTATGGTTTTCTCCCTTTATATTTCACACTAGTTAAATGACAGTAGACTAAATTTCAAAATTGGGTATGTCGATTTTTGAGAGCTCGCCGGAGTTCACCGGTGCGAAGTAAGTGGCTCGGGTGGGGACGGTGGTTGTGGGGGCGGTGGTGGGGCCTCGCCGAATGAAGAAAACTTGACGCGGGTGGGGGCGGGGGTGGGGTGTGTGTGGTGGCGGAACACAGGCTGTGGGGGCGGTTCAGGGGAGGGTGGCGGGGGGGGGGGGGTTCGGGTCCGGTGGTTCGGCCGGCGGCCCGTGCAGTGTTCTGTATGGGAAGAATCAGAGACGAGGAAGAAGAAGGGTTAGGAGACGTAGGATCTTCATCCAACCGCGTGAAATGATCGACTGACCCAAATGACAAAAGTCGCGCGACTTGCATGCAGACATGCTTTTATATTCAGTACCATCATTGTAGCTACTTAGCACTGCTCCTAAATCGATCAAGCTAAACAACGTGCCACTCATAATTCCAAACTTGTTGCTCAAATACGAATTTGATATGATGCTGATATTACTAAAATAGATAACGTTTACTTGGTCAGGTAATGTTCCTACTTTACTTTTGAAAATCACGTGCACCACATATAGAGAGACAATAGGGAATTGCATTCTTAATGCGCTCTGGTTCATCATGTGTGGGCACTGTGCAACAAACATTTTATTATGCAAAATTTGCTTGCTCTTCTTTAGCATGTTCCTCCTCCGTTCTTCTTTAATAAGTATTCTCTCCGTTCCTAAATACAAGTCTTTGTATAGATTCCACCATGGACTACGTATGGAGCAAAATGAGTGAATCTACACTCTAAAATGTATCGGTATACATCTGTATGTGATCCACAGTGGAAATATCTACAAAGACTTATATTTTGGAATGGAGGGAGTATGATAGTAGTACAATATGTTTCTTGTAGAGAAGATGAGCAGGGACATTTGAAGTTTAGAGGTCTATACCGTCGGTTGTGATGGACACTTTGAACTCTTCGGGCCTCTTTGATTCGTAGGATTTTGTAAACATAGGACTAGGAATTGTAGTGGCCTGTCCACTTGAATCCTATAAGATTAGAAAGGAAATGCGGGGAGCTCTATCGCCTTTGAGAGTTACACTGATAATAACAGTACCACACCTTCAGTTGAAGAGAGCTTGTATCCGAAGCCTTTCTAGCCATACCGGCAATACTAGCACATATATTCCAGCAAGTTCCACTTTGCTAATTTTACTCCTGATGCTTACGGTTTTCCTGTTATATCTACACTATGATCTGTGTAGCTGCTTTGTGTCGCACTAGCAGCAGTCCACTCTTGAAGCTAAACAACACATCTATCATAAGTTCAAAGCTTACTTCTTCAAATACGAATTGTGATATGATACTGATATTAGTTAACAGACACACATTTAATTGGTCAGGTAATGCTCCCACTTGATTTTCCAAATGCATGTGGCCACATATAGAGAGACATCATGGAATTGCATTTCTTTAGGTGATGTGATTCATCATGAGTGGGCAACCAACATTGTATGCAATGAAGTGGAACCTCAATAATATGCTTCCTCTTCCGTTCTTTAATATGTTCCTCTTTTGTTATTCTGTATTTAGTACGTACTGTATGTTCCTTGTCAGGAAGGGGAGCAGGGACATCTGCAGTCAACAACTGATAGAGCTGGCATGTACGTGATCGATAGGCTTTCAATTAGTAGCGGCAATACAACACCATATTTTCCAGCCAGTTCCACTTTCCCGATTTATATATCGTGGTTATGGTGTACCCCTTTTATGTACACTATGATCTGCCTAGTTGTTGTGTGCTCTTGTTATCATGGTTTGGCAATAAACTCTCTGTACAGTATATTATGAATCTATCATCTATCAACTATCCTTACTTCTGGAGCCTATTTTTTGTGTACTTGTGCCAGATTATATTAATGCACGCACCATATTACAACACACATGAGCTCTCTCATTAGAATCTAGCGATAGCACACAAGGGTTTACAAGGGCACCCCTATATTAGAATATCCTCTGCATTACAAAGATAATCTCACTACTATTTGTGTTTTCATGGTTCTCAGATATTATATGTAATTACAGGGAATATCAGAAACCGCGCATCAGAAGAATATTGTGGAACACTGCAACAACTTACAAAATTGGCACCAAGGCATTGAGTGCCATTTTGGATGCAATGAAACTCATATGCTCCCCACCTATAGATTCTTGTTCAGAATATGATCCTAATGACTATTCTGACCTTGAGGAGTCAAAGGTGGATGGCCTGTCCTGTTCACCCATCAAGGTGCCCGTTCTAATTTGGCAAGGTTTTATTGATTGCGCGTATCTTGTGTATGTTGTCTTGCATTTCTTCTACTTTGTTGCACCGCCATCTGCTTAGTTTACTCATCATATATGTCAAGATGCCATTCCCATCCATTATCAAGACATATTCCATCTTTCATCATACCATGTTTTTTCACTCAAATGCTGTTCTTGTGCATCAGACATAAAAAAGGAAGAGGGTGATTGCCGAACCTGAAGGAGCACCAGCAAAGTCCTTGAAAATGTGGTGGTGCCGGAGAAATCAGGCAGCACCCCACTTATATTGGTTGTACAACCAGTGAAAGAAAACATAGGACCGACTCTAGCAGACGGTACCCATACTTCACTGGCCACACCACTAGCCCCACCACACAGGACCTGCACTCTAGCAAAAGGTATGCCGATTTCAGTTGCCATAGCACCAGCCGTACCATATAAAAATCCCACTCCAGCAAAAAGTACAGCAAGTCCACCGGCCGAAGACCTATGCCAACTACAGAGACGGCCAATTCCTGTAGATTGGAACCCCATTCCAGTTATTCCCAGTTTAGAAGACAATGCTTTCAATGTTGTTAGGGACTACGTCCATATATTCCCATCATGGGAAGATTATAGTGAAGACAAACACCATTTTCACATCTTCCAGTCCCACTTACGTGTAAGTGCTATTATTCATGGTGATTATTTTCCTGTTTTCTGCTAATTGAAGACATCAATGATTTACATTACATTGTTGTAAGTAGGTGAGGGTCAATCTGAATAGTCATGACGAGCACAGCTTGCTTGCGCTTTTCAAGGAAGCATTGCAGCAATATCGGTGTTACCTGAGGACATCATACTTTGATGGCAAGTCTATAAGCGAATTTCCGGTGAAGTCTCCTGTGCTAAATTTAGAAGACATTGAATGGAAAAACCTTGTTATGCACTGGGCTCGTTCCCAGGATGAGGAACTGTCTATGATATCACATGACAATTTGAACTTCAACTTTTTTGCATGTGCCTTACGGATCTTTTTTGCAGGAAATCTGCTCAAAGAAGATTTCCGGTTTGAAAAGAACGAGAGGATATCACAAATATGTTGTCTGCTGCTTTGCTCTTGTTAGTACCTGTTGTCCTGTATCACTGTATTTGCGTTCATACCTAGTTCATTATGTGACAACAGTATGCATGATAACTTGCTTATCAATTGTTCGCTCCAAATTATCTGATCTGTATGAATGGTTACATTAGTGTAGAATATATCCAATGTCAATGAAATTTTTTAGCTCTGCATTGTTCTTGTAAGTACATGCTGTCCTTTATCAGTGTACTTATATTGACAGGTAGTTGTTCATGTACCATCACTCTGCAGCTTATTTTCCTTTGCCCTTTATTTTCTACACATCAGATCTATATTTACTCTTACCATAAGGTTGGATAACACCGATGGTACTGAAGAAGTTTAGCTCTGGATTGCTCTTGCTGTACCTTTTGCCTGTATCGCTATACTTACATTTGTAGCTACTTGGTTATGTAGCATCACTCTTCATATTACCTTAAATATTCTCCATTTTTTCTTATATTATCACATCTATATTTACTCTAAGCAAAATGTTTTTTTGAATATTCTCTAAGCAAAATGTAGATGTCAGTGTGAAACGACACCTATGGGATCACAAGAATCCCTACTACGGTTGCCGGGGCGCGGGGTTGTGAGAAGAGCAGGATTAACAGTCAGCACAAGGATCGTTTACCCAGGTTCGGGCCGCGAGGATGCGTAAAACCCTAGTCCTGCTTTGGTGGATGTATTGAGTGTTCTTGAGCTCTCGAACTAGCTATGGTGGCTTTGTAGTTCAAAAGCGCCAAATCCCCCTCTAGTATGCCATGGGCCTCCTTTAATAGTCGAAAGGGGCTGCCACAGTGGCACACAGGAGGTGGAAAGGCCTACAGTACTATGAGCTTATCGCCCGTATTATAGGACAAGACGCATTTAACGCGTCTCTTAGGTGTCCCCTAGCTTTATCGGGGACGGGAACGAGGCCCATCCCGTCCGTTGCCGCTTCTCTTTGCCTTGACACGCGCCCTGGCTAGCGATGCATGCAGCGCCATGTAGGCAGGCAGGAAGTTGAGGTGGTGCGGTGGTAGGGTTCTTCACGAAGATCTGCATGCCGCCATGCAAGCGCTTGCTGATCTGGCCTGGAAGCTGCATGTTGCCACGCAAGGGCCTGCCCAGTTGGTCGGGCTGGCAGCTGCATGCTAATGGCGGTGGAAACTTGGTTGGTGCGGGCCTGACAGTGGCCCCGCTGATGTCCTCGGCAAGGGCCTTGCCGGGGGCTCGGCAAGGGTCTTGCCGTGGCGCGTAGTCATCCCCGGCAAGGATCTTGCCGGGGGTCTCGTGGCTTTCCTCGACAAGGATCCCACCGAGGGTCGCCGTCTTCCGGTCCTCATCTGATCTCATATATATATGGTCTTGACAAAGATATGCATGCCACCACAGAGGTGCCTCCCGAGCCGTGGTCCAATCGTAGTTGGTTGGGTTGGAACCTGTGGGCTCAAGGGCGGCTCACTATGTTGGTGTTCGGGCAAGTTGCCCTGGCAAGGTTCTTGCCGAGGCTGTAGAGGCCGCCCCGGCAAGGGCCTTGCCGGGGGTCTCCACCTCGCCCCTTTGCTGTCTTGTGTTCTGGCCTTGGCGTTGCCCCTGACCATCTTGTTCATGTGGCTTCTCTCCGGCTTCCCTCCCCTGCTCTGCTTAGTGTGGCCGTGTGCTTGGCTCCGACTGTCCGTGGACAAGTAAAGGGGTCAAAAGGAGCGCCCCTACTTTTGTACACCGACAGGAGCCCCTAGGCCTGGGCCACACATAAGCATGACAGGAGCCCCTAGGTGCGCGGGCAAGAGGGGCGGATTCTACCGCAGTAATTTTTTGTCTGCAGTGCTTTTCCACGACCCGCGTTGAACGCACGACGTGGGGGGTCGTGCGTGATGTGGGGGGCATGCGTGGGGCGGTTCCCACACATATGCATCACATTGCAGTTAATGGGAAAGGAGGCGGCCCGCGCCTTCCTTGTAAAAAGGAATAACCGCGGGCGCACAGCTCACTTTACCCTCCTCCCTGCGTCTTCTCCAATCTCAGAGCCACCGCCCCCTTTCTTCCTCCTTCTCGAGCTCTTGCCTTTGCTTGTCGCCGCTGCGCCTTCGCCATCCTCCGCCCCTGCTTCTCGCAGCCGCCTTGGCTCCCAAATCCACTAGGGGCAAGGGAATGGCCAAAAATGTCGGGGCGACGGAGCCGCCGGAGAGTGAGCAGGCGGCGCGACGAACGCAGCTCGCCAACTTCCCCTCGACGGTCAACGCAATCGAACTACGGGATTACTTCAAGCCCCTGTTGGGGGTGAAGACGGGGGGAGAGATGACGGGGCATCCAGCCACGCGCGTCATCCCCGCCAACTGCGCCGAGGCCGCCCCAAATCGGTACCCTTTCTTAGTCGACTACTACTCCAGTGGGCTCTGTCCCCCCTTATCCGATTTCTTCAATGATGTCATGCACACCTACAACTTCCATCTTTTGGATTTTACTCCGAATGCCGTGGCGTGCATGGCTCTTTTCATGCACCTCTGCGAGGGCTTCGCCAGGATGAATCCCAACACGGCGCTCTTCCACCACTACTTCTTCCCTCGGATCCAACCGGGGGGCGCCATTATCGGGTGGGTCGCCTGGATCCCAAGGGCCAAGGGGGCGTACACGGAGGGCGCCATGAAGGAGAGGTGGGAAGAATGGTGGGGCCGGTGGTGCTGGATTGAAGAGAAGGACCCGCCAGACTTTTGCCGGGTTCGTGACGCGCCGCCGGTTCGCCGGGGTGACTGGAGCGACGTTGATGCTGACGACGCGAAGCTCACGGTCGCCACCACCAGGATCCTTCACCTTACCAAGGCTGGGCTCACCCTTAAGATGATCGGGGAGGATTTCTTCCGCCGCCGAATCGCTCTTTTGCACAACAAGGGGAGGCTGGCCTGGCTTTTCACAAATGCCGCTGACATCTTGAGGCTCCACCCCGGCCTCGACCACAACCTTACGGTGATGAGGCACGCTCATCTCTGCCAACGGCTCTTCCAGCTGGACGTGAACCGCGATGGCGAGGTCGAGCGATATGGCAAGGCCGTGAGGGTCGCAAAGGCCGGCAAGGTCGCCAAGGGGCCCCTGTTCAGGTTGCCGGCGGGAGTGGTCCCGTTGAGCAGCAACTCTTGCTGGACCGACATCATTGCCATGATGCCGAACTTCAACGCACTTGGCCTTGACCCGACACTACTAGAAAAAGGGCTACTAATGGCGCACCTAATCTGGCCATTAATGGCGCATTAGTGGTGCGCCATTACTAGCACGCCATTAGTAATTTTTAATAATGGCGCACCACTGGTGCGCCACTAGTATCTGGTATACTAATGGCGCACCACTGGTGCGCCATTAGTATAGGCCACGGTGCGCCATTAGTATGCCTCCCAGGGGCCATGTATACCCATGTGCTTTGGCATACTAATGGCGCACGACAACATGATGCGCCATTAGTAACCTCGACATACTAATGGCGCACTGCTTAAGGATGCGCCATTAGTATCCTCTGGCATACTAATGGCGCACTGTGATGTGATGCGCCATTAGTATGAATATTAGGTTTTTTAATTTTCTAATTTTCTGTTTTTTTACACAGGTTACAAAATGTATAATTGGACAAAATATAGACAGCACACATCAACAACAGATTCATCGAATACAATAGAAGATTAGTCTCTGAATACAATTCATCATATTAGTCTCCAAATACAATTCATCATATTAGTCTCCGAATTGAAAAGACCGAACAAAGATAGAACATTATATTACAAGTCTCGAGACCGCAAGTAGCGAGTTTGTCTTCACATTACAAATCGATATCGATCATCTAAACTACCATCACATAGAAGAGAGCTGCGGTCATCACGATGAGCATCATCACGATGAAACTCGTCTTCATCCGGTTCCTCCAACGCTCCCTCCCCTCTCCCGCTAGATAGCGGGCGTATCTAGATTCGGCCTCGGCCCTAGTGGTGTACCCTTTGTAACTGTTACCACTGAATCGGTGAACCTGTCTCCGACAGTCCTCCCAGTCGTCGTAGACTCCGGGAACCTTACCCTTGTACACGACATACGACGGCATCGCTATGCACTAGCCAAACGAAACGTTGGTACCAATTCACAGACAATACATAAGCAATATATAAGTATGCAACAGAACGATCGGAAGAGAAAAGCAAGACATTAATAGCATCGATTACATCTAAGTTGAACGACTCTCGAAACCAAAGAGACATACTACAAGTTCATTAAAGTTTAATTACAACATGAGCCAATCGATGTTTCAGAACTAGACACATCATCACTGCTTTCGACTCGACTCAAGGGACCGGAGCGTGGATGAAGCCGCCGTCTATCGTGGGAGTCATGAAATTACGGGCGTTGTCAGCCTGCATTTGTAGCATTCCGTCTATCTCACTGTTGGACGGTTGATTTCTGAGGTAGAACTGCCCTGAGGTACGAAGGACATCTTGATGGATGATTTCCGCAAACTCCGACTGGATGCGAAAGAATTCTTGTCTGATGTCCGCGTCCTGGATTGCCGACACGCTCGCGGCCCAATCTTTGAGTTTACTAGGTAGCAGAAGTTGATGATGGTCCCGTACGATCGCCCGCATGTGATGGATGGCGTAGTAGGCACCCTTCTGACCGCCAGGCGGCTGCTTGACGCAGCAGAACATCGTATTGTGGGAGAACACATGCTTGCCGTACTTACGAATAGGCCTGTTGAAGGTGCCTCCAGATTGGGCGTAGCCGGGGAGAACATCATCAAGAACCTTCTTGACATTTGTGTAGTCTACGTTCGACTGACGGTCCGGGTCGAAATACGTGGCCATGGAATATTTGGGGCTTAGGAGGATGAGCGTGCAATGTGTGTCACTGCAGAAAACACGGAATGTTAAAAGAAAAACGATCGAAATCTAAGAATTCGTATGTTACGGGGCGGTTGAGGGGAGGACTTACTCGGGAAAGTAAGGCACGAGGAAGTTATCCTTATCTGGGTTTGCCAGAATGACGCCTTTGAGGTAAGAACTCGCGAC
Source organism: Aegilops umbellulata (assembly GCA_032464435.1). Lineage (NCBI taxonomy): Eukaryota > Viridiplantae > Streptophyta > Magnoliopsida > Poales > Poaceae > Aegilops > Aegilops umbellulata. The sequence goes on along the minus strand of CP136055.1, from coordinate 307,870,070 downwards.
TTGCCGGTCCCCAGCGCTGCCCAAGATCTTGGCACACATGTAGAAGGGGTCGACTATCACGATGTCCGGGGGCTTGTCGCGAATGATTCGCATCTCCATACTCAGCGAAAATAGCCGAACGAAGGTGTAGTGCAGCGGATGAAGGTTCAACGTAGCGTGGATGTCATCAAACTGCAGGACGATCGTACCCCCGATGGAGTTATCCACAAAGCCCTTGCCCTCTGGCACCTTGGCCACGAAAACCAGGTATGCCACATCCTTCTCTCTGAGACGCCGCTTCTCCAAAGAAAGAACACTGTCATGCAGACTCCGCATAGCATCGGCTGCAACATCGAGCATATTTCTCGGTAGCATCGGCCTACCCGCCACATGCACCCTCCTCATTAAATCCTCAGGTGAAGGTGGCCCGTCCTGAGCACGGATCGTACTCGGTGCCGGCTGGCCCGCACCCTTGTTTGTCTTTCTTTTGCGTGCCTTCTTCTTCTCCTGTAATGGGACCGAGTTCTGCTCACAGACCGCCTTCTTGAGTGTGTTGGGGCTGAGAATATTTCACACCTTGCCTATCTAAGGCTCGGTGAAGTCGGCAGCTGGAGGCGTCTCCTGAGAGCTGAACGGCAGACGACGCCTGTTGCAACTTGGCTTCTCCGTGGTACCAGCTAGATCGCGCACGTCTTTTGTTGGGTTGGGTTCTTGAGAAGGAGGCCCCATGAAGTCTCCATCGTACCCATGATCGGCAAAGTACCGATCGACGTTGCCAAATGTATCGTCGTCGTCGTCGTTCTGATCCTGTGCCATATGCATGTTTGGATCCAGTGGCATAGGGATGTCCGGCACCGTTGCGGCGGTCTTGCCATGGGGCCGACTTGGCGCCGACACGACTGGTGGTGTTGTCTTTGGGGTGGTGTCCCCTGCCCCCAAACGAATCTGGCTCTTCGGCCAAAGCAGGGGCCAGCTCAGGCAGGCGCTGAGGGTCATCACGTCATCATCGTCGGCCCCGACAGGTCGAATCGGAGGTAACAACTCGCCGCAGCCTGGCAGCACCCAAACCATTTGAACCCTAAACAAGTTGGGTGGCATCTGGGTACCGTGGAACAAGGGGTTGCCCGGTTGAACAATTTTTCCCTTGGCGACATCGACCAACTCATTGTTCACAAAGTGCAGGAGAGTGCACGGAACGTCGGCGGCGCCCTGCGAAAACATGTAGGGCGTCAGGGATGCCCAGTCAAAGGCAAGGATATGAAGTCCTCGGCCGAGAGAGGCTTAATTAGTTACCGTGATGATGGCGTCGAGCTCGGCTAATGTCGAGGCACCGCCAACGGCGGGCGTGCAGTTGATGGAGGGGCCGCTTGCTGCAGAGGTGCCGGCCGGCGTACACCCGGGTGCATTAAGCTCCCGTGCCGGCGTCGGAGACACCAATGTCGCCTCCGTCGGAGACACCAATGGCCCCGCCATCACGTTCTGCGAGTTGCTGGCCGTGAAGCTAGGAATCGAGGGCGGCCCCTGTTAGCCGCCCGCAATCCACGCACTCAACCCCTGGATCAAGGTAGGCACAATGGCGGTGATCGTCGCTCCGAGTTGTTGTTGCACTTGCTCTTCAACAATCTCCGGAATCTGCGCCACCTGTGCCTTGAGTTCTTGAACCTCGCGCGCCTGGCTTTCCGAGCTGGTCTTTTTCTCCTTTCGTCCACCAGTGTTATAGTATGACCCCCATTTTGTCGACAAGCCTTTGCCGGCCACACGACCAGCTGACGTCGGCTTACTGAGCTTATCCTTGTTCTTCATTACATTCAACGCCCTATTTAGAGTGGTGTCCCAAGGGTTGCTCTTAGTCGACCCCGCGCTACTGCTTTCTGTCGCCTGCGGAAGGAATGTGAACCATTTAGAAATTTGGCTTCATTAATTAGAATGCAACCATATGGAGCTAATTACGCGGGGGTGTATTCCTTACCAGAACAAGCTCCAGCGCCCTGGTCTTCGGATCCGTGGTAAGCTCCTTTGTTTTCGGGTCCTTCTTGTACCGGGCCCTGACATAGTTCCTGGTCTGCTTGTCACCGTATTTATCGAAGAGGGGCGGTAGGCCTTGCTCGGCACGGTCCGCCTCCTCCTTGTCCCATATAGGCTCCGCCACTCTGTAACCGCCGGGACCGAGTGTGTGTTCCCCTAAGTTCAGCTCCCGCATTTCTTTCCCCCACTTACTTGATTCGGAGTGTGCGGTGCTCGAGCAATTGATCTTGAAGTCGTTGTAGTCATCTTCGGTGATCGAAGGATTTTTCTCCTTGATCTTCTCATAACTCTCACCTTTCTCGATCATTCTCTTCACATTGCTTTTCCAAGTAGACAGGGCCTTGCTCATCTTCGTGAGGGCAGCATTGTTCACTTTATTCCCTTTGAGGCTTGTGTTTTCAAATTCAGCGGGGAACTTGTATCGTTCGTGCAGCTTCGTGAAGAGGAGGTTGCGCAAATTCCCTCGGTCAGGATGCCTCAGGTTCTCGGTGTTGATCGAGACGGTGCTCCGGAGAATGCACCCGAGCTGAAGCGAGTACCCCTTGACTATTCGTTCGGGCGCCGTTGGATTCCCGTCGGAGTCCACTTCAGTAACTTCCTCCTTGAGGGTGCGGAGCACGGTCGGGCGCCGGTCCTTCCGTTGCCTCTTCTGGCTGCCATCTGTGCGTGCGCCGCCATCATCAGTGGTGGCATCCTCGGCGGCACCATCAGTGGTGGCATCAGTGGGGTCATCCTCGGCGGCACCATCAGTGGTCTCAGGATCGGTGGGGAAGGCGGCGTCCTCATACAAGTGAGGTTGTTCCTCCATCTCCTGGGACAGCTCCCAGAATGCCTTGCCGCCCGAACCCCCGGCCTCATCGTTGTTGGCCATGTTTCTCTCTAAATAGAAACAAAGTTTGGTCAAAAAGTTGGTTATTGTCAAGGAACAAGATCATGGTCTCATCATTTAGGGTTTGTCGACACCGAGGCATCCTAAAATCTAAGCTTTTATCATTGAGGGTTTTTCGACGCCGAGGCACCCTAAAAGCCTAAGCTTTCATCATTTCGGTTTTTATCGACACCGAGGCACCCTAAAAGCCATGCATTAGTCACAAGTACGCCGGGGCACTTGATCCTACTTAATTAACTACTAAGATACCCCGGCCCATGCATTAGTCACAAGTACCCCATATGTCCTATTTTTAGCAAAGTCATGCTAAAATTCACGGAAAATTTCAGCATGACCTTTGCTGAAAATAGGACATATGTAGTACCCTAATTTGCCGGAACGGAAGTTAATCGACATTCCGGCAAACTCAAGGGCCTCTCGGGGTACCTGCAAAATCATTATCCCAGGTGGACAAGGCAATGTGCTACTTGCTTAAATCTCTGTCCAATGCTCTATTTACAAGACAAACAACAGGTGGCAAAGCCCAGTGTTAAAAAAACGCCTGTGCTGATTCAGTTCTACCATCATGCTCACAAAAATATGGTCAATCATTGGGCCAGACCCATCAATAAACGTAGGCCACCCTGCCCAAGTTACAAATGCGGGTAAGTTAGAATAGATGGAATCAAGTAGTAAAAATAGCAGTATTTATTCTCTAGCAGGGCTTACAACAATTTATATAAAGAAATTCTCTGGCCCGAAAGTCAGATCAGGAGACATATGTTATATCTTTATCTGAAAGTTTATTTCGTAGTGGCTACAGCAAACTGCATACTTTTTCAGGCTTGATTCACATAGTCCAATCAGGATTTAACATATGCAATTTTTCAGTGTCTACTTAGGAGAAATAGGTTTCAAACTTCAACTTGCTTTGTATAAGGAGACTAAAAAACTATCTAAGGAGTTCTTCAAGTTCAAGTTACAGCCTGCATGACATTTTCCTACACAATGCTTGTTGTAAATAATTACTTAAATAAACACTTTTTTATCTTAGCTTACTTACAACAGAATGCCTATCTTTCTAGTTTTCCAATTCCTTTTGTTTCATTTTCAACATTGCTCTATTTGTAATTAATAGCACTGTTCAAGAAATCTGTATATGCAATCTACAGAGATACTGCTGGCCATTGACCTGCTGGTATACAAAGTACAGAGCACATGGCTGTTGATCTAGCTGCTAGATCATTATATGAATGCATAGATCACCTGCCATCCAATCATATTATTTCAAAAAGTGTGTATTATTTAAGCAGATGGTGGTGGTGGCAGTTGATTTAATCAATCTAGTTTGGTTTTAGCACACATGTGGTGAATGGGTCCAACTGCAATAGTTAGGTCTGAAACCATGACCCAATTGGGCCAGTTGTGCTGCTACCTAACTGAAGATTGGACCATGAAGTAGGGGATACATGTGTGCATGATGATGCAACATTTTCTGATTAAATGCAGTATAAACTGACTTTTAGACTGATTTTCCATCAAAATTGAAAATAGTTACACTAAGTTTCAAAATAGAAAAATACACTTCTTAGTTTTACAAACTGAAAATTACTCTAAAACTGAAACTTTAACTGACTTTTAGACTGAATTTTTACTCCAAGAGTTTTTAAGCTGCCTACCAGAACAAAAAGCGCAAACTAAGATGGCATATTGCTAGCCTTCTGGAGCACTGTCTGTTCGAGGAAAATAAATCCCTAACAAAATATGAATATTACAATCCAAGCACAGCTTGCCAATGTTTTGGTAACAACATATTTCTACTTGAAACATGCCACTTGCAAAGAGTTTTTTCTTTTCAAACCATTAGCAGTACAGAAAATTGATTTCAGAAGTTATACCATTAGCGCAGTTTGACATATTATATCATTAGCAGACAACTGATCATTTACTAAGCCACTGTCCATAAGATGCAAATGTAAGTTTAGAATTTAAGCTGCATGATGATCATTGGTCATGTCTTCTACTACATCATCACCTTCGTTGTACGCCAAGTTAACCGAATACATGGAGGTAGGAGTTCTCCAAAACCATTGGTATGCAGAAACCAATACAGGTAGCAGAAAGTTCAGTACAAATTTGGATAACTAATCACCCAAGGTCACTCCATAGTGAACCACCACACTCGAAATATAAAAGCATGCCTACAACAGTCAAATTCTATCGTAGCAGCACAATCAATTCTACTCAAGCAAAGAATCTGTAGTACTCAAGCAAATGTGTAAGCAAGCCTAGAAAACCCTGTTTGGAAATTAAATAGATGAATCTGTTGGAAATATGCCCTAGAGGCAATAATAAAAGCATTATTATTATATTTCCTTGTTCATGATAATTGTCTTTATTCGTGCTATAATTGTGTTATCCGGAAATCGTAATACATGTGTGAATAACAGACAACAATATGTCCCTAGTGAGCCTCTAGTTGACTAGCTCGTTGATCGACAGATAGTCATGGTTTCCTGACTATGGACATTGGATGTCATTGATAACGAGATCACATCATTAGGAGAATGATGTGATGGACAAGACCCAATCCTAAACATAGCATAAGATCGCATAGTTCGTTTGCTAGAGTTTTCCAATGTCAAGTATCCTTTCCTTAGACCATGAGATCATGTAACTCCCGGATACCGTAGGAGTGCTTTGGGTGTGCCAAACGTCACAACGTAACTGGGTGACTATAAAGGTATACTACGGGTATCTCTGAAAGTGTCTGTTGGGTTGACATGGATCGAGACTGGGATTTGTCACTCCGCTTGACGGAGAGGTATCACCGGCCCTCTCGGTAATGCATCATCATAATGAGCTCAATGTGATCAAAGTGTTTGATCACGGGATCATGCATTACGGTACGAGAAAAGTGACTTGCCGATAACGAGATTGAACGAGGTATTGGGATACCGACGATCGAATCTCGGGCAAGTAAAATACCGATTGACAAAGGGAATCGTATACGGGATTAATTGAATCCTAGACATCGTGGTTCATCTGATGAGATCATCGTGGAGCATGTGGGAGCCAACATGGGTATCCAGATCCGGCTGTTGGTTATTGCCCGAGAGCCGTCTCGGTCATGTCTGCATGTCTCCCGAACCCGTAGGGTCTACACACTTAAGGTTCGGTGACGCTAGGGTTGTGAAGATATGTATATGCAGTAACCCGAATGTTGTTCGGAGTCCCGGATGAGATCCCGGACGTCACGAGGAGTTTCGCAATGGTCCGGAGGTAAAGATTTATATATAGGAAGTTGTCATACGGACACCGGGAAGTTTCGGGGGCATATCGGTATTGTACCGGGGCCACCGAAGGGGTTCTGGGGGTCCACCGGGAGGGGCCACCTCTCCTGGAGGGCCTCATGGGCTGTATGAGGAAGGGAACCAGCCCAAAGTGGGCTGGTGCGCCCCCCCCAAGGGCCCATGCGCCTAGGGTTGGGGGGGAACCCTAAAGGGGGCGCCCCCCTTGCTTGGGGGGCAAGTCCCCCCTCCCTGGCCGCCGCCCCCCCTCTAGATCCCATCTAGAGGGGCCGGCCCCCCTTGCCCCTTCCCCTATAAATATAGGGGTGAGGGGAGGGCTGCGCACCCTTGCTCCTGGCGCCTCCCTCTCCCTCTCCAACACCTCCTCCTCCTCCGTAGAGCTCGGCGAAGCCCTGTCGGAGTACTGCGGCTCCACCATCACCACGCCGTCGTGCTGCTGCTGGAGTCTTCTTCCCCAACCTCTCCTTTGCCTTGCTGGATCAAGAAGAAGGAGACATTACGCTGACCGTACGTGTGTTGAACGCGGAGGTGCCGTCTTTTCGGTGCTAGGATCTCCGGTGATTTGGATCACGTCGTGTACGACTACCTCATCCCCGTTCGTTGAACGCTTCCGCTCGCGATCTACAAAGTGGTATGTAGATGCAATCTCTCTCCCATGACTCGTTGCTAGATGAACTCATAGATGGATATTGGTGAAACCGTAGGAAATTTTTTGTTTTCTGCAACATTCCCCAACAGTGGCATCATGAGCTAGGTCTATGCGTAGTTCTCTATTGCACGAGTAGAACACAATTTGTTGTGGGCGTAGATGTTGTCAACTTTCTTGCCGCTACTAGTCTTATCTTGCTTCAGCGGTATTGTGGGATGAAGCGGCCCAGACCAACCTTACACGTACTCTTACGTGAGAGCGGTTCCACCGACTAACATGCACTAGTTGCATAAGGTGGCTGGCGGGTGTCTGTCTCTCCCACTTTAGTTGGAGCGGATTCGATGAAAAGGGTCCTTATGAAGGGTAAATAGAAGTTGACAAATCACGTTGTGGCTTTCACGTAGGTAAGAAAACGTTCTTGCTAGAACCCTAATTCAGCCACGTAAAACTTGCAACAACAATTAGAGGACGTCTAACTTGTTTTTGCAGCAAGTGCTTTGTGATATGATATGGCCAAAGTTGTGATCAATGATGAATGATCTATATGTGATGTATGAGATGTTCATGCTATTGTAATAGGAATCACGACTTGCATGTCGATGAGTATGACAACCGGCAGGAGCCATAGGAGTTGTCTTTATTTTTGTATGACCTGCGTGTCATTGAGAAACGCCATGTAAATTACTTTACTTTATTGCTAAACGCATTAGCCATAGTAGTAGAAGTAATAGTTGGCGAGCAACTTCATGGAGACACGATGATGGAGATCATGATGATGGAGATCATGGTGTCAAGCCGGTGACAAGATGATCATGGAGCCCCAAGATGGAGATCAAAGGAGCTATGTGATATTGGCCATATCATGTCACGTTTATTATTTGATTGCTTGTGATGTTTATCATGTTTTGCATCTTGTTTACTTAGAACGACGGTAGTAAATAAGATGATCCCTCATAATAATTTCAAGAAAGTGTTCCCCCTAACTGTGCACCGTTGCGACAGTTCGTTGTTTCGAAGCACCAAGTGATGATCGGGTGTGATAGATTCTAACGTTCACATACAACGGGTGTAAGACAGATTTACACATGCAAACACTTAGGTTGACTTGACGAGCCTAGCATGTACAGACATGGCCTCGGAACACAGAAGACCGAAAGGTCGAGCATGAGTCGTATAGAAGATACGATCAACATGAAGATGTTCACCAATGTTGACTAGTCCGTCTCACGTGATGATCGGACACGGCCTAGTTGACTTGGATCATGTAATACTTAGATGACTAGAAGAGGGATGTCTATCTAAGTGGGAGTTCATTAAATAATTTGATTAAATGAACTTTATTATCATGAACTTAGTCTAAAAATATTTACAATATGTCTTGTAGATCAAATGGCCAACGTAGTCCTCAACTTCAACGCGTTCCTAGAGAAAACCAAGCTGAAAGACGATGGCAGCAACTATACGGACTGGGTCTGGAACCTGAGGATCATCCTCATAGCTGCCAAGAAAGATTATGTCCTACGAGCACCGCTGGGTGACGCACCTATTCTCCCTGCAGAACAAGACGTTATGAACGCTTAGCAGTCACGCTGCGATGATTACTCCCTCGTTCAGTGCGGCATGCTTTACAGCTTAGAGCCGGGGCTCCAAAAGCGTTTTGAGAGACATGGAGCATATGAGATGTTCGAAGAGCTGAAAATGGTTTTCCAAGCTCATGCCCGGGTCGAGAGATATGAAGTCTCCGACAAATTCTTTAGCTCTAAGATGGAGGAAAATGACTCTGTCAGTGAACACATACTCAAGATGTCTGGGTTGCACAACCGCTTCACTCAACTGGAAGTTAATCTCCCGGATGAAGCGGTCATTGACAGAATCCTCCAGTCGCTTCCACCTAGCTACAAGAGCTTTGTGATGAACTACAATATGCAGGGGATGGTAAAGACCATTCCTGAGGTATATGCTATGCTGAAATCAGCAGAGGTAGAAATCAAGAAGGAGCATCAAGTGTTGATGGTGAATAAAACAACTAAGTTCAAGAAGGGCAAGGGTAAAAAGAACTTCAAGAAGGACGGCAAGGAAGTTGCCACGCCCGGTAAGCAAGTTGCCGGGAAGAAGCCAAAGAATGGACCCAAGCCCGAGACTGAGTGTTTTTATTGCAAGGGAAGTGGTCACTGGAAGCGGAACTGCCCCAAATACTTAGCGGACAAGAAGGCCGGCAAAACAAAAGGTATATGTGATATACATGTAATTGATGTGTACCTTACCAGTACTCGTAGTAGCTCTTGGGTATTTGATACCGGTGCAGTTGCTCACATTTGTAACTCAAAGCAGGAGCTGCGGAATAAACGGAGACTGGCGAAGGACGAGGTGACGATGCGCGTCGGGAATGGTTCCAAGGTCGATGTGATCGCCGTCGGCACGCTACCTCTACATTTACCTACGGGATTAGTTTTAAACCTCAATAATTGTTATTTAGTGCCAAGTTTGAGCATGAACATTGTGTCTGGATCTCGTTTAATTCGAGATGGCTACTCATTTAAATCCGAGAATAATGGTTGTTCTATTTATATGAGAGATATGTTTTATGGTCATGCTCCGATGGTTAATGGTTTATTCTTAATGAATCTCGTACGTGATGATACACATATTCATAGTGTGAATACCAAAAGAGTTAAAGTTGATAACAATAGTCCCACATATTTGTGGCACTGCCGCCTTGGTTACATAGGTGTCAAACGCATGAAGAAGCTCCATGCAGATGGACTTTTAGAGTCTCTTGATTATGAATCATTTGACACTTGTGAACCATGCCTCATGGGTAAAATGACCAAGACTCCGTTCTCAGGAACAATGGAGCGAGCAACCAACTTATTGGAAATCATACATACCGATGTGTGCGGTCCAATGAGTGTGGAGGCTCGCGGTGGCTATCGTTATGTTCTCACCCTCACTGATGACTTGAGTAGATATGGTATATCTACTTAATGAAACACAAGTCTGAGACCTTTGAAAAGTTCAAGGAATTTCAGAGTCAGGTTGAAAATCAACGTGATAGAAAGATCAAGTTTCTACGATCAGATCGTGGAGGAGAATACTTGAGTCACGAATTTGGCACACACTTAAGAAAATGTGGAATAGTTTCACAACTCACGCCGCCTGGAACACCTCAGCGTAATGGTGTGTCCGAACGTCGTAATCGCACTCTATTAGATATGGTGCGATCTATGATGTCTCTTACCGATTTACCGCTATCTTTTTAGGGCTATGCTTTAGAGACTGCCGCATTCACTTTAAATAGGGCTCCGTCGAAATCCGTTGAGACGACACCGTATGAATTATGGTTTGGGAAGAAACCTAAGCCGTCGTTTCTAAAAGTTTGGGGATGCGATGCTTATGTCAAGAAACTTCAACCTGAAAAGCTCGAACCCAAGTCGGAAAAATGCGTCTTCATAGGATACCCTAAAGAAACTGTTGGGTATACCTTCTACCTCAGATCCGAAGGCAAGATCTTTGTTGCCAAGAATGGATCCTTTCTAGAGAAGGAGTTTCTCTCGAAAGAAGTAAGTGGGAGGAAAGTAGAACTTGATGAAGTGTTACCTCTTGAACCAGAAAATGGCGAAACTCAAGAAAACGTTCCTGAGGTGCCTGCACCGACTAGAGAGGAAATTAATGATGATGATCAAGATACTTCTAATCAAGCTCCTACTGAAATTCGAAGGTCCACAAGGACACGTTCCGCACCAGAGTGGTACGGCGACCCTGTCTTGGAAATCATGTTGTTAGACAACGGTGAACCTTCGAACTATGAGGAAGCAATGGCGGGCCCGGATTCCGACAAATGGCTGGAAGCCATGAAATCCGAGATAGGATCCATGTATGAAAACGAAGTATGGACTTTGACTGACTTGCCCGTTGAGCGGCAAGCCATAGAAAATAAATGGATCTTTAAGAAGAAGACAGACGCGGATGGTAATGTGACCATCTATAAAGCTCGGCTTGTCGCTAAGGGTTATCGACAAGTTCAAGGAATTGACTACGATGAGACTTTCTCACCGGTAGCGAAGCTGAAGTCCGTCCGAATCATGTTAGCAATTGCCGCATTCTACGATTATGAAATATGGCAAATGGACGTCAAAATGGCATTCCTTAATGGTTTCCTTAAGGAAGAATTGTATATGATGCAGCCGGAAGGTTTTTTCGATCCTAAGAATGCTGACAAGGTGTGCAAGCTCCAACGCTCGATTTATGGGCTGGTGCAAGCATCTCGGAGTTGGAACATTCGCTTTGATGAGATGATCAAAGCGTTTGGGTTTACGCAGACTTATGGAGAAGCCTGTGTTTACAAGAAAGTGAGTGGGAGCTCTGTAGCATTTCTCATATTATATGTAGACGACATACTTTTGATGGGAAATGATATAGTACTCTTGGACAACATTAAGGCCTACTTGAATAAAAGTTTTTCAATGAAGGACCTTGGAGAAGCTGCTTATATATTAGGCATCAAGATCTATAGAGATAGATCAAGACGCCTCATAGGTCTTTCACAAAGCACATACCTTGATAAGATATTGAAGAAGTTCAATATGGATCAATCTAAGAAAGGGTTCTTACCTGTATTACAAGGTGTGAAATTGAGCTCAGCTCAATGTCCGACCACGGCAGAAGATATAGAAGAGATGAGTGTCATCCCCTATGCCTCAGCCATAGGTTCTATTATGTATGCCATGCTGTGTACCAGACCTGATGTAAACCTTGCCGTAAGTTTGGTAGGAAGGTACCAAAGTAATCCCGGCAAGGAACACTGGACAGCGGTCAAGAATATCCTGAAGTACCTAAAAAGGACTAAGGAAATATTTCTCATTTATGGAGGTGACGAAGAGCTCGTCGTAAAGGGTTACGTCGACGCTAGCTTCGACATAGATCTGGATGACTCTAAGTCACAAACCGGATACGTGTATATTTTGAATGGTGGGGCAGTAAGCTGGTGCAGTTGCAAGCAGAGCGTCGTGGCGGGATCTACATGTGAAGCGGAATACATGGCAGCCTCTGAGGCAGCACATGAAGCAATTTGGGTGAAGGAGTTCATCACCGACCTCGGAGTCATACCCAATGCGTCGGGGCCAATCAAACTCTTCTGTGACAACACTGGAGCTATTGCACTTGCCAAGGAGCCCAGGTTTCACAAGAAGACCACGCACATCAAGCGTCGCTTCAACTCCATTCGTGAAAATGTTCAAGATAGAGACATAGAAATTTGTAAAGTGCACACGGATCTGAATGTCGCAGATCCGTTGACTAAACCTCTCCCTAAGGCAAAACATGATCAGCACCAGAACTCTATGGGTGTTCGATTCATCACAATGTAACTAGATTATTGGCTCTAGTGCAAGTGGGAGACTGTTAGAAATATGCCCTAGAGGCAATAATAAAAGCATTATTATTATATTTCCTTGTTCATGATAATTGTCTTTATTCGTGCTATAATTGTGTTATCCGGAAATCGTAATACATGTGTGAATAACAGACAACAATATGTCCCTAGTGAGCCTCTAGTTGACTAGCTCGTTGATCGACAGATAGTCATGGTTTCCTGACTATGGACATTGGATGTCATTGGTAACGAGATCACATCATTAGGAGAATGATCTGATGGACAAGACCCAATCCTAAACATAGCATAAGATCGCATAGTTCGTTTGCTAGAGTTTTCCAATGTCAAGTATCCTTTCCTTAGACCATGAGATCGTGTAACTCCCGGATACCATAGGAGTGCTTTGGGTGTGCCAAACGTCACAACATAACTGGGTGACTATAAAGGTATACTACGGGTATCTTTGAAAGTGTCTGTTGGGTTGACATGGATCGAGACTGGGATTTGTCACTCCGCTTGACGGAGAGGTATCACCGGGCCCTCTCGGTAATGCATCATCATAATGAGCTCAATGTGATCAAAGTGTTTGATCACGGGATCATGCATTATGGTACGAGAAAAGTGACTTGCCGGTAACGAGATTGAACGAGGTATTGGGATACCGACGATCGAATCTCGGGCAAGTAAAATACCGATTGACAAAGGGAATCGTATACGGGATTAATTGAATCCTCGACATCGTGGTTCATCCGATGAGATCATCATGGAGCATGTGGGAGCCAACATGGGTATCCAGATCCCGCTGTTGGTTATTGCCCGAGAGCCGTCTCGGTCATGTCTGCATGTCTCCCGAACCCGTAGGGTCTACACACTTAAGGTTCGGTGACGCTAGGGTTGTGAAGATATGTATATGCAGTAACCCGAATGTTTTTCGGAGTCCCGGATGAGATCCCGGACATCACGAGGAGTTTCGGAATGGTCCGGAGGTAAAGATTTATATATGGGATGTTGTCATACGGACACCGGGAAGTTTCGGGGGCATATCGGTATTGTACCGGGGCCACCGAAGGGGTTCTGGGGGTCCACCGGGAGGGGCCACCTCTCCCGGAGGGCCTCATGGGCTGTATGAGGAAGGGAACCAGCCCAAAGTGGGCTGGTCCGCCTCCCCCCCAAGGGCCCATGCGCCTAGGGTTGGGGGGGAACCCTAAAGGGGGCGCCCCCCTTGCTTGGGGGGCAAGTCCCCCCTCCCTGGCCGCCGCCCCCCCTCTAGATCCCATCTAGAGGGGCCGGCCCCCCTTGCCCCTTCCCCTATAAATATAGGGGTGAGGGGAGGGCTGCGCACCCTTGCTCCTGGCGCCTCCCTCTCCCTCTCCAACACCTCCTCCTCCTCCGTAGAGCTCGGCGAAGCCCTGTCGGAGTACTGCGGCTCCACCATCACCACGCCGTCGTGCTGCTGCTGGAGTCTTCTTCCCCAACCTCTCCTTTGCCTTGCTGGATCAAGAAGAAGGAGACATTACGCTGACCGTACGTGTGTTGAACGCGGAGGTGCCGTCTTTTCGGTGATCTCCGGTGATTTGGATCACGTCGTGTACGACTACCTCATCCCCGTTCGTTGAACGCTTCCGCTCGCGATCTACAAAGTGGTATGTAGATGCATTCTCTCTCCCATGACTCGTTGCTAGATGAACTCATAGATGGATCTTGGTGAAACCGTAGGAAATTTTTTTGTTTTCTGCAACGTTCCCCAACAGAATCGATGTCATTGAAAGGAGTAGGACACATCACTACTTGTGTAAGAAGACAAGTAATAGTACAGGTGGTTGTTGAGAAACAGAGTACAGGTTGGGATTATTGAGAAAATTAAGTGTGTGCGATGTTGGATCCACAGAAGTTCACATCATCAGAGTTATTGCCTCTCTGATGAACACTGCATTATTGCTTCTCTGATGTATCTGGACCAGAAAACGTTATTATGAAACAGTTCTTGTGTGATGCTGACTCCCAGGGAGCAAGAACTCCCAGAATGGTTGTATTGGATGAATTACTACAAGTCTTAACAAATCACATTATTGTACTTTTCTAGAACCGTTTATCTCTAAGGTTGTGTTGCATCAAAATTACTCTCCTGAACTACTTTCAGCATACATCTCTGTACTACTACGGTATGCCACCAAAACAGATTGCTCCAAAGTCACATCTCTGTACTACTCCCAGGGGCGGCCGGCGCGGTGAGCACGAGCCCGCAGGCACGAACGGCGACTAAACAAGGAGAAAAGCAGGGGAATCGATGGATACGCTCACCGCGGAGCTGGGGAAGGAGACGGCGAGGCCGAGGGTGGTCGGGGCAGCGCGGATCAAAGCCGAGAAGCAGTGGTCGGTGATGAGGAAGAAGAGGTCGATGCGCTCGATCCTTGATGACCCGGCTCCAATCCGTGGACGTAGGCGATGAAGGTGATGATGGTGTTGCTCCTGGCGCAGCTCCTAGGCACGAAGACGGAGGACGGGGCGATCGATGGCCGCGGTGACGCGCGGCGGCCGCGCTCGGGGTGGAGGGAAGGAGCGGGGCAGCGGCGTCGGGGCGGCGTCGAGGCAGCGGCGTCGGGGCAGCGGCGGGGCAGCGGCGTCGGGGCAGCGGCGGGGCAGCGGCGTCGGGGCAGCGGCGGGGCAGCGGCGTCGGGAGAGGAGAGGGGAAGGGGATCGAGGGCGAGGGTGAGGGAGAGAGAGCCAGGGAGGAAGTATGGATGGGGCAGCACAATACTAATGGCGCACCACCCCTCGGTGCGCCATAAGTACATCCATGCTAATGGCGCACCTCACCCTGGTGCGCCATTAGTATTTTTTTTATTTCTGCTCGAGCCAACAGGTTATCTACCACCTGACCTCATCCACATCAAGTCCCCTCTACTAGCTCGACTGGTCAGCAGCCAGTTCTGACACCAGGAGGTCCTGGGTTCGATTCCCAGGCTCCACAATTTTTTTATGTATTAAAATGTTGTTTGATACTTATTTGTGTTTAAATATGTTCAAACTTGTTTAAATCATAACAGTAATATTTTTTATAAGACAGTAATAATTTTTCAAAAAAAATATCATAAAACAGTAATGCCGGTGGAGCGGGGGAGGGTGCGGGGGTGCGGGGGGTAGGCGGCGGCGGTTGAGTAGGGGAGGGGTGCGGGGGGTCGGCGGCGGCGGCCGGTGGACCAGGGGGTGCTCGGCGGCGAGGGGGACCGGATCTGGCGAGGTGGGATAGCGATTGATATGGAGGGGGATCGAGATCGAGTGTCCATGAAATTTAAAAATATTCATGATAGTTCAAAAAGTGCCCATGGAATACAATCGATCTTAGCTAGCTATCTGTTCACAATCTTCTTGCCCTTCTTTTTCGCAAATGGAGTTCTTCTGTGGAACGGACGTCCTTTAGGTAGGGTGGTCCTGCTTCTTCTTGTGGTGTATGCTGCTACTTCATCATCGTCGTCATGTTCGATCCTCGGGTCGCCGTACTTGTCGAAGTCTTGCTCATTGGCTACTCCATCCATTCCGATGATCTTCCTTTTGCCTCTCCTCACGACAACACGACTGGGCTTTGGCGGGTCGGTAATGAAGAAGCATTGGTCCACTTGGGAAGCCAGTACCCATGGCTCATTTTTCGCGGTGACGTTTGCGCCTGCGGTCTTGGATTTGGCTTCGGGTATAACCATGGTGGTGAAATACCGGTCTTCTTTTATGACGTTCTTGGCCCATCTGACACGGAACATCGGGACCTTCTCTCCAGCGTAGCTCAGCTCCCAGATCTCCTCGATCCTTCCGTAGTATCTGTCGTTGTCGTTACCGGTGTAGGATTCCACCGTTACCCCGGAGTTCTGATAACCATCGCTCTTCATGTCCTTGGCCTCGGTGTAGAATGTGTAGCCGTTGATATCGTACGCCTCATAGGTCACCAGGTTGTGCTCGGCGCCCTATGACAAGGCGAATATGATTTGTTCTTCTGCGGAAGAATCCTCATGTAAAGGGTACGAAAGAAGCTTCTGCTTGAACCAACGCGTGAAACATGAGTTGTGCTCTTTGAGTATATCTCCGTCCGTCCTCTGTTGGCCTCGGTCATTGTACGTCTTCTTAATAAAGGTTTTGTGCTCTACCACCCAAGGATCGACCACGTCTATGTGTTGTAGCATGACTAGGTTTGCTCTTTCAAAGTCGGTGAGTCGACCCTCGAAGTCGACATGCATTTCGCGGCGACCCTCACGGTGACCCCATCCAGCGAGCCTGCCGAGGTGCCTGTTGACGGGCAGACCAACGGGGTTCTTGATGCCTAGATAATTCGTGCAGTAGGAGATGCACTCTTCGGTCAGAAAGCCCCTGGCTATGCTTCCCTCTGGACGTGACATGTTGCGAACGTATCCTTTGATGACACCATTCATCCTTTCGAACGGCATCATGCTGTGCAGGAATGTCGGCCCGAGTTGGATGATATCCTCCACTATATGGACCAGCAGATGCACCATAACGTCGAAGAATGCGGGCGGGAAGTACATCTCAAGCTCGCATAGTATCACCATGATCTCTTCCTGTAGCCTTCTGAGTTGCCTCACGCCAATCGACTTCCGAGAGATGACGTCGAAGAAGTTTCATAGGCCAAATAGCGTTTCACGGATGTGCGCGTCCATGATCCCATGGATTGCAACTGGAAGTATCTGCATCATCAGCACGTGACAGTCGTGAGACTTCATCCCGCTGAACTTCTGCTTCGCTGGGTCTAGGTATCTGCTTATCTTCCCCGCGTAACTGTAAGGAAGTTTTACTCCTAGGAGGCAGGTGAAAAACTGCTCGATCTCCTCCTAACTTAGAGTGAAGCACGCGGGAGGGTAGTCATTTCCAGTCTTCTTGGCCTTTTTGCCTTTGCGACGACTTTCTGTGTCCTGCTTCGCCTCATCATCATCATCATCATCATATATAGTGTGAAGCTCCTGCCTGATGCCCATTGATTTCAAGTCTGCCCTTGCTTTCGGCCCATCTTTGGTCCTCTCTGGCATGTTGAGCAGGGTACCAAGCAGACTCTCGCACACGTTCTTCGTGATATGCATGACATCAAGGCTGTGAGGCACACGGTGGATCTTCCAGTACGGCAAGTCCCAGAAAACAGACATCATTTTCCATACCTTCAGCAGCGGCTCTGGCGCCTTTCGCTTCTTTCCCGGCTCTAGCGCCTTTTGCTTCTTTCCCGGCAGTGGGCAGTCTTTCCAATTTTTCAACAGCTTATCTATTTCCTCGCCGCTCCTCGTACATGGGTGTTTTCGGGGTTCGGTTTCACCATCGAACAGATCCTTGCGTTTCCTCCACGGGTCATCGTCGCGAAGCCACCTTCGATGTCCCATGAACACGGTTTTCGAAGACCCGGGATCTCTATCTAGCTGGCGATACGTTGTGTCATCCATGCAACTTACGCATCCAGAAAATCCGTGGACTACCTGCCCCGCGAGATATCCGTAACCGAGATAGTCGTGCACCGTCGTGAGCAGTGCGGCTCTCATAGGGAAATATTCTTTCTCTGCGGCGTCCCACGTATTGGCTGGCGTTTTCCACAGCGTGTCTAGCTCCTCCTTCAGCAGCCCCAGATACAGATTGTTGTCGTTCCCTGGTTGTTTCGGCCCTTCAATTAGCATACTCGTGTGAATGTACTTCCTCTTCATGCACAACCAGGGGGCAAGGTTGTACATCCACACAAACACAGGCCAGGTGCTATGTGTGCTTCTCTGGCTGCCAAACGGATTGACTCCATCGGTGCTCCCGCCCAGCACGATGTTCCTTGGATCCTTCCCAAATTCTGGGTATTCAAAATTCAACGCTTGCCACTGGCTCGCATCCTTAGGGTGACTCAGCATCTTGTCTTTTTTATCTATCTCCGGATCATTTGCGTCATCTTCTCGCTTCTTCTCCTCCCTATCCGCGTGCCAACGCAGGAGCTTTGCTACCTTAGGATCCGCGAAATACCGCTACAGACGAGGAGTGATCGGAAAGTACCACACCACTTTTCGAGGAGCTTTCTTCCTCTTCTTGTATCGAGTGACGCCGCACACCGAACATATGGTAGACTCCGCGTGCTCGTCCCGATAAATGATGCAATTGTTCATGCACACATGGTATTTCACGTGCGGTAAATCCAGAGGACACACGATTTTCTTCACCTCCTCCAAACTGGTCGGGCACTTGTTCCCCTTTGGAAGACGTCCGTGCCAGAATGACATGTTCTCGTCGAAGCATGCGTCGGTCATTTTGTGTTTTACCTTCATCTCCAGAGCCATGAGCGTTACTTTCAGGAGGGTATCCTCGGGCCTGCATCCTTCATACAATGGAGTAACCGCGTCTAACTCAAGTTGATCCACCTTGGCTTTCTCTCGGGCGGCAACTCTTGCGTTATCCGTCTGCTTGAGAAGCAGCTCTTGAATATAAGGGTCCTGCACCCAGCCCATTGATGGTCCACCGTCGTCTGCTCCGCCGGCATCATCATCTTCATGATCATGCCCGTCGTCTGCTCCGGCATCTTCCTCATCATGTGCTGCATCTTCTACATGATGACTGTGTACAGCATCACCGTCGTGATCATCTCCTGGGGATTCTTCGTCTTGTCGCCCGCCCGAGCCGCGGTGGTTGTCTTGCTGCCCTTCCTCATTTCTTGCCCGGCCCCCATGGACGACTTCGTAGTCATCTTCATCACCTTGCCACCGATAGCCATCCATGAAACCACGCAAGAGCAGGTGGTCCCGCACCTGCCCGGAATCCGGGTCCGCAATAAGGCTCTCCAGCTTGCATCTTCGACACGGACATCTTATCTCCGTCTTGTTCTTTTGAAGCATCTCGGCCTTCGCGGACCTCAAAAACCTATTCACGATGCCTTCGGTCATCGTGCGGACCATGGTCGCCTGCGGGGTAGAGCAAAACGATATTTTAGAACCAAGAAAAAATTTGGCATGACTTTCCCTAAAAATAGGACCAAAAAGAATGCTTAATGCCAAAATTATCGCCGAAACGGAAATGAATCAACATTCCGGCAAAATATTGGCAACTATCGCATTTCAAATACCGGTACACCTCCAAACACAAACACATATGCAACAACACAAACATATGCAACACCACGAACATACATAGATCTAGCTAGGCCATAAAAAGTGCATGTGCACATTGTTGTAGGGAGAACAACATAAATATAGCTTCCCCCCTTACTTACCTATCAAAACAAGGTAATTCAACCACTTAATTTGAATGAATCTATGGTGGAAATGAGGTGAAAAAGAGGAGGCACCCGAGACAAGGAGGAGGTGGAGAGAATGAAGTGGGGAGAAAGTGAGTGTGGGTAGGAGAGGCTGCCCAAAATATCTTGTTGCTGCCCACTTACTAATGGCGCACCAACAATAAATACGCCATTAGTAATTCCAGGTTACTATTGGCGCACCTACATCTGATGCGCCATTAGTAGTTTTGTAAAAAAACATACTAATGGCGCACTGTTTCATAGTGCGCCATTACTAGTTTGAACTAGTAATGGCGCACGGTGGAAGACTGCGCCATTAGTAGTTTTGCAACAAAAGGAATAAAAAATATAATTAAGAAAACAACATTAGTGGCGCACTCTGGGACTAGTGCACCATTACTAGTTACAACTAGTAATGGCACACTGTGTCTGGATGCGCCATTAGTATGTTTGGACAGGCACGCTAGTTCAAAAAAAAATTGATACTAATGGCGCATCCTAGGCCTGGTGCGCCATTAGTAGTTTCAACACTAATGGCGTATCAGAAGGTGGTGCGCCATTAGTATATACTAATGGCGCACCTCTTATCTGGTGCGCCAATAGTGTCAATCCCATCTATAGCCCTTTTTCTAGTAGTGCGAGCTGGGTCGAGCCGGAGGGACTTCAGGTGCAGGAGTTCTTCAACACCTTGCATGAGGGGTACGTCACCGCCGAGCTGCGGCTCGTCCAGGACACCTCCCAGGTGGAGCTGGACTACATCGCTGCTAGGGCGGCGGAGGCGAAGCTCGCCGAGGAGGCTGGCAGCACCGGCGGCGTGGAGGACAAGGCCGCGGCGGAAGCGGAGGAGAAGGAGCTCGCCGAGTGGGCAGAGGCCGCCGGGTAGGCCAGCAGCGCCGGCATCGGGGCTCCTCTCGTCGAAGACATGGTCGGTGAGTCGTCAGAGGAGGAGGCCGTGGCCATCGACCCTCCAGCCACAGGGAGAGGACGGGTTCTGCGGCGGGCCACCTCCGGCGAGCCGGTCCGGCCCGGCAGGGCCGTGCAGCTACGGCAGGCCCAGGAGATGTCCGCACGGCAGACGAGGGCTGCAGCGGCGAAGAAAGTGGTGAAGGCCGCGGTGGTGAAGGAGAGGGCGTCCGCTTCTTCCTCGGCAAAGCGCATTCAGACGCCACCTCCTTCCCCTCCTCTGGCAGCCGTTGACGCGGGGGTCACCTTTGACTTCGGATCCCTCAGCCCGAGGAGGAAGAGGAAGGTAGCAGAGGAGGAGGAGGAGGAGGAGGAGGAGGAGTAAGCTTTTTATTCCCCCTTTTTTTGTCATCTCCGTTTCCTCAAACAGTGCCTCCCATCTAGAATTATTCTCCTTTTGCAGGGATGCGGAGACGCTGGCCCAGAGGGTCAAGAGGGCCAGGACCTCGATGAGCGGCCAGCCCCCGGCAGGCGCCTCCGGCACACCACTGGTGGTGTTGAGCAGCCCAAACAGTAGCCCCCGGCACAGCCCCCAGCGTAAGTTCACCACTCACCCCTCGTCGACATGTGTCACGAGTATGATACTTTGGTGCTGACCTTGCCGTGGATGCAGGAGGGGAGCAGCAGCGGGAGGAGCCACAGAGGGCTACTCTCAACACGCCCCCCCCCATCGACTACGCCGCCCCGAGTGGCATCCCTGGCAAGGGCGCCTAGCACCGAGCCCATGCACATGGAGGAGGAGGAGGAGAACTTGGGTGCCGGTGGCTTCGCCTCAGCGCTAAATGTTGGCGGGGACGGAACTTCTGCCTCTCAGCCCAGCACGGGTAGGTTACTCGTGTCGTATGTGGGGTTCGGGCAAACCCTTAAGGTTCGAACACTAGGGTGCACGCGAAGTCTCTCCCTCCTATCGATCTATGCTCTAG
Source organism: Aegilops umbellulata (assembly GCA_032464435.1). NCBI lineage: Eukaryota > Viridiplantae > Streptophyta > Magnoliopsida > Poales > Poaceae > Aegilops > Aegilops umbellulata. Next base: position 307,848,732 of record CP136055.1, on the reverse strand, counting down.
CTCGCTAAGATCTTGCGGATGAACTCGTCGAACTCACAACACAGAAAGACACGAGGTTTATACTGGTTCCGACCACCATTGTGGTGTAATACCCTACTCTAGTGTGGTGGTGGTGGATTGCCTCTTGGGCTGATGATGAATAGTACAAGGGAAGAACAGCCTCCTGAGGTTGAGGTGTTCTTGTGCTTGTGAACTTGTGGCGTGAGGATTCGATGCCTCTACTGTGGTGGCTAGCTCTACTTATATAGGCCCTGGTCCTCTTCCCAAATATCGAGCGGGAAGGGAGAAAACAACGGCGGGCAAATTTGAAGGGGGACAACCAGTACAAGCTATCCTGACAAAAGAGGTCTTCGCGTGCGAAAAGCTCTGGGGTGACGCCGTCTTGGGCTCCATGATGACCTATGCGTTGCCGTCCTCCTGGTCTTTGTCTCGTTGCACCAATATGGCAACCTTTGCCTGATGCCTTGGTACTCTTCGCCTGCGCTGGCCTCCTTAGCACCAAAGAGGAGATAAGGACGCTACGCGCACCGGCGCCCGCCTGGCACCCGCTTGGTACCGTTCGTCATGGCTCACGTCACGAGAGCCTCGTGAGGTTTACCTTGCCTTGATATCTCCGCTCCTCGTGAGCCAGCTTGGCTAGGCCACTCCAGAGGAGGTCTTGCATCGTCCGCCTCGTGAGGCTTGGACCCTCGCGAGGGTCTTGGGTGCCTTGTTGACGAAGATGGGCCGTACGGCCTGCCGCTTGGCCACGCTGTGGGCCGCAGGCAGGCAAGTCTATGGACTCCCATTCCCAGAACGCCGACAACTCACCTTTCGCCTCCATTCCCTTTTCCTTTTCTTTTCTTTTTTTGAATCCTGGTCTTGGCCTCGCCTCATCCTCTCTTCGGTGTTCAGATCCCCCTTCGGTAGACCTAGAGGACATCGACACCGTCATCGAAGATGTCGCCAAGGCCGCCGAGGCAGAGGCCGAGGAGATCGCCGCCAAGGAGGCCGCCGAGGGCGCTGCTGATGACGCCGCCAAGGAGTCTGCCGGGGAGCCCGGCAAGGGGCCTGCCGGGGAGGCCGGCAAGTCCGCTGCCGAGGAACAGGTGGTTGATGACCAGCCTTCCTCCTCCGCTGCCTCGGGCTCTGGCAGGTACCTGAAGGTGAGTGACGACCTCTTCGTCCACCTTCCAGGCGCGTCGAGCACCAGGGATCCCGTCGAGGGGGAGGTGTTCGACGACGAGGTGCTTGCCGCCGCCGGGCTCGAGGTCGTTGACGAGCCAAGCACTAGCGGCGACGGATCCCAGGAAGAACAGCTCCTACACGCCATGGGCGCCAGCTTCCGGAAGCTCCAGGCGCTCCACTGCGCCCGCCTGGACAAGGCTAAGTCCAGGATGGCGGTGGCGGAGAAGGCGGAGGCGGACCTCCAGAGGCACGTCATCGAGACGCAGGACTGGTTCCGCCAGACTCGCGAGGAGCTGAAGGCCGCCCTGGGCGAGCTAGCCAAGCGTGATGTGGAGCTCACCATGAAGCGGGCCGGCATTGAGAAGGCCCATGAGACGGCGGAGAGCTTGGTCTCCGCGGCCGAGGCCACTCGAGCCCAGCACCAGGCCGTGCTGTATTCCGAGGAGGAGGACCTTGCCGCACATGAGGAGAAGCTTGCTGCCACGCTCCGCGGCAAGGATGAAGAGGTGGAGAAGCTTGTCGTGCAGCGGACCCGCGAGCTGGAGCAGAGGCACAAGGAGGCACTCGATGCCCAGGCTCGGGTTCACGCCAACACAGTGAAGGGGCTGGAGGTGGAGCGGGATGGGCTGAGGGACCAGGCCTTGAAGCTGTCCAAGGAGAAGGACACACTCAACAGTGCCTTGACGGAGGCGCAGGGCGCGACCGTCAGCAGGGCCGGATAGCTCTCCGAAGCCAACAACTCCATCAGAGACCTCATGCCGAAGCTGCAGGGTCTCAAAAAAATGCTGTCGGAGGACAAGGCCCGGGAGGGGACCCTGACCAAGAACCTGGAGACCGAGAAGTAGCTGCGGAAGAACGAGTTCCTCAACTTCAAGGAGCACATGGAGGGTGAGAATCGCTGGCTCAATCACCTCGCCGCCGTGGCCGACCAGTCCTCCGTGCAGCTGGCCACCATGGGGATGCCGGACATGAAGTAAGCCCCGGAGCGGAACGTGAGCGCCAACTACAGCCTGACCCTGTTCTTCGAGAGGGTCGTCGGTGCCTTGGAGTGGCTTCACGCCAACCGGGCGGCCTCGCTGGCCGACAAGGCCCAGAGACTTTGCCAGGTTGCCATGACCAAGGTTCTCAGCAAGATGGCGTACTGGAACCCCAACCTCGACTTCGACGCCGCGCTGGACAGCTTGCCGGCAGGTGTGGACCTCGCGGCGCTCAAGGAGCGTATTAAGTCCATCATCAGCCGCATTGGTGGAATCGAGAGGATAGAGGGCCAGCGCCGAGATTAGGCACCCCGTCTCCTACTGTCGCCGCAGGTTCATGACCAAGACAGTGTTTATCTTTAGTTAGAACCGCAGCAAGAATTGATGTAATATAACTCTGCAATACTTTGATATGACGCATGTTATTTTCCTGTTAAACCTCTCTTTGTATGTCCACCCTATGTTTATCGGCTAGGCTTGCCGGTATGTAAACCCAGGGTGGCGTCTTGAGGATGGATCCCCAATGGCCTGCCGGGTGTGCTTGCCTCCGGGCGAACCACCTTGCCACACCCAACGCGGCCGCTCGAACTGTCAAGCTTGGCTCGAGTCAGAGTCAAGAGTGTTGCTGGTTGCGGAAGGCTACCCTTCCATTCTCGACGCGGCCGTCTGAGCTGTTGAGCAGACTCGAAACAGAACAAAGGCGTTGCCAATCGCGGGAGGGCCCCTTTGCGTGCAGGTTTTCCATACAAAGAACAAGATCTCCGAGGGGAATAACCTTATATTAAAAGGAAGTATTTAAAGTATGGCATGACTTAGCTTTCTTGTCGCCGCTCTAGTGTCCTTCGCGCTCGCAGGCAGCGCCGCTCTCTTGGCCGCCTTCTTCTCTGGCAGCCGTGGCCACAAGAAACTGCCGGGTCGGTTGCTAAACCAGATCCTCACAATTGCGCCCCCTACCTGGTGCGCCAAAGATGTCAGTGTGAAACGACACCTATGGGATCACAAGAATCCCTACTACGGTTGCCGGGGCACGGGCTTGTGAGAAGAGCAGGATTAACAGTCAGCGCAAGGATCGTTTACCCAGGTTTGGGCCGCGAGGATGCGTGAAACCCTAGTCCTGCTTTGGTGGATGTATTGAGTGTTCTTGAGCTCTCAAACTAGCTATGGTGGCTGTGTAGTTCAAAAGAGCCGAATCCCCCTCCAGTACGCCATGGGCCTCCTTTTATAGTCGAAAGGGGCTGCCATAGTGGCACACAGGAGGTGGAAAGGCCTACAGTACTATGAGCTTATCGCCCGTATTACAGGATAAGACGCATTTAATGCGTCGCTTAGGTGTCCCCTAGCTTTATCGGGGACGGGAGCGAGGCCCGTCCCGTCCGTCGCCGCTCCTCTTCGCTTCGACACGCGCCCTGGCCAGCGATGCATGCGGCGCCATGTAGGTAGGCAGGCAGCTGAGGTGGCGCGGTAGTAGGGTCTTGATGAAGATCTGCATGCCGCCATGCAAGCGCTTGCTGATCTGGCCTAGAAGCTGCATGTTGCCACGCAAGTGCCTGCCCAGTTGGTCGGGCTAGCAGCTGCATGCTAATGGCGGTGGAAACTTGGCTGGTGCGGGCCTGACAGTGGCCCCGCTGATGTCCTCGGCAAGGGCCTTGCCGGGGGCCTGACAAGGGTCTTGCCGTGGCGCGCAGTCGTCTCCGCAAGGATCTTGCCCGGGGTCTCGTGGCTTTCCTCGGCAAGGATCCCGCCGAGGGGCGCCGTCTTCATGTCCTCATCTGATCTCATATATCTATGGTCTTGACAAAGATCTGCATGCCACCACAGAGGTGCCTCCCGAGCCCTGGTCCAATCGTAGTTGGTTGGGTTGGAACCTGTGGGCTCAAGGGCGGCTCACTATGCTGGTGTTCGAGCAAGTTGCCCCGGCAAGGTTCTTGCAGAGGCTGTAGAGGCCGCCCCGGCAAGGGCCTTATCGGGGGTCTCCACCTCGCCCCTTTGTTGTCTTGTGTTCTGGCCTTGGCATTTCCCCTGACTATCTTGTTCCTCTGGCTTCTCTCCGGCTTCCCTCCGCTGCTCTGCTTAGTGTGGCCGTGGGCGCGGCTCCCACTGTCCGTGCACAAGTAAAGGGGTAAAAAGGAGCGCCCCTACTTTTGTACACCGACAAGAGAATAAAGGCAACGCTTATGAAGAAGATTCTGTGATAAACTTCTTGGATTGCCCCCCATCAGCATGGACAAGGGCTTTATAGAGCCCATCTTCACCAATAATGTAAGTTTGTCCTTCTCAAGCCTTCAAACTTTGTTGTGTATATTTGGTTAGGCATGACTGCAACCATTGTTTATTTTTGGTGTTTGCATCAAATTGCATGTTTAAAGTTTATTATCTAGTTCATAAACAAAAGTTTGCCCTTCTCAATTTAATTTTTCAGTTGTACAACCAAGTTTCTTCTTCATACCATGTGAATTAAACTATACAGAGCAAGTGATCTTATTTTTCACTGCATGTATGCTTTTGTTCTTGATCCGTAATCTAGTGGTGTGGTGAACCTGCCCACTACAGCACAATGCCATATTCTGCAATGTCTCGAATATGAACAATGTCATATCATTCTACTATTGTTTAAACCGTCTCTTTATTTGCCAATCTGAAACGGGATAAATTGACATCACACTAACCTTTGATACTTATGAGTTCTTGATCTGTAATCCAGTGGTGTCGTGAAGCTGCCAACTCCTTCACAATGTCATTTCCTGCCATGTCTTAACCTGAACAATACCATATTGTGTTAATGCTATTTTAAACTGTGTCATTTTATTCGTTAGTAAGAAATGTGATGAATTGTCAGCACTGATACTTTTATGTGCAAAACCTGTCATCTGTCTGCTTGTTTATCTTTCAGTGAGGAGGATATAAGTATCAAACAAGCATGGTCTCATCAGCTTGCTCAGCTGCTTGCGCTGCAGCTCTCGAGCAGGGCTAACCTTTCTTGAACTCTATTAAAGTGCTGTCAGTTTTGTATATTATCTTGTCGGTGTGTTTATTTGCACTGGTGGCGATCTTTGATGCCCAGTGTATGTAATCTGTTGTCTTCTTGTGCTTTATTATCATAGTGGCGAACTTTGATGCCCAGTGGATGTAATATGTCGTAATTTCTCTATTGTATAGTCTAGGGTTTTTCTCATTCACGAGGCTGCAGTTATTTTACAGCATATATATCATGTCTTTGCAGTAAACCGGCACCGTAAAATTACGGTACATAATCGGGCCCTTATGCAAATCACTATGTATGATCCACGTCATGGGCCTTGTCATCTTGGTCCGTTAACAGGCATAAATGTAAACTGGCCCACTACTAGATTTAGGCCTTTAATAGGCCGAGTAAACCGCCGGCCCTATTTTCGCAAGAAAACTCAATGGGCTCTTAGGAGGCTGAATAGTAGGTTGGGCCTAAAACCTGCCGAACAGCTCACGGGCCGGCAACAGGCCGAAATAGACCCCGGCCCATGATTGTGCCAATCACATTACAGGCCGTTAACTGGCCAAAATTGTCTCGCTCCTTGTTTGGCCCAATCAGATTATCGGCTGTGAGCAGGCCGAATGCAAACCATGCCGTAGTTAGGCCCAACTGTATGACGTGCTTTTAACAGGCCAAAATAAATATAGGGCCGAAATGTTAAACGGGCCATTAACAGGCCGAAACTAATATCAGGCTGAATTACTAAATGGGCCTTTAGCAAGTGGACCCAAAAGCATAGCGTCCAGTTGACGGGCCGAATCTGATATGGGCCATAATTTAGCACAAAGCCTCTTAAAGGGCTAGATCTGATATGGGCCATAATTTGGCCCAGAACATGGTAGGCTTTTAACGGGCCGGATCTCATATGGGCCTTTATTTGGCCCGGAACGTGGCAGGCTATTAATTGACCGAAACAAATATGGGCCGGCATTTGGCCCAAAACATGGCAACCTATTAACAGGCCGGCCCACTAGTGTCCTCAAAATCTTGTGGGCCTTTAGCTAGACCGGGCCATTATGGTCGGCGAAATCTCATGGTTCTTTAGCTGGGCTGGCCCATTATTGTCCGCTAAATCTTGTGGGCCTTTAGCTGGGCCGGCCCATTTAATCTTTATGGGCCACTTTTGGGCCGGTCCACGTGTCAACATATCATAGGCACATCTCGCCCATTGGATGAGTGACACATGTGCCAACGCGGAGCTGACACGTGGTTCCATCGGCTAATGAGAATTTTACATGTGGAAAATCGGCATTGGTCGTGGCTGTTAGAGGGTTATGGATCCAAAACCGGACCGATAGCTTAAGGACGACACGTTACGGTGGATGCCACGTGTCAGTCACCCTTGACGAAAGCACTTCTATGACGTGCGATTTATCGTCATGGAAGTGGACACTTCCGTGATGATAATTTTGGTAATGTCATGGAACACTTCTACGACAGCGAAGGTATGACTATCTTGATTCTGTCATAAAATCGTCATGGATGTACATGCATGACCGAAAACGTGACCTACTGTCACAAACACACATCATCACGAAAGTGTATTTTTTTGTTGTGAGGAGTGCAACGGGCCATAGTCCCAAGACCCCTGTGCGCTTAGGACTTAGACCGACGTGCTGACATCTCTGTTGGGCCTAGGTAGGGCTGCGACATGTTGATCTTCCGAGGCCGGGCATGACCCAGGAAGGTGTGTCTGGGCAGAGGGATCGAGCATGTTAGGGAATGTGCTGCACCCCTATAGGGAAGTTTATCTATTCGAATAGCCATGCCCACGATAACAGGACGACTTGGAGTTGTATTCTGAACTCATGACAACTAGAACCGGATACTTAGTAAAACACACCCAGATAAGTTCCAAATACAACCCGGTGATCGCTCTCTCACAGGGTGGCGAGGAGAGTATCGTCGAGTAGGTTTATGCTATACGATGTTACTTGGTTAACTTGGCAGCTACTCTCTTCTATATGCTTCAAGATGGACGCTGTCAAAAGAGTATTCTTTGATAGGACTAGCTTCTCCCCCTCTTATTCTGGCATTCTGCGGTTTGGTCCACAGATACTACCCAATTCATTGATATCGATGCATATGTAGTGTAGATCCTTGCTTGTGAGTACTTTGGATGAGTACTCATGGTTTCTTTGCTACTTCTTTTTCCCATTTTCCCGGATATTGCGATCATATGATGGAGTCCAGGAGCCAGAGGATCCCGAGGATGTTCTTACATGGAGTTCAGCTTCGAGGAGTTGTTAAGAGGTCCCAGGAAGGAGGCCTTGACTTTTCGATCATTGCTACTTTTGTGCCAGCCTTCTTAAGGCAAACTTGTTTAACTTATGTATGTACCTAGATATTATTGCTTGTGCTAACTCTTGTGTCTTCGAGCTTATGTATTGAGCCCTCGAGGCCCCTGGCTTGTAATATAAAGCTTGTATTATTTTAATTTGTGTCTAGAATTGTGTTGTGATATCTTCCCGTGAGTCCCCGATCTTGATCATACACATTGGCGTGTATGATTAGTGTATGATTGAATCGGGGGTATCACAAGTTGGTATCAGAGCCGACTGCCTGTAGGAATCCTCTTCCAAACTCCTTGGCCGAAGTTGAGTCTAGTCATTGAAAAACATTTACTAACATGGATGTGCGGCTTACGGGCCCATGTCGCCATTGGGTGCTATTAGGACATTTTATTCCTCAACCTATACTCCGGGACTCTAATATCTCTTCTATTTGGGTTAAATGATTTTACTAACTCTCGTTATAGGTTCTCGTAACTACTTCCTCCCAGAGATCCCCTCACTCAAGATGATTGCTCGGTGCACCAGAAGATTCTGTAGATCCTCTCTGATGCTTTCCCGAGACCCTTGTGCCCTTCGCCGTTGTGATCCCTACCACCCATAAATCCTTATGGATAACTACCTACATTTGTCGTCCATACCTTCATCCCCAGTTGCTCTTTATTATTACAAGATGCCCCAAAATTCTCTCTATTGTTGCTCCGAGTTACTTTGTGCCTACTGCCTATCAGTTCTTTGCCACCTGAATACCTGATACGTCTCCAACGTATCTATAATTTTTTATTGTTCCATGCTATTATATTATCTGTTTTGGATGTTTTATATGCATTATTATGCTATTTTATAGTATTTTTTGGACTAACCTATTAACCTAGAGCCCAGTGCTAGTTCCAATTTTTTCCTTGTTTTAGAGTTTTGTAGAAAAGGAATATCAAACGGAGTCCAAACGGAATGAAACTTTCGCGATGATTTTTCTTGGACTAGATGACATCCAGAGGACTTGGAGTACACGTCAGTGAAGCCACGAGTCAGCCACAAGGACGGAGGGCACACCCAGAGGGGTAGGGCGTGCCCCCACCCTTGTGGGCCCCTCGTGACTCCACCAACCTATTTCTTCTGCCTATATATTCCCAGATATTCCAAAACCAATCCGGAGAGCCACGAAAACACTTTTCCACCGCCGCAACCTTCTGTACCCGTGAGATCCCATCTAGGGGCCTTTTCTGGCGTCCTGCCGGAAGGGGATTCGATCACGGAGGGCTTCTACATCAACACAATTGCCTCTTCGATGAAGCATGAGTAGTTTACCACAGACCTACGGGTCCATAGCTAGTAGCCAGATGGCTTCTTCTCTCTCTTTGATTCTCAATACCATGTGTCTCCTCGATGTTCTTGGAGATCTATTTGATGTAATAATCTTTTTGCGGTGTGTTTGCCGAGATCCGATGAATTGTGGATTTATGATTAGCTCATCTATGAATATTATTTGAATCTTCTCTGAATTCTTATAAGCATGATTTGTTATCTTTGCAAGTCTCTTCAAACTATAGATTTGGTTTGGCCACCTAGATTGGTTTTTGTTGCAATGGGAGAAGTGCTTAGCTTTGGGTTCAATCTTACGGTGCTTGATCCCAGTGACAGAAGGGGAACCGACACGTATTGTATTGTTGCCATCGAGGATAACAAGATGGGGTTTCCATCATATTGCTTGAGTTTATCCCGCTACATCATGTCATCTTACTTAATGCGTTACTCTGTTCTATGAACTTAATACTCTAGATGCAGGCAGGAGTCGGTCGATGTGTGGAGTAATAGTAGTAGATGCAGGCAAGAGTCGGTCTACTTGACACAGACGTGATGCCTATATTCATGATCATTGCCTTAGATACTGTCATAACTTTGTGCTTTTTTATCAATTGCTCGACAGTAATTTGTTCACCCACCATAATATTTTATATCTTGAGAGAAGCCTCTGGTGAAACATATGGCCCCCAGGTCTACTTTCCATCATATAAGTTTCCGATCTACAATTTTAGTTTCCTATTTACTTCCCTTGCAATCTTTTACTTTCCGTTCCATAAACTAAAAATACCAAAAATATTACTTTATCGTTTATCCATCTCTATCACATCTTACTTTGCAAATAACCGTGAAGGGATTGACAACCCCTCTATCGTGTTGGGTGCAAGTTGGTGTTTGTTTGTGTAGGTATTCGGTGACTTGTGCATTGTTGTAGGATCGGAAGTATGTCTAGAGGGGGGGGGTGATTAGACTACTTGACTAAATAAAAATCTATCCTTTTCCCAGTTTTAGTTCTTGGCAGATTTTAGCTATCTTAGCACAAGTCAAGCACAATGCAAGCAAGCATGCAAAGAGTATATGAGCAGCGTAAAGTAAAGAATGCAACTTGCAAGAATGTAAAGGGAAGGGTTTGGAGGATTCAAACGCAATTGGAGACACGGATGTTTTTGGCGTGGTTCCGATAGGTGGTGCTATCGTACATCCATGTTGATGGAGACTTCAACCCACGGAGGGTAACGGTTGCGCGAGTCCACGGAGGGCTCCACCCACGAAGTGTCCACGAAGAAGCAACCTTGTCTATTCCATCACGGCTGTTGCCCACGAAGGACTTGCCTCACTAGCGGTAGATCTTCACGAAGTAGGCGATCTCCTTGCCCTTACAAACTCCTTGGTTCAACTCCACAATCTTGTCGGAGGCTCCCAAGTAACACCTAGCCAATCTAGGAGACACCACTCTCTAAGAAGTAACAAATGGTGTGTTGATGATGAACTCCTTGCTCTTGTGCTTCAAATGATAGTCTCCCCAACACTCAACTCTCTCTCACAGGATTTGGATTTGGTGGAAAGAAGATTTGAGTGGAAAGCAACTTGGGGTAGGCTAGAGATCAAGATTCATATGGTAGGAATGGAATATCTTGAGCTCAACACAAGGGTAGGTGGTTCTCTCTTAGAAAATGTGTATTGGAAGTGAAGATCTGTTCTGATGGCTCTCTCCACGAATGAAGAGTGGGTGGAGGGGTATATATAGCCTCCACACAAAATCTAACCGTTACACACAATTTGCCAAACTCGGTGGGACCGAATCGTTAAACTCGGTCGGACCGATTTAGCAACACTAGTGACCGTTAGGATTTTCGGTGGGACTGAGATGCAACTCGGTAGGACCGATAAGGTTAGGGTTTGGGCATAACATAATCTTGGTGTGACCGATTACACAAACTCGGTGGGACCGATTTTGGTAATAAGCTAACCAAGGGTTGGTCAGGTAAACTCGGTGGGACCGATCCGCTCTTTTCGGTGAGACCGAAATGTTACGAAAGGGAAACAGTGAGTTTACATTGCAATCTCGGTGGGACCGATCGCTCACTTCGGTTGGACCGAAATGTTACGAAGGGAAACAGAGAAATTGCAATCCCATCTCGGTGAGACCGAGATCCCTATCGGTGAAACCGATTTGATAGGGCTTGTGGCAGTGGCTATGACAAATGAAACTCGGTGGCTCCGGATAGAAAGAATCGGTGGGGCCGAGTTTGACTTTTGGTTTAGACCATATGTGGATATGGAAAGGTAGTTGAGGATTTTGGAGCATATCACTAAGCACATGAAGCAACAACTCATCCCTCCTTAATAGTATTGGCTTTTCCTATGGACTCAATGTGATCTTGGATCACTAAAACATAAAATGTAGAGTCTTGTCCTTGAAGTTTGAGCCAATCCTTTGTCCTTATAATTTTGAGGGATCCACTTTCCTCATCCATGCCATGCCATCCATTGAGCTTTTCCTGAAATATTCATCTTGGAATAATGTTAGCTCAATGAGCTATATGTTGTTAGGAATTACCAAAACCACCCAGGGATAGTTACACTTTCAATCTCCCCCTTTTTGGTAATTGATGACAACATATAGATCAAAGCTTCGACAAAAGATAATAAGAATGAAATATATCGTCGCTTTGAGAAGTATGTGATAAGTAAGAGCTCCCCCTAAATTTGTGCATGTTTTAAGATTTGCTTTGGACTGCAAATGCACAAAGAGTTAGAATCATGGGTTACTCTTCCATGTCACATACATCTTGGTGGAGCGCTCAAAATGATAAGAACTAATAACATCCAACAAGCATTAAGTGTAGCTTACGATCAAACACATGATCATCAATGTCTCACAAATTACGGCATAGTATCTCAAGCACTCAAAAGCAAATAAAGTAAGGTTCAACCAAGAAGACAAGAGAGAACAAATGAAAACTCTCTCTCTCTATCGAAGCCTATTATCTATACATTTTTCTCCCCCTTTGGCAACAAGTTACCAAAAAGTTCATAGAAAATGCATAGTACTAAACGACTCTCAGGCTTGGTCTTCGGTTGGTGGAGTCCGAATAACGCCAAGGACGAAGGATTCAGTAGAAGTGGTTGGAGCTGCTGGGGTAGGAGTTGGAGCTGGTGGAACTGAAGCTGTAGCTGGTGCAGAAGTGGTGGCTCTGGTGTCAGGAACTGGCACTGCAGATGATCTCTGAGCTCTGGGCACTCTGGCAAATGCATCAGTTGTGGTCTTGCCCTTCCTCTCCTCCATATCATCTTGTAGTTGTTCCACGGCAGACTGGATCTCTATTACTGTCACATCCAGGTCATAGAACTTTTGTTCCATGATTCTTTCCAAGCTCTCTTGGTTTCGAGTCAGGGTGGCCAATCCTTTCTCAATCCTCAGAGTGGATGCTATCAGGTAACTGAGCTGCTCCTGCTTGTTCTTCAAGAAGTACTCAGATGCCTCCTCTTGAGTTGGCATCCTGGCAGCTTTCTCCATCTTTGCCTTCTACTTCTTTGCTTGAGCATGTGCAGATGATGGTTCATTCTCATTCATGACAACCTGATTGTCTTCAAAGTCTGCATGGATGGGCAGGTGTTCCTTGTCCAGCAGGTATGTGCATGTGCCCATCTTTGAGTTAATCAACTCCCGAATTTGTGGGGCATATCCACAGCTCCTCTTCTGATCAATTGCTGTCCTCTTAATGGTCGCTACCATGAGGCTCATCACCTTGAATTTCTGTGGCACATAAAATATGTGAAGCAAGTTTATTGCATGGCCTCGGATCATCTTGTGATCACCTGACTTGGGCAATAGAGTGTGCCTCAGAATCCAGTTGATAGTGGGCAGCCCTGACAGAAGGAAATGCACTGAGCCAAACTTGAAAGTGTCAAGTGCTTTGTTTGGGATCTCCTTGTACATGTTGGACATGGAATTGTGATCCATCTTCTTCTTGGCATAGATGTCCAAGTCATCTTCCTGCTCTTCTGGGGCATTGATCAGCTGTGCCCATTCAGCAACTATAGACTGATATCTGGTTCCTTCTGACATCCATACTATCCTGACATCTGGATAGAAGTGTGCTGTGGAGTAGAATTGCATAATGAGCTCCTCATTCCACTTTGTGAGCTTTTGCCCAACAAAGTCTGCAACTCCACAAGCACTGAAGCTGTCATATACTCTAGGATAGTGTTCTTCGTTCTCCTTGATGTATTCCCAGTCAACCCATCTCATGTCACATACTATGGGCTTCTTATCCAGCAGCACTGTCTCATAGAAATCTTGCTGTTCCTTGGTATGAAACCTATAATCCACAGCAGTTCTTCTCCTTGAAGCATATGGATCTGCTTCTCTCCACTTCCTCAGCCCTGAATCTCTTCTAATTTTCATGTCCTGGCCACATGCTTCCTCTTCAGATTCCAAGATAATCTTCATGGTTTCTTCAGTTACAGCCTTCCTAGGCTTAGAAGTGGGAACTCTCCTTGCAGGTGCCTTTTTGTGCATTCCAGACTTGATGGCTACAGCTGACCCATACTCTTTCTTGAGCACCTTCTTCTTAGATGTGGCTTCCTCTTCTGCCACATAATCCTCATCCTTTGACTCAAAAGTTCTCTTCTTGTTTGCTCTAGTGGCAGCTTTAGGCAGATTGCTTGGGGTGCTCCTGCTACCCTCATCAGAACTGCTAGAGGGACTAGTGCCCTCACTCATATGAACCTGCTCCTCTGATTTGTTCTGGCTGTCACTCAGATGAGACATGTTGCAAACTCTAGCTAATGACCCTGTCAATAGATTATAGATGAGATAGAGTGGATGAGCATCACAAAATGCAGAGATTTTTGCAAAAGAATGAGTGAAAAACTTAGTTTTAGTTTTCCACAGAAAGCATTTCAGATCAACCGATTTGCAAACTCGGTTATACCGAAGCAGCTTTTGGAACCAAAACTAGTGAACTCGGTCAGACCGAGTCACAGTTCGGTGGCACCGAGACTTGTAGGGTTTCACAAAGTCCTGAACTCGGTCTCACCGATTTGTAATTCTCTGTCAGACCGAGAACCACATGTGCAATGGCCGTGGCCGAATCGGTGGAACCGAGTTCCGCAACCAGGTGGGTCGGAGATGGTTTCGGCGGAAACCTAAACCTAAATTTTCGAATCTCAACTATTCTACGGATTGTTTTGACTGGATAGGAGTGTTTCAATCATAGAAAGAATCATAAAGAACACAATGTGCTAGGAATTGGATGGGGATTAGCACTGTGATCGAGTCCATACCCTAGTTCGGCGGTGGACTCACTACGGCGGCAACCGCGGAGACGAATTCCATTGACGGCGGTGGAGACCAGCGACAGGAGGCGGCTGGCGACGAGGAGGACGATCCGGAGACCCAGGAGGCAGAGCGAGCTATGCGCGGGCGAAGAGGTTTCAGGGAAATTCCCAAAATTTTGCCCGTGAGGATATATAGCCCGACCCTGTCGGTGTGACCGAGTGGAACAACTCGGTGGCACCGAGATGCATAACTGTTGACAGTTATAGCAACTCGGTGTGACCGAGCAGTTCAAATCGGTTGCACCGAGGTGAAAACCTAGATCGACTTAGTGATCTCGGTACGACCGAAATGGGGAAATCGGTCAAACCGAAAAGCACAAAGAAGTTTTGGAAGTTTAAGTCTATGACAAATCGGGGACTCCAAGTGCTCCTCACACAGAGTGGTTTGAATCTAACTTGATCAAATTTTGTGATGTAGCATGAATAGAGTTTGAGATGAGAAAAGCGTAGATAGCTAGAGAAGGTTCTTAGGCATTCTTGTCCATCCACTTGGCAAGAAAACCAATCAATCAAAACAACAAGTGGATGTCCTCGAATGAGTAAAATATGCACTCAACATGCTCACACAATAAAATGGCAATTGAAGTATGTGGCAAAGCATGCACAACCAATTCTAGCATCTATCAAGCAATTGGCGATGACTAGGCCATCTATATATGAGTATATTGACTTAGGAGTCAAATGAGAACATTTGATCATAGGTTATACTCATCGTTTAAGCACAAGTGGGGTTACCACTTTTACATAAATCATTGTTGTGTTCACATCATAAGAGTTGCTTTAGCTCAATTCTTAGAGTAAATCTCCCCCTAGATGTGATATCCCCCCTAAGAGGGATGAACTAACCTTGGGTTTTGTCGATGATGACTTCATGTAGATGTTGAAGTTGTGGATGCTCAATGTTGATGTAGATCAATTGGAGCTATCCATTGGAGTGAGTTGCACTTTCAATACCTACATGGGTTAGTCCCACAAGGAACAAACAAGGATATCCATAGACATAGAGTGATGCACACATGAGATGATGTCTATGAAAGCTTTTAGGTTACCTTGTCCCTTGACTTACCAACAAGAGGGTTTGTGACTCCTTGAACTAGTACAAGATATGAAAGTTGATTGCACTTGTTCTTGCCAAAATGATAAGAGTGAAGTATGTTGGCGGAGTCACCCTCAAGAACTCTCTAGTTCTTCTTTTGGATCCACACCATCTTGATGGGAATCCTTGAAGTTGTAGTCGTACTTGATGAAGTGGAACTTGAAGTAGTCTTGGGAATCCACTTGACTAAAGTCTTAGGAGCTTCTTCAAATGCATCAATTTCCTCTTGAAGCTTGTCCTTGCCTTTTTGCTTGTAGTCTTGTGGTGGAAGATCATCGTGAGCTTGTGTCCCTTTGAAAGAAGTAGGATCATGCTTCTCTTGTTGAGGAACAAACTTTGTCTTGGGGTATTGATCTTCTTCCCACTCAACTCCATTGGCATTAAACTTTCGTTCAAAACCAACACCTTGATTCTTCCGGTGCCTTCCTTGCTTGTGTACAATTTCCTCGAATTGCTTACTCCCGGCAAGGCTCTTGTACACTCCTTTCTCTATAATTCCCTTCAATAGGCTATTTTCTTGCTCAAGTGTAACTTGGCTAAGAGAATCATTAGTGGAATCAAGAGAGCTACTAGAAGCAACAATATTGGATTTAACATGATCATTGTTACTACTAGAGGAATAATCTTTCTTGTTCTTGTTACTAGACTTGACATGAGGCATGTAAGTGGATAAGAGTAAAGGCTTGGCAATGTAAGAAGAACTTTTCTTACGAAGATCATCATTGATTGCTTTTAAGAACTCATTCTCTTGCTCAAGGTTGAGCTTTTCAAAGCGTAATTTCTCATGTGTTCTTAAAAGTTCTCGATGATCTTCTAAGATAGTTTCATGAGCTAACTTGAGAGTGTTTAGTTCTTTAGTTAGAGACTCAATCTTCTCCTTATCATTGTCATTCATTTTATCTTGATTAGCATGATTAATTGACGTTTCATCATAGTATTCATCACTAGAGTTGTCAATAAGTAAATCATCATCACCTAACAAGTCATCTTCATCACTATTGAAATCAACATACTCGGGATGTGTTGGTGTACTAGAGTAGGGGTACCCTAGTATCCCGAACTCGTGCACGGGCAGTCGCAGCACCCCGCGGCAAGGCTTGCCGGGTGACCGCCAAGGTCCTCCGTGGTTCCTTTGGAGCCATTCAAGAACAAAGTATTCAAGCCAAGGAGACAAGGCCCTGGCAAGAGGAGCTTGCCGGGAAGGCCACTCAAGGCACAAGACCCCGGCAAGAGGAGCTTGCCAGGAAGGCCAACCAAGGCATCTCAGGGAACTTGCCGCGACGCGCCACGCGTCCCGGCATGGCCCGGTGAGCGGCAAGCTCCCGGACGCGACAAGACAACGACCGCGGCAAGGCGTTTGCCGCGACAAGCTACCACTCCGTACCCACACTCCAGCGCGTCTACCAACGTGTCGCTCTGGGACCCTTCCAGGCATACGTGGCGGGAGGCTGTGTAGCCAGCGGTACGCGGTGGCAAGCGGCGCTGACAAGATTGCCATCGTGGCGAATGGTGGCGTCCCTGACGGTCCCATTTTGCACTGTTTGGGCGACGCAGATGGGCATTTAATGCCCTTGTCCCCTACCGTCAGGGTTAGGTATGATACACTGTACAGGTAGCTGTACCAACCGCAACACCTTTCCATTTTTACCCCTGTCTACGTTGCCACCTGTCGGTGACCCCTTGAGCATATAAAAGGAGGCCCATGCGCAACGTAGAAAGGGGGGACAGACAGAAAAACACTCACGCTCGGTCTCGTTAGCTGTTGGTGTGTACTGTAGCACTCGGCGCTCCCGAGCTAGAACTCAATACAAACCACAAAGCAGGAGTAGGGTTTTACGCATCCGTGCGGCCCGAACCTGGGTAAACTGCTCGTGTCCTCCGCCTCGATCTGCTCTTCGTGCGATCTCCGCCCCCTCCGAACCAAAAGGGGCTCGGTCCGCCGGTCCCCATAGGTGCTCGTGGATCAGTTTCCCCGACATATTTGGCGCGCCGGGTAGGGGGCGTCGAGGTTGTGTGAACCTGATCCGGCGTTCACATGAGCTAGATCTTCATCATCTTCATCGACCTGCCGCCGAAGAAGAAGGCTTCGGAGGCGGTTGCTCCGTCCGCGACAAACCCACCACCGCCGGAGCAAACGGCTGGTGGGGTAGACGCCGGCGGAAGAACGGGCGTTGACGAGGGAGCCCACGGTGCCGCCAGGTCCAAGGACAAGGCTGCGCTGCCCATCGGCGGCGTAGCCGGCTCCCACAACGACCGGGCGCACTCCAAGACCTCGGCGTCCGTACATGCACCGCGCTCATCTCAGGAGGCGCGGGACCGGCAGCTTCATGGCACTCACGGTACCATACGCTTGCTGGACCCTGATCGAGCTGGTGGATCTCGGAATGCTCAAGACCAGCATGCGCGCCAACATGCTGGCGCGAGCGAGGCACGGTCGCCTGGACGGGATACTGCTCCTTCTAACATAGTTAGAAGTCCGAGCATATCCCGCTCCTCACACCGTTCGCCACCGCTACCTGCCACCCCAGCGGAAGCTTTGGTGCGAGCTCAACTGCTCCTAGACTACCCTCCAACGGCGGACGAGATCGACGACTGGAGGGCCACCATTCAGAGTCTCATTGGCTTTGCCAACGGCAACACTCCACGGCAGCCGAGTACATCGCAGCCGCGGCGAGTCAGCCAGGCACGAGCTGGTGGCGACATGACCGGTGGGGGTGCAACCACCGTGCACTCCCCGCCACGAAGGCCAAGATCGCCGCCTCGCTGGATCCACCTCGACAGCGAATCCACCGCGTCATCGGACCCACGAGCTCATCGCGATCAACGCCAAGTTCTTCACGAACGACAGCAAGAAGACGCTCAAACTCGCATCGAGCGCCGAAGAGAAGCGCGGTGTCAATCGGACCAGCGCGCTGGGCCCTCTGTCGACATGCATGCTCCAGGGGAACCAGGCGACTTGCCGTACGTGGTAGGTTGCCCTGCGTTTACCCGTGAGCTGCGGCAAGTCCAGTGGCCCAGCACAAAGAATTTCAAGCCAGACGTACCAGAGAAGTACGACGGCAAGTCGCATCCGTCGGAGTTCCTCAGCATCTACACCATCGCGGTGCAAGCTGCTGGGGGGCGGGACGACAAGATCCTTGCCAACTACTTCCCACTGGTGCTCAAGCCCAACGTCAGGTCCTGGCTCATGCACTTGCCGGACAACTCCATATCCTCCTGGGCAGACCTATGCCATCAGTTTGTCGGCGCCTTTACAGGCGGCCACAAACCTCATGGCCAAGAGAGTGACCTTCATCTGCTCGCCCAGAAGGAAGGAGAGCCCCTGCGCAAGTACATTCAGAGATTCAGCCGTGTAGAGCACAACATCCCAGATGTCCACCCTGCCGCGGTTATCAGCGCATTCCATCAGAACGTGCGTAACCGCAGGATGCGGGAGGAGATGGCGATGTGCAAGATCAGAGATGTCAGTGAGCTGTATGCCCTGGCCGACAAGTGTGCACGTGCTGAGGAAGGGAGGAAACTCCCCGGAGAGAATACAGGAGCAGGAGGATCTGACAGCGAGGATGCTGCCCCGGCAAAGAAAAACCGGTGGCGGAACAACAGGAAGAGGAAAGGCAAAGATGTGCTATTTGTTGAGCAGTCCGGCAACGAAGGTGGCGCCAAGAAAGCCAAAGCTTGTAGCTCCGGCAAGGAGGTTGCCGCATGCACCAACTGCCAGGCTGTGGCGGTCGCCGACAAGCAGGACGACACCAACAAGCAGTACTGCAAGATCCACCGCACCAAGGGCCATGACCTCCAGAGCTGCAAGAAGGTCGAGCAGCTTGTCGAGCTGCAAAAGGCCGAATACGAGCGACGCGACAAGGAGAAAGCCCAAGGAGGTGCTGGAGGATCCGGCATGAAGCGCCCCGGCCGGGGAGGACGCCGCGGCAAGGCCAAGCAGCGGCAAGGAGACAGACCTCCCCGCGGCCGCGACAAGGATGAAGATGACGACGATGACGAAGACATGGATGATGTCAAGACCAGTGAGCAGGAGTTCCAGAAAGCCACAGAGGTCTTGTGCGTTGACGGCGGTGCTTAGAACGACATTACTGATGGCCTGTCAAAGTGCGCAGCACTTAAGTTACCTGTGGAACCAGGGATCTTTGTGCTCAAGCTGACTCAACCGTCTGTAACGCCATCAACTGGACAGAGCAAGAAGAGGAAGTTGATTTCCGGTAACTATTTTCCGGCAGAGTTTCCCGAAGCCGCCGCCAAGAAGGTCCTCAAGATCAACACCAAGAGTGCTGGGGAGCAGTCTGCAACGGCAAGCCCCAGGGTTTGTTCCATTGAAGCAGACGCTCCCGACAAGTTTTGCTCCAGCAAGCTTGCCAGGGAACGTCAAGCTCCGGCTGAGCCGCAGGTTCTCGCCGTAGAAGCGAATGTTCCCGCAGCAAGAGATGTGCCTTTAGTCCTTGTTGTCGAGCCGCAAGCTCCAGCATGGGCACAGCAGATTGTCCGTTTCCTTTAGACAGGAGAACTTCCCGAAGAGCAAGAAGAAGCGGAAAGAGTAGCCCGACAGTCAAGTATGTACCAGTTTGTCGACAACACACTATACAGAAGCAGACTCAACGGTGTGAAATTGAAGTGTATTCACCGGGAAGACGGACAAAAGCTGTTGGCAGAGATACATGGAGGCATATGTGGTCACCACATTGGCGCAAGAGCACTTGCCGGCAAAGCATTCCGGCAAGGTTTCTTTTGGCCGACAGCCCTCCAGGATGCAACTGCACAAGTAACCTAGTGTGAAGCGTGCCAGTTCCATTCCAAGCAAATACACCAGCCAGCTCAAGCTCTCCAGACGATCCCTTTATCCTGGCCATTTTCG
Organism: Aegilops umbellulata; assembly: GCA_032464435.1. Classification (NCBI taxonomy): domain Eukaryota; kingdom Viridiplantae; phylum Streptophyta; class Magnoliopsida; order Poales; family Poaceae; genus Aegilops; species Aegilops umbellulata. Next base: position 307,828,682 of record CP136055.1, on the reverse strand, counting down.
GTCTGGGGGCTCGACATCCTCGGCCCCTTCCCCCGAGCAGTCGGGGGCTTTGAGTACTTGTACGTTGCAATCGACAAGTTCACAAAGTGGCCGGAAGTGGAAGCAGTGAGGAAGGTGACAGCACAGTCAGCAGTCAAGCTCTTCAGGTCAATTGTTTGCCGCTTCGGGATCCCTAACAGGATCATCACTGACAACGGTACGCAATTCACGAGCTGCACCTTCATGCAGTAAGTCTAAGATCTTGGCGCCAAGGTCTGCTTCGCTTCTGTTGCTCACCCCAGAAGCAACGGTCAAGCGGAGAGGGCAAATGCTGAAGTGCTGCGTGGGCTCAAGACCAGGACTTTCGACAGGCTGCACGAGTGCGGAAGAAACTGGATTGAGGAACTGCCGGTGGTTCTTTGGTCGATAAGGACGACGCCAAATCGAGCCACTGGCCAGACACCTTTTGCTCTAGTCTATGGAGCAGAGGCAGTTTTCCCCACGGAACTCGTATACGGGTCACCTTGAGTGCTCGCTTATGATGAGCTTGAGCAAGAGCAGCTGCGACAAGATGACGCGCTGCTCCTTGAGGAAGACCGTCTTCAGGCTGCTGTACGAGCTGCTCGCTACCAGCAAGCTTTGCGCCGCTACCATAGCCGCAAAGTTAACGCCAGAAGTCTCGAGGAAGGCGACCTTGTTCTTCGGCGCGTTCAGTCCGCCAAGAATTCCAACAAGTTGACGCCGAAGTGGGAAGGCCCTTACCTGGTGAAACGAGTCACTAGGCCTGGCGCTGTCCGCCTTGAGACCGAAGATGGCATTCCGGTGAGCAACACCTGGAACATTGAGCATCTTCGTAAGTTTTACCCGTAAGGCGCGGTTGCCGGGCCCTGTTCCAGCAACCATCTTTTGTACAAGTCTTGCCGCTGTTGCATGTAATCCTTTGTACAAAGCCAGGCGCAGACCCTGTGCATAAATAAAGCTCATGTGCTCCGCACATCTTGTCAATTTCATGCTTTTTATTTTTTGCATGAGTTATCTGACACTTTGTGCAGCGCCAACCCCCGGTAAGCAATAACGAGCCATAAGGCTCCATATCTTTATTTTCTCTTCTTTCTTTTTTCTCAAGGAAAGGAAGGTTCCCTCGCCAACAAGTTTGCCGGGGGGAAGGAGAAGATAATGGTATGGACCAGACATCGTTCAAGAAAGTTTCGCCTTGCCGGAAAGCAAACAACAGAAAAGCTAAGTTGCCAAAGTTTGAGCAATCAGATTTTAAAAAAATTTAAGTTATCTTCCTTGAACGACCATGCTTTGTATGGAAAACCTGTGCGCGGAGGAACCAGCTCGTGGCTAGTTGCGCCCTTACTTTGTTTCGAGTCTGCTCAACAACTTAAGTGTGCTGTGACTAGAGTTGCGCCCTTACTTTGTTTCGAGTCCGCTCAACAACTTAAGTGAGCTGCGACTAGTTGCGACAAGGTTTCTTGTCGGTAACGGCACCGCCAGCAGGCTGCTGACGTCCCGCACTCAGCGCTCGCGGCTAAGGTGCCTGCGCCGGCAAGTTCCCTAAAAGCATAGGGCAAAAACATACAAAGGAAGGAATCAAGTAAAGAAAATAACATTGCAATCACTACCCAAAATAGAGTTATATTACAAGATAGCTTGTCGCGGCTCTAATAGATCGCTTTCATAACATGACCAGCAGCAACAAGAAAAGAAGAAAACGGGCGGCCTAGTCTACACGATCGCCCTCAACCCTCTTGATCCCGCTCACCTTGTCCACAATGGGTGCGACAAGGGCCTTGAGCGCCTCCAGATCAGCATCTGGCGGCAGGGTCTTGAGGATGTTGGTGAGGTTGAGGCCCGGGTTGCGGAAGGCCACCTTCACCAACACCTTTTGAAGAGCTCCCGTGCAGATCTTGCGCGACTCGTTGGCCAGCTGCTTTGGGATCCTCTCCCGGAGTCGCTGGAGGGCCGTCGCCAGGCCTTTGAAGAACAAGGTGAGCTCGGCGCTGGATTGGAGGTTCTCATCGGAGGGATTCCCGAGATCCTCCATCCCCAGCTGCGCCAGCTCCCTGTCAATGTCTACGACAGCATTCACAAGACCCTCCGTCCAGTGCTCCACACTCTCCCTAAAAGTGTTCTGGGCGGCAGCAGCACTCTCCAGCAGCGCCTTGTCGGCCGTGATCTCCTCCTTCAAGGCCACCTCCTGCTCCCTGGCGCCGTCCAGTGTCTTGGTCAAAGTGGTCAGCTTCAACTCAAGATCTGCGTTAGAGTCCTTGGCGGCGCTGAGCTCCTTGCCCTTCTCGGCGAGACGGGCCTGCAGCTCTGAGTGGCTGTAGGCATCCTTCTCCCACTCACGCTTGAGCGCGGCAAGCTCCTCGCCGCTCGCCTTAAGATCGGCCTCCAGCTGCGCCACCTTCGTCTCCAGCTCCTTCTTGGCGGCCTCGGCAGCTGCGGCAGCGTCCTCTACTTGCTTGAGAGCTCCGCCGAATGTTCGCTCGCGCGTGGCAAGCTCCTCCTCGTGGCTATCGAGGTTGATCTTCCGCTGTGCCAACTCGCCCTCCTGCGCAGACAGCTTCTCAGCGGCAAGCCGCTGCTGCTCTTCGACGTCAGCCTTCTCGAGGAGGAAGGCCTTTTGCTCCTCAGCGAGCTGCTCCCGCTCCTCCGCCAGGGACCGGAGAGCTGCCTGGTTGAGACCTCGGAGCTCCTCTGCTCGCTTCTCAATGTCTGCTCCCGCCTTCGCGACAAGCGCCTCACGGGATTCCAGCTTGGCTTGCCGAGCGCGGTAGAGCGACAACAGCTTCCGCAGCAGCCGCTCCTCCTCGGGCTTGCCACCGCTGCTGCTTGGCGCGCCAACCAGCGTCAGCCCAGCGGAGGCGAGCACCTCTCCGTCGAAGCTTTCTCCTTCGACCGGCGCCCTGGACATTGACGCCCAGGGGAGGTTGATGAAGACGCCATCGCCGGCCTTCAAGTAGACGCCTGGCTGGGGCTCTTCGGAGCCTGACGCTGCCGCAGCGGCGGAAGGGTCGGCGGTCGGCGTAGCGCCTGACGCTCCTGCGGTCTCAGGGCCGTCAGTGCGATCGCCAGACCCCTCGCCAGCTGCTGCGGCGGCAGCCTTGGCGGCCTCTTCGCCGGCGGGATCATCAGCGCCGATCGCTTCTTTGGTGGCAGCGGCGTCGTCGACAACAACCTCGGTCTCCATCGGCTCCACAGTAGATGGGTCTGACGGCCGCAAAAGGAAGAAAAGTCAAGCAAATATCCAAAAAGAAGTGGCAAAAAAGGGCTACATTTGGATGGACTCCGACAAAGTTTTCGCAGAGATGTGCGAAAACTGCCATGGTCAGGACAGCATTGGGGGTGAAGTCAAGGAGGCGGAACCCGTAGGTGTTCATAATATCACAGAAGAACTCAAAGAAAGGCGGGCAGAGCCCGCAGTAGAAGAACAAGGCGAAAAAGGGATATCCAGTTGGAGCCATTTTCCAAGCGACGACTGGAAGTACCTTCGTGCGCGGTTGCGCCCGCGTCTCCGTCGACCAGAAGAGGTAGTAGTACTCCCTTAGATCCCTCGCGGCAAGCTTGAGGGGGGGAGATTGCCCGCTCCTTTCGCAGCGCCGCGAGCCGCTGCGCCTCGGCCGACTTCACGACCTTCCCCTTCTCGGCTTTCGGAGCCATGGCGGAAGTGGTCAGGGAGGTCGACGGCGTTGGTGGTGCTGGTGGCGATGGGAGGCAGATCGCTGCTCTCTTTCGACTTTGGGAAGAAGGGGAGTGGCGGAGATTTTCGAGGTTGGAGTAGCAACTGGCGGATGGGCGAACTGCCCCTGTTTCCCCTGCTTATAAGGAGGGAGGGGGCGGACGTTCCGCCTTTCCGAATAAAGAAACCACCCACGATCTCTCCCACGATGCCACAATCAACGCGTGCCGTTCGGGGAGGGCGCGGTGGATACGGAGAAAGGTACGGCATAACCCAGGACGCGCGTGCCCGTGCCCTGTTTTTGGCCTGGCCCAACAGCGCTTGGCACCGTGTATGGCCCAGGCCCGGGGGCTCCTGTCGATGTACTAGAGTAGGGGTACCCTAGTATCCTGAACTCGTGCACGGGCAGTCGCAGCACCCCGCGGCAAGGCTTGCCGGGTGACCGCCAAGGTCCTCCGTGGTTCCTTTGGAGCCATTCAAGAACAAAGTATTCAAGCCAAGGAGACAAGGCCCCGGCAAGAGGAGCTTGCCGGGAACGCCACTCAACGCACAAGACCCCGGCAAGAGGAGCTTGCCGGGAAGGCCAACCAAGGCATCTCAGGGAACTTGCCGCGACGCGCCACGCGTCCCGGCATGGCCCGGTGAGCGGCAAGCTCCCGGACGCGACAAGACAACAACCGCGGCAAGGCGTTTGCCGCGACAAGCTACCACTCTGTACCCACGCTCCAGCGCATCCACCAACGTGTCGCTCTGGGACCCTTCCAGGCGTACGTGGCGGGAGGCTGTGTAGCCAGCGGTACGCGGTGGCAAGCGGCGCTGACAAGATTGCCATCATGGCGAATGGTGGCGTCCCTGACGGTCCCTTTTTGCCCTGTTTGGGCCACGCAGATGGGCATTTAATGCCCTTGTCCCCTACCGTCAGGGTTAGGTATGATACACTGTACAGGTAGCTGTACCAACCGCAACACCTTTCCATTTTTACCCCTGTCTACGTTGCCACCTGTCGGTGACCCCTTGAGCATATAAAAGGAGGCCCATGCGCAACGTAGAAAGGGGGGACGGACAGAAAAACACTCACGCTCGGTCTTGTTAGCTGCTGGTGTGTACTGTAGCACTCGGCGCTCCCGAGCAAGAACTCAATACAAACCACAAAGCAGGAGTAGGGTTTTATGCATCCGTGCGGCCCGAACCTAGGTAAACTGCTCGTGTGCTCCGCCTCGATCTGCTCTTCGTGCGATCTCCGCCCCCGCCGAACTGAAAGGGGCTCGGTCCGCCGGTCCCCATAGGTGCTCGTGGATCAGCTTCCCCGACAGGATGTGATACCTTTGGGCCTTTAGCCATGAAGCATGTTCCAACTCCTTCATTTGGTGAGTCAAATATGTTGTAGGAGTTGGTTGACACAAGTGCTAGACCGGCAACACCTTCATCTTGAGTGTATTCGGAATCGGAGTGATAACTTCTCTCGGAATGGTTGTCGGAGTCGGAGCCGGATACCCATTCACCAACATGAGCTTGATGTCTTCGTTTTGTGTAGCTGCTTGATGACTTTTCTTTTCTTTCCGAATCCTTGCTTCTCCGTGAGTGTCTTCGTTCATAACGATCATCTCTACTCCTTGTTTCTCTAGATGGCGATTCTTCTCTCCTACTTCTTCTTTTGGGAGAGTCTTCTCTTCTCTTGTAGGGAGCCGTACACTCATTGGAATAGTGTCCGGGTCTTCCACAGTTATAGCAGTTTCACTCTCGACTAGAAGATCTTTCGTCATTGTAGGACCTTGACTTGGAGCTTCTATCTTTGCTTCTACTTTTGTAGAACTTTTTGAAGTTCTTCACCATTAAGCTCGATTCTTCATTGAAGGTTTGCTTCTCACTTGATGATGTGGGGGCTTCACACGAGGCTTTGTAAGCTCCACTTGATTTGTTGTGAAGTTCCTCTTTATCCTTGAGTGACATCTCATGAGCAACAATTCTTCCAATGACTTTCGTAGGGTTGAGATCTTTGTAACTGGGCATCATTTGGATCAGTGTGCACACAGTATAATATTTTCCATCCAAGGCTCTTAGGATCTTCTTGATGATGAATCTATCGGTCATCTCTTCACACCCTAAGCCGGTAATCTCATTTGTGATAAGAGCAAGCCTAGAGTACATTTCAGCGACACCTTCACCATCCTTCATTTTGAACTTGTCAAGTTGACTTTGAAGCACATCCAATTTGGATTCCTTGACGGAGTCGGTACCTTCATGCATATCAATCAAAGTATCCCAAATTTCCTTTGCCATCTCAAGACGGCTGATTTTGTTGAATTCTTCGGGGGACAATCCGTTGAAGAGAATATCACAATCTTGAGCGTTGTATTGCAGCATCTTCAACTCTTCCGCGGTAGCTTCATGGTTTGGTTCTTTCCCATCAAAGAAGTCACCTTGCAAGCCAACACACATAATAGCCCAAACGGCAGGGTTATGTCCAAGAATATGCATTTTCATTTTATGCTTCCAACTAGCAAAATTAGTACCATCAAAGTAAGTACCTCTACGGTGATAATTTCCCTCGCTAGACGCCATACTCTCCTAGGTTGTGAAACCAAGGCTATGACCACCAAAAGCTATGGAAATCAAATCAAATGGAGACCAAAGCTCTGATACCACTTGTAGGATCGGAAGTATGTCTAGAGGGGGGGTGATTAGACTACTTGACTAAATAAAAATCTATCCTTTTCCCAATTTTAGTTCTTGGCAGATTTTAGCTATCTTAGCACAAGTCAAGCACAATGCAAAGCAAGCATGCAAAGAGTATATGAGCAGCAGAAAGTAAAGCATGCAACTTGCAATAATATAAAGGGAAGGGTTTGGAGGATTAAAACGCAATTGGAGACACGGATGTTTTTGGCGTGGTTCCGATAGGTGGTGCTATCGTACATCCACGTTGATGGAGACTTCAACCCACGGAGGGTAACGGTTGCGCGAGTCCATGGAGGGCTCCACCCATGAAGGGTCCACGAAGAAGCAACCTTGTCTATTCCATCACGGCCATCGCCCACGAAGGACTTGCCTCACTAGCTGTAGATCTTCACGAAGTAGGCGATCTCCTTGCCCTTACAAACTCCTTGGTTCAACTCCACAATCTTGTCGGAGGCTCCCAAGTAACACCTAGCCAATCTAGGAGACACCACTCTCCAAGAAGTAACAAATGGTGTGTTGATGATGAACTCCTTGCTCTTGTGCTTCAAATGATAGTCTCCCCAACACTCAACACTCTCTCACAGGATTTGGATTTGGTGGAAAGAAGATTTGAGTGGAAAGCAACTTGGGGAAGGCTAGAGATCAAGATTCATATGGTAGGAATGGAATATCTTGAGCTCAACACAAGGGTAGGTGGTTCTCTCTCGGAAAATGTGTATTGGAAGTGAAGATCTGTTCTAATGGCTCTCTCCACGAATGAAGAGTGGGTGGAGGGGTATATATAGCCTCCACACAAAATCTAACCGTTACACACAATTTGCCAAACTCGTTGGGACCGAATCGTTAAACTCGGTCGGACCGATTTAGCAAACCTAGTGACCGTTAGGATTTTCGGTGGGACTGAGATGCAACTCGGGAGGATAGATATGGTTAGGGTTTTGGGCATAACGTAATCCCGGTGTGACCGATTACACAAACTCGGTGGGACCGATTTTGGTAATAAGCTAACCAAGGGTTGGTCAGGTAAACTCGGTGGGACCGATCCGCTCTTTTCGGTGAGACCGAAATGTTATGAAAGGGAAACAGTGAGTTTACATTGCAATCTCGGTGGGACCGATCGCTCACTTCGGTTGGACCGAAACGTTATGAAGGGAAACAAAGAAATTGCAATCCCATCTCGGTGAGACCGAGATCCCTATCGGTGAAACTGATTTGCTAGGGTTTGTGGCAGTGGTTATGACAAATGAAACTCGGTGGCTCCGGATAGAAAGAATTGGTGGGGCCGAGTTTGACTTTTGGTTTAGATCATATGTGGATATGGAAAGGTAGTTGAGGATTTTGGAGCATATCACTAAGCACATGAAGCAAGAGGCTCATTAAGCAACTCCTCATCCCTCCATAATAGTATTGGCTTTTCCTATGGACTCAGTGTGATCTTGGATCACTAAAACATAAAATGTAGAGTCTTGTCCTTGAAGTTTGAGCCAATCCTTTGTCCTTATAATTTTGAGGGATCCACTTTCCTCATCCATGCCATGCCATCCACTGAGCTTTTCCTGAAATATTCATCTTGGAATAATGTTAGCTCAATGAGCTATATGTTGTTAGGAATTACCAAAACCACCCAGGGATAGTTGCACTTTCAGTTGTCTCCTATTGGATTGATACCCTGGTTCTCAAAACTGACAGAAATACTTACTCTAGTTTGCGGCATCACCCTTTCCTCTTCAAGGTAAAAACCAACGCATGCTCAAGAAGTAGCAGGAAGAATTTCTGCCGCCATTGTCAGGGGGATCTATGCCAAGCCAAGACATACCAAGTACCCATCATAAACTCTCATCTCTTGCATTACATTATTCACCATGCGCCTCTTGTCTTCCTCTCCACAACTTCTAAAACGATTTTCGAAAAGATTTGCCTTTTCTTCGCCCTTCTTTCGTTCATCTTTTCGTTAGCCCTTATGTCTTACTTGGTTTGTTTGCTCGTTTGCTTTGTATAATTGTGCGTTTATTGCAAAGCAAGAACAAAAACCTTATGGATCCTCATCCACTTGCTAATCTTTTTAAGAGATCCAATTATGATGAACCGATTTTGATGAGGTTTTTCTTGAAATTTGTGAATCCAAAAATTGTGATGAAGTGTTGAAAGAAGAAGTTTATGAAGTGATTCATGATAGCTCCTTGAATCAAAAGCATGATTGCAATGCTGTTATTATAAAGTTTATTAATGTCAATTGTGCTAATAATATGCAAAACGCTAAGCTTGGGGATGCTAGTTTTTCTATGTCTACTACTTATTGCAATTATCATGATTGGGGTGATTCTTCTTATTATCTTGAAAATTTATTTAAGCCCCATGATGAATATGAGATTGATAATAATGTTTGCAATAATACTGAAAGTGGGTTTGGAAAAGTGTCAACTTTATATCCCACATGTTTGGAGAATGTTCAATCTTATGAATTTTTTGATAAAAGTGGGTTTGGAGAGGTCATGACTTTAGTTAATGTTAATCCCACTATTTTGGAAGAGTGTCAACTTTGCATGCATGTGGATCGTGTTGAGAATATTTTATGTGATAGCCATACTGTTGAATTTTATTATGATCCTACATGTAATTATTATGAGAGTGGAAAATATGGTTATAGAAATTTTCATGTTACTAAATTACCTCTCTTCATGTTGAGATTGCTATCGTCTCTTTCTTCTTCCTTGCATATGCTAGTTTTTGCTTGCTTTGATAATTTGTTTGCTTATAAAATGCCTATGCATAGGAAGTATGTTAGACTTAGATGTGTTTGTCACGTGTTTTATGATGCTCTCTTTGTGCTTCAATTCTTCTCTTTTATGTGAGCACCATTGAAATCTCAATGCCTAGCTAAAAAGACTTTAAAGAAAAACGCTTGTTGGGAGTAAACCCAATATTTATCCTTGCTCTTTTTCAATAAATAATTCATCCAGCCTCTGGTTAGATCTCATTTTATGTTTTAATTAGTGTTTGTGCGAAGTAAGACCTTTGGGATAGCTTACGGTGATAGTTGATTTGATCTTGGTGAAAAACAGAAACTTTCGCGCTCAGGAAAACAATTCTCATTTTTAACAGGAGCGTGATAAAATACTGATTCTTTTTGCAGAAGATTAATAAACAAATTTCTTAGGTCGTCCTAACTTTTCAGAATTTTTGGAGTTACAGAAGTAATCGAAATATCCAGATTGCTACAAACTGTTCTGTTTTTGACAGATTCTGTTTTCTATGTGTTGTTTGCTTATTTTGACGAATCTATGGCTCGTATCGGTGGGTATGAACCATGGAAAAGTTGTAATACAGTAGATATTACACCAATATAAATAAATAATGATTTCACAACAATACCAAAAGTGGTGATTTATTTTCTTATACTAACGGAGCTTATGAGATTTTTTGTTGAGTTTTGTGTTGTGAAGTTTACAAGTTTTTGGTATAGGATTTGATGGACTATGGAATAAGGAGTGGCAAGAGCCTAAGCTTAGGGATGCCCAAGGCACCCCAAGGTAATATTCAAGGACAACCAAAGGCCTAAGCTTGGGGATGCCCCGGAAGGCATCCCCTCTTTCGTCTTCGTCTATCGGTAACTTTACTTGAGGCTATATTTTTATTCACCACATGATATGTGTTTTGCTTGGAGCGTCTTGTATGATTTGAGTCTTTTCTTTTTAGTTTGCCACAATCATCCTTGTTGTACACACCTTTGGAGAGAGACACACATAAATCGTGATTTATTAGAATACTCTATGAGCTTCACTTATATCTTTTGAGCTAGGCAGTTTTGCTCTAGTGCTTCACTTATATCTTTTTAGAGCACGATGATGGTTTTATTTTATAGAAATTTATGAAATCTCATGCTTCACTTATATTACTTTGAGAGTCTTTAAAACATCATGGTAGTTTGCTTTGGTTATAAATTTAGTCCTAATATGATAGGCATCCAAGAGGGATATAATAAAAACTTTCATATAAAGTGCATTGAATACTATGAGAAGTTTGATTCCTTATGATTGTTTTGAGATATGAAGATGGTGATATTAGAGTCATGCTAGTGAGTAGTTGTGAATTTGAGAAATACTTATGTTAAGGTTTGTGAGTCATGTAGCATGCACGTATGGTGAACCGTTATGTAACGAAGTTGGAGCATGAGATATTGTTTGATTGTCTTCCTTATGAGTGGCGGTCGGGGACGAGCGATGGTCTTTTCCTACCAATCTATCCCCCTAGGAGCATGCGCGTAGTACTTCGTTTCGATAACTAATAGATTTTTGCAATAAGTATATGAGTTCTTTATGAGTAATGTTGAGTCCATGGATTATACGCACTCTCACCCTTCCACCATTGCTAGCCTCTCTTCTGCCGTGCAACTTTCACCGGTACCATAAACCCACCATATACCTTCGTTTAAACAGCCACCATACCTAGCTATTATGACATTTCCACCGCCATTCTCAGATATATTGCCATGCAACTTTCCACCTTTCCGTTTATTATGACACGCTCCATCATTGTCATATTGCTACGCATGATCATGTAGTTGACATCGTATTTTTGGCAAAGCCACCATTCATAATTCTTTCATACATGTTACTCTTGATTCATTGCACATCCCGGTACACCGCCGGAGGCATTCACGTAGTCATATTTTGTTCTAAGTATCAAGTTGTTAATTCTCGAGTTGTAAGTAAATAAAAGTGTGATGATCATCATTATTAGAGCGTTGTCCCATGTGAGGAAATAAAATAAAGAAAGAAAGAAAAAAGGAGAAAAATAAAAAAATAAAAAAGAGAAAAAAAGGAAGAGCAAAGGAAGAAAAAAGGAAGAAAAGATGAGAGAAAAAGAGAGAAGGGGCAATGTTACTATCCTTTTCCATACTTGTGCTTCAAAGTAGTACCATGATCTTCATGATAGAGTGTCTCCTATGTTGTCACTTTCATATACTAGTGGGTATTTTCATTATAGAACTTGGGTTGTATATTCACAGCATTGGACATTGTGTGTATCAAAAACACTTATTCTTTTGGGCTTGGCGAGCCATGTAATAGGCTAAATGAAAAACCATGATCTGCCACGCCATCATGCGCGTTTATTAGCATAACATTTTGAGCCGCCTGATCTGACTTTGAAGATCCGCTGTTTATGCTCATAATTATTGTCAATCTTGCTGATCATGCTATCATAAGCCATTTACACAAGCAAACAACATGTGCCATGGCGGTTTACCCCAAGGCGGGTCATAATACCCCTTATAAAATCCAATGGTGACTGTATAGTCCATAACCAGGTTGGGTCATAATACCCCTTATAAAATCCAATGGTGACTGTATAGTCCATAACCCTGTATATTCATATCAAGTAAACAACATACCTATGGTATTTCTTCCCACTGCCGGCTTACCACGCCATACGCAGTAAGGGTAATATCCCAAAGACTTAGAGCGCAGTACCCTATTCAATTTATTCATAGTGCTGGCTTACAACGCCATATGCAGCAAGGGTAACATCCCAAAGACTTAGAGCGCAGAACTCCAAGTGCATAATCAACACACGTTGGTGACTTATCGTCCAAAGCCAGAACGGGTTATTAAAACTCCGGATAGATTCAAATATGAATCATAAGGATCAAGGCGACATGGCCCTAACCAATTTTCAACCATATATCAATACGGCACAGAACATGAACCCAAAAAATGTTCAAAGCAAATATAAACAAGAAAAACAAGGCCTTCATAGGCTTCCAAGCCTCAATATCAAGTGCTATTCAAGGGCCGCACAACCACTGAGTTAATCCTTAATTCAAACCTGTAAGCCGAGCTTCACTTGACCAATCGTCGTTTTAACTTTGACAAGTTAAGGGTCTTTATAAGATTGACTGTCAAGAGTACGGCGAGTCATTCCAGGATTACCTGGTCAGAGTGGCAAGCATACAAAGGCAGGATAACCCGGATTTTTGGTGAATAGACCTGGCGTCCAAGCCAATTATGAGGGTAAAACAAAGCTCTGTTCATTAAACAGGAAGCCCCAAAATAATAATTCAATCCAGACGTACAAGCCGGATCTGTAGGGTAGTCATAGCTATGCTCAATGAGCAGGAAGCCCTCAAGTAATTTGCAATCAAGGTGTACAAGCCGGATCAAGAGGGTAGTCATAGCTATGCTCAATAAGCAGGAAGCCCCCAAGTGACCTTATGAATTGACAATAAAGACTCAGATTCTCAGAAATGAAACGACTAAGGCCTTGAATTATCAAGGATGCTGGCTTTATTATACTTAATCATAATATATACATTGGCGGAAGTATGTACATCACAAGAGCCGGTGGCTCAGGTGTAATAAGGCCGAAGATGAGCAATGTTCCATGGCCGGCGGGTCTCCTCCTCGGATTTGCGTGAGTCCTTGTGGTCTCGGACAACAATGAGGTGTATGACCCGTTGTTCAGATTTTTGCTAACCACAAAAGGCCCTTCCCAAGGTGGGGACAACTTGTGCATGTCAGTTTGATCCTGGATGAGCCGGAGCACCAAATCTCCTTCTTGAAAGGTCCTGGTTTTAACTCTGCGACTATGATAACGACGTAGATCTTGTTGGTAAATCGCCGAGCGAGCCGCCGCAAGGTCACACTCCTCATCCAAAATGTCAAGAGCATCCTGACGTGATTGTTCATTATCAGCTTCAACATAAGCCGCCACACGAGTGAGTCGTGACGGATGTCACTAGGGAGAACCGCCTCTGCTCCGTAAACCATGAAGAAAGGCGTGTAACCCGTGGATATGTTGGGGTAGTATTGATACTCCGAAGCACTGAGGGCAACTCCTCCACCCAACAACCCGTCATCCTCTACAAAGGGACCATAAGCCAGGGTTTTATGCCTCTCAAGATTTCTTGATTGCCTCTTTCAGCTTGATCATTGGACTGGGGGTGAGCCATAGATGACACATCAAGACGAATATGTTCACGTTGACAAAATTCGTTCATAGCACCTTTAGATAAATTAGTGCCATTATCAGTGATCATGCTGTGAGGGTAGCCAAAACAGAAAATTGCCTTTTTGATGAATTGAACCATCGTTGCCGCGTCACACTTGCTGACTGATGCGGCTTGAAGCTACGTCGGTATTTTCCCAAAGAGGAAGGGATGATGCAGCACAACGACGGTAGGTATTTCCCTCAGTTATGAGACAAAGGTTATAGAACCAGTACGAGAACCAAGAAACACAACGTAAACAACACCTGCACACAAATAACAACTACTCGCAACCCGACGTGTAAAAGGGGTTGTTAATCCCTTTCAAGTAGCGGCGCCTCAAGATAGACAAACGTGCGTGAGATAAAATTGTAGTAGATTGATTGATCGAACTCCAATAAAATAAATGATAGTAAGACACAACAAGGTATTTTTGTATTTTTTGTTTAGTAGATCTAAAAATAAAAGCAAATAAAAAGTAGATCTCAAAGGCAAATAATATGAGAAAGAGACCCGGGGGCCGTAGGTTTCACCAGTGGCTTCTCTCGAGAAAAATAGCAAACAGTGGGTAAACAAATTATTGTTGGGCAATTGATAGAACTTCAGATAATCATGATGATATGCAGGCAATGATCATTACATAGGCATCACCTCCAAGATTAGTAGACCGACTCCTGCCTGCATCTACTACTATTACTCCACACATCGACCGCTATCCAGCATGCATCTGGTGTATTAAGTTCATGGAGAAACGGAGTAATGCAATAAGAACGATGACATGATGTAGACAAGATCTATCTATGTAGAGATAGACGCCCTCATTTTATCCTTAGTAGCAATGATACATACGTGTCGGTTCCCCTTCTATCATTGGGATCAAGCACCATAAGATCAAACCCACTACAAAGCACATCTTCCCATTGCAAGATAAATAGATCAAGTTGGCCAAAAAAACCAAATATCGGAGAAGAAATATGAGGCTATAAGAAATCATGCATAAAAGAGATCAAAGAAACTCAAATACTTTCATGGATATAAAAAAGATAGATCTGATGATAGACTCAAAGTTCACCCGATCCCAACAAACACACCGCAAAAAGAGTTACATCATATGGATCTCCAAGAGACCATTGTATTGAGAATTCAGCGAGAGAGAGGAAGCCATCTAGCTACTAACTATGGACCTGAAGGTCTACAAAGAACTACTCACGCATCATCGGAGAAGCACCAATGGAGGTGGTGAAACCCATCCGAGATGGTGTCTAGATTGGATCTGGTGGTTTTGGACTCTGCGGCGGATGGAATTGATTTTTGTGACGACTCTCCTAGGGTTTTTCGAATATTGGGTATTTATAGAGCAAAGAGGCGGTCCGGGGGCACCGAGGTGGGCACAACCAACCAGGGCGCGCCTGGTCCTCCTAGCGAGCCCTGGTGGGTTATGCTCTCCTCGGAGCACCCCCCAGGCGCAGCCTTGGCCCATTAGGTGTCTTCTGGTCCATAAAAATCTCTGTAAAGTTTCGTTGCATTTGGACTCCGTTTGGTATTGATTTCCTGTGATGTAAAGAACATACAGAAAGCAACAACCGACACTTGGCACTATGTCAATAAGTTAGTACCAAAAAATGATATAAATTGACAATAAAATGATTATAAAACATCCAAGATTGATAATATAACAACATGGAACAATAAAAAATTATTGATACGTTGGAGAGGCATCAGCATCCCCAAGCTTAACTCCTACTCGTCCTTGTGTAGGTAAGTGATAAAAACTGAATTTTTTATGTGGAATGCTGCCTATCATGTCATATCATATTTCTCTTATTTATAGCATGGACATTTAAACTTTTATATTGTTCAAAGCAATAGTCTAGTTTTGACATGATAACTTAATTACTCAAGCATATCAACAAGCAACCATGTCCTTCAAAATATCAACGCTAAAATAAGCTATCCCTAGCCCATCATGCTCAATCATTGATCCATTCATGAAACACACTCGCATATTAGCTACACCCAATACTCAAGTACGATCATATTGCCTCCTAGTTGGTGCTTTTATAAGAGAATATGGAGAGTCAAATTCAAAAATAAAAATTGCATAAAGTAGAAGAAAGGCCCTTCGGAGAGGGGAGTAGGGATTTGTAGAGGTGCCAGAGCTCAGAGCAAAAATTGAGAGATAAAAACATTTTGGGAGGTGTATCCTTCCCACCAACAAAAATGATTTAGAGTTCCCAACACTTTCCATGCTGGATATATCATAGGCGGTTCCCAAATAGAAAATAAAGTTTAGTCGTTTTTCAACCATACTTCCACTTTCCATGGCTAGCCGTATCCACGGTTCCCCACCATACCAACACTTATCAAGGAATTTATTATTTGATAACATAAAGTAAATTCATTTTTCATTTCGGGACTGGGCATCCCTAATACGTTTGCCTTACTCTCATGCAATGACAAGTGAATAAACACTCATCATGATAATAACACATCTAGCATGGAAAATATTAGCCACCCCTCACCGCTCCACGAGCGAAACAAACACACAAAAGAGAAGTTTATTTTGAAAATTAGAGATGGCACATACAAATTTGCTTAGAACGGCAAAAGAATACCGCATATAGGTAGATATAGTGGACTCATGTGGCAAAACTGGTTTAAAGGTTTTTGAATGCACAAGTAGTGATCATACTTACTACAAAATGAAGGCTAGCAAAAGATTGAGAAGCGACCAACCAAGAAACGAATAATCTCATAAGCGAGCATTAAGCATAATTAACACTGAATAATGCACCACAAGTAGGATATAATTTGATTGCATAATTATTGACTTTCGTGCTTGCGTATGGAATCACAAACCTTAACACCAATATTCTTACTAAAGCATAATTACTCATCAACATAACTCACATATCACATCATCATATCTCAAAACTATTATTAAGAATCAAGTTTATATTATCCATTGATCTTCATGAAAGTTTTTATTATATGATTCTTGGATATCTATCACTTTGGAACTAACTTTCATGTGTTACATTGGACAAGCACATACAAATATAAGTGAAGATCATGAGCATAATTTTTGTTTCTCTCAAATTAATTTAAGTGAAGCAAGAGAGAACTTCTTGAAAACTTTGCTAACTCTCAAATAAATCTAAGTGAAGCAAGGGAGCATTTCTTCAAAAATACTAAAGCACACCGTGCTCAAAAAGATATAAGTGAAGCACTAGAGCAAGTCCATAGGTCATAAAAAATTTAAGTGAAGCATAGAGAGCAATTCTAACAAGTCATGATATAATTTTGGCTCTCTCAAATAGGTGTGTCCAGCAAGGAATCGAGAGTTAAAACACAAAGTAAAACAAGCAAAGACTCATATCATACAAGACTCTCCAAGCAAAACACATAATATGTGACGAATAAAAATATAGCTTCGACTAAAATACCGATGGTCGTTAGAAGAAAGAGGGGATGCCACTCGGGGCATCCCCAAGCTTAATTGCTTGCTCTCTTATGGATAATAGCTTGTGATGATGGGGCATCCCCATGCTTAGGCTCTTCTTACTCCTTATTCCTTCATCCATCGTAAGATAACCCAAAGCTTGGAAACTTCAATCACACAAAACTCAACAAAACCTTCGTGAGATCCGTTAGTAAAACAAAACAAATCACTACTATAAGTACTGTAGGAAATCAATTCATATTTTATTTTTGCATTATATATTATTTATTACAACTTTTCTACGGAAAAAACTCATCAAATAAAACCATAGAGACATCAAAACAAGCACACAACGCATAGAAAACAGAATTTGTCAAAACAAAGCAGTCTGTGGCAATCTGACTATTTTGAAACCTTCTGGAACTCGAAAAATTCTGAAAAATTAGGAAGACCTGAGCAATTTGTATAATAATCTTCTGCAAAAAGAATTGGCATTTTATCAGGCCCTGGTAAAAAATGAGAATTATTTTCGTGAGAACAAAAGTTTCTGTTTTTCAGCAAGATGAAACAACTATCACCCAAGAAGATCCTAAAGGCTTTACTTGGCACAAACACTAATTAAAACACAAAAAACACAATGATAACAGTAGCATAATTGTGCTAACACTCAAGAACAGAAAGCAAAAAAACAAAAATAAATTTTATTCATTGGGTTGCCTCCTAACAAGCGCTATAATTTTACGCCCTTAGCTAGGCATAAAGCAAGATCTAAGTTTCTTCATCCTTGTTTCGAGATTCATAAGATGCCCTCATGATTGATTCATATGGTGGCGTAATTCTTGTTCTAGGGAAGTGTTCCATCCCCTTCCTCAAAGGAAATTTTAATTTAATATTGCCTTCTTTCAGATCAATCACGACACCGAGAGTGCGTAAAAATGGTCTACCACGAATAATTGGACAAGACGGATTGCAATCAATATCAAGAACAATAAAACCTATGGGCACATAATTCCTATTTGCAAGAATAAGAACATCGTTAATTCTTCCCATAGGCTTTTCAATAGTACAATCCGCCAAGTGCAAATTTAAAGAGCATTCTTCAAGATCGGTAAGACCAATCACATCACATAAAGATTTTGGAATTGTAGAAACATTAGCACCGAAGTCATAGAAAGCAAAACACTCATAATTTTTAATCTTGACATTGATAGTAGGTTCCCATTCATCATGTAATTTTCTAGGAATTGAGACTTCTAATTCCAATATTTCTTCAAAAGCTTTCATCATAGCATCAACAATATGTTCAGTATAAGCTTTATTTTGTTCATGGGCACTGGGTGAATTTATCATGGATTGCAACAAAGAAATAAAATCAATCAAAGAGCAACTATCATAATTAAAGTCTTTGTAATCCAAAAGAGTGGGCACATCACTAGTTAAAGTTTTGACCTCTTCAAACCTACTTTCATCAATTTTCTCAACAAGATTTTCACCCTCCGAATTATCGGGACGCCTTCTAGCTAAAGTTGACTCTTCTCCAGTCCCTTTTTCGTCAATTTTAATTTTACTAAATTAGGAATCAATTGAATAAACACCAATAATTTTAAGACCTTCATCACTTTTACGAAAGTAACCGCTAGAAGACGCTTTTTCCAAAAAATCTCTTTTAGCTCCAAGCATGGTGGTTCTTTTCTTACTTTCATGCATAAAAACATAGAGAGTTTTAATTGACTCATCAACCTTTGGCACAAAAATTTTGATCCTGAGATTTCCCACATCATGAGAAATTCTATCAACATTTCTAGACAAATCATCAATCTTATTCAACTTTTCTTCTATGGTAGTGTTGAAAACTTTTTGCGTATAGATAAATTCTTTAATATTATTCTCAAGATCAGAGGTGTTCCTATTATTATTATAAGAAGGATTTCCATAAGAATTACCATAATTATTAGAGAAATTACTAGGAAAAGGCCTAGGATTAAAATTACCTCTATAAGCATTGTTGTTGAAATTATTTCGAGAGATAAAATTCACATCCATGGCATCACTATTTTGCTCAATCAAAGTAGACAAAGGCAAATCATTGAAATCAATAGGATCACTTTTACTAGCAACCAATTTCATAAGAGCGTCAATTTTTTCACTCAAAGAAGAAATTACTTCAACCGAATTAACTTTTTTACTAGTAGGAGCTCTTTCGGTATGCCATTGTGAATAATTTGCCATGATATTATCAAGCAATTTGGTGGCTTCACCCAAAGTAATTTCCATAAAAGTACCGCCTGCGACGAATCTAAAAGATTACGAGAAACAAAATTCAACCCCGCATACAAATTTTGTATGATCATCCAAAGATTTAGCCCATGAGTTGGGCAATTCCTTAGAATCATTTTCATCCTTTCCCAAGATTGTGCAACATGCTCATGTTCAGGTTGCAAGAAATTCATGATCTTGGTTCTAAGGGAAATAATTTTGTCGGGCAAAAAATACTTAGTGACAAAATCATCTTTGGACTTATTCCAAGAATCGATACTATTGCGAGGCAAAGAAGAGAACCAAATTTTGCAGAATCACGCAAAGAAAACGGAACTAATTTCATCTTCACAACATCATTGTCCACATATTTTTTTTATTTTGCATATCACATAATTCCACAAAGGTATTAAGATGGGACGCGTCATCCTCATTAGGGGTACCCAAAAATTGATCTTTCATAACAGGATTCAGCAAAGCAGTATTAATATCACAAGACACGACACTAGTGGCAGGAGGAGCAATCGGAGTGCCGATAAATCATTGTTGTTGGTATTTGAGAAATCACACAACTTGGTGTTCTCTTGAGTCATGATGACAACGCAACAAGATTGCACTCAAAAACAGATCCGGCAAGAAAACGGCGAACAAAAAAGAGGGGGTAAAACGGCAAATTTTTGTGAAGTGGGGGAGAGGAAAGCGAGAGGCAAATGGCAAGCAATGTAAATTGCGAGGAGATGAGATTTGTGATTAGGAACCTGGTATATGTTGAAGATCCTCCCCGGCAATGGTACCAGAAATTGGCACGTGGCCGGGAGACTGTCTTGACTTGATCCTCCCCGACAACGGCGCCAGAAATTCCTTTTGATGCGGCTTGAAGCTATGTCGGTATTTCCCCAAAGATGAAGGGATGATGCAGCACAACGGCGGTAGGTATTTCCCTCAGTTATGAGATCAAGGTTATCGAACCAGTAGGAGAACCAAGAAACACAACGTAAATAGCACATGCACACAAATAACAACTACTCGCAACCCGACGTGTAAAAGGGTTGTCAATCCCTTTCGGGTAGCGGCGCCCAAGATAGGAAAACGAACGTGAGATAAAATTGTAGTAGATTGATAGATCAAACGCCAAATAAAATAAATAAGAATAAATTGGGTATTTTTGTATTTTTGGTTTAGTAGATCTGAAAATAAAAGCAAAGAAAAAGTAGACCGCAAAGGCAAATAATATGAGAAAGAGACCCGGGGGCCGTAGGTTTCACTAGTGGCTTCTCTCGAGAAAAATAGCAAACGGTGGGTAAACAAATTACTGTTGGGAAATTGGTAGAACTTCAAATACTCATGACGATATACTGGCAATGATCATTATATAGGCATCACGTCCAAGATTAGTAGACCGACTCCTGCCTGCATCTACTACTATTACTCCACACATCGACCGCTATCCAGCATGCATCTAGTGTATTAAGATCGTGGAGAAACGGAGTAATGCAATAAGAACTGATATGATGTAGGCAAGATCTATCTATGTAGAGATAGACCGCATCGTTTTATCCTTAGTAGCAATGATACATATGTGTCGGTTCCCCTTCTGTCACTGGGATCAAGCACCGTAAGATCGAACCCACTACAAAGCACCTCTTCCCATTGCAAAATAAATAGATCAAGATGGCCAAACAAAACCCAAATATCGGAGAAGAAATAAGAGGCTATAATAAATCATGCATATAAGAGATCAAAGAAACTCAAATAACTTCCATGGATATAAAAAGATAGATCTGATCATAAACTCAAAGTTCATCCGATCCCAACAAACACACGGCAAAAAGAGTTACATCATATGGATCTCCAGGAGACCATTGTATTGAGAATTCAATGAGAAAGAGAAAGTCATCTAGCTACTGACTACGGACCCGCAGGTCTACAAAAAACTACTAACGCATCATCAGAGAGGAACCAATGGAAGTGGTGAACCCCATCCGTGATGATGTCTAGATTAGATCTGGTGGTTCTGGACTCTGCGGCGGCTGGAATTGATTTTCGTCGACTCCTCTAGGGTTTCTGGAATATTGGAGTATTTATAGAGCAAAGAGGTTGTCCGGGGGCACCTGTCGGTGTTCTGGGAACGGGGGTCCCCAGACTTGCCTGCCTGTGGCCTACGGCGTGGCTTAAAGGGGGCCCAGCACGGCCCATCTTCGTCAACACAAGACCCGAGACCCTCGCGAGGGGCCAAGCCTCGCGGGGCGGACGATGCGGAGCTTCCTCAGGCGCGGCCTCATCAGGCTGGCTCACGAGGAGGCGGAGAGATCAAGGCGGGGTACCTCACGAGGTGCCCATGACGCAAGCCATGACGACCAAAGGCGCCAGGCGGGCGCCAGCCCGCGCGGTGCCCTCCTTTCCTCTTCGATGCAAAGGGGGCAAGCGCATGCGAGAGGATCAAGCAAAGGCATCCATTTTGGTGCAACGAGAACAAGACCAGTCCAATGGTGGGGAGGAGGTCATTGTGGAGCCCAGGACGGCCTCACCACAGAGCCTTTGGCAGGCGAGGACCAACTTTAGTCAGGATAAGTGTACCAGATGTTCCCCTTCAAAATGGCCAATTGTTGGCGCCCTTCCCACTAAATATTTGGGAAGAGGCCCAGGGCCTTTGCCTATAAATAGGACTAGCCACCCCCAGTGTAGGGGGACAAAGCGATCGTGCAATCCAGAACCTGGGCAAGCAAGGAATCAGTAAGAGAGAGAGAGAGAAGGGCGGCTTAACTCCTCCTAGCAGTTCATCGTCCCAGCCAGGAGCAGACCCTCGCGAGGCTGTTCCTCCTTGTATTGTTCATCATCAACAGCCCAAGAGGCAATCCACCACACCACAAAGTAGAGTAGGGTATTACACCACAATGGTGGCCCGAACTAGTATAAACCCTGTGTCTCTTGTGCTGTTCTTTCAGTAGTTTAGATCTTTATGAGACGGATAGGTAGAGGGCGTATCTCCGCGCGCACCCCAGAGTTCGAACCTCAAGGGTCTGCCGGAACCCGAAATCCGACATTTGGCGCGCCAGGTAGGGGTGCGCCGGAATTTGTCTTTCGCCGCTTCGCTCTCCACCGACCGTCGCGTACATGTCCGACGCTCGTCGGGCCCGTGCCGAGCGCCGGGCCGCCATCGCTTACCACGTCGCCAGACGACACCCGTCGGCAGGCGTCCTCGTCGTTCCCCGTCACCCGCCGCCAACGCCGCCACCGGCCCGGCGGGGAACGAGCAGCAAGCGTCGTCTCAGCAGTCGTCCATGCGGCAGGACGGCCGCACCGCTACACCAACACCCCGGGTTATCGCGGCCCTCCTGGGCGGCTCGCAGGCGCCGCCCACAAGTCGCCACGTCAAGCCGTTTGTTCGTCGGGTCAGCGTCGTTTCCGCGCGGCAGGGGGCTCCCCCGGACCGGGCGGCACACAAGGCCGGCCTGACCTTTGGCTCGGAGGACCACCCCTCCAACTTGGCTAGCTCGGGCGTGCTCCCCATGTTGTGCACCCCCACCATCTGCCAGGTGCCCGTCACCAGAACTCTCATCGATGGTGGCGCGGGCCTCAGCGTGCTTTCGGTTGAGGCCTTCAATCTCCTTCGCATACCCTTGGAACGGCTGCAACCCAGCCGGCCCTTCTCAGGCGTTGGGGGCAGATCATCCAGCTCCTTGGGACAGATCCGGCTCCCATCTAACCGTCGGTACCTACGACAACTTCCGCATGGAGATGCTCGACTTTGACATCGCCCCCATCGGCCTCCCCTACAACGCCATCCTCGGCTACCCAGCGCTGGCCCAGTTCATGGCCGCCACGCACCCGGCGTACAACCTGATGAAGATGCTCGGGAGCAGTGGTGTCCTCACCATGCACGGGGACACCGGGGACGCGCTGCGGGTGCTCAAGCTCGCCTTCAAGACGGCGGCATCGGCACAACCCACCGACTCAGGGACCCCCGAGCCCAAGGGGGCTGTGCCCGCCAAGAAGAAGCAGTTGTTCACCCAGGACAGGGCATAAACCAAGCAGATACCTGTCGACGAGGACGGGTCCTCCAGTGCCACTTTCACCATAGGCGCCAACCTCGATCCCGAGCAGGAGGAGGCCCTAATCAAGTTCCTGCGCGCAAACAAGAAGGTATTCGCTTGGGAGCCTGATCAGTTGGCAGGGATCCCCAGGAGCGTAATCGAGCATCACCTCAACGTGTGCCCAAACGTGCGCCCCGGGAAGCAGAAGGCAAGGCGGCAGTCCACAAAAAAGCAGGCCTTCATCGTCCAAGAAACCCGCAAGTTGGAAGCCGCTGGGGTCATTCGCGAGGTCGGATACCCGGATTGGTTGGCCAACCCTGTCGTTGTGCCCAAGAAGGGAGGGAAGGAGCGCATGTGTGTCGACTTCACCAACCTCAACAAGGCATGTCCGCAAGATCCGTTCCCGCTCCCCCGCATCGACCAGATCGTCGATTCCACCGCAGAGTGTGACCTGCTATGTTTCCTGGATGCCTTCACCAACCTCAACAAGATCAAGATGGCGGTGGAAGACGTCGAGAAGACAGCCTTCCTAACCACGTGCAGGGTGTACTGCTACACGTGCATGCCATTTGGGCTACGTAACGCGGGGGCGACCTTTCAGCGGCTGATGCACATCACCTTGGGCCCGCAGCTCGGGAAGAACGTCGAAGCTTACGTTGATGACATTGTGGTAAAGTCTCAGGAGACCAAGATCCTGATACAAGACCTGGAGGAAACCTTCGCGAGTCTCGATGCAGTGAACCTGCGGCTCAACCCAGAGAAGTGTGTGTTCGGGGTCCCCTCGGGCAAGCTCTTGGGTTTCCTCGTATCCCATCGAGGCATCGAGGCTAACCCGGAGAAGGTCAAGGCGGTCGAGGACATGAGCCTGCCAAAGACCCTCAGAGAAATGCAGAAGCTCACTGGACGCGTGACCGCGCTAGGGCGCTTCATCTCCAGACTGGGGGAGCGGGCGTTGCCTTTCTTCCAGCTAATGAAGAAAAAGGGGCCCTTTGAATGGACTGAAGAGGCAGACAAGGCGTTTCGAGATCTCAGGAGATACCTGACCAGTCCCCCAGTTATGGTGGCTCCGCGTCCTCAAGAGCCCCTGGTGCTCTACCTCGCCGCCACTCCCTACTCTGCCAGCGCAGCCCTGGTGGCAGTTAGGGAGGAGCGCCAAATCAGAACCACAGCAGCAGCCCGAGACAAGGCAAAATAGGAACAAGGAAGACCCACAAAAACCGCTACCGCGGTTGAGGAAGATCAGCCCCCAAAGAGTGCACCGGAAGCGGGAGAGGCCACTCACCTAGATGGTCCGCCTCCAGAGGCCTCGTCACCTCGCCAGGCGCCCTTGCCTTCGGAGGGCGCCGGGAGCACTAATGCACTCAGCCTTGTTGAGCACCCAGTATACTTCGTCAGCACGGTGTTACGGGACGCAAGGGCCTGGTACCCCATGCCTCAGAAGCTCCTCCTCGCGCTACTGGTGGCCTCACGCAAGCTGCGGCACTATTTGCTGGGTCACCCCATCAAGGTCGTCTCGTCATATCCCTTGGAGAGAGTGCTCAGGAGCCCTAACTCAGCCGGAAGGGTCACTGAGTGGAACATAGAACTGTAGGCGTTTCAGCTCGAATTCAGCACAACCCGAGTTATCAAGGGAGCAGCATTGGCAGATTTCATGGCAGAATGGACGGAGGCACCAGGCCTCAAGGACGACGAGGATCGGTCCCTCCCCCCAGGGAGCGAGGCGCCAGAAGGCTGGGTCATGTACTTCGATGGGGCATTCTCCAGGCACGGCGCAGGGGCTGGGGCGGTGCTGGTGTCGCCCACCCAGGATAAGCTCTACTACGCTGTGCAGCTCTGTTTCCAACAGGGCGAAAAGGTCTCCAACAACATAGCGGAGTACGAAGGTTTGATAGCAGGCTTGAAGGCCACAGCCGCCCTGGGGGTGAAGCGCCTCACCATCATGGGCGATTCGCAGCTCCTTGTCAATTTCTCCAACAAGGTATACGAGCCAAAAGACGAGCACATGGAGGCCTACCTAGCGGAGGTTCGCAGGATGGAGAAGCAGTTCTAGAGACTGGAGTTGAAGCACGTGCCCCGTGGCACCAACCAGGAGGCTGATAACATCGCCAGGCGGGCGTCCAGGCAGCTGCCTCAGGAGCCTGGCATCTTCGAGGAGCGGCTCTTCAAGCCCTCGGCCCTGCCGTCATTGTCAAACACGGCTCAGCCCCGAGAGGAACTTCCCCAGCCACCTGCCTCGGGAGCCCCAGTCTACGGCCTAGGTTCAGGAGCACGCCTGCTCCTGATGATGGAACCACAGGAGGGGTGCTGGATCACGGAGCTCCGGAGTTGTCTGACATAAGGGACTCTGCCGGAGAAGGAGGAGGAAGCGGAGCGTGTGGCACGACAGGCCACGGCGTACTGCATCAGGGATGGAGAGCTCTACCAGAGGCGACCGAACAATGTATCCCTGCGCTGCATCTCCAGGGAGCAAGGAAAGGAACTGCTAGAGGACATACACGACAGAGACTATGGACACCATTCGTCATCACGGACCCTTGTTGGTAAGGCATTCGCAGTGGGTTCTACTGGCCCACCGCACTCAACGACGTTGCCGAACTGGTGAAGGCTTGTGAGGCCTGCCAATTTCACGCCAAGCAGATCCATCAGCCGGCAGGAGGCCTGCAGACTATACCCCTTTCGTGGCCGTTCGCAGTCTGGGGGATGGACATCCTGGGCCCGTTTCCTCGGGCGCCAGGGGGCTACCGCTACCTCTACGTCGCCGTGGAGAAGTTCACCAAGTGGGCAGAAGTAGAGGCCGTCCGCACCATTCCCGCGGGCTCCGCTGTCAAGTTCATCAGGGTCATCATGAGCCGGTTCGGGGTGCCGAACCGCATCATTACAGACAACGGTTCGCAGTTCACCAGTAACCTCTTCAAAACATACTGTGCTAACCTTGGAACGCATATATGCTACGCTTCGGTGGCGCACCCGCAAAGCAACGGCCAGGCCGAACGAGCCAACGCGGAGGTCCTGAGGGGCCTCAAGACCAGGACGTTCAAAAAGAAGCTGGAGGCCTGCGGCAAAGGTTGGTACGATGAGCTTCAGTCCGTGTTGTGGTCCATCCACACAACCGCGACCAAGCCGACTGGAGAGACCCCGTTCTTCCTGGTCTACGGAGCTGAAGCAGTCCTCCCTCACGAGGTCAGACGTCGCTCCGCACGGGTCCTGGCGTTCGACGAGGCGCAGCAGGACGCCATGCGGGGGATGGACCTCGTGCTGGGGGAGGAATGCCGCCGAGAAGCCGCGCTACGAGCGGCGAGGTACCAACAGGCACTACGAAGATATCAGTGCTGCAACATCCGCCCCAGAACTCTCGAGGTAGGAGACCTCGTGCTCAGGCAGGTTCTCTCCAGGGAGGGGCTGCACAAGCTCTCTCCCATGTGGGAGGGCCCGTTCAAGGTTGTTCATGTTTCCAGGCCTGGCTCCCCGCGCTTGGAGACTCAGGAGGGGGAGCCGATCCAGAACGCATGGAACATCCAGCACCTCCGCAGGTTCTACCCCTAGAAGGCCCAGATCTTGTGAAGAAGGCGAACGCCTGTGAAGATTATCCTTTTTTGGAGAAGGCCCGGAGCCTGTGAAGAAGGCGAACGCCTGTGAAGATTATCCTTTTTTGGAGAAGGCCCAGAGCCTGTGAAGAAGGCGAACGCCTGTGGAGATTATCCTTTTTTGGAGAAGGCCCAGAGCCTGTGAAGAAGGCGAACGCCTATGAAGATTATCCTTTTTGGAGAAGGCCCGGAGTGTGTGAAGAAGGCGAACGCCTATGAAGATTATCCTTTTCTGGAGAAGGCCCAGAGCCTGTGAAGAAGGCGAGTGCCTGTGAAGCTGACGCGTCTTGGAAAAGGCTCGAAGCCTGTGAAGAGGGCAAATGCCCGTGAAGCTCGTTTCCCCTAAGAAGAAAGGCCCGGAGCCTGTGAAGAAGGCCAACGACTGTGAGGCTCGCCGCCCGTGACACTCTCACGTAATAATGAGTTGGGGCTGTACACGCCCCGGAGTCTCAGGAGCGCCGGCCTCAGGCCCTGGGGCTCCCTCCCATGCCCAATGGCAGCACTTAGCTCCGCGCTGGTGAGAAGACGTCGAAGACTAGATTAGGTGCCGGACGCGGCTTTTTCATTTGCTTTCCGCAGTTGGCTTGTTTGTTCGCATTTGAAGTCTTATTGAAACTATGGCCATCGTTGGTTTGTGGTTCGTCGATTTTTACTCTCCCGCTTTGATTTCTCTTATGCAAGGCCTCGCGAGGGAGGATATCGGAGCGCCCTCGTGAGTGTTCCTGTTCTAGTCGTTCGAAGGTTTCATGACCTGGGCCCGTTTCAGGAGCACCCCTCCAGTCCGTGCCCCTCGAGCACCGCGACACAGAGGGCCTGGGTCGGTCGCCCCCCCTACGGCTTGGGCCGGGAACTATCTACGTGCACACACACAGCTGAAGGGCACGAAAACGGAACCAAGGCAATGGTTAACAGCAATAACCCCGAACACGCCCCCGCGGGGCTCCACGCAGCTGTTTTCTTTTACGCAGGAAACATAGGGAAAACAAAGGACAAGTCCGGTGCGGCTCGCCTCCCACCGGCCTGCGGAGGAGACTCGGGCTGCCTCCGGGGCTCAAGCAGACTCCCTCTCGCGCTTCACCGGGGCGCGACGGCGGGCGGACGTGAAGGAAATATGCCCTAGAGGCAATAATAAAGTTATTATTAATTTCCTTATTTCATGATAAATGTTTATTATTCATGCTAGAATTGTATTAACCGGAAACATAATACATGTGTGAATACATAGACAAACAGAGTGTCACTAGTATATGCCTCTACTTGACTAGCTCGTTGATCAAAGATGGTTATGTTTCCTAACCATAGACAAAGAGTTGTTATTTGATTAACGGGATCACATCATTAGGAGAATGATGTGATTGACTTGATCCATTCCGTTAGCTTAGCACTCGGTCGTTTAGTATGTTGCTATTGCTTTCTTCATGACTTATACATGTTCCTATGACTATGAGATTATGCAACTCCCGTTTGCCGGAGGAACACTTTGTGTGCTACCAAACGTCACAACGTAACTGGGTGATTATAAAGGTGCTCTACAGGTGTCTCCGAAGGTACTTGTTGGTTGGCGTATTTTGAGATTAGGATTTGTCACTCCGATTGTCGGAGAGGTATCTCTGGGCCCTCTCGGTAATGCACATCACATAAGCCTTGCAAGCATTGCAACTAATGAGTTAGTTGCGAGATGATCTCTCACTAAATTATCATAGTAGAAGTGTTCTCCCTGAGTATGCACCGTTGCGAAAGTTCTTCGTGCTGAGACACCACGTGATGATCGGGTGTGATAGGCTCTACGTTCAAATACAACGGGTGCAAAACAGTTGCACACGCGGAATACTCAGGTTTAACTTGACGAGCCTAGCATATAACAGATATGGCCTCGGAACACGGAGACCGAAAGGTCGAGCGTGAATCATATAGTAGATATGATCAACATAGTGATGTTCACCAATGAAACTACTCCATCTCACGTGATGATCGGACATGGTTTAGTTGATTTGGATCACATGATCACTTAGAGGATTAGAGGGATGTCTTTCTAAGTGGGAGTTCTTAAGTAATATGATTAATTGAACTTTAATTTATCATGAACTTAGTCCTGGTAGTATTAGCATATCTATGTTGTAGATCAATAGCTCGCATTGTTGCTTTCATATGTTTATTCTGATATATTCCTAGAGAAAATCGTGTTGAAAGATGTTAGTAGCAATGATGCGGATTGGATCCGTGATCTGAGGTTTATCCTCATTGCTGCACAGAAGAATTATGTCCTTGATGCACCGCTAGGTGACAGACCTATTGCAGGAGCAGATGCAGACGTTATGAACGTTTGGCTAGCTTAATATGATGACTACTTGATAGCTTAAGTGCACCATGCTTAACAGCTTAGAATCAGGACTTCAAAGACGTTTTGAACGACATGGACCATATGAGATGTTCCAGGAGTTGAAGTTAATATTTCAAGCAAATACCCGAGTTGAGAGATATGAAGTCTCCAACAAGTTCTATAGCCAAAAGATGGAGGAGAATCGCTCAACTAGTGAGCATGTGCTCAGATTGTCTGGGTACTACAATCGCTTGAATCAAGTGGGAGATAATCTTCCAGATAAAATAGTGATTGACAGAATTCTCTAGTCACCATCACCAAGTTAGTAGAACCTCGTGATGAACTATAATATGCAAGAGATAACGGAAACAATTCCCAAGCTCTTGGTGATGCTGAAATCGACGAAGGTAGAAATCAAGAAAAACATCAAGTGTTGATGGTTGACGAGACCACTAGTTTCAAGAAAAGGGCAAAGGGAAGAAGAGGAACTTCAAGAAGAATGGCAAGTGAGTTGCTGCTCAAGTGAAGAAGCTCAAGTCTGGTCCTAGGCCTGAGACTAAATGCTTCTACTGCAAAGGGACTAGTCACTGGAAGCGGAACTACCCAAGTATTTGGCGGATAAGAAAGGATGGCAAAGTAAACAAAGGTATATTTGATATACATGTTATTGATGTGTAGTTTACTAGTGTTCATAGCAACCCCTCAGTATTTGGTACTAGTTCAATTGCTAAGATTAGTAACTTGAATCAGGAGTTGCAGAATGAACAGAGACTAGTTAAGGGTGAAGTGACAATGTGTGCTAGAAATGGTTCCAAGATTGATATGATCATCATCGCACACTCCCTATACTTTCAGGATTAGTGTTGAACCTAAATAAGTGTTATTTGGTGTTTGCGTAGAGCATGAATATGATTTGATCATGTTTATTGTAATACGGTTATTCATTTAAGTAAGAGAATAAATTGTTGTTCTCTTTACATGAATAAAACCTTATATGGTTACACACCCAATGAAAATGGTTCATTGGATCTCGATCGTAATGACACATATTAATAATATTGAAACCAAAAGATGCATAGTTAATGATGATAGTGCAACTCATTTGTGGCACTGCCGTTTAGGTCATATTGGTGTAAAGCGCATGAAGAAACTCCATGCTGATGGGATTTTGGAATCACTTGATTATGAATCACTTGATGCTTGCGAACCATGCCTTATGGGCAAGATGACTAAAACTCCGTTCTCCGGAACAATGGAGCGAGCAACTGACTTATTGGAAATAATACATACTGATGTATGCGGTCTGATGAGTGTTAAGGCTCGCGGCGGGTATAATTATTTTCTAACTTCACAGATGATTTGAGCATATATGGGTATATGTACTTGATGAAACATAAGTCTGAAACATTTGAAAAGTTCAAAGAATTTCAGAGTGAAGTGGAAAATCATCGGGACAAGAAAATAAAGTTTCTACGATCTGATCGCGGAGACGAATATTTGAGTTACAAGTTTGGTCTTCATTTAAAACAATGTGAAATAGTTTCACTACTCACGCCACCAGGAACATCACAGTGTAATGGTGTGTCCGAACATCGTACCCGTACTTTATTAGATATGGTGCAATCTATGATGTTTCTTATCGATTTACCACTATCGTTTTGGGGTTATGCATTAAAGACAACTGCATTCACGTTAAAAAAGGGGCACCATCTAAGTCCGTTGAGACGACACAATCTGAACTGTGGTTTGGCAAGAAACCAAAGTTGTCGTTTCTTAAAGTTTGGGGTTGCGATGCTTATGTGAAAAAGTTTCCTCCTGATAAGCTCAAACCCAAATCGGAGAAGTGCGTCTTCATAGCATACCCAAAATGTTGGGTACACCTTCTATCACAGATCCAAAGGCAAGACATTCGTTGCCAAGAATGGATCCTTTCTAGAGAAGGAGTTTCTCTCGAAAGAAGTGAGTGGGAGGAAAGTAGAAAACTTGATAAGGTAATTGTACCATCTCCCTTATTGGAAAGTAGTTCATCGCAGAAATCTGTTCTTGTGACTACTACACCAATTAGTGAGGAAGATAATGATGATGATCATGTAACTTCGGATCAAGTTACTACCGAACCTCGTAGGTCAACCTGAGTGAGATCCGCACCAGAGTGATACGGTAATCCTATTCTGGAGGTCATGTTACTTGACCATGACGAACCTACGAACTATGAGGAAGCGATGATGCGGCCAGATTCCGCAAAATGGTTTGAGGCCATGAAATCTGAGATGAGATCCATGTATGAAGGTATGGACTTTGATTGACTTGTCCAATGATCGGCGAGCCATTGAGATTAAATGGATCTTGAAGAGCAAGACGGACGCTGATAGTAGTGTTACTATCTACAAAGCTAGAATTGTCGCAAAAGGTTTTCGACAAGTTCAAGGTGTTGACTACGATGAGAGTTTCTCACTCGTATCTATGCTTAAGTCTATCCGAATCATGTTAGCAATTGCCACATTTTATGAAATCTGGCAAATGGATAAACAAAACTGCATTCCTTAATGGATTTCTTAAAGAAGAGTTGTATATGATGCAACCAGAAGGTTTTTTCAATCCTAAAGGTGCTAACAAAATATGAAAGCTCCAGCGATCCATCTATGGACTGGTGCAAGCATCTCGGAGTTGGAATATACGCTTTGATAAGTTGATCAAGGCATATAGTTTTATACAGACTTGCGGTGAAGCCTGTATTTACAAGAAAGTGAGTGGGAGCACTACAGCATTTCTGATAAGTATATGTGAATGACATATTGTTGATTGGAAATAATGTAGAATTATTCTGCAAAGCATAAAGGATTGTTTGAAAGGAGTTTTTCAAAGAAAAACCTCGATGAAGCTGCTTACATATTGAGCATCAAGATCTATAGAGATAGATCAAGACGCTTGATAAGTTTTTTCAATGAATACATACCTTGACAAGATTTTGAAGTAGTTCAAAATGGAACAGTCACAGAAAGAGTTCTTGCCTGTGTTACATGGTGTGAAATTGAGTAAGACTCAAAACTCGACCACGGCAGAAGATAGAAAGAGAATGAAAGTCATTCCCTATGCCTTGGCCATAGGTTCT
The DNA here is from genome assembly GCA_032464435.1 of Aegilops umbellulata. Taxonomy (NCBI): domain Eukaryota; kingdom Viridiplantae; phylum Streptophyta; class Magnoliopsida; order Poales; family Poaceae; genus Aegilops; species Aegilops umbellulata. The sequence continues at coordinate 307,796,603 of CP136055.1, read as the reverse complement.
ATAAAGTATGCCATGCTGTGTACCAGATCTATTGTATACCCTACACTGATTATGGCAAGGGAGTACAATAGTGATCTAGAAGTAGATCACTGGACAACGGTTAAAATTATCCTTAGTGGAATAAGGATATGTTTCTCGATTATGGACATGACAAAAAGGTTCGTCGTAAAGGGTTACGTCGATACAAGTTTTTGACACTGATCCAGATGACTCTAAGTCTCAATCTGGATACATATTGAAAGTGGGAGCAATTAGCTAGAGTAGCTCCATGCAGAGTATTGGTGACATAGAAATTTGCAAAATACATACGGATCTGAATGTGGCAAACCCGTTGACTAAACTTCTCTCACAAGCAAAACATGATCACACCTTAGTACTCTTTGGGTGTTAATCACATAGCGATGTGAACTAGATTAGTGACTCTAGTAAACCCTTTGGGTGTTGATCACATATCGATGTGAACTATGGGTGTTAAAACACATGGTGATGTGAACTATTGGTATTGAATCACATGGTGATGTGAACTAGATTATTGACTCTAGTGCAAGTGGGAGACTGAAGGAAATATGCCCTAGAGGCAATAATAAAGTTATTATTTATTTCCTTATTTCATGATAAATGTTTATTATTCATGCTAGAATTGTATTAACCGGAAACATAATACATGTGTGAATACATAGACAAACAGAGTGTCACTAGTATGCCTCGACTTGACTAGCTCGTTGATCAAAGATGGTTATGTTTCCTAACCATAGACAAAGAGTTGTTATTTGATTAACGGGATCACATCATTAGGAGAATGATGTGATTGACTTGATCCATTCCGTTAGCTTAGCACTCGGTCGTTTAGTATGTTGCTATTGCTTTCTTCATGACTTATACATGTTCCTATGACTATGAGATTATGCAACTCCCGTTTGCTGGAGGAACACTTTGTGTGCTACCAAACGTCACAACGTAACTGGGTGATTATAAAGGTGCTCTACAGGTGTCTCCGAAGGTACTTGTTGGGTTGGCGTATTTCGAGATTAGGATTTGTCACTCCGATTGTCGGAGAGGTATCTCTGGGCCCTCTCGGTAATGCACATCACATAAGCCTTGCAAGCATTGCAACTAATGAGTTAGTTGCGAGATGATGTATTACGGTACGAGTAAAGAGACTTGCCGGTAACGAGATTGAACTAGGTATTGGATACCGACGATTGAATCTCGGGCAAGTAACATACCGATGACAAAGGGAACAACGTATGTTGTTATGCGGTCTGACCGATAAAGATCTTCGTAGAATATGTGGGAGCCAATATGAGCATCCAGGTTCCGCTATTGGTTATTGACCGAGAATGGTTCTAGGTCATGTCTACATAGTTCTCGAACCCGTAGGGTCCGCACGCTTAAGGTTTCGATGACAGTTATATTATGAGTTTACGAGTTTTGATGTACCGAAGGAGTTCGGAGTCCTGGATGAGATCGGGGACATGACGAGGAGTCTCGAAATGGTCGAGACGTAAAGATCGATATATTGGACGACTATATTCGGACATCGGAAAGGTTCTGAGTGGTTCGGGTATTTTTCGGAGTACCAGGGAGTTACGGGAATACGGGGGAGAAGTATTGGGCCTTATTGGGCCATACGGGAAAGAGAGAGGGGCTGCCTAGGGCAGGCCGCGCGCCCCCCAAGGCCTAGTCCGAATTGGACAAGGGGGAGGGGCTGCGCCCCCTCCTTCCTTCCCTTCTCTTTTCCGCTTCCTTGTCTCCTACTCCTACTACATGGAAGGACTCCTAATTGGACTAGGAAAGGGGGAATCCTACTCCAGGTGGGAGTAGGACTCCCTAGGGCGCGCCATAGAGAGGGCCGGCCCTCCCCTCCTCCACTCCTTTATATACGGGGGCAGGGGGCACCCCATGGACACACAAGTTGATCCTCGTGATCGTTCCTTAGCCGTGTGCGGTGCCCCCCTCCACGATATTATACCTCGGTCATATTGTAGCGGTGCTTAGGCAAAACCCTGTGACAGTTGAACATCAAGATCGTCACCACGCCGTCATGTTGACGGAATTCCCCCCGGAGCTTTGCTGGATCGGAGCCCGGGGTGCGTCATCGAGCTGAACATGTGCAGAACTCGGAGGTACCGTCCGTTCGGTGCTTGGATCGGTCGGATCGGGAAGATGTACAACTACTTCCTCTATGTTGTGTCAACGCTTCCGCTTCGGTCTACGAGGGTACGTAGACAACACTCTGCCCTCTCGTTGCTATGCATCACCATGATCTTGCGTGTGCGTAGGAAATTTTTGAAATTACTACGTTCCCCAACAGTGGTATCAGAGCCTAGGTTTTTATGGTTTGATGTTATATGCACGAGTAGAACACAAGTGAGTTGTGGGCGATATAAGTCATACTGCTTACCAGCATGTCATACTTTGGTTCGCCGGTATTGTTGGAAATTTTTGAAATTACTACGTTCCCCAACAGGAGGTACTGCCGCCTCCCAAGCAGGCGCGACGGCGAGGGGGCTGACTGCGGCCACCACTGGAAGAGTATCTTGAAGAAGAGTCGATGAAGGTTGGGGAGCCTTGAGCGCCGCCAACCACACGGGCGCTGTCTCCTCCATCGTCGTCGGGGCTGGGTCCCCGGCCGCGGTCGTCGTCCTCAGGGCAACACCCTGTGCGGCGACCATCTTCCCCAAACACCCTCACGTAGAGGGTGGCATCGCCGTCAAACCTAAAGTGCAGAGTGCACCGGCGCCCCAGGCCGCGAGCACGGGCGAACGCCTGCCAATCACGAGTCAAGGCCAAGCTCCCAGTGGCGGAGACCTCCATTGCAGCCCATGAGGCCTGGCTGCAGCAGCCGTCCGCCTGAAGCCAGAGGCCGCCCGGGGCGCCGGCCGGGAGCTCACCAAGGAGGAAGCGAGGGAGTTGGAGTCGGGCGCTAGTCGGCTCCTCCGACCATACGACAAAATCCGGCAGCACCTCCGCAACACGAAAGCGCGGCCTAGGGGAGCGCGCGACCAAAGCGCGTCCCCCGACCGCAATAGCTCGCCCGTCACCACGCTGAGAACCATCTCCACGGCCGCGGGAAGCTGCCGTGGCGGCCACGGGATGCTTCCGAGGGCGCCCTCGGCCGCGCTTGGGCGGGGGAGAGGCAGGCTCAACCTGGTGGGCCTTCCCCTTCTCTGCAGCCGAGAACCTCCTCGACGGAGCCATGGAGAAGAAGGAGAAGCAAGGAGAGATGAACTAGAAGGGCACGCGCAGTGCCGTACTTATAGCCGCGAAGGCCAACCGTCGGCCTCCACGATCACAGGTAATCATGACACGATCTGCATGCAGGGACTTGTCCAATCAGCGCGATCACCGAGGCGTCATGGGGAAGCGGAGACGCCCACGTCCCATTAACCGCCACGCGACGCCCAAGGCCGCAGGCTGTTAGGGCCAGCGGCGCTTCGCCCTTGCCCTTTCTCCCCTCAGCACGGCCAAGTCCGTGCACGCCTTGGACCCGGGGGCTACTGTCGGCGTTCTGGGAACGGGGGTCCCCAGACTTGCCTGCCTGCGGCCTGCGGCGTGGCTTAAAGGGGGCCCAGCACGGCCCATCTTCGTCAACACAAGACCCGAGACCCTCGCGAGGGGCCAAGCCTAGCGGGGCGGACGACGTGGAGCTTCCTCAGGCGCGGCCTCATCAGGCTGGCTCACGAGGAGGCAGAGAGATCAAGGCGGGGTACCTCACGAGGTGCCCATGACGCAAGCCATGATGACCAAAGGCGCCAGGCGGGCGCCAGCCCGCGCGGTGTCCTCCTTTCCTCTTCGGTGCAAAGGGGGCAAGCGCAGGCAAGAGGATCAAGGAAAGGCATCCATTTCGGTGCAACGAGACCAAGACCAGTCCAACGGTGGGGAGGAGGTCATTGTGGAGCCCAGTACTGCGTCACCACAGAGCCTTTGGCAGACGAGGACCAACTTTAGTCAGGATAAGTGTACCAGATGTTCCCCTTTAAAATGGCCAATTGTTGGCGCCCTTCCCGCTCAATATTTGGGAAGAGGCCCAGGGCCTTTGCCTATAAATAGGACTAGCCACCCCCAGGGTAGGGGGACAGAGCAATCGTGCAATCCAGAACCCGGGCAAGCAAGGAATCAGTAAGAGAGAGAGAGAAGGGCGGTTGAACTCCTCCTAGCAGTTCATCATCCCAGCCAGGTACAGACCCTCGCGAGGCTGTTCCTCCTTGTATTGTTCATCATCATCAGCCCAAGAGGCAATCCACCACACCACAAACTAGAGTAGGGTATTACACCACAATGGTGGCCTGAACTAGTATAAACCCTGTGTCTCTTGTGCTGTTCTTTTAGTAGTTTAGATCTTTGCGAGACGGAGAGGTAGAGGGCATAATCTCCACGCGCACCCCAGAGTTCGAACCTCAAGGGTCTGCCGGAACCCGAAATCCGACAGCACCCGAGGTGGGCACAACCCACCAGGGCGCGCCTGGGCCTCCTGGCGCGCCCTGGAGGTTGTGCTCTCCTCGGAACACCCCCCAAGCGCAGCCTTGGCCCATTAGGTGTCTTATGGTCCAAAAACAATCTCTATAAAGTTTCGTTGCATTGGGACTCCGTTTGGTATTGATTTCCTGCGATGTAAAAAACATGCAGAAAACAGCAACTGGCACTTGGCACTATGCCATTAGGTTAGTTCTAAAAATAATATAAAATGATTATCAAACATCCAAGATTGATAATATAACAGCATGGAAAAATCAAAAGTTATAGATACGTTGGAGACGTATCAGCGATGGACTCAATCAACCCGCACGGTTTCTAGAAAGTTGGCGTGTTCGATCAACTAACAATCACACACGGCTTCCGGCAGAGAACTATTTGCGTTAGGCCACCTTGCACAAACGTTTCCACACAAAGAACTGTGTGTGATATACATACGAACATAAATGATTTTCTGGGATTCACCGTGTGGGATGTACATATGAACGGAAACAATTGGGTTTCGATGCCCTGCAAGATCGCACACGAGCTCATTTTGCCCCAGCCTGTGAGCCAGGAGGGCCTATCCCCAACGGTTTCTCGGTCGTGTGGGGAGGACCCCCTATCGCCCACACTCACTTGGCGACGGTTCCAAACATCGTCGTGGAAAGGGGTTAAAACCGTTTGTATAGCACGTCGTTGTACTAGTGATCGCGCACCCTCCCCTAGTCAATGGTCCCGGCGCCCGATGCCCGCGGCCCTCTACCACTGCTCCTCTTACCCTGCGGCTGCTACCGCATTTGGTGGCCGCTGGCGCCCCGCCTCGCCCCGCAGTGCCCTGTTGGGCAGGCTGGCGCCCGTCGCCCGGTTCCGCCCGATGTCCGCTAGTGGCCGACGCCCGCAAAGGCACCCTCGCCAAATGACAAGTGGGGCCCGCCCCTGAGAACGTTTTTTAAGAAAAAAGATATATAAAAAACAATAATAATTAAATGAATGAATGAATTAATGAAATGGATTAATTAACCTATTTAATCCTATTAATTAACCAGAAAAATCATGTTAACTAACCCTAATAATCTTTTAGTTAAACTGAGACAATGACGAACGGGTCCCACATGCCAGGGTTCACCTAGTCAACCTGTGGACCTGCTGACATCATGTTGATGCCCCGCTCGCACAATAATTGCATTTTTGAATTAAATTAATTCTATTAATTCCAAAAATGTTATAAAACTTTGAAAATTAATATAAAATAATCCATAACTCGGATGAAAATACTTTGTACATGAAGTAGTTCAGAAAGACTAAACAAATGCCGATACGCAGTCCATTCGTCTGCCACACGTCGCTAGCATAGCGAACATGGAACCATCCTCCTCCCATTCACCTGTCTGAAAATGCCAAACACCGGGGATACTTTCCCTGATGTTTTCCCCCTTCACCTGTATCGCCTAGTACCGCATTAGGGCACACCTAGCACCGCTTATTGTCATCTCATGTCATGCATCTGTTTGCATTGTATTCATTGTTTCTACCCCCTCTTCTCTCTGATAGACATCGAGATTGACGCCGCTGCTACCCCGATCGACTACAGTTTTGACGACCCCTCCTTCTCGACATACCTTCCTGATGTCTACTATGCAACTTTATCCTTGTAGACGTTGTTGGGCCTCAAAGTGCAGAGTTTTGTAGGACAATAGCAAATTTCCCTCAAGTGGATGACCTAAGGTTTATCGATCCGTGGGAGGCGTAGGATGAAGATGGTCTCTCTCAAACAACCCTGCAACCAAATAACAAAGATTCTCTTGTGTCTCCAACACACCCAATACGATGGTAAATTGTATAGGTGCACTAGTTCGGCGAAGAGATGGTGATACAAGTGCAATATAGATAGTAGATATAGGTTTTTGTAATCTGAAAATATAAAAACAACAAGGTAGCAAGTGGTAAAAGTGAGCAAAAACGGTATTACAATGCTTAGAAACAAGGCCTAGGGTTCATACTTTCACTAGTGCAAATTCTCTCAACAATGATAACATAATTAGATCATATAACAATCCCTCGACGTGCAACAAAGAGTCACTCCAAAGTCACTAATAGCGGAGAACAAACGAAGAGATTATTGTAGGGTACAAAACCACCTCAAAGTTATTCTTTTTGATCGATCTATTGGGTTATTCCTATAAGTGTCACAATCAGCCCTAGAGTTCGTACTGAAATAACACCCTAAGACACACATCAACCAAAACCCTAATGTCACCTAGATATTCCAATGTCACCACAAGTATCTACGGGATTGATTATACGATATGCATCACCCAATCTGAGATTCATCTATTCAAACCAACACAAAGAACTTCAAAGAGTGCCCCAAAGTTTCTACCGGAGAGTCAAGAGGAAAACGTGTGCCAACCCCTATGCATAAGTTCACAAGGTCATAGAACCTGCAAGTTGACCACCAAAACATACATCAAGTGGCTTACATGAACATCCCATTGTCACCAAAGATAAGCACATGCAAGACATACATCAAGTGTTCTCAAATACTTAAAGAGTCAATCCGATAAGATAACTATGGGGGAACATAGTAATTTCAAAAAAATTCCTACGCACACGCAAGATCATGGTGATGCATAGCAACGAGAGGGGAGAGTGTGTCCACGTACCCTCGTAGACCGAAAGCGGAAGCGTTAGCACAATGTGGTTGATGTAGTCATACGTCTTCACGATCCGACCGATCAAGTACTGAACGCACGACACCTTCGAGTTCTGCACACGTTCAAATCAATGACGTCCCTCAAACTCCGATCCGGCCGAGCTTTGAGGGAGAGTTCCGTCAGCACGACGGCGTGGTGACGATGATGATGTTCTACCGACGCAGGGCTTCGCCTAAGCACCACTACGATATTATCGAGGTGGATTATGGTGGAGAGGGGCACCGCACACGGCTAAGAGATCCAAGAGATCAATTGTTGTGTCTCCAAGGGGTGCCTCCCTCCCCGTATATAAAGGAGTAGAGGAGGGGGAGTGAGCCGGCCACCCTAGGGGCGCCCCCATGAGGAGTCCTACTCCCACCGGGAGTAGGACTCCCCCTTCCATGTGGGAGTAGGAGAGGAGAGGGAAGGAGAGAGAGGGGGGAAAGAAAAGAGGGGCGCCGCCCCCTCCTTGTCCAATTCGGACTGTGGGGGAGGGGGCGCGCGGCTGCCCTAGGCCGCCCCTCCTCTTCTCCACTAGGGCCCAATAGGCCCATTAGTCTCCCCGCGGGGTTCCGGTAACCCCCCGGTACTCCGGTATATGCCCGATACTCCCCGAAACCATTCCGGTGTCCGAACATAGTCGTACAATATATCGATCTTTATGTCTCGACCATTTCGAGACTCCTCGTCATGCCCGTGATCACATCCGAGACTCCGAACTACCTTCGGTATATCAAAACACATAAACTCATAATATAACCGTCATCGAACTTTAAGCGTGCAGACCCTACGGGTTCGAGAACTATGTAGACATGACCAAGACACGTCTCCGGTCAATAACCAATAGCGGAACTTGGATGCTCATATTGGGTCCCACATATTCTACGAAGATCTTTATCGATCAAACCGCATAACAACATACGTTGATCCCTTTGTCATCGGTATGTTACTTGCCCGAGATTCGATCGTCGGTATCGCAATACCTAGTTCAATATTATTACCGACAAGTCTCTTTACTCGTTCCGTAATACATCATCCCACAACTAACTCATTAGTTGCAATGCTTGCAAGGCTTATAGTGATGTGCATTACCAAGTGGGCCCAGAGATACCTCTCCGACAATCGGAGTGACAAATCCTAATCTTGAAATACGCCAACCCAACAAGTACCTTCGGAGACACCTGTAGGGCACCTTTATAATCACCCAATTACATTGTGATGTTTGGTAGCACACAAAGTGTTGTTCTGGTAAACGGGAGTTGCATAATCTCATAGTCATAGGAACATGTATAAGTCATGAAGAAAGCAATAGCAGAATACTAAATGATCAAGTGCTAAGCTAACGGAGTGGGTCAAGTCAATCGCATCATTCTCCTAATGATGTGATCCTGTTAATCAAATAAGAACTCATGTCTATGGCTAGGAAACATAACCATCTTCGATTAACGAGCTAGTCAAGTAGAGGCATACTAGTGACACTCTGTTTGTCTATGTATTCACACAAGTATTATGTTTCTGGTTAATACAATTCTAGCATGAATAATAAACATTTATCATGATATATGGAAATAAATAATAACTTTATTATTGCCTCTAGGGCATATTTCCTTCAGTCTCCCACTTGCACTAGAGTCAATAATCTAGATTACACAGTAATGATTCTAACACCCATGGAGCCTTGGTGCTGATCATGTTTTGCTTGTGGAAGAGGCTTAGTCAACGGGTCTGCTACATTCAGATCCGTATGTATCTTGAAAATTTGTATGTCTCCCACCTGGACTTCGTCCCGGATGGAGTTGAAGCGTCTCTTGATGTGCTTGGTTCTCTTGTGAAATCTGGATTCCTTTGCCAAGGCAATTGCACCAGTATTGTCATAAAAGATTTTCATTGGACCCGATGCACTAGGTATGACACCTAGATTGGATATGAACTCCTTCATCCAGACTCCTTCATTTGCTGCTTCCGAAGCAGCTATGTACTCCGCTTCACACGTAGATCCCGCCACAACGCTTTGTTTAGAACTGCACCAACTGACAGCTCCACCATTTATTGTAAACACATATCCGATTTGCGATTTATAATCGTCCGGATCAGTGTCAAAGCTTGTATCGACGTAACCATTTACGACTAGCTCTATGTCACCTCCATAAACGAGAAACATATCCTTAGTCCTTTTTAGGTATTTCAGGATGTTCTTGACCGCTGTCCAGTGATCCACTCCTGGATTACTTTGGTACCTCCCTGCTAAACTTATAACAAGGCACACATCAGGTCTGGTACACAATATTGCATACATGATAGGGCCTATGGCTGAAGCATAGGGAACATCTTTCATTTTCTCTCTATCTTCTGCAGTGGTCAGGCATTGAGTCTTACTCAACTTCACACCTTGTAACACAGGCAAGAACCCTTTCTTTGCTTGATCCATTTTGAACTTCTTCAAAACTTTGTCAAGGTATGTACTTTGTGAAAGTCCAATTAAGCGTCTTGATCTATCTCTATTGATCTTGATGCCCAATATATAAGCAGCTTCACCGAGGTCCTTCATTGAAAAACTCTTGTTCAAATATCCCTTTATGCTATCCAGAAATTCTATATCATTTCCAATCAGCAATATGTCATCCACATATAATATCAGAAATGCTACAGAGCTCCCACTCACTTTCTTGTAAATACAGGCTTCTCCAAGAGTCTATATAAAACCATATGCTTTGATCACACTATCAAAACATTTATTCCAACTCCGAGATGCTTACACCAGTCCATAAATGGATCGCTGGAGCTTGCACACTTTGTTAGCTCCCTTTGGATTAACAAAACCTTCCGGTTGCATCATATACAACTCTTCTTCCAGAAATCCATTCAGGAATACAGTTTTTACATCCATTTGCCAAATTTCATAATCATAAAATGCGGCAATTACTAACATGATTCGGACAAACTTAAGCATCATTACGGGTGAGAAAGTCTCATCGTAGTCAATCCCTTGAACTTGTCGAAAACCTTTTGCAACAAGTCAAGCTTTGTAGACAGTAACATTACCGTCAGCGTCAGTCTTCTTCTTGAAGATCCATTTATTCTCAATGGCTTGCCGATCATCGGGCAAGTCAACCAAAGTCCACACTTTGTTCTCATACATGGATCCCATCTCAGATTTCATGGCCTCAAGCCATTTCGCGGAATCTGGGCTCACCATCGCTTCTTCATAGTTCGTAGGTTCGTCATGGTCTAGTAACATAACCTCCAGAACAGGATTACCGTACCACTCTGGTGCGGATCTTACTCTAGTTGACCTATGCGGTTCAGTAGTAACTTGATCTGAAGTTTCATGATCAATATCATCAGCTTCCTCACTAACTGGTGTAGGTGTCACAGGAACCGGTTTCTGTGATGAACTACTTTCCAATAAGGGAGCAGGTACAGTTACCTCATCAAGTTCTACTTTCCTCCCACTCACTTCTTTCGAGAGAAACTCGTTCTTTAGAAAGGATCCAAATTTAGCAACAAAAGTCTTGCCTTCAGATCTGTGATAGAAGGTGTTCCCAATAGCTTCCTTTAGGTATCCTATGAAGACACATTTCTCCGATTTGGGTTCGAGCTTATCAGGTTGAAGCATTTTCACATAAGCATCGCAGCCCCAAACTTTAAGAAACGACAATTTTGGTTTCTTGACAAACCACAGTTCATAAGGCGTCGTCTCAACAGATTTCGATGGTGCCCTATTTAACGTGAATGCAGCCGTCTCTAAAGCATAACCCCAAAATGATAGTGGTAAATAAGTAAGAGACATCATAGATCGCACCATATCTAGTAAAGTACGATTACGACGTTCAGACACACCATTACGCTATGGTGTTCCGGGTGGCGTGAGATGTGAAACTATTCTGCATTGTTTCAAATGAAGACCAAACTCGTAAATCAAATATTCTCCTCCATGATTAGATCATAGAAACTTTATTTTCTTGTTACGATGATTTTCAACTTCACTCTGAAATTCTTCGAACTTTTCAAATGTTTCAGACTTATGTTTCATTAAGTAGACATACCCATATCTTCTTAAATCATCTGTGAAGGTGAGAAAATAATGATACCCGCCGCGAGCCTCAGCATTCATCGGACCACATACATCTGTATGTATGATCTCCAACAAATATATTGCTCGCTCCATAGTTCCAGAGAATGGCGTTTTAGTCATCTTGCCCATGAGGCACGGTTCACAAGTACCAAGTGATTCATAATCAAGTGGTTCCAAAAGTCCGTCAGTATGGAGTTTCTTCATGCGCTTTACACCAATATGATCTAAACGGCAGCGCCACAAATAAGTTGCACTATCATTATCAACTCTGCATCTTTTGGCTTCAATATTATGAATATGTGTATCACTACTATCGAGATTCAACAAAAATAGACCACTCTTCAAGGGTGCATGACCATAAAATATATTACTCCTATAAATAGAACAACCATTATTCTCTGATTTAAACGAATAACCGTCTCGCAGCAAACAAGATCCAGATATAATGGCACCAAATAACAATTATTTAGGTCTAAAACTAATCCTGAAGGTAGATGTAGAGGTAGCGTGGCGACCGCGATCACATCGACTTTGGAACCATTTCCCACGTGCATCGTCACCTCGTCCTTAGCCAATCTTCGCTTAATCTGTAGTCCCTGTTTCGAGTTGCAAACATTAGCAACAGAACCAGTATCAAATACCCAGGGGCTACTGCGAGCATTAGTAATGTACACATCAATAACATGTATATCACATATACCTTTGTTCACCTTGCCATCCTGCTTATCCGCCAAATACTTGGAGCAGTTCCGCTTCTAGTGACCAGTCTGTTTGCAGTAGAAGCACTCAGTCTTAGGCTTAGGTCCAGACTTGTGTTTCTTCTTCTGAGCACCAACTTGTTTGTTGTTCTTCTTGAAGTTACACTTCTTCTTCCCTTTGCCCTTTTTCTTGAAACTGGTGGTCCTGTTGACCATCAACACTTGATGCTCCTTCTTGATTTCTACCTCCTCGGCCTTTAGCATGGTGAAGAGCTCGAGAATCGTTTTATCCATCCCTTGCATGTTATAGTTCATCACGAAGCACTTGTAGCTTGGTGGCAGTGATTGAAGAATTCCGTCGATGATGCTATCATCCGGAAGATTAACTCCCAGTTGAATCAACTAATTGTTATACCGAGACATTTTGAGTATATGCTCACTGACAGAACTATTCTCCTCCATCTTGCAACTGTAGAACTTATTGGAGACTTCATATCTCTCAATCCCGGCATTTGCTTGAAATATTAACTTCAACTCCTGGAACATCTCATATGTTCCATGACGTTTAAAACGCCGTTGAAGTCCCGGTTCTAAGCCGTAATGCATCGCACACTAAACTATCGAGTAGTCATCAGCTTTGCTCTGCCAGACATTCATAACATCTGGTGTTGCTCCTGCCGCAGGTCTGGCACCTAGCGGTGCTTCTAGGACGTAATTCTTCTATGCAGCAATGAGGATAATCCTCAAGTTACGGACCTGGTCCGTGTAATTGCTACCATTATCTTTCAACTTTGCTTTCTCAAGGAACGCATTAAAATTTAACGGAACAACAACACGGGCCATCTATCTACAATCAACATAGACAAGCAAAATACTATCAGGTACTAAGTTCATGATAAATTTAAGTTCAATTAATCATATTACTTAAGAACTCCCACTTAGATAGACATCCCTCTAATCATCTAAGTGATCACGTGATCCAAATCAACTAAACCATGTCCGATCATCACGTGAGATGGAGTAGTTTCAATGGTGAACATCACTATGTTGATCATATCAACTATATGATTCGCACTCGACCTTTCGGTCTCAGTGTTCCTAGGCCATATCTGCATATGCTAGGCTCGTCAAGCTTAACCTGAGTATTCATTGTGTGCAACTATTTTGCACCCGTTGTATTTGAACATAGAGCCTATCACACCCGATTGTCACGTGGTGTCTCAGCACGAAGACCTTTCGCAACGGTGCATAGTCAGGGAGAACACTTATACCTTGAAATTTAGTGAGAGATCATCTTATAATGCTACCGTCAATCAAAGCGAGATAAGATGCATAAAAGATAAACATCACATGCAATCAATATAAGTGATATGATATGGCCATCATCATCTTGTGCTTGTGATCTCCATCTCCGAAGCACCGTCATGATCACCATCATCACCAGAGCGACACATTGATCTCCATCGTAGCATCGTTGTCGTCTCGCCAACTTATGCTTCTACGACTATCGCTACCGCTTAGTGATAAAGTAAAGCATTACATGGCGATTGCATTGCATACAATAAAGCGACAACCATATGGCTCCTGCCAGTTGCTGATAACTCGGTTACAAAACATGATCATCTCATACAATAAATTTTAGCATCATGCCTTGACCATATCACATCACAACATGCCCTGCAAAAACAAGTTAGACGTCCTCTACTTTGTTCATGCAAGTTTTACATGGCTGCTACGGGCTTAAGAAGAACCGTTCTTACCTACGCATCAAAACCACAACGATAGTTCGTCAAGTTAGTGTTGTTTTAACCTTCTCAAGGACCGGGCGTAGCCACACTCGGTTCAACTAAAGTTGGAGAAACTGACACCCGCCAACCACCTGTGTGCAAAGCACGTCGGTAGAACCAGTCTCGCATAAGCGTACGCGTAATGTCGGTCCGGGCCGCTTCATCCAACAATACCGCCGAACCAAAGTATGACATGCTGGTAAGCAGTATGACTTGTATCGCCCACAACTCACTTGTGTTCTACTCGTGCATATAACATCTACGCATAAAAACTGGCTCATATGCCACTGTTGGGGAACGTAGTAATTTCAAAAAAAAATCCTACGCACATGCAAGATCATGGTGATGCATAGCAACGAGAGGGGAGAGTGTGTCCACATACCCTCGTAGACCGAAAGCGGAAGCATTAGCACAACGCGGTTAATGTAGTCGTACGTCTTCACGATCCGACCGATCAAGTACCGAACGCACGTCACCTCCGAGTTCTGCACACGTTCAACTCGATGACGTCCCACGAACTTCGATCCAGCCGAGCTTTGAGGGAGAGTTCCGTCAGCACGATGGCGTGGTGACGATGATGATGTTCTACCGACGCAGGGCTTCGCCTAAGCACCACTACAATATTATCGAGGTGGATTATCGTGGAGGGGGGCACCGCATATGGCTAAGAGATCCAAGAGATCAATTGTTGTGTCTCCAACGGGTGCCTCCCTCCCCGTATATAAAGGAGTGGAGGAGGGGGAGGCGGCCGGCCACCCTAGGCGCGCCCCATGAGGAGTCCTACTCCCACCGGGAGTAGGACTCCCCCCTTCCATGTGGGAGTAGGAGAGGTTAGGGAACGAGAGAGAGGGGGAAAGGAAAGGGGGGCGCCGCCCCCCTCCTTGTCCAATTCGTACTAGGGGGAGGGGGCGTGCGGCTGCCCTAGGCCACCTCTCCTCTTCTCCACTAGGGCCCAATAGGCCCATTAGTCTCCCCGGGGGGTTCCGGTAACCCCCCGGTACTCCGGTATATGCCCGAAACCATTGCGGTGTCCGAACATAGTCGTCCAATATATCGATCTTTATGTCTCGACCATTTCGAGACTCCTAGTCGTGCCCGTGATCACAACCGGGACTCCGAACTACCTTCGATGCATCAAAACACATAAACTCATAATATAACCGTCATCAAACTTTAAGGGTGCGGACCCTACGGGTTCGAGAACTATGTAGACATGACCGAGACACGTCTCCGGTCAATAACCAATAGCGGAACCTAGATGCTCATATTGTCTCCCACATATTCTACGAAGATCTTTATCGGTCAAACCGTATAACAACATATGTTGTTCCCTTTCTCATCGGGATGTTACTTGCCCGAGATTCGACCGTCGGTATCTCAATACCTAGTTCAACCTCGTTACCGGCAAGTCTCTTTACTCATTCCGTAATACATCATCCCGCAACTAACTCATTAGTTGCAATGCTTGCAAGGCTTATAGTGATGTGCATTACCGAGTGGGCCCAAAGATACCTCTCCGACAATCGGAGTGACAAATCCTAATCTTGAAATACGCCAACCCAACAAGTACCTTCGGAGACACCTGTAGAGCACCTTTATAATCACCCAGTTACGTTGTGACGTTTGGTAGCACACAAAGTGTCCTTCCAGTAAATGGGAGTTGCATAATCTCATAGTCATAGGAACATGTATAAGTCATGAAGAAAGCAATAGCAGAATACTAAACGATCAAGTGCTAAGCTAAAGGAATGGGTCAACTCAATCACATCATTCTCCTAATGATGTGATCCCATTAATCAAATGACAACTCATGTCTATGGCTAGGAAACCTAACCATCTTTGATTAGCGAGCTAGTCAAGTAGAGGCATACTAGTGACACTCTGTTTGTCTATGTATTCACACAAGTATTATGTTTCCGGTTAATACAATTCTAGCATGAATAATAAACATTTATCATGATATAAGGAAATAAATAATAACTTTATTATTGCCTCTAGGGCATATTTGCTTCAATAACTTCAAAGGGAAAACTCAATCCATTACAAGAAGGTAGAGGGGGAGAAACATCATAAGATCCAACTATAATAGCAAAGCTCGCGATACATCAAGATCGTGCCAAATCAAGAACATGAGAGAGAGAGAGAGAGAGAGAGATCAAAAACATAGCTACTAGTACATACCCTCAGCCCCGAGGGTAAACTACTCCCTTCTCGTCATGCAGAGCACCAGGATGATGAAGATGGCCACCTGTGATGGTTACCCCGTCTGCCTGGGTGCCGGAACGGGATCCCGATTGGTTTTTCATGGCTAAAGAGTCTTGAGGCAGAGGAACTCCCGATCTAGGTTTATTTCTAGGTTTTTTGGTATTTATAGGAATTATTGCCGTCGAGAACAAGTCAGGGGGGTCCACGAGGAGATCACAAGGTCGGAGGGAGCGCCCTAGGGGGTGGGGCGCCCTCCACTCTTGTGGAGGCCTCGTGGCTCTTCTGGCCCAACTCTTTTGCTTCGGGGGCTTCTTCTGGTCCACAAAAATCACCGTAAATTTTCAGGTCAATTGGACTCTGATGTCTACTACACAACCTTCTTCTTGTAGACGTTGTTGGGCCTCCAAGTGCAGAGGTTTGTAGGACCGTAGCAAATTCCCTCAAGTTGATGACCTAAGGTTTATCAATCCATGGGAGGCGTAGGATGAAGATGGTCTCTCTCAAACAACCCTGCAACCAAATAACAAAGAGTCTCTTGTGTCCCCAACACACCCAATACAATGGTAAATTGTATAGGTGCACTAGTTCGGCGAAGAGATGGTGATACAAGTGCAATATGGATGGTAGATATAGGTTTTTGTAATATGAAAATATAAAAACAGCAAGGTAACTAATGATAAAAGTGAGCGTAAACGGTATTGCAATGCTAGGAAACAAGGCCTAGGGTTCATACTTTCACTTGTGCAAGTTCTCTCAACAATAATAACATAATTGGATCATATAACTATCCCTCAACATGCAACAAAGAGTCACTCCAAAGTCACTAATAGCGGAGAACAAACGAAGAGATTATGGTAGGGTACAAAACCACCTCAAAGTTATTCTTTCCAATCAATCCGTTGGGTTGTTCCTATAAGTGTCACAAACAGCCCTAGAGTTCGTACTAGAATAACACCTTAAGACACAAATCAACCAAAACCCTAATGTCACCTAGATACTCCAATGTCACCTCAAGTATCCGTGGGTATGATTATACGATATGCATCACACAATCTCAGATTCATCTATTCAACCAACACATAGAACCTCAATGAGTGCCCCAAAGTTTCTACCGAAGAATCAAGAAGAAAATGTGTGCCAACCCCTATGCATAGGTTCATGGGCGGAACCCGCAAGTTGATCACCAAAACATACATCAAGTGAATCACGTGATATCCCATTGTCACCACAGGTACGCACGGCAAGACATACATCAAGTGTTCTCAAATTTAAAGACTCAATCCGATAAAATAACTTCAAAGGGAAAACTCAATCCATTACAAGAGAGTAGAGGGGGGAGAAACATCATAAGATCAAACTATAATAGCAAAGCTCGCATACATCAAGATTGTGCCAAATCAAGAACACGAGAGAGAGAGAGAGAGAGAGAGAGAGAGAGAGATCAAACACATAGCTACTGGTACATACCCTCAGCCCCGAGGGTGAACTACTCCCTCCTCGTCATGGAGAGCGCCGGGATGATGAAGATGGCCACCGGTGAGGGTTCCCCCCTCCAGCAGGGTGCCAGAACAGGGTCCCGATTGACTTTTTGTGGCTACAGAGGCTTGCGGTGGCGGAACTCCCGATCTATTCTGTTCTTCGATCGTTTTAGGGTATATGGGTATATATAGGAGGAAGAAGTACGTCAGGGGAGCCACGAGGGGCCCACGAGGGTGGAGGGCGCGCCCTAGGGGGATGGGCGCGCCCCCTACCTCATGGCTCCCTCGTTTCTTTCCTGACATGCACTCCAAGTCTATCAGGTTGCTTTCATTCCAAAAATGACTTCTCCAGAAGGTTCCATACCGTTTCGACTCTGTTTGATATTCCTTTTCTTTGAAACACTTAAACAAGGGAAAAAATAGGAACTGGCACTAGGCTCTCGGTCAATAGGTTAGTGCCAAAAATAATATAAAAGTGCTTGGTAAAGCCTATAGACATCCAAAACAGATAATATAATAGCATGGAACAATAAAAAATTATAGATACGTTGGAGACGTATCAGACTCAGTTTGATATTTCTTTTCTGCAAAACTCAGAAACAAGGAAAAAAACAGAAACTGGCACTGGGCTCTAGGTTTATAGGTTAGTCCCAAAAATCATATAAATGCATATAAAACATTAGATGGATAATATAATAGCATGGAATAATAAAAATTATAGATACATTGGAGACATATCACTTCCAGGCATGTAAAACCCTCTTGATCATCCCGATATCTCCTACTTCTTCTCTCTACTGCTTGCATTAGAGTAGTGTAGCTGTTACTTATCGGTTTGATCCTATACTGCTGCTTAGTCTGTCCTTGTTGCTATTGTTCTTGGGACCTTAACTGCTAACCTACATGCTTAGCATAGGATGCTAGTTTATCATCACTGGCCCTATATTCTTGTCTGTCTACCATGCTATACAATCGGGTCGTGATCACTTGAGAGGTGATCACGGGTACATACATACATACATACATACATACATACATGCATGCATGCATGCATACATACATACTTGATACATGTGGTGACTAAAGTCGGGTCGGCTCGTAGAGTACCCGCGAGTGATTCACGAAAGTGGGGGCTGAAGGGGAAGGTGGTTCCATCCAGGTTGTGATGGGCATGGGTTCACGACAGCCCTCGAGTGATTCTTTGTGGCGGAGCAATAGGGGCAGGTTGTGACCACCCAAGAGAGAGGTGGGCCTGGTCCCTGGTCGTTGTTCGCGGTTGTTTCAAAATAACACGCTTAACGAGATTTGGATATTTGATCTGAGTTGGGTCATTGGCCTTATACGCACTAACCGCCATGTGGGACAAGATATGGGCAACCGGCGTCGTAGTATTAGCCGAAGCTTTTCAGACGTCAGCCATTGAGCAGCGCGCGCCGGGTTGGACCACGTCAAGCACCCCCTTTGTAACGAATGCTACCAGGTCTGCTCACCACTGTGTACGCAACATGCAGGAGTGCAACAGGCGATGGGCCCAAGACCCCTACGCGCTTAGGATTTAGACCGGCGTGCTGACCACTCTGTTGGGCCTAGGTAGGGCTGTGACGTGTTGATCTTCCGAGGGCGGGCATGACCCAGGAATGGGTGTCTGGCCAGAGGGATCGAGCGTGTCGGGGAATGTGGTGCACCCCTGCAGGGAAGTTTATCTATTCGAATAGTTTTGTCCACGGTAACATGACGACTTGCAGTTTTATTCCGACCTCATGACAACTAGAACCGGACAATTAATAAAACACACCCAAATAAGTTCCGGATACAACCCGGTGATCGCTCTCTCATAGGGTGACGAGGAGAGGATCGTCAGGTAGGTTTATGCTATGCGATGTTACTTGGTTAACTTACCAACTACTCTCTTCTATATGCTTCAAGATGGAGGTTGCCATAAGCGTAGTCTTCGATAGGACTGGCTTCTCCCCCTCTTATTCTAGCATTCTGCGGTTTAGTCCACAGATACTACCCAATTCATTGATACCGATGCATATGTAGTGTAGGTCCTTGCTTGCGAGTACTTTGGATGAGTACTCACGGTTGCTTTGCTACTTATTTTCCCCTCTTTCCCTGTTATTGCGATCATATGATGGAGTCCGGGAGCTAGAGGATCCCGAGGATGTTTCTACGTGGAGTTCGACTTCGCGAAGTAGTTAGGAGGTCCCAGGCAGGAGGCCTTGCCTTTTCGATCGCTGCTACTTTTGTGCTAGCCTTCTTAAGGCAAACTTGTTTAACTTATGTATTAACCCAGATATTATTGCTACTTGTGTCTTCGAGCTTATGTATTTGAGCCCTCGAGGCCCCTGGCTTGTAATACAAAGCTTGCACTATTTTAGTTTGTGTCTAGAGTTGTGTGGTGATATCTTCTCGTGAGTCCCTGGTCTTGATCGTACACATTTGCGTGTATGATTACTTTAAGATTGAAATGGGGGCATCACAATATTCTCTCGGGTTTGTTTGGCACGCCATCCTCTCTTAGTCAGATGGATCTTCGATCCACTTCGTTTGGGTGTCCGTTGTGCTTGGCGGTTCCCCGTCACCTATTCGGCATGGACTGGCTTCCATTGCTATTCTCACGGCCTTGTCGTTTGGTGTCACAACAACGCGGCCATCTTTGACAAAAAAACATACTTTCCTCCTCAACTCTTGTTACCACGACCAAGGATGAAGCTTGCTCCTGGGTGTTGGGGAATGTGCATGAATTTTTTTCCTACGCCCACGCAAGATATATCTAGGAGATGCATAGCTATGAGAGGGGAGAGTGTGTCTACATACCCTCGTAGAACGTAAGAGGAAGCGTTTGACAACGCGGTTGATGTAGTCGAACTTCTTCTTCCTCCGACCGATCAAGTACCGAACGCATGACACTTCCGAGTTCTGCACATGTTCAGCTCGGAGACGTCCCTCGCCTTCTTGATCCAGCAAGACGTCGAGTTAGTAGATGAGTTCCTTCAGCAAGACGGCATGGTGACGGTGATGGTGAAGTGATCCTCGCAGGGCTTCGCCTAGGCACTGTGAAAATATGACCGGGGGTGTAAACTATGGAGGGGGCGTCGCACACGGCAAGGCAATTGTCTGTTATGTGCTAGGCGCCCCCCTCCTCATATATATAGGTGGGAGGGATGGAGGAGTGATAACCCACAAGTATAGGGGATCAATTGTAGCCTCTTTTGATAAATAAGAGTGTCGAACCCAATGAGGAGCTAAAGGTAGAAGAAATATTCCCTCAAGTTCTATCGACCACCGATACAACTCTACGCACGGTTAACGTTCTCTTTACTTAGAACATGTATGAAATTAGAAGTACTTTGTAGGTGTTGTTGGATAGGTTTGCAAGAATATAAAGAGCACGTAAATAAAAGCTAGGGGCTGTTTAGGTAACGAGTGTGGAAAAGTGGTGGTAGGAGTTGCGAAATTGTCCCTAAGCAATTGACTACTTTACTAGACCGATAGCAAGTTTTATGTGGGAGAGGCCACTGCTAGCATGTCATCCCTGAATTGGAATTCTATGCACTTATGATTGGAACTATTAGCAAGCACCCGCAACTACTAACATTCATTAAGGTAAAATTCAACCATATCATTAAGATATATTGGTCCCCCTTCAATCCCGTATGCATCAATTTATATGCTAGGATGAAGCTTCTGTCACTCTTGCCCTCCAATACATAGTCCTATCAACATACAACTAACCCTATGGTGTGATCCACGCGCGCACTCATATGATGGGCACCAAAGGACAGCAACATAACCACAAGCAAATTAAACCAATCATAGCAATTCACCAATTACCGATAGGACAACGAAAATCTACTCAGACATCATAGGATGGCAACACATCATTGGATACTAATATGAAGCATAAAGCACCATGTTCAAGTAGAGGGTACAACGGGTTGCGGAAGAGTGGACCGTTGTAGATAGATGGGGGAAGGTGATGAAGATGTTGATGAAGATGACGAAGGTGTTGGTGTAGATTGTGGTGATGATGATGGCCCCCTTCTTCTTCTTCTTCCTTGACCTTCTCCCTAGATGGGAGAAGAGTTTCCCCTATGGTCCTTGGCTTCCATGGCATGGGAGGGACGAGAGCCCCTCCGAGATTGGATCTCTCTCTCTCTCTCTCTCTCTCTCTCTCTCTCTCTCTCTCTCTATTTTTGCCTTTCAGATTCTGGCCTTTCACCGTTTCTTAAATTCCCAGAGATCCGTAACTCCGATTGGGCTGAAATTTGGACACAATTTTTATCCGGATATTGGCTTTTTTGCGGCGAAAGAAGGTCACCAACCACCTTACAGAGTCACCACGAGGGCCCAGGGCTCGCCCTAGCCCCTGGGGCGCGCCCCTCACCCTCGTGGGCCCCTCGGGCATCGTCTCGCGTTGATTCCACTTCCCAAAATTCACATATATTCCAAAAAAAACTCTTACATTTTTATCCCATTAAGACTCCTTTTGATATGGATTTTCTGCAAAAGAAAAAACATGCAACAAACAGGAACACGCACTGGGCACTGGATCAATATGTTAGTCCCAAAAATAGTATAAAAAGTTGCCAAAAGTATGTAAAAGTCGTAGAATATTGGCATGCAAAAATAAAAAATTATAGATACGAGGGAGACGTATCAGCATCCCCAAGCTTAATTCATGCTCGTCCTCGAGTAGGTAAATGATAAAAAAAGATATTTTTTTATGTCAAATGCTACCTAGCGTAATCTTGATCACATAATGTAATCATGTCATGAATATTAAGACACGAGTGAATCAAAGCAATAGTATATCATTTGACATTAAGACAATAATACTACAAGCATACTAATAAAGCCATCATGTCTTTTCAAAATAACATGGCCAAAGAAAGTTATCCCTACAAAATCATATGGTCTGGCTGTGCTCCATCTTCATCACACAAAATATTCAAATCATGCACAACCCCAATGACAAGCCAAGCAATTGTTTCATACTTTTGATGTTCTCAAACCTTTTAAACTTTCACGCAATACATGAGCGTGAGCCATGGATATAGCAAGGTGGAATACAATATGATGATGGAGGTTGTGTGGAGAAGACAAAAAAGGGAGAAAGTCTCACATCGACGCGGCTAATCAGCGGGCTATGGAGATGCCCATCAATTGATGTCAATGCAAGGAGTAGGGTTGAAATGCAACGGATGCACTAAGAGCTATAAGTGTATGAATGCTCAAACTAGAAACTAAGTGGGTTTGCATCCAACTTGCTTGCTCATGAAGACCTCGGGCATTTGAGGAAGCCCATCATCGGAATATCAAGCAAACTTCTATAATGAAAATTCCCACTAGTATATGAAAGCGACAACTCAAGAGACTCTCTATATGAAGAACATGGTGCTACTCTGAAGCACAAGTGTGGTAAAAGGATAGTAGCATTGCCCCTTCTCTCTTTTTCCCTCTTTTTTTATTTTGGTGGGCTTCTTTGGCCTCTTTTTTTATTTGGGCTTCTTTAGCCTTTTTTTTAAGTCTGGAGTCTCATCCCGACTTGTGGGGGAATCATAGTCTCCATCATCCTTTCCTCACATGGGACAATGCTCTAATAATGATGGTCATCACACTTTTATTTACTTACAACTCAATATTACAACTCGATACTAGAACAAAAATATGACTCTATATGAATGCCTCCGGCGGTGTACAGGGATGTGCAATGATCTAACGTAGCAATGAAATCAAAAAACGGACAAGCCATGGAAACATCATGATAGCTATCTTACGATCATGTAAAGCAATATGACAATAAATGCTCAAGTCATGTATATGAAGATGATGGAAGTTGCATGGCAATAATATCTGGGAATGGCTATGGAAATGCCATGATAGGTAGGTACGGTGGCTGTTTTGAGGAAGATATAAGGAGGCTTATGTGTGATAGAGTGTATCGTATCATGGGTTTTGGATGCACCGGCGAAGTTTGCACCAACTCTCGAGGTGAGAAAGGGCAATGCACGGTACTTAAGAGGCTAGCAATGATGGAAGGGTGAGAGTGCGTATAATCCATGGACTCAACATTAGTCATAGAGAACTCACATACTTATTGCAAAAATCTATTAGTCATCAAAACAAAGTACTACGTGCATGCTCCTAGGGGGATAGATTTGTAGGAAAAGACCATCGCTCGTCCCCAACCGCCACTCATAAGGAAGACAATCAATAAATACCTCATGCTTCAACTTCTGTCGGAGTTATTGGCCATGGGTAGCCTCATCTGCCCCCCATGACATTTCAAGACATCGGGGCCGACTGTGCCCCTCAAGCCTCAAAGCTTGGTCGCCGCCTTCTCGTAGCCGGCTGGTCCAAGCGGCCGGCTGCCGGAAGACGGAGGACCCCAAAAGACGGCTACAAAGCGGGCTCACTCCTAGCAAGCGGCCTCCAGAGAGGCCGGCTCCTAGCAGGCGGCCCTAGGTGCCCTCAAAGTCTGCACCCTCTTAAGCACGACGGGACGGGGCGTGGCTACAGCGAAGCCTGCCACCCTCGAATCCGGGGCGGGTCGTGGCCACAGTGCGTCGTACCAGCCGGAGATCTCCTGCACATCGCGACAGTGTGGCCCCTCCACCCGTGACATCACCCAAGTCAGAAGGGACCATGCTCCCACGACGGCCTGTCGGTACTGCCTGAAGGCGGCAGGCCCTACCTGCCAGCGAGTAACCAGAAGGCGCCTAGCCTCGGCAAGTCATCCAAGGGGGAGGCCGGCACCCAGAAGGCGGCCCTCCCCCTACCTAGGAGTTTCTGGGCCATTAACCAGAAGAGATGGGGAATGGCTACAGTTGTAACGCCCTCGATGCGGCTATATCTCCCACGTGTCAAAGCACGACTTAGAGGCATAACCGCATTGAAAGCAATGTCGCAAGTGAGGTAATCTTCACACAACCTATGTAATACATAAGGGAAAGAGATACATAGTTGGCTTACAGTCGCCACTTCACACAATACATGAATAAACATACATCATCCATATTACACTCAAGGTCCGACTACGGAATCAAAATGAAAGAAGACTACCCCAAATGCTACATAGATCCCCGAATCACCCCAACTGGGCTCCACTACTGATCATCAGGAAAAGACACATAGTAGCGACCACGTTCTTCGTCGAACTCCCACTTGAGCTCGGTTGAATCATCTGCACTGGCATCGTTGGCACCTGCAACTGTATTGGTAGAATCTGTGAGTCACGGGGACTCAGCAATCTCACACCCGCGAGATCAAGACTATTTAAGCTTATAGGTAGGGTAAAAGGTATGAGGTGGAGCTGCAGCAAGCGACTAGCATATATGGTGGCTAACATACGCAAATGAGAGCGAGAAGAGAAGGCAAAGCACGGTCGAACAAGTATGATCAAGAAGTGATCCTGAAACTACTTACGTCAAGCATAACTCCAACACCGTGTTCACTCCCCGGACTCCGCCGAGAAGAGACCATCACGGTTACACACGCGGTTGATGTATTATTAATTAAGATCGACTTCGGGTTTTCTACAACCGGACATTAACAAATTCCCATTTGCCCATAACCGCGGGCACGGCTTTCGAAAGTTCAAACCCTGCAGGAGTGTCCCAACTTAGCCCATGATAAGCTCTCGCGATCAACGAAGGATATTCCTTCTCCCCGGGAAGACCCGATCAGTCTCGGAATCCCGGCTACAAGACATTTCGACAGTAATAAAACAAGTCCAGCAAAGCCTGCCGATGCACCGACATCCTGATAGGAGCTGCACATATCTCGTTCTCAGGGCAACACCGGATGAGCAGTCCGTACAACTAAAACCAGACCTCAAGTTTCCTTGAGGTGGCGCTGCAAAGCGCTCTAGTTCGGGCCAACACTTAGACAAGCATTGGCCCGGGGGGGCTGAATAAAGATGACCCTCGGGTTAGCTACTCCCAAGGGAAAGGTATAGGTGGTAGGCAAATGGTAAAACCAATGTTGGGCCTTGCTGGAAAAGTCTTATTCAAAGCGAACTGTCAAGGGGGTCCCATAAATCACCCGACCGTGTTAGGGACGCAAAAATCCGGTAACATAACATCGATATGACGGAAACTAGGGCGGCAAGAGTGGAACTGCAGCAAGCGACTAGCATATATGGTGGCTAACAACGCAAAAGAGAGCGAGAAGAGAAGCAAAGCACGGTCGTGAAGCTAGAAGTGATCAAGAAGTGATCCTATAACAACCTACGTCAAACATAACTCCAACACCGTGTTCACTCCCCGGACTCCGCCGAGAAGAGACCATCACGGTTACACACGCGGTGGATGTGTTTTAATTAAGATCAACTTCGGGTTTTCTACAACCGGACATTAACAAATTCCCATCTGCCTCATAACCGTGGGCACGACTTTCGAAAGATAATACCATGCAGGGGTGTCCCAACTTAGGCCATTATAATCTCTCACGGTCAACGAAGGATATTCCTTCTACCAGGACGACCCGATCAGTCTCGGAATCCTGAACTACAAGACATTTCGACAGTAATAAAACAAATCCAGCAAAGCCGCCCGGTTGTGCCGACAAATCCTGATAGGAGCTGCACATATCTCGGTCTCAGGGCACATGTGGATGAACACTCCGTACATCTAAAACCAGACCTCAAGTTGCCCTGAGGTGGCGCTGCAAAGGGCTCTAGTTTGGACCAGCAATCGAAGGAGAACTGGCCCGGGGGGGTTAAAATAAAGATGACCCTTGAGTCTGCAGAACCCAAGGGAAAAAGGCTTAGGTGGCAAATGGTAAAACCAATGTTGGGCCTTGCTGGAGGAGTCTTATTCAAAGCGAACTGTCAAGGGGGTCCCATAAATCACCCAACCGTGTAAGGAACGCAAAATCAAGGAGCATAACACCGGTATGACGGAAACTAGGGTGGCAAGAGTGGAACAAAACACCAGGCATAAGGTCGAGCCTTCCACCCTTTACCAAGTATATAGATGCATTAATTAAATAAGAGATATTGTGATATCCCAACACGTAAACACGTTCCAACATGGAACAACATCTCCAGGTTCCAACAAGGAACAAACTTCATCTTCACCTGCAACTAACAACGCTATAAGAGGGGCTGAGCAAAGCGGTAACATAGCCAATCAACGGTTTGTTAGGACATGGATGGTTAGTGGCTGACATGGCAATATGGGTGGCATGATATAGCAAGTGGTAGGTATCGCAGCATAGGCATAGCAAAAGAGCGAGCATCTAGCAAGCAAAGATAGAAGTGATTTCGAGGGTATGGTCATCTTGCCTGCAAGGTTCTCAGAGTTGTCGAAAGCTTGATCCTCGTAAGCGTTCTTGACAGGTTCCTCGTTCACGTACTCGTCTCCCGGCTCTACCCAAGACAAGAACACAAGCAAAGGAACAACTATCAACCACGATGCAATGCACAAACAACATGATGCAAAACATGGCATGATATGCGAGATGTGATATGCAATGCATATGCATGCTCCAGAAGGAAAAAGGATGAACAAGGCATAATCTTGGCAAACCAAGGATGCCACTGGATAGGTGAGGTGATTTCGGTTGAAATCGATATAAAGATCACCGGAATCGGATGCACGGTTTGCAAATGACAAGCAAAACAAGAATGACAAGATTCTTCCATTAACAGCATGATGCTACTTAGCAAGCAACAAGAAATTAAGCTACTGCACCCAAACGTATCAGAAAAGCATATGGCAGTGATCTACTCAAGATGCTTGACAAAAGATGAACACTGAGCTACGGCTAAATCACACCATAACAGGTTCAAACAGGCATGGCAAACGTGCAAAACATATCAGCTTCACAGACTTGGTGAAAATACTATCATGCCAGAACTTAACATCAGGATGACATGTTTAGAGCAAGCAAACAACATGCTACAGGAACAGGAAATAGCAAAATAAGGCATGGCATGAATCTACTCAAAGCACTTAACAAAAGTCCCTTACTGACCATGAACCAAAAGGGATCAGAAAATATAATAACACACATATCAATTAAACAAGTAGGCATGTTCGTGAGCTCGATGCACTCACTACAGAGCATTACATGATAAACTAATCATACATCCATCAAGAAGACATGGCATAGAAGCTAGACATGGAAAGAATAACATCATATCATGCAAGGATCAACTACAACAAGCTTGGCAACATCGAATAACATGTAAACAATCTGCCAGTAACATTTTATAGCAAAAGTAGAGCTCGATTGACTCAAGCTATGGCACTCCATAAAATACAAACAAAGGCATGGATGGATAGAGAAATTCCATATGTTAAAAGCACCCTTACTGATCATGATCAAAAGAGGCATAGATCTCTCTGAAACAACATGAACACATGGCATAAAAATAACAGCAGAACATGACTTAGTGAAAATACCAAGTCTCTGAAATCAGCAACATTATGTACCCTAGTTTGCATGTTTGTGCTAGTCACCACAAAGATCACAGAAATACACGGCATACACCACTGGAAAGATAGCATGGCATATTTCAAAACACATGTAGGACTCAACTTCATAGGGTGCACACATCAATCATGGCAAAAATGACAAAAGTGCATGTTCTGAAACAGATCTGAAACTAACATCACATAGGTCTCTTACAACAGCATTTCGGGCGTCAAGATGAGCTCAAATGAAAATTTTGCAATGAGATTAAATGATATAATCATCGAGACGAACAATTCGACATATTATACGCCCAAAACGGAGCCACGGGTGCAAAGTTATGATGCGTTGAACATGGCATGATTAGCAACAAATTTCGGGACTTAGACGAAATCGGGGGGGGGGGGGCGAAGTCAACCTACCGATCCAGATTTGGATCGGGCCGGATCGAGGAGGGGCCGGCGGGGACGGGCGACGCCGGTGAGAGGCGCGGGTCGTCGGCGGGCGGCGGCGACCGGAGCAGGCGGGGCGAGACGGGGACGGGCGCCGCGGTGGGGCGCGCGGGGCGGCGGGGAGCGTCGGCGGCGGCGGCGCGGAGCCCGGCGCGTCGCAGGGCGGCAGGGACGGTGGAGGCGCGGAGCGCGGCGGCGGAGGGGCGGCGCTGGTCGGCGGCACGGAGCGCCTCGGGCGCAGGCGGCGCGGCTGCGGGCCGGGAGGGCCCCTCACGGGCCTCGCGGGCCCGCGGGGTCGGCGGCGAGCTGGGGACCGCCCGGGGACACGTGGCGGCCCCTGGTTGTTCCGGCAGAGCGGGCGGACACGTCCGCTGCCCGGATTTTTGTCCGGCGGCCGCGGGAGAGGAGTTTGCCTAGGGTTAGGGTGGATTCATCCGCAAATTTTGGGAGAGGGGGGTATATTTATAGGTAGAGGGGGCTAGGAAGCTCCAAATGGAGTGCGGTTTTCGCCCACACGATCGTGATCGAAAGACGATGGACATGGGAGTGACTTAGATGGGTTATTGGGCTGTTTTGGAGGGGTTTTGGGCTGCGACACACACGAGGCCTTCACCGTTACCCGGTTAACCGTTGGAGTATCAAACGACCTCCGAATGACCCGAAACTTGACACGCGGTCTACCGGTGCTATACCAAGGCCGCTTGACAAACCTCGGTCCATTCCGAGAAGGTTTAATACTCGATCACGGAAAAAGGTAAAAGGGGACGCTGGGGGACATAGGAGCGCCGGATTGCAAAACGGACAACGGGGAAAATGCTCGGATTCATGAGACGAACACGTATGCGAATGCGATGCACATGATGACATGATATGAAATGCATGACAAGGACAAAATGCAAAAAGATGGGAAACCCAACCACGGAGGGAATATCATATCACATTGCCGAAAATGGCAAGAGTTGGAGTTACAATTATGGCAAGTTACATCCGGGGTGTTACAACAGTGAACGCCCGCCAGGCGGCGGGACTGTAGCCACGCCTTCCCCGACAAAGCAGGAGCCATTAGAAGCACGGCTATAGTGATGTGCAGCCGGCAAGACCCACGAGCGGCGGGCGCGGCCTGTCGTCCAAGTACAAGACAGTCGGTGGGGCCCCCAGTCGGTGGGCCCCAGCAGCCAGCGGAGAAGCCGGCCACAAGAGACACTGACGACCCGGGCCTACACCCGACCAGTTTACCATTGTACACCTGGGGTGTAGGCCTATATAAACCCCCAAGGGCACCCATGCAGAGGGTTCAGATCCTTAGCCAAACACACACACATAGAGAGAGGAGATAGCTAGCCTTGCCCTTCTTCCTCCTCTAGCAAACAGCTCAAAGAGCAACTTGTAGCTAGTTGTTGAGATAGTGATCATGCGGAGACCCCGCAGAGCAGGACTAGGGGTGTTATCTCCTAGGAGATCCCCAAACCTGGGTAAAGTTCCTCGGCGCACGTGTCTACGCCTTATCCCGCTTCCTGGCACCGGGACGTCTTACTATCCCCCACCATGATAAGCCACCCGTTGGCATATGTCGCACCAAAACCCCAACATTTGGCGCCCACCGTATGGCTAGGTGCACCATCGTCCCGAGATCTGTTCTAGACGGGAACCTCTTCCTTCCTGGCGAGTGCAGCCAGCTTGGCACGTCGGACGGCGTTTGCGCTGACGCGTTGTATGGCAAGGGGGCCGCCTACACGGCAAGCTGCCTCGCCGACCTTGTTGGTGAGATCTGTCTCTCCGACGAGCCAGCATCCAACGCAGGCACAGACGGCCCCGAGGGCCGCCTCGTCAGCCTCCTCGACCAGCTCCACATCGCCAACGAGCCGGCCTTCGACTTGGAGTCGATCGGCTCCACCGACCCAATGCTTGTCTAATCCGACACGGCATCCCTCGACGCGTTCCCCACCAACGTGGTGGTCATCGATGATCCGCTTCCTCGCGTGGACAGCGGTGGAAACACCGTCACAGAGGTGCTTGTCATTATCCATGGCGAGCACTCTAGTGGTGACGGCCAGGATCCGTTGCAGGCGGCATTGCAGGATTTGGCCGCACCCATTCCAGAAGATGCTGATGGCGAGGCACTGGAAGCGCATCGCAAGGCGCTCCTCGATAGCGCCAAGAAGTTGGCCAGCATGAGAGGCCTTTCGCAGGCTTACCAGCACAAGATGGACCACGTTGTTGGAGGCACGCCGGCTCCTGGCGGGCCCAGCCGCATTGGCATAGTCCGGCAACAAGGTGCGGCCATTGCCAGCATCTTTGGGGCGGACTGCCTTGTCTACGCCACGCCCATGGAAAACATGCGAGCTGCCCAGGCGGCAGCAGATGAGCTGGACAACCTCGAGGGCGACGAGCGTCGCCACATGACGGAGCGTGGCCAACGGCTCATTGACGCGGTTGCCGAGCAGTAAGGAGCCAGCTGCCACACCGAAGGGCCCAATCGGCGGAACGACGACCCGCCTCCTCGCCGAGAGCACGGCGCGACATCCCAGACGCCGACTGGCGGCGCCCGCGGACGATGAGACCTTGAGTCGGCTGCATGCCGCAGCCGAACGCACATCTCCATCGAGCGCGACCAAGACGGCCGACCACGAGCGGTGGAACGACCAGGCAACTATCAGCCTCCCCTGCGCAGAGAAAGGCGCGTCTCCCCGCCACCTGTTGATCATCTGAATCTCATTGGCCGGCTTGGCCCCTGTCGGTGTCAAAACCGGCGGATCTCGGGTAGGGGGTCCCGAACTATGCGTCTAGGCGGATGGTAATAGGGAGACAAGGGACACGATGTTTTTACCCAGGTTCGGGCCCTCTCGATGGAGGTAAAACCCTACTCCTGCTTGATTAATATTGATGATATGGGTAGTACAAGAGTAGATCTACCACGAGATCAAGGAGGATAAACCCAAGAAGCTAGCCTATGGTATGATTGTTGTTCGTCCTACGGACTAAAACCCTCCAGTTTATATAGACACCGGAGAGGGCTAGGGTTACACAGAGTCGGTTACAATGGTAGGAGATCTACATATCCGTATCGCCAAGCTTGCCTTCCACGCCAAGGAAAGTCCCTTTCGGACACGGGACGAAGTCTTCAATCTTGTATCTTCATAGTCCAGGAGTCCGGCCGAAGGTATAGTCCGGCTATCCGGACACCCCCTAATCCAGGACTCCCTCAGTAGCCCCTGAACCAGGCTTCAATGACGACGAGTTCGGCGCACAGATTGTCTTCGGCATTGCAAGGCGGGTTCTCCTCCAAATTCTGTGTACCTGTCGAATAATGTCCGGTTTTTTGTGAATGTAGCGCTCCTTGGCTTCTACGCCCAATAATGGCCATCTTCCACGTGTCAAACGAATACGAAAAGTCAGGGTGTTTTTACATTTACACCCCTAGCCACCTATTTAAAGGGACGAGGATTTAGATCCAAACCACACCATCTCCCCTCCGCGAGCATTCATCAGAGCGTATCCGACAGAGGTCCATTCCATCATGGCCGTCCGTCGCAGCTCCTCCTCTCGCCCTTCCAGCCCTCAGCCTGGAGATTAGGAGAGATGCTCCATCCCGCACAGCGAGCTAGTGACGCTCCAGACCAACGGATTTCTCCCCCCGGCCTATATGGTCCCGGTTCGAGCCGGACTTGCCACCTATAATGGCGGAGAGCAAGAGGAGAGCGCCCCCAATCCCTCCAAAGGAGAGCGGGTATGCCTTGTCCCTTATTTAATAAGAGGGCTCGGATTTCCAATTCATCTATTTCTCCGGGGGCTCCTGGAGTTTTATGGCCTCCAGTTGCACAACTTCACGCCTGCCTCCATATTGCATATCGCGGGCTTCGTAGCCCTTTGTGAGCTGTTTTTGGGCTGCGAGGCTCATTTCGCGCTGTAGAAGAGGCTATTCTGCCTTGTGCCCCGTTCTTAAAAGGGGTCAATATATCAAGTGGGCGGAGCCGAAGTGTGGCGCATCGTCGGGACCAGATATCTATCCGGAACCCCAAAGAAGGCGTCCGAGGACTGGCCTTCAGAATGGTTTTATATAGAGGATGTCCCGCTGCCGGATCCTGTCCGGATCAGCCTTCCTGAGTTCGACAATGCTCCCCTCAAGAAGCGCCTAAGCTGGCGTCCACAGAGCCCTCAGAAGGAAAGTGACAAGCACGTTCTTTACCTAATGGGCCTGATAAGGTTGTTAGCTCATTCCGGACTGACCATGATCGGGGTCATGGCCGCATGCATTATGCGGGGGGTGCAGCCGCTTCAGTATAGAGGCCACCCCATGTGGGACTTCAACGGGGAGGACGACGCCACCCGCCATGGCCATAAGGGGCCGGAATCGGCTGCCGCTCTAATAAAGATCTTGTCCGCTTTGTACAAGGGAGAAGAGGAGGAATTTCTCCGCATCAACCCACAGGGTGGATTTTCTATGTATAATCCTCCAAGTTGGGTAAGTGGACACTTTTACTTGCCCATCCATTTTATATTCCCATCGTCAAATAATCAGTCTAACGATTTCGACGCAGGAACTGCGCCAGGCCGTTAAAGAAATAAACAGCCCTCCTCCACAATCCGAGGATCCACGACGGTCTCTCGACCCGGCCTCCCAAGAGGATCCGGACTTATCTGTGGAGCTGATTGATGGGGTGTTCCTTCAATTGAGCAAGGACAACGCCTTGGTGGCCATTACGGCCGATTACCTAGGGCTACTCCCAGCCTCACAGGTAACTGAGACCGAAGTCCCAGCACTTTGAAAAGGGATCTATCCTCGCGTGTTTTCGATTGCCGTATAACAACCGTGTTTTGCAGGGGAGGTCCTTGAGACGGGAAGCCGAGCCCGCGGCGACTAGCCAACGAGGGGCGGCAAGGCCCCGCGGGCTGAAAAGAAGTGCGGTCCGGACTGAGACGCCGGCGCAAAGGTATAGCGCGCCATCTTATTCCCAGGTGTTATTCCTTCAAGGCATATTAACGCTCGTGCTCTCTTCAGGACAAAGAGACCTTGCCAGACAATATCCGGAGAGGTAGCCAATCGCGCCTCCACCAGCCAGGCTCCAAAGCCTGGTCCGGAAGCGGAGGCGAACACGAGGCGCACACCGGACGCTCCTCCGATAGAGGATGCGGACAGGCTGTCTGCCACCAATTCCGAGGTGGAGAGTGCCATGAACCACAGGCGTCGCCGGACAGTTCTTCGCGACGCTTGTTTCTCCCAAGAGGCATTGGATGCCTTCAATTTGGGAGATGCGTACCTCCATGCCGCTCAAAATGGTCTAGCCAGAGCCACAGAGCAATATGTAAAAGACATACGGGTAGGAAAATTTTGGTAATTATATATATATATATATATATATATATATATATATATATATATATATATATATATATATATATACTAGTAGCCCTCGAGACTTGAAACAGTTAGAATAGCTGATTTAAGGATCATTTGTTATGCAGGTTCTTACAGAAAAGAATACCCTACTGTCCCAGGAGCTGGAAGAGTGTAAAGCCCAACTTCAGGCCGCACTAGACGCGGCAGGGGAGCCCAAGGAGACCCCCTCTGGTAATATACGCTTCGAAAGATGAGTATTTTGTGAAGTGCGGCGTGGGTGCAAATCTCACGAATGAAATTGTAGATGGCGCCGGATTAAATTCGGATAAGCAACAACTCCTACGCCAGCTAAAGGCTGGTGAGAGCGTGCTGACAAAGGTGAGGCGGGAGAAGAACGCTCTCCAAGATGCCAACACCAAGATGGGCGTTGAATTGAAGGATGTTCGTGCCCAGCTGTCGGACTCCGTTAAGGAGAATCAACGGCTTCGACGCGGCATATTTAGTAAGTGCTTAAATGAACTTTGAAAAAGAGTTCGACGAGGAAGTCGACTAATCACAGTAATATCTGTAGGTATGCTAACAGGTTGTCCTGCAGAGGAAATGCCCGGTTCTACGGGTGACCTTCTTCCCGAGCTCTCACAACTGCACGAGCGAGTTCGGCAGGTGATGCAAGGCGTCGCCCAGGCCTTGTGGCCATCCGTCTCCATGCCCGAAGGCCTTGGAGAGCTTGTAGAGAAGCTGAAGGGAGCGCGGCGGCGCTTCCGGTTGTGGAAGATATCGGCCTGCCGTCAAGGCGCCAGGGAGGCCTGGGCCATGGTGAAGACGCGGTACACGAAGGCTGACCCAAACCACATGGCCGAGGTCGGACCTGTGGGGCCTGATGGGAAGGAGATCCCTATGAGCTTAGTATATGACCAAGTAGAATTGGCCGCAAAGTATTCCCAACAGGACTGTAAACTAGACATCTTGTTAGATGGTATTGAAGAGGAATACAATCAGTCAGATTGACTATGTAATTTTAATTGACATGTGTAATGCCTTCTAGCCAGATTGTAGATCGTTTGTCATGGCCGACCTTTTCGCTTCAACCTCGGGACCTGACGGTCCGGAGTGTGTCCGAATACCCTCGCGGTTATATAAGAACCGGGGTATCCATGGAGACCAGGCGTAGGGGTCATTAGTGCTTGAACAGACAAGTGCCCAACTAGTTATGTTATATTACATGGTTAGTAAGAAACATCTTCCAGTGAGAATAGTTCCATTAGGGGTTCCTTTCCCTGGGAGGCATGACCTAAAGTGCATGTCCACTCTGCGAAAGGAGACGCAGGAAAAACATCTGGGGCGTATAAATAAATAAGTGAAAAAATCATCTTTAGTTCACCGACCGAATATTCCCTTAAGAACGCTAGCTTTCGGCTTCACGTAGTCTAGGGTACACATCTGGCTGACCCGGCAGTACCAATCGCAGAGGTGCTCCCTTTACCACCTAGCCGAACAATCGGGAACGTAGGCGTAAGCACAGGAGCCAGGCAACCCAGCTTGGCCAAAACTTAAATCATATTGATGCATATAATGGTGAATAAAAGGTACATGCGGAAGTGTGACACATGTGTTGGGCATGAAGCCCATATAAATAAGCTTCTGTTAAAGAAGCCCCCAGGTTTAATGAGCGCGGATAGCGCGTCACTTGATGAGCCTTTAAAGGCTATAAGAGAAAGGGAGGGGAGAAGGAGAGAAATGTAAGAATGAAAGTATATAAAAAATGGATAGAGGAAGGAGACGAACACAGAGTCCGGCGCTAGGCATAGAATCTTCGTAGACGGGCTGCGTTCTATGGGTTCGGCTCGAGTCGGTTATCCGATGCATCTCGCAGGCGGTACGCTCCACCAATCAGGACTTGGTCAATTATGAAGGGACCTTCCCACTTGGGCTTGAGTTTGTCCTTTTTCTTGTCCGGCAGGCGTAGAACTAATTCGCCAATGTTGTAATTTTTGGCCCGTAATTCTCTGCTTTGGTATCTTCGAGCCTGCTGTTGATAGAATGCGGAACGGGATTTCGCCACGTCACGCTCCTCCTCCAAGGCATTCAAACTGTCCTACCGATTGAGCTCGGCTTCTCTTTCTTCGTACATGCGCACTCGAGGTGAGTCATGAATTATGTCACAGGGCAAGACTGCATCTGCGCCGTACACCATGAAGAATTGTGTGTATCCGGTGGTGCGATTCGGCGTGGTCCGCAGCCCCCGGAGTACAGAGTCGAGCTCCTCTACCCAGTGCGTATTATATTCCTTAAGGGAACGCACTAATCTGGGTTTGATGCCGCTCATGATAAGACCATTTGCATGTTCGACCTGGCCGTTAGTTTGTGGGTGATAGACGGAAGCATAATCAAGATTGATGCCCATGTTTTTGCACCAGAGTTTTACCTCGTCGGCCGTAAAGTTCGTGCCATTATCAGTGATGATGCTGTGGGGGTTGCCGTAGAGGTGTACAACCCCGGATATAGAGTCTATCACCGGTCCGGATTCGGCCGTCTTAACAGGCTTGGCTTCTATCCATTTGGTGAACTTATCCACCATGACCAGTAAGTATTTTTTCTTGTGGGTTCCGCCTTTAAGGGGTCCAACCATGTCAAGCCCCCAGACCGCGAAGGGCCATGTGATGGGGATAGTTTGGAGGGTGGTTGGTGGCATATGGCTTTGGTTTGCAAAAGCTGGCAACCGACGCATCATTGGACTAAGTCCTGGGCGTCTGCTCGGGCCGTCGGCCAATAAAAGCCTGTACGGAAGGCCCTGCTTACAAGGGACCGAGCTGCAGCGTGATGACCGCCGAGTCCGGCATGAATTTCAGCCAGAAGGTTCCGCCCTTCCTCTTCGGAGATGCACCTTTGAAGGACTCCCGTAGTGCTTTTCTTATAAAGCTCTCCCTCATGGACTTTATAGGCTTTGGATTGCCGCACTATGCAGCGTGCCTCGTTTTGGTCGTCGGGGAGTTCCTGCCTAGTAAGGTAGGCTAGGAGTGGTTCTGTCCATGGGGCGATGACATCCATTATTACGTGGGCTGAACGTGTTATTTCATTGGCAGAGCCTCCAATTATGTCAGAGTGTTCGGTGTCGGGCAGTGCGGTTGGGTCCGGGCTATTGCCGTGTTCCCCTTCCCATACTACGGATGGCTTGAACAGCCTTTCCAGGAAGATGTTGGGGGGGACTACATCTCGTTTTGCACCGATGCGTGCCAGGACATCTGCCGCCTGATTATTTTCCCAGGCTATATGGTGAAATTCGAGCCCGTCGAACCAAGCTGACATTTTTAGGACGGCATTGCGGTAAGCTGCCATTTTCGGATCCTTGGCATCAAAGTCTCCATTTATTTGGGATATCGCGAGGTTCGAGTCCTCGCGCACCTCTAGGCGTTGAATGCCCATAGATACTGCCATCCGGAGACCATGTAAAAGGGCCTCATATTCGGCTGCATTGTTGGAGTCCGTGTACATTATCTGGAGTACGTATTGAACTGTGTCTCGTGTGGGGGACGTCAAAACGACGCCAGCCCCTAGATTGGCCAACATTTTGGAGCCGTCGAAGTGCATGATCCAGTTTGAATATGTGTCGTATTCTTTAGGGAGTTCGGCTTCCGTCCATTCTGCGACGAAGTCGGCCAAAACTTGCGACTTAATAGCTTGTCGTGGCTTGTAAGTTATGTCGAACGGGAGGATCTCAATGGCCCATTTTGCAATCCGGCCCGTCGCGTTGCGGTTGTCTATAATATCGTTAAGTGGCACTTCCGAGGCTACTGTTATTGAACACTCTTGAAAGTAGTGCCGCAGCTTCCGGGATGCCATAAATACCGCGTACGCAATCTTTTGATAATGCGGGTACCGTGACTTTCACGGAGTAAGGACACTGGACACATAGTAGACTGGCTTTTGAAGGGGGAATTTGTATTCGTCTGTTTCTCGTTCGATGACGAGCACTGCGCTTACAACCTGATGGGTTGCTGCAATGTATAATATCATTGGTTCACCAATGTTTGGCGCGGCCAGCACTGGGTTTGTTGCCAATATGGCTTTTATTTCGTCGAGTCCGGCCGTGGCTGCATCCGTCCACTCAAAGTGTTCGGTGCGCCGAAGGAGGCGGTAAAGGGGTAGTGCCTTTTCTCCCAAGCGGGAGATAAAGCGGCTCAGAGCCGCCACACATCCGGTTAATTTTTGTATTTGTTTGAGGTCCTTTGGGATATTCAATTGTGACAGAGCTCGGATCTTGGTTGGATTTGCTTCAATTGCTCTACCGGATACAATGAAGCCCAAGTGCTTTCTGGTTGGTACGCTGAAAACGCAATTTTCCGGGTTGAGCTTGATGTCGTATGTTTGGAGGTTATCGAATGTGAGCCTCAAGTCGTCTACTAGAGATTGGACATGTCTTGTTTTAACGAACACGTCATCTACGTATGCCTCCACTGTTTTGCCGATCTGGTTTGCCAGACATGTCTGAATCATGCGCTGATATGTTGCGCCGGCATTTTAAAGCCCAAAGGGCATTGTGTTGAAGCAGAATGGGTCGTATGGTGTGATGAATGCCGTTACGGCTTGGTCTGACTCTGCCATCTTGATTTGATGGTAGCCGGAGTATGCGTCGAGGAAACACAACGAATCGTGTCCTGTGGTAGCATCGATAATTTGATCGATGCGGGGGAGGGGGAAGGGATCCTTTGGGCAAGCCTTGTTAAGGTCTTTAAAATCAACGCACAGGCGCCAGGATTTGTCCTTCTTTGGTACCATCACCAGGTTTGCTAGCCAGTCCGGATGTTTTATATCTCTGATAAATCGGGCCTCTAATAGCTTGGCTAGTTCCTCTCCCATGGTCTATCTCTTAGGTTCGGAAAAACGCCGAAGAGCCTGTT
Organism: Aegilops umbellulata; assembly: GCA_032464435.1. Classification (NCBI taxonomy): domain Eukaryota; kingdom Viridiplantae; phylum Streptophyta; class Magnoliopsida; order Poales; family Poaceae; genus Aegilops; species Aegilops umbellulata. The sequence goes on along the minus strand of CP136055.1, from coordinate 307,758,096 downwards.
TGACTGTCTTGAATCCTTTTAGGATATTTAAGCTGTGTTCGGCCAGCCTGCGTGGGATTCCTGGCATGTCTGAAGGGTGCCAGGCGAAGATGTCCTAGTTCTCACGTAGGAACTCTCGTAGTGCGGCGTCTACATCAGGGTTTAACTGTGCCCCGATGGAAGTTGTTTTATTGGGGTCCGTTGGATGGACCTGGAATTTGACTATTTCGTCCGCCGGTTTAAAGGAGGTGGACTTGGATCTTTTGTCGAGTATCACATCATCCCTATTCACCGTGGAGCGTAGCGCAGTCAGTTCCTCAGCCGCTAGGGCTTCGGATAGTGCCTCGAGGGCCAGTGCGGCTGTCTTGTTTTCGGCGCGGAGTGCTATGTTCGGATCACTAGCGAGAGTGATGATTCCGTTAGGCCCGGGCATCTTGAGCTTCATGTACCCGTAATGGGGTATTGCTTGGAAGATTGTAAACGCTTCCCGCCCTAGCAGAGCGTGGTATCCACTACTGAACGGGGCCACTTGGAACGTGACCTCTTCGGACCTGTATTTATCCGGCGTGCCAAACACCACGTCTAGTGTGATTTTTCCTATACAGCGCGCTTCCTGACTAGGAATTATTCCTCTAAAGGTTGTGCTGCTTTGCTCGATGCGGTTCCAGTCTAATTCCATTTTTTGAAGGGTTTCCTCATAAATGAGGTTCAATCCGCTGCCGCCATCCATGAGTACCTTGGTAAGGCGAAAGACGTCCACTATTGGCCTGAGGACCAATGCGGGTGGTGCTCGGGCTGTTCGGAATTTAGGTTCATCACTGGCATTAAAAGTGATAGCCGTGTCACTCCATGGGTTTATTGTTTCTACTTGGTAGACTTCGACAAGGTTGCGGAGTGTTCTTTTTTGCATATTATTTGATGCGAAAGTCTCGAAGACTGTTAATACCATAGTGGTGTCCCTGGGGTGGCTTTCTGTGCCTTCTGGAATCAGAAGATCTTCGCCGATTTTGGCCACCTGCCGGAGTATCCAACATGCTCTAAGGCTGTGAGTTGGTGTGGCGCCCTCTGTACTGTGAATTTTATAGGGTCCATTAAGCCATCCTTCCAGTACGGTTCCATGCCCTGTAGAGGGTTTTTGCTTTTTGGTGTTTAACACGGGTGTCTGGCGATGGTGCACCCTTTTATTTCGGACTGGGTTTGTATTCAGGGCCGGATTGTCCCAAAATTTTATTTCGGTTTTCCAGGCGCTTTCCATCGCATAGTACTTTCGTACAATGGACGCCAAGTCAGCGAAGCGTGTAATATCACGACGACTTATGGCATTGAGGATTCCCTTGTCCGTGCAATTATTGCAGAAGAATGAAATTGCGTCTTCCTCGCGGCAGTCCTTTATCCTGTTCATAATCAGGAGGAATCTGGCCCAGTAATGATGTACTGTTTCCGGCGCACCCCTAATTGGCGCGCCAAATGTCGGATCACGGGTTCCGGCAGACCCTTAAGGTTCGAACTCTGGGGTGCGCGCGGAGATTCTGCCCTCTACCTCACCGTCTCGCAAAGAACTAACTGCTGAAAGAATGACACAAGAGACACAGGGTTTATACTGGTTCGGGCCACCGATGTGGTGTAATACCCTACTCCAGTGTGTGGTGGGTGGATTGCCTCTTGGGCTGATGAAGAAGAACAGTACAAGGAAGAACAGCCTCGCGAGGGTCTGTTCTTGGCTAGGGGATGAACTGCTGGGGGAGTTCAGCCTCCCTTCTCTATCTCTACTTGTTCTCTGCTTGCTCTGAATACTCCTCGATCTCTCGATGTCAAGATATCCAGATGCCTCTACCCTGGGGGTGGCTAGTCCTATTTATAGGCAAAGGCCCTGGGCCTCTTCCCAAATATTTGAGCGGGAAGGGCGCCAACAATTGGCCAATTTGAAGGGGAACATCTAGTACACTTATCCTGACTAAAGTCGGTCTTCGCCTGCCAAAGGCCCTGTGCTGACGCCATTCTGGGCTCCATGGTGACCTCCTTCCCACCGTTGGACTGATCTTGGTCTTGTTGCATCGAAATGGGTGCCTTTGCTTGATCCTCTCGCCTGCGCTTGCCCCCTTTGCACCAAAGAGGAAAGGGGAGGACACTGCGCGGCCTGGCGCCCGCCTGGCACCCTCGATCGTCACGGCTTGCGTCATGGGCACCTCGCGAGGCACCCTGCCTTGATATCTCCGCCTCCTCGTGAGCCAGCCTGAGGAGGCCGTTCTTGAGGAAGCGCCGTGTCGTCCGCCTCGCGAGGCTTGGCCCCTCACGAGGGTCTTGAGCCTTGTGTTGATGAAGATGGGCCGCCCTAGGCCCCCATTCGAGCCACGCCGCAGGCCGCAGGCAGGCAAGTCTGGGGACCCCCGTTCCCAGAACACCGACAGTAGCCCCCGGGCCCAAGGCGCGCATGGACTTGGCCGTGCCGAGGGGCGAAAGGGCAAGGGCGAAGCGCCGCGGGCCCTAACAGCCTGCGGCCTTGGGCGCCGCGTGGCGGTTGATTGGACGTGGGTGCTTTCGCAACTGCGCGGTTTATTAAAGGCGTGGCATCCTCTCCGGCTTTGCTCTTCTCCTTCTCCAGCCGCTGCTCAGATCCCCTTTCTTGCGCCTCTCCTTCCTTCCTCCAAGCTTCCAGATCTGCTCCACCTGCTTGTCCCAGGTAGTCATGGCGCCTCGCCAGGCCCCGGCTGAAGCTTGGTTCTCGCCCGCCTTGGACTTGCCCAACGTGTCGGAGGAGAGCCTCGCCCGACTGCACCGTATGGCGGCGGCGCAGGGCATCAACGGGGCGTGGGTGTTCAAGGTTGGCTCCACCACCCCTGTGGGCCAAGGGAGCACCTTCTATCCTCTCTTCGTAAGCTCCATTACTGCGGGCTTGGTGCCCCTTTCTCTGAGTTCTTCCTTTCCATCCTCCGCCATTACAACTTGCAAGCCTTGCATCTCCACCCCAACTCCGTCCTTCTCCTGGCGATCTTCGCCTACTACTGCGAGGCTCATGTGGGGGTGCAGCCTTCAGTGGCCTTGCTGCGCCACTATTTCTACCTCCGGACTTCCCGTGGTTCTCCTTCCATGTGCACGAGCTTCGTTGCGTGCGGCAGTGTCGTGGCCATTTCGAATCCGGGGAAGAGGATCGAGGGCTTCCGGAGCAAGTGGGTTTTGGTAGACTTCGGGCGCATCCACCCTCGGTTGGTCCTTCCCACGGAGCCGCCCGTGAGCTCGAGCGACTGGTGCCGAGCGGAGCTCACGGATCCCCGCGCGAAGTCGATGTTGGCGAAGATGGACGCTGACTTGAAGCCGGCCAACATGGCGGCGGCGAAGCTGACCGGGGCGTCGCTGCTGAGGGAGTTCCTGGAGCACCAACTGGCTCCGCTTCGGCAATACTCTCCCCTAATGTGGAGGCCTCATCCGAGCCCCGCAGCCGTGGGCGAAGAGGATGTGATTGCGGTTCTCCTATCCCTGGTCGGGGGCGAGGTAGCAAGGCTGGAGGGCGCGCCTTCGCCCATGTTCCTTTGCGCCGATTGGGAGCAAGTGGTGAAGTCCATGCCCGTCTTCAACGGGGACGGGCTCGTGCCCGTGGTGGCTCCCGAGGGGCCGGTGGATGTGTCTTCCGGCGACTCCAGCGGAGATGGGGGCGAGGAGGAGCATGAGGCACGCTTTGACTCCGAGGCGAGTGACGGGGAGTCTAGGGCTCCTCCTCCCCAGCGCAAGCCCCGCGCTCTCCGCCTTCCGCTGAGCGATGATGATGACGATGACGACGTGCTGGGCAGCGGGAGCTCACCCCCGGTCCCGAAGAAGGGCAGGACCGGGTTGATTCCCCGCGGGTCCTCCCTGACTCCGGGGCGAACCGCTGACGCGCCTTCTGCTTCCGAGGTCGACCCTTCTAGCCGGCTCTCAGGCTTCAAGTTTGGCAGGAGGCAGCTGGAGCTTTCTGGCGGCGACCCATAAGTGCTTGACCCTTGATCCTTGGTTTCTTGTTCTGCCGACGAGGCTTGACGATTACTTCTCTTGAGTAGGCTGGCGCCCATGGCGAAGAAGCTGAAGGGAGCTCCTGAGGCCCCAACTACGGCGACGCCTCCGCCTGCAGGGGAGGGCGACCGTGACGCACGGGCTTCTCCTGCCCACTCGTCCTTGCGGGGCTTGGCCGAGCTGGCCGGGGCGTCAGCCCCCATGGCTCAAGTGACCTCCGAGGTGCCCTTGTCTGGCGCCGCTGCTACGGCTGGGGAGGCGCAGCGGACTCCACCTCGGGGCGTTGCGGCCTCGCCGCCGCTACCTTCTCCTCCCGTTCCACCGGCCGCTGCTTCCACGACCCCTCCTGCTGCCTTGGAGCGTACTGGTGCTTCTCTGTCTTTTTCTTCCATCCTGGAGCGGGCTATTGCTGGACTGGACCGGCTGCGGCAGGATCTTCTAGGCGCCGACCCTCGCCTGGTGGCCGGGCGTCTGGAGCTGGCCTCGGGGTGGATTCGCTCTGACGCCTCGATTCGGGCGGCACTGGTTCAGGCTTCAACGGCCTGTGACGGGGAGAGGGAGGCCACCCTCGAGGCGAAGGCTGCCCGTGACGCGGCCCTGGGAGAGGCGGTTGGAATCCGCGGCCGTTGCAAGGAGCTGGAGGATGAGCTGCCAGGCTTGCGGGGCCAGCTTGCAGAGGAGACCCGCCTTCGTCAAGAGCAGGAGAAGGGGGTGAAAGCTCGCGAGGCGGCGCTCGAGGACCGGGAGGCGAAGCTCAAGAAGCGCCGCAGCCACCTAGGCGCGTTGAAGAAGGAGCTGGAGGTGACGAAGGCCGAGCTGGACGCCAAGGCCCGGGTCCTCGCCGAGGACCGCGTGGCCTTCGCGGACATGGAGAAGGATGCCCGCGCTTCGCTGAAGACGCTTTACTAGAGCGTCCTGGATAGCCCGCTGGCTGGTGACGAGGACAGCCCCGCTAAGCCGCTTCCCTTGTTGGTGAAGGCTCTTGAGACGTCGCCCTTGGCCTCGCCCCCACGGCTGAGGCCGAGGCGCGTGTCCTGTCTTCTGCCACGCTGACGCGGGTCTTCGCCCACGTCTACCTTCGCGATCCCAGCGCCGACCTCGACAGCCTGCTGGAGCTGGTGAGCGGCGAGGGCGCTGCCGCCACTGTCGAAGCCGTGAAGGGGCGCGCGAAGGGGCTGCTGGGGAAGTTCCGGGCCTTCAGCACCAAGCCGAAGCGAGGCGCTGCCGGCCCCGCTGCTCCACAAGGCGAAGCCACTCCACGCAACTCCACCGCCGACAAGTGACTTCGCTATCGTTCCTGTTCTTCTTTTGATTCCTGCACACGCACGACGCCTCGGGGAGGCATTTAAATTTGCGGTTGGTACTAAGGCGACAGTATGGGTTGTAATATTTGCTTTTAAGTTCCTTGAGTTTTATGTTCTTCTACCCTACTTGCTTGTGTTCTACGCCGATGGAGCCCGGTCCCGCGCATGCCTCACCCAGCATCAGCTCCGACCGGAAACCAGGACGGGACCAAAGGAATGAGGGGCCACGTGACAAGTTAGGCTCCTGAGTCGCGATGCTCAGGAGTCCCCCTTGGCGCACGAACAACAAGTAGGGAAGCGCGATGTAGGTGTGTCTTCCGTTCTACGTCTGCAGAGCCCGACTCCGCGCGTACCTCACCCAGCATAGCCTTTCGGAACTAAGGAGTGAGGGGCTACGGAGCCAGTTAGGCTCCTGAGTCACGATGCTCAGGAGTCCCCCTTGACGCGCAAACAGCTGGCGATGAGATGAGATGTAGGCGGGGCTACCGTTCTACGTCTGCAGAGCCCGACTCCGCACGTACCTCACCCAGCATAGCCTTTCGGAACTAAGGAGTGAGGGGCTACGGAGCCAGTTAGGCTCCTGAGTCGCGATGCTCAGGTGTCCCCCTTGACGCGCAAACAGCTAGCGATGAGATGAGATGTAGGCGGGGCTACCGTTCTATGTCTGCAGAGCCTGACTCCGTGCGTACCTCACCCAGCATAGCCTTTCAGAACTAAGGAGTGAGGGGCTACGGAGCCAGTTAGGCTCCTGAGTCGCGATGCTGAGGAGTCCCCCTTGACGCGCAAACGGCCTTAATACCTTGGCTCCGCTCGGGGAGAGACGCGTGACGAACCAGGCCCGAGGGGCCTGGCTGGGCGGCGTACGGCTGGGCGTGACCCAGTCGTAGCCCCCGTGCCTAGCCCCATCGCGCGGCGCTCCCGGGGGAAGGCGTTGCGATGAGGCTAGCCACTGAGCTCTGGGCTCCCTGAGGTTGACACAGCCCGGAGGCCACCCTCAGTTGTTTATCACCAGCGCGGAGCATAGCGCTTCCGTATGTGTACGGGCATAGCCGCTCCTCGGCAGTGTCGTCAGCCAGCGCGGAGCATGGTGCTTCCACTGGCGCGTGGGAGGGGGCTACCCTCCGGGAGGAGCCCCCGGGGCGTGTACAGCCCCGCCCTGACACGTGGCTGGCACGGTAGGGCTAGGTGAGGTGTATCTGGTCACCCGTGAGCCAGCGCGGGACTCACGAGACCCTACCTCTAGGCGGGTTGCGCCTGGCACTGGGCCGTATCTTGAGATGTGTTCCTACAAAATTTGGTTAGATGCCGGCACTCTACGTCCTCGGGTCCCATCGCTCGAGCTTGTCTCAGCCGTCGTTGGTATGCCAGGTCGCGATGCCGTGGACAAGGCTAGAGGGTGAGGGTTGGAGAGCTCGTAAGAGCCCTGAGTCGCGATGCTCAGGCACCCCCCCTTTAACGTGCAAGTGGTCGACATGGAGAAGAAAAGGTGCCATGGACGGCATCAAGTAATCAAGCATGATAGGCGAATGCATAATTGGAAATAAACACAGAGGGGATACACGCCGCTGGGCCTAGCCCGAGTGGCCTGGGGATGATGCAGCCCGAGGGGCGCCCCCAGCAAAGCAAGCTAACGATTGAGGAGATAAAAAGGGATACATGCCACTGGGACGGACCCACGCGGCCTGGGAGTGACGCAACCCTGGGAGGACGCTCCCAGCTGGGAATGAAACTCGAAAGATGTCACCTGAAGATGTCGTCGGTGAAGTGGTGTTGGTGCAGCAGACTCGGTAGGCTACGAAAGTCTGTCCTCACGAGCCCCTTGGCCCTGGGGCCTCGGGAGGCTCCGGAGGCACTGGCGGCTCCTCATGAGCTGTCTCCATCTCTGCCAGGGCCGCAGAACGCCTATCTTCTTGAGCCTCCAAGATGCTCCTCATGAGGCGCTGGTACGCCGTAGCCATGCTCGGCAGGCCGTAAGGCATGCGAACATAGCTGTGGGGTGGTCCTTCGCAGCGCCCCACTTGTGAGGGCTAGAGGCGCTCCGTCGTGGCAATCCGATTGAACCCTGGCACGTCGACGCAGACGCGCAGCCCACCATCCTCGCCTGGATGTGGAGCCGCAGCTGGCGGACGACGGCAACCTCTCATGATCCTTGACTCCTGTAGTTCTTGAATGGCCTCGTTAACGAACTCCTGCTGGTCTGACCTTCCTTTCCTGGCTCCTTCTTGAGGGAACCGTGCTTCAAAGCATGACTCCACATGGTGCCCAAGCGCCTCCCTCGTGACCCTGGCAAGGTCAGTGGCACTCCAGGTGAGATCCCCCGAGCCCTGCCTGAGGAGGGCGCCGGGCGTGCTTTCCTATGCGACGGAAGGAGGGCCCCCCTGGGCAAACACGGGCCCTGAAGGGCCTGCCTCCTGAGTGACTGAGCTTGACGACGTCTTCTTCTTCTTGGGGGTGGTCTCAGGAAGCCTCCTGCTTCCGCGGTCTGGGTCTTCTAGCGACGCGGCCTGAAAGGCTCGCTCCAGGGAACACACTGCATCTTTCTCTTCACAGGGCACCCTGATGACGCTGCCACTTCCTGGCATCTTGAGAACGTTGTAGTCGTGGTGAGTCACAGCCATGAAGTTGGCCAGTGCTGGGTACCCGAGGATGGCGTTGTACGGCAGGCGGATGTGGGCGACGTCGAAGTCGATGAGCTTGGTGCGGTAGTTGTGGCGGGCCCCGAAGGTGACAGGGAGGCGAACCTGCTCGATCGGGACGGTGGAACCATCGGTGACTCCGGAGAAAGGCTTGGTTGGCTGAAGCTGGTCATAGGGCACTTGGAGGTTGTTGAATTTTTCCACAGACAAGACATTGAGTCCTGCCCCACCATCGATGAGGGTCTTGGTGACCAGAACGTTGCTGATGACTGGGGAGCAAAGCATTGGGAGGACTCCGGCTGTGGCCGCGCACTTGAGCTGGTCTGCTGAACTGAACATGATGGCGCATGCCGACCACCTGAGGGGACGCGTTGCTTCGAGCTTGGGGAGGACTGCATTCACTTCGCGGGCAAACTGCTTGAAGATACGCTGAGAGGCTGGGGCTTGAGCTCCGCCCAGGATGCAGGCGATTGCACGCGGCTCTTGGAAGCCCCCAGCCCCCTCGTCTTGGTGACGGTCTTCATTCCTTCTTAGCTGAGGCGGCAACAGCGGCAGGCCTGGGTTGCCGTGAGGGCGATCCTCATGAGGCTGATCCCTCCAGTCCCCCTCGCGAGGCGGGTCTCGCCAGCGGTCCTCGCGAGGTTGCTCGCACCACACTTGGCGTAGGCCACGATCTTCCCAGCGTCCCGGATTCCTTCCTCCTCCTCGGCCGTAGCCCCTGTCAGCGCGGTCAGGGCGTCGGCCGACTCTTCCTTCTCGCACGGCGCGGAGTTCTTGGCATTCGTTGGTGTTGTGGGTGTGGAGGTCATGGTACACACTGTACCGGCTACCCCTGGAGGATTAGGGCAGATCCTTGCCCCGCTTGGTGTCCGGCTACGCCGCGAGCACGGCAGCCCCCTTGCGCTTCACATCCTTGGCCTTGGGCTTCTTTTCTTCTGGGTCTGCGGCAGGCAGCTCGAGGAGGGAGAGGCGTCCCTCCTCAGCCCTGGTGCACTTGGTCGCCATGTTGAACAGCTCCAGGGAGGTGCAGAGGTCTTCATGCATCGCCAACTCCTCCTTCATCTTGACGTCGCGCACGCCGTCAGAGAAGGCTGAAATGATAGCTTCCTCGGACACCCTGGGGATCTTGAGGCACGCACTGTTGAAGCGCTGGATGTACTTTTGCAGGGTCTCCCCTGGTTGCTGCTTGATGCAGCGCATGTCGCTCACGGCGGGAGGCCGGTCGCGGGTACCTTGGAAGTTGGCGATGAAGCGAGTACGCATATGGTCCCAGGAGGAGATCGTGCCCGGGGCCAGGTTCAGGAGCCAAGTGCGAGTACCTTCCTTCAGTGCCATGGGGAACCAGTTTGCCATGACCTTTTCGTCCCCGCTGGCAGCCTCGATCCCCAGCTCATAGAGCTGGAGGAACTCTGTGGGATCAGTCGTGCCATCATAGCGAGGGGGCAGGTCCGGCTTGAACTTGCCGGGCCATGCGACACTGCACAGCTCGGTGGTGTAGGCGCGGCAGCCCGCGGTGGCCGCGGAGGGTTTTGGTTGAGGGAGAGCTTGGCCTTGCGCGTCCCCTTGCGCTGCTGCTGGGAGCAGCACGGGGTCTTGACGTGCCGGAGCTGGGAGCGCCCGGGCGGCTTCTTGCGGTCGTGGGACTTCTTGGCAGCTCCGTTCCTGCTGGGCTGGTGCTTGGCGGAGCGGGTTCTGCCCAGGAGCCGCGCGCCTTGGGGACATGGCGTCTTCTTGGAGAGGAGGCGGCTGGAACGCCCCCGGAGCTTCATTGCCCACGCGGGGCGGAGTGAGGCGCAGCGGTGCGGACGGCGCAGGAGAGCCCCGTGCGGCGCGGATGAGCTCGGCGACGCGGTCGAGCCACTCCTCATAGACGTCGTCGACGGGGCGGTAGCGCAGGAGCTCGTTCGCTGCGATGAGCGCAGCTCGAGCCTCCAAGGGCGCGTGAAGCGCGCGGGACAAAGAGCCGGCCGGGGTGAGCGACGGAATAGCGGTGCGGCCGTCTCGCCGCACGGACGGGTGCTGAGAGGATGCCTGCTGCTCGTTCCCCGCCAGGCCAGTGGCGGCGTCGACGGCGGGCGATGGAGAACGATGAGGACGCCCATCGACGGGGGCCGTCTGGACGACGCGGGAAGCGATGGCGGCCCGGCGCTCGGTGCAGGCCCGACGGGCGTCAGACATGGATGCGACGGTCGGAGGAGAACGGAGCGGTGGAAGACAGATTCCGGCGCACCCCTACCTAGCGCGCCAAATATCGGATCATGGGTTCCGGCAGACCCTTAAGGTTCGAACTCTGGGGTGCGCGCGGAGATTCTGCCCTCTACCTCACCGTCTCGCAAAGAACTAACTGCTGAAAGAACAACACAAGAGACACAGGGTTTATACTGGTTCGGGCCACCGATGTGGTGTAATACCCTACTCCAGTGTGTGGTGGGTGGATTGCCTCTTGGGCTGATGAAGAAGAACAGTACAAGGAAGAACAGCCTCGCGAGGGTCTGTTCTTGGCTAGGGGATGAACTGCTGGGGGAGTTCAGCCTCCCTTCTCTATCTCTACTTGTTCTCTGCTTGCTCTGAATACTCCTCGATCTCTCGATGTCAAGATGTCCAGATGCCTCTACCCTGGGGGTGGCTAGTCCTATTTATAGGCAAAGGCCCTGGGCCTCTTCCCAAATATTTGAGCGGGAAGGGCGCCAACAATTGGCCAATTTGAAGGGGAACATCTAGTACACTTATCCTGACTAAAGTCGGTCTTCGCCTGCCAAAGGCCCTGTGCTGACGCCATTCTGGGCTCCATGGTGACCTCCTTCCCACCGTTGGACTGGTCTTGGTCTTGTTGCACCGAAATGGGTGCCTTTGCCTGATCCTCTCGCCTGCGCTTGCCCCCTTTGCACCAAAGAGGAAAGGGGAGGACACTGCGCGGCCTGGCGCCCGCCTGGCACCCTCGATCGTCACGGCTTGCGTCATGGGCACCTCGCGAGGCACCCCGCCTTGATCTCTCCGCCTCCTCGTGAGCCAGCCTGAGGAGGCCGTGCTTGAGGAAGCGCCGTGTCGTCCGCCTCGCGAGGCTTGGCCCCTCGCGAGGGTCTTGAGCCTTGTGTTGATGAAGATGGGCCGCGCTGGGCCCCCATTCGAGCCACGCCGCAGGCCGCAGGCAGGCAAGTCTGGGGACCCCCGTTCCCAGAACGCCGACAGCTACTTCTGGGAGATTTTAATTTCATTAGATTTCATGAGAATAGAAACTTGCCAGGAGGAGACATAAATGATATCTTCCTCTTCAATGAAGTCATTGGTCACGTTGGTCTCCTTGAGTTACCATTAAAAGGAAGATCATACATATGGTCTAATATGCAAGAAAAGCCGTTGCTGGAACAATTGGACTGGTTTTTCACTTCTTCCACTTGGATAAATGATTATCCTAACACGATGGTCTTTCCTTTAGCAAGAACGGCCTCGGATCATGTACCTTGTGTTGTCTCCATTGCAACATCTATTCCCAAGTCAAGGATCTTTCGGTTTGAAAATTATTGGGTGGATCTGCCAGGTTTCTTTGATTGTGTGGAACAATCCTGGAATGCTCCAACCAAAAGAACAAATTCTGCAACTCGTTTGACAGAAAAGTTCAAAAGACTTCGCAATGCTCTTAAACACTGGTACACCAGCCTGTCCAAACTCAAGAAAGCCATTGAAGCTTGTAAACAGGTGGTCATCTTATTTGATAATCTTGAGGAGTTAAGACCTTTAACAAGACCTGAATTTAATTTCAGGAAAATTGTAAAACTTCATATTGAGGAAATACTCCACCTGCAGTTTTTATACTGGAAGCAGAGGTGTACCATTTGGTGGATAAAAGTTGGGGAAGAGAACTCTAAGTTCTTCCAAGCAATGGCAACTGAATGTTTTAGGAGGAACTCAATTTCCTCTCTGCAGAATGAAAATGGTACTGTTATCTCTGACCACCAATAGAAGGCTAGCATGTTATGGCACACATTCAAGGACAGAATGGGTGTTTCTGAGGGGATTAATATGAAGTTTGACTTAGCCTCATTGATTGACAAAGTGGATGATCTGGACAACTTGTCTGCTCCATTTTCTGAAGAGGAACTGATAGGGCACCTGGCCCTGATGGTTTTACTGGTTTGTTTGTCAAACGATGCTGACACATCATTAAGGATGATTTTTTGCAGTTATTTTAGGATTTTTATGATGGCAAGATCACTATTAGCAGCATCAATGGGTCTTTAATCACCTTAATTCCCAAGAAAGTTTCACCTGAGAGTCCTAATGATTTCAGGCCTATTTCCTTGACTAACACTTGTCTGAAGTTTCTGACTAAACTGCTGGCCAATAGATTGCAGAGGGTGATCCTAAAGTGCATTCACAAAAATCAATATGGGTTCCTTAAGTGTAGATCTATACAAGATTGTATTGCTTGGGCTCTAGAATATATTCATCAGTGTCACAAGTCCAAGAAGCCCATTTTGATTCTCAAGTTGGATTTTGCGAAAGCCTTTGATACTGTTGAGCATGACCTAATTCTCAGACTTCTGCAGCACAAAGGTTTTGATAGCAAGTGGATTGGTTGGATAAGAGAGCTACTATCCTCTGGTACTTCTTCTGTCATTTTAAATGGTGTGCCTGGAAAGCAATTCACCTGTAAAAGGGGAGTACGGCAAGGTGACCCACTGTCACCCCTTTTGTTTGTTCTTGCAGCTGATCTGCTACAAACCCTGGTCAACAATATGCTCAGAACTGGAGTTCTTTCTTTACCTATTGAATCTCATGATCCTGATTTCCCTATAGTGCAATATGCTGATGACACTCTTCTGATTGTACTTGTTGTGGATCCGCAACTTTTAGCTCTCAAGGAGATGCTTCAAGACTTCCATGCCTCCACAGGTCTTCGAGTAAATTTCCATAAATCATGCATATTGCCTATTAATGTGGATGATGTAGAAACTGCCATGTTAGCTTCTGTTTTCGGCTGCCAAGTTGGGACCCTCCCCTTTACTTATCTGGGGCTTCCTGTGGGAACAACTAAACCCAGAATCCAAGATTTATTTCCTGTGGTTGATAGGGTTGAAAGAAGGTTATCTGCCAGCTCAAGTCTTGTCAATTAGGGTGCTCGGTTACAACTCCTCCAGTCAGTACTGTCATCTTTGCCTATCTACTTTCTCTATAGTTTAAGTTTGCCAGCTGGCATTATAAAGCAACTTGAAAGGATTATGAGGCAGTGCTTATGGCGAGGAAATTCTGATACTCCTAAGCAATCACTTGCACCTTGGCCCCTTGTGTGTAGACCCAAAGATAAAGGTGGCATGGGGATAGTTAATCTAAACATCCAAAACAGAGCTCTTTTGTCCAAACATCTATCCAAGTTTTATAACAGGGCAGATATTCCATGGGTTTCTCTCATCTGGAACACTTACTATGATGGAGTTGTTCCTCATGGCACACTTTTGTGTGGTTCTTATTGGTGGAGAGATATTCTCAAGCTCGATGAAGTTTTCAGGCTACACTCAGAGGTAACCATCAACATGGGGGACTCTGTTCTTTTTTGGTTTGATGCTTGGGTGTTCCTAGGCTCATCTATTCCCCTCAGAGAGAGATTTCCGAGGTTGTTCTCTTTTGCCGTTGATGACAAGGTGTCTGTACGCGAGGTCCTCAACACAACTAATATGGTTGATCTTTTTCATCTGCCCTTGTCACTAGAAGCAATGGATGAGCTGAACGTTGTTCAGTCTTGTCTTCTTGACCTTCATACTGATGTAGAGATTCCAGATTTTTGGTCATGGACACCTGGTAAAGGTATTTTCTCTGCAAAGAGTTATTACACTGTGATGCACGCTCACATGGCCACAGACACTCCAGCCAAATGGGTTTGGGAAAGTAAGGCAACAATGAAGATAAAGGTGTTTGCATGGTTGATGCTAAATGATAGGCTCAATACCAGGGACATGCTAGTGAGAAGGCACTGGCGATCACCTCAGGATGATAACACCTGCCCGTTATGCTTTGCTCATGCCCATGAAGATAGAGATCACCTCTTCTTCACATGCCAATTCAGCACAAGGGTATGGAATTACTTGAAGATCCAATGGTTAGCTGGTTTAACACCAGCTCAATGCTTATTTGCTGCAAGGAAACACTTTGGCAAACCTTTCTTCAGGGAGGTTGTTTATCTAGCAGCTTGGAATATTTGGCTCCTCAGAAATGGCAGAATTTTCAGACATGAAAGGCCATCTTTTGCTGCTTGGAAGAGAAACTTCATTCATGATGCTACTCTGCACTCTCACAGATTCAAATCTAGTCTTAGACCTGTGTTGTTAGCTTGGGTTAATTCTTTGCCCTAATTGGTTGTATGTATCCATGTATATATTTGTGTATATGTTGTGAATAGCTCAATAGGTAAGTAGACCTCTACCTCTATAGTTAGATTTTCTTTTCAGAACCTCTTTGTTTACTTGGTGGTTGGGTTTTAATAAAGTGTTGTGGGGTTGTTGCCTCATAGTTTCCAGTAAAAAAGGATCCTTTTGCCTTGCCACGGATTTACCAAGTGATAGACTCCATAGCCGGATGCGAGCTGTTGAGTTTTTTGGATGCATATTCAAGGTACCACCAGATCAAGTTGAACCCGACTGATAGGCTAAAGACCTCTTTCATCACACCATTCGGAGCCTTCTACTACCTGACGATGAAGCTCGGCTTGAGGAATGCCGGCGCCACATTTCAGCGTTGCATGCAGAAGTGCCTCAAGCAGATCGGCAGAAACACCCACGTCTATGTGGACGATGCTGTGGTGAAGACGGAGAAGCATGGGACCCTCCTAGAAGATCTCAAGGAGACTTTTGAAAATCTGCGCCGATTTCAGATCAAGCTCAACCCAGAGAAGTGCGTGTTCGGAGTACCAGCCGGCCAGCTCCTCGGCTTCCTGGTCTCTGAGCGCGGCATCGAGTGCAACCCTGTGAAGATCAAGGCCATCGAGAGGATGGAGAAGCCTACCCGGCTGAGAGATGTCCAGAAGTTCACCGGCTTCTTGGCGTCCGTCAGCCGCTTCATCAGTCGGCTAGGCGAGAAGGCACTTCCCCTGTACCAGCTCCTGAACAAAACCACTCACTTCGAGTGGAATGATAAGGCGGATGAGGCTTTTCTCCATCTCAAGAAGAGGTTGACCACGCCGACTGTCCTAGCCGCGCCGGCTACTAAGGAGCCCATGCTCCTCTACATCGCCGCCACCAGCCGGGTGGTCAGCATAGTCATAGTAGTTGAGCGCAAGGAAGACGGCAAGGTTCTGCCGGTCCAGAGACCAGTGTATTATCCGAGTGAAGTGTTGTCAGCTTCCAAGCAAAACTACCCCCACTACCAAAAGATGTGCTATGGCGTGCACTTTACCGCCAAGAAGCTAAAGCCATATTTTCAAGAGCACCCCATCAGATCATAGGCAGCCGAGATGCTTCAGGCCGAGTGGCCAAATGGGCCATCGAGTTGGCTCACCACACAATCTTCTACCAGCCTCGCACCACCATCAAGTCCCAAGCGCTGGCCCACTTCCTCATCGACTCGACCGAGACCCAGTACCTGCCGCCTGCGCCAGACTACACCCATTGGCGGACGCACTTTGATTGTTCGAAGATGCATACCGGTTTGGGATCCGGCATTGTCCTCACCTCTCCCAAAGGCGACAAGCTCAGATACACACTACAAATCCAGTTTGCCGCCTCCAACAATGTGGCCGAGTATGAGGCACTAGTACACGGACTCCGTCTTGCCAAAGAGCTCGGCATTCGCCGGATTCTGTGCTACGGTGACTCCGACTTGGTGGTCCAACAGTCTTCTGGCGACTGGGACGCCAAGGATGCAAACATGGCAAGCTACTGCTTCCTCGTCCAGCAACTCAGCGAATATTTTGAAGGGTGCGAGTTCCTTCACATGCCACGAAACGACAATGAGCCAGCTGATACCCTGGCGCGGATCGGCTCCACGCGTCAAGCAATACCAGCCGACGTCTCCCTCGAGTGCCTCCGCAAGCCGTCGATCAAGCCTTCTCCAGAATCAGAGTCTATCTTCGTGCCGGCGACTCCTGAAACAGTTGGATCCAACTCAAAGGCAGCAGCAGTCGGCTCGGGGACTTCGGCAGGCGGCTCGGGGACTGCAGCAGTCACACCCGGCCCCGGGACTTCAAATCTCAGCCCGAGAACTGCAGCAGTCGGCTCGGGGACTTCAACAGTCGGCTCAGGGACTTCAACGACACAGCAAGCGGCGCCCGACTCCAACCCGCCACCTCCCAACCCAACCACCCCAATACAAGTGGCAACACTGACAGTGGAGGAAGTCACAACACCATCATGGGCTCAGCCCATCCTCAACTTTTTGGTGAACAAAGAGGCTGCCAACCGATAAGATCTCGGCCCGACAGGTGCAACATCGGGTAGCAGCATACACCATCATTGTCGGTGGGAACAACACCTATGGGATCACTGGGATCCGTTCTACGGTCGGCGGGTGCGGGGTCGTGAGAAGAGCAGGTTTAGGAGCAAGCAGATAGATCTTTACCCAGGTTCGGGCCGCGAGGATGCGTAAAACCCTAGTCCTGCTTTGGTGGATGTATTGAGTGTTCTTGAGCTTTCAAACTAGCTACGGTGGTTGCGTAGTTCCAAAAGGCCGAATCCCTCTCCAGGTCGCCTTGGGCCTCCATTTATAGGGAAAAGGGCTTGCCACAGTGGCACACAGGAGGTGGAAAGGCCTACAGTGTGCGAGCTTATCGCACGGCATTATGGGACAAAGTGCATTAAATGCGCTACTTGGGTGTCCATTAGCTTTATTGGGGACGGGAATGAGGCTCGTACCGTCCTTCGCCGCCTCGCCTTGCTTCGACACGTGCCCAGGCCAGCGATGCATGCGGCGCCATGTAGGCAAGCAGGTTGTTGAGGTGGCGCTGTGGTGGAGCCTTCACGAAGATTTGCATGCCACCACGCAGGTGCTTGCTGATTTGGCCTGGAAGCTGCATGTTGCCACGCAGGTGCCTGCCCCAGCTGGTTGGGCTGGCAGCAGCTGCATGCGAACGGCGGCGGAGTCTTGGTTGGTGCGGGCCTGGCAGTGGCCCCGCCGACGCCCTCGGTAAGGGCCTTGCTGGGGGGCCCGACAAGGGTCTTGCCGTGG
The DNA here is from genome assembly GCA_032464435.1 of Aegilops umbellulata. NCBI lineage: Eukaryota > Viridiplantae > Streptophyta > Magnoliopsida > Poales > Poaceae > Aegilops > Aegilops umbellulata. The sequence continues at coordinate 307,741,040 of CP136055.1, read as the reverse complement.
TGTCGCAGTTGTCCCCGGCAAGACGCTTGCCGGGGGTCTTGTGGGTTCCCTTGGCGAGGATCTCGCCGAGGGTCGTTGTCTTCTGATCCTCATCTGATCTCATATATCTATGATCTTGACAAACATCTGCATGCCACCACGAAGGTGCCTCCCAAGCCCTGGTCCCAACGTAGTTAGTTGTGTTGGAACCCGCGGGCTCAAGGGTGGCTCGCTCTGTTGGTGTTGGGCAAGTGTCCCCGGCAAGGCTCTTATCGGGGCCGTGGAGGCCGCCCCGGCAAGGGTCTTGTTGGGGGAGTCTACCTTGCCCCCTTTGCTCTCCTGCGTTTCTGGACTTGGCGTCGCCTCTGGTTGCCTTGCGCCTTTGGCTTCTCTCCAGCTTCCCTCCCCTGCCCTGCTTAGTGTGGCCGTGGGCGCGGCTCCGACTGTCCGTGCACAAGGAAAGGGGTAAAAAGGGGCGCCCCTACTTTTGTGCGCCGACAGGAGCCCCCGGGCCTGGGCTGCACATAAGCGCGACACGTTGTTGGCCAGGCCCAAAACGGTGCACGGGCAGTCGGGGCATGATTTTACCGCAGTAATTTTTTGTCCGCCGCGCTTCCCCATGACCTGTGTTGAACGCGCGACGTGGGGGTTCCTGCGTGATGTGGGGTCATGCGTGGGGCCGTCTCTGCACGCAAGGTTGTCAGAATCGTGATTTTGAATCGGATCGGAGGTCCGATGGTAGGATCGCAAATCGTAGAATCTTCACTATCAGGATCGTAGAAACGTAGACTCTATGAATTAAAATCGTAGAATCAGAGGGGGTAGTTTGGATCGTAAAGTCGTAGAATCGTATAACAGAATCGTGATTCTGACAACCTTGTCCGCACGCATGCGTCATGTCGTAGTTAATGGGAAAGGAGGCGGCCCGCGCCTTCCCCGTAAAAAGGGATAACCGCGGGTGCGCTGCTCACTTTACCCCCCCCCCTTCCTGCGTCTTCTCCAATCTCAGAGCCGCCTCCTCCCCCTTCATCCTCTTTCTCGAGATTTTCGCCTTTGCTCGCCACTGTTGCGCTTTCACTGTCCTTCGCCCCTCGCTTCTCGCCGCCGCCATGGCTCCCAAATCCACCAAGGGCAAGGGAGTGGCCAAAGATGCCGGGGCGACGGAGCCGCCGGAGAGTGAGCAGGCGGCGCGATGGATGCAGCTCGCCTACTTCCCCTCGACGGTCAACGTGTTTGAACTCCGGGACTGCTTCAAGCCCCTGTGGGGGTGCAAGACGGGGGGGGGGGAGACGACGGGGCATCTAGCCACGTGTGTCATCCCCGCCAATTGCACCAAGGCCACCCCAAATCGATATCCGTTCTTTCTCGATTACTTCTCTTGCCGCCTCTGCTCCCCCCTTCTCTGATTTCTTCAACGACGTCATGCACACCTACGGCTTCCACCTTTTGGATTTTACTCCAAATGTCATGGCGTGCATGGCTCTCTTTGTGCACCTAGCCGGGGTGCATCTCAACACGGCGCTCTTCCGCCACTACTTCTTCCCTAGGATCCAACCGGGGGCGCCATTTCCGTATGCATTGCTTGGATCCCACAGTCCAAGAGGGCATACCCGGAGGGCGCTCAGAAGGAGAGGTGGGAAGAATGGCGGGGCCGGTGGTGCTGGATTGAGGAGGATGATCCACAAGATTTCTGCCGGGTTCGCCAGGCGTCGCCGGTTCAGCGGAGCGACTGGAGTGATGTTGATGCTGACGATGCGAAGCTCACGGTCGCCTCCACCAGGATTCTTCGCCTCACCGAGGCCGGGCTCACCCTTGAGATGATCGGGGCGGATTTCATCCTCCGCCGAATCGCTCCGCTGGACAACAAGGGGAGGCCGGCCTGGCTTTTCACGAACGCCGCCGACATCATGAGGCTTCGCCCCGGCCTCGACCACAACTTCACAGTGATAGGGCATGCCCACTTCTGCCAGCGGCTCTTTCAGCTCGACGTGAACCGCGATGGCAAGGTCGAGCAGTCCGGCAAGGCCGCGAGGGCCGCCGCGAAGGCCGGCAAGGTCGCCAAGGGGCCCTTGTTTAAGTTGCCGGCGGGAGTGGTCCCGCTGAGCAAGAACTCTCGCCGGACCAACATCATCGCCATGATGCCGGACTTCAACGCGCATGGTCTTGACCCGAGCTGGGTTGAGCCAGAGGAAATTCAAATGCAGGAGTTCTTCACACCTTGCATGAGGGGTACGTCACCGCCGAGCCGCGGCTCATCCAGGACACCACCCAGGCGGAGCTGGACTACAACGCCGCCAGGGCGATGGAGGCGGAGCTCGCCAAGGAGGCCGGCAGTGCCGGCGACGTGGAGGACAAGGCCGCGGCGGAAGCATAGTAGAAGGATCTCGCCTAGTGGGCGGAGGCCGCTGGGGAGGCCAGCAGCACCGGCACCGGGGCTCCTCTCGTCGAAGATGTGGTCGACGAGTCGTCGGAGGAGGAGGCTGAGGCTATCGACCCTCCGGCCACGGGGAGAGGGCGAGTCCTGCGGCGGGCCACCTCTGGCGAGATGGTCCGGCCTGGCAGGGCCGTACAACCGCGGCAGGCCCAGGAGGGGTCCGGGCGCCAGACAAGGGCCGCGGCGGCGAAGAAGTCGGTGAAGGCCGCGGTGGCGAAGAAGAGAGCGACCGCATCTTCTTCGTCCAAACGCCCTCAGACTCCATCAACTTCCCATCCTCCGGCAGATGACGACGCAGAGGTCACCTTCGACTTCGGGTCCCTCAACCCAAGGAGGAAGAGGAAAGAAGCAGAGGAAGAGGTGGGGGACAAGTAAGTATTGTTCCCGACTTGTTTTCATCTTTGCAGGGATACGAAGACGCTGGCCCAGAGGGTGAAGAGGGCCAAGGATTCAGCGGGAGGCCAGCCCCTGGCAGGCGCTGCTGGTGTTGTTGAGCAGTCCAAACAGCACAGCCCCCAGCGTAAGTTCATCACTCGCCCCTCGTCAACGTGTGTTGGGGGCACGATCCCTTGGTGATAACCTTGTCGCGATTGCAGGAGGGGGACAGCAGCAGGAGGAGCCACAGAGGGCTACCCCCAACACGCTGCCCCCATCGACCACGCCGCCCCGAGGGGCGTCCCCGGCAAGGGCGCCAAGCACCGAGCCCATGCACACGGAGGAGGAGGAGCCGAACTCGGGCGCTGGTGGCTTTGCCTCAGCACCAAACATTGGCGGGGAGGGGACCTCTGCTTCCCAGCCCGGCACGGGTAAATCACTTGCCTTTCGTCCCTGGTCTCTTTTTTTCCTGTTCTTTCTGAATCTTGATCCTGGCCTCGCCTCATCCCCTTCTCGGTATCTAGATTTCCCCTCGGTAGACCCAGAGGACATCGACACCGTCATCGAGGATGTCGCCAAGGACACCATGGCGGAGGCCGAGAAGGTTGCTGCCGAGGAGACCGCCAAGGGCGCTGCTGAGGACGCCACCAAAGGGCCTGCCGGGGAGACCGGCAAGGCTGCTGCCGAGGAGGCCGGCAAGGGACCTGCCGGGGAGGCCAGGAAGGCCTCTGCCGAGGAGGAGGTGGTTGACGACCAGCCTTCCTCCTCTACTGCCACTAGCTCCGGCAGGTATCTGAGGGTGGGCGACGACCTTTTCGTCCACCTTCCAGGAGCATCGAGCTCTGATGTCTACTACACAACCTTCTTCTTGTAGACGTTGTTGGGCCTCCAAGTGCAGAGGTTTGTAGGACAGTAGCAAATTTCCCTCAAGTGGATGACCTAAGGTTTATCAATCCATGGGAGGCGTAGGATGAAGATGGTCTCTCTCAAACAACCCTGCAACTAGAAAACAAAGAGTCTCTTGTGTCCCCAACACACCCAATACAATGGTAAATTGTATAGGTGCACTAGTTCGGCGAAGAGATGGCGATACAAGTGCAATATGGATGGTAGATATAGGTTTTTGTAGTCTGAAAATATAAAAACAGCAAGGTAACTAATGATAAAAGTGAGCGTAAACGGTATTGCAATGCTAGGAAACAAGGCCTAGGGTTCATACTTTCACTTGTGCAAGTTCTCTCAACAATAATAACATAATTGGATCATATAACTATCCCTCAACATGCAGCAAAGAGTCACTCCAAAGTCACTAATAGCGGAGAACAAACGAAGAGATTATGGTAGGGTACGAAACCACCTCAAAGTTATTCTTTCCAATCAATCCGTTGGGCTATTCCTATAAGTGTCACGAACAGCCCTAGAGTTCGTACTAGAATAACACCTTAAGACACAAATCAACCACAACCCTAATGTCACCTAGATACTCCAATGTCACCTCAAGTATCCGTGGGTATGATTATACGATATGCATCACACAATCTTAGATTCATCTATTCAACCAACACATAGAACCTCAAAGAGTGCCCCAAAGTTTCTACTGGAGAGTCAAGACGAAAACGTGTCAACCCGTATGCATAGGTTCATGGGCGGAACCCGCAAGTTGATCACCAAAACATACATCAAGTGAATCACGTGATATTCCATTGTCACCACAGATACGCACGGCAAGACATACATTAAGTGTTCTCAAATCATTAAAGACTCCATCCGATAAGATTACTTCAAAGGGAAAACTCAATCCATTACAAGAGAGTAGAGGGGCAGAAGCAACATAAGATCCAACTATAATAGCAAAGCTCGCGATACATCAAGATCGTGCCAAATCAAGAACACGAGAGAGAGAGAGAGAGAGAGAGAGAGAGAGAGAGAGAGAGAGATCAAACACATAGCTAATGGTACATACCCACAGCCCCGAGGGTGAACTACTCCTTCCTCGTCATGGAGAGCGCCGAGATGATGAAGATGGCCACCGATGAGGGTTCCCCCCTCCGGCAGGGTGCCGGAACAGGGCCCCGATTGCCTTTTGGTGGCTACAGAGGCTTGCGGCGGTGTAACACCCGATCTATTCTGTTCCCCGATCGTTTAAGGGTATATGCGTATATATAGGAGGAAGAAGTACGTCAGGGGAGCCACGAGGGGCCCACGAGGGTGGAGGGCGCGCCCTAGGGGGGTGGGCGCGCCCCCTACCACGTGGCTCCCTCATTTCTTTCCTGACGTGCACTCCAAGTCTATCAGGTTGCTTTCCTTCAGAAAATAACTTCTCCAGAAGGTTTCATTCCGTTTCAACTCTGTTTGATATTCCTTTTCTTCGAAACACTAAAACAAGGGAAAAAACAGGAACTGGCACTGGGCTGTGGGTCAATAGGTTAGTCCCAAAATAATATAGAAGTGCATAGTAAAGCCCATAAACATCCAAACAAGATAATATAATAGCATGGACCAATAAAAAATTATAGATACGTCGGAGACGTATCAGCATCCCCAAGCTTAATTCCTACTCGTCCTCGAGTAGGTAAATGATAAAACAGAATTTTTGATGTGGAATGCTACCTAACATAATTCTCAATGTAATTTTCTTTATTGTGGCAAGAATACTCAGATCCGAAAGATTCAAGATAAATTTTAATATTGTCATGAAAACAATAATACTTCAAGCATACTAACAAAGCAATCATGTCTTCTCAAAATAACATGGCCAAAGAAAGCTATCCCTACAAAATCATATAGTCTGGCAATGCTCTATCTTCACCACACAAAATTTTTAAATCATGCCCAACCCCGATGACAAGCCAAGCAATTGTTTCATACTATTGATGTGCTCAAACTTTTTCAATCTTCACGCAATACATGAGCGTGAGCCATGGACATAACACTATAGGTGGAATAGAATGGTGGTTGTGGAGAAGACAAAAAGGAGAAGATAGTCTCACATCAACTAGGCGTATCAACGGGCTATGGATATGCCCATCAATAGATATCAATGTGTGTGAGTAGGGATTGCCATGCAACGGATGCTCTAGAGCTATAAGTGTATGAATGCTAAAAAAGAAACTAAGTGGGTGTGCATCCAACTCGCTTGCTCACGAAGACCTAGGGCATTTTGAGGAAGCCCATCATTGGAATATACAAGCCAAGTTCTATAATGAAAGATTCCCACTAGTATATGAAAGTGACAACATAGGAGACTTTCTATCATGAAAATCATGGTGCTACTTTGAAGCACAAGTGTAGTAAAAGGATAGTAGCATTGTCCCTTCTCTCTTTTTCTCTCATTTTTTTAATTATATATATATTGGGCCTTTTCTCTTTTTTTATGGCCTCTTTTTTTCTTTTCTTTTTTTCATTTTTCGTCCGGAGTCTCATCCGGACTTGTGGGGGAATCATAGTCTCCATCATCCTTTCCTCACTGGGACAATCCTCTAATAATGAAAATCATCACACTTCTATTTACTTACAACTCAAGAATTACAACTCTATACTTAGAACAAAATATGACTCTATATGAATGCCTTCGGCGGTGTACCGGGATGTGCAGTGACTCAAGAGTGACATGTATGAAAGAATTATAAACGGTGGCTTTGCCACAAATACGATGTCAAGTACATGATCATGCAAAGCAATATGACAATGATGAAGCGTTTCATAATAAACCGAACGGTGGTAAGTTGCATGGCAATATATCTCGGAATGGCTATGGAAATGCCATGATAGGTAGGTATGGCGGCTGTTTTGAGGAAGGTATATGGTGGGTGTAAGATACCGGCGAAGGGTGTGCGGTATAAGAGAGGCTAGCAATGGTGGAAGGGTGAGAGTGCGTATAATCCATGGACTCAACATTAGTCATAAAGAACTCATATACTTATTGCAAAAATCTATTAGTTATCGAAACGAAGTACTACGCGCATGCTCCTAGGGGGATAGATTGGTAGGGAAAGACCATTGCTCGTCCCCGACCGCCACTCATAAGGAAGACAATCAATAAATAAATCATGCTCCGACTTCATCACATAACGGTTCAGCATACGTGCATGCTACGGGAATCACAAACTTTAACACAAGTATCTCTCAAATTCACAACTACTCAACTAGCATGACTCTAATATCACCATCTTCATATCTCAAAACAATTATAAGGAATCAAACTTCTCATAGTATTCAATGCACTTTATATGAAAGTTTTTATTATACCCATCTTTGATGCCTATCATATTAGGACTAGTTTCATAACCAAAGAAAATTACCATGCTCTTTAGGACTCCCAAAATAATATAAGTGAAGCATGAGAGTTCATATATTTCTTCAAAATAAATCCACCGGCGTGCTCTAAAAGATATAAGTGAAGCACTAGAGCAAACGACAAACTACTACGCAAGATATAAGTGAAGATCAAATGAGTAGTTGAATAATTATGCAACTATGTGAAGACACTCTAACATTTAAGAATTTAAGATCTTGATACTTTATTCAAACAGCAAGCAAAACAAAAGAAAATAAAATGACGCTCCAAGCAAAACACATATCATGTGGTGAATAAATATATAGCTCCAAGTAAAGTTACCGATAGACGAATACGTAAGAGGGGATGCCATCCGGGGCATCCCCAAGCTTAGGCTCTTGGTTATCCTTGAATATTACCTTGGGGTGCCTTGGGAATCCCCAAGCTTAGGCTCTTTCCACTCCTTATTCCATAGTCCATCTAATCTTTACCCAAAACTTGAAAACTTCACAACACAAAACTTAACAGAAAACTGGTGAGCTCCGTTAGCGAAAGAAAACAAAACACCACTTCAAGGTACTGTAATGAAATCATTCTTTATTTGTATTGGTGTTAAATCTACTTTATTCCAACTTATCTATGGTTTATAAACTATTTTACTAACCATAGATTCATCAAAATAAGCAAACAACACACGAAAAACAGAATCTGTCAAAAAACAGAACAGTCTGTAGTAATCTGTAACTAACGCAAACTTCTGGAACTCCAAAAATTCTAAAATAAATTGGTGGACCTTAGGAATTTGTCAGGTAATCATCTGCAAAAAGAATCAACTAAATAGCACTCACCAGTAAATTTTTTTAGCTAATCTCGTGAGCGCTAAAGTTTCTGTTTTCTTACAGCAAGATCATAAAGACTTCACCCAAGTCTTCCCAAAGGTTCTACTTGGCACAAACACGAATTAAAACATAAAACCACATCTAAACAGAAGATAGATGGATTATTTATTCCTAAAGAGAACCAAAAAGCAAGAAACTAAAATAAAATTGGGTTGCCTCCCAACAAGCGCTAACGTTTAACGCCCCTAGCTAGGCATGATGATTTCAATGATGCTCGCATAAAAGATAAGAGTTGTAACATAAAAAGAGCATCATGAAGAATATGACTAGCACATTTAAGTCTAACCCACTTACTATGCATAGGTATTTTGTGAGCAAACAACTTATGGGAACAATATTCAACTAGCATAGGAAGGCAAAACAAGCATAACTTCAAAACTTTAAGCATATAGAGAGGAAACTTGATATTGTTGCAATTCCTACAAGCATATATTCCTCCCTCATAATAATTTTCAGTAGAATCATGAAGGAATTCAACAATATAACCAGCACCTAAAACATTCTTTTCATGATCTACTAGCATAGAAATTTTATTACTCTCCACATAAGCAAGATTCTTCTCATTCGGAATAGTGGGAGTATCATAAGAGACTTGAATACTATAAATTGTTTCCACATTAAAAGAGTAATGTTCAGAGAAATGGTACCCATAATCATGACAAGTTTTATAAATATAATCATCACTACTTTTTATAGCATAAGTTTCATCACAATAATCATCATAAGTAGCAACTTTGTTCTCATCATAATCGATTGAAACCTCTTCCAAGATAGTGGACTCATCACTAAATAAAGTCATGACCTCTCCAAATACACTTTCAAATATTATAAGATTCAACATCCTCCAAAATAGTGGGATCATTACTTACTAAAGTTGACACTCTTCCAAACCCACTTTCATCAATATAATCATCATAAGTAGAAGGCATGCTATCATCATAACAACTTTGCATATCAAAACTTGGGAGGCTAAAAATATCATCATTATTAAACATAGCATCCCCAAGCTTGGGACAAACATTAATTTCAGCAAATATATTCTCAAATATGTCATTCTCATCAAACATAGCTTCCCCAAGCTTGGGCCTTTTCATATCAAAAGCATAATCACTCTCCTCATTAATAGTATGGATAACACCAATAGTATAGCAATTATCATATTCTTCCAAGCAAGTGCCAAAAAGATTTTCAAGATCATAAGAAGTATCATTATCTTCCCAATCATAATCATCACAGCAAGCAATAGGCATAACGAGATCATCATCAAGTGCATCATCTTCCACAATTATTTTTGATTCATTTTCATTAGGCGCAACAATGATAGGAGCAACATTATTTGGGAGAGATATCTTTTTACCTCTCTTCCTTTTCCTTTTCTTTTTTTTCACCACATCATGTGTGGTTTCAATCCTCCTTTTGGGGCTCCTTATTAATGAGATTGATTGAATAGAAGGCTCCTCCTCGTTACCTGATTCATCATAAGAAATAATAGGAGAATATTGGGAAGTCTCTTCCTTTTCATTCGTATTCTATTCATCTTCTATTTGTTTTGTTTTCTTTATGTAATAGGCAATATAAGGATTTTCAATGCAATTCACCGCACAATACATATAAATCTCCTCTAGACCAAAATCAAGAAATTTATCAAGATTAAATTTTGGAATACCCTCAGTTATACGTTTCATTTCTTCATAACCCAAAACAAGACTAAGCTCTTTATGATGCTCAAGGGTAATCAAGTTATCACAATTTTTGGACATGACTTGATCATGAAACAAATAGCATTGGAGCTTTAAATGACCATGTTCATTTCAAAGTTCAAAAGGATGGCGATAAATATTGAATCTTTCAGCACAAACATCTAGCCTTTCTTGCAAAAATTTAGTTTCTAAGTACTTACGCTTCTTGCAATATATGTCTTCTTTATTTGGTGTGTACTTGCAAACCCAATGCACTCCACAAAAATTGACATGTTTATAGGAGACATTTTCATCATAACTAGTGCAATCATCATTAGTACTATGGATATTCAAGGAGTTCATACTAACAACATTGCAATCATGCTCATCATTCAAAGATTTAGTGCCAAACATTTTAATGCATTCTTCTTCTAACACTTTGGCACAATTTTCCTTTCCATCATACTCATGAAAGATATTAAAAAGATGAAGTGTATGAGACAAACTCAATTCCATTTTTTTGTAGTTTTCTTTTATAGACTAAACTAGTGCTAAAACAAGAAACAAAAAGATTCAATTACAAGATCTAAAGATATACCTTCAAGCACTCACCTCCCCGACAACGGCGCTAGAAACTGCTTAGTTGACGGGGTGTGAGTGCCGCTTACCTAGCCTCCCCGGCAACGGCACCAGAAAAGAGCTTGATGTCTACTACACAACCTTCTTCTTGTAGACGTTGTTGCGCCTCTAAGTGCAGAGGTCTGTAGGACAGTAGCAAATTTCCCTCAAGTGGATGACCTAAGGTTTATCAATCCATGGGAGGCGTAGGATGAAGATGGTCTCTCTCAAACAACCCTGCAACTAGAAAACAAAGAGTCTCTTGTGTCCCCAACACACCCAATACAATGGTAAATTGTATAGGTGCACTAGTTCGGCGAAGAGATGGTGATACAAGTGCAATATGGATGGTAGATATATGTTTTTATAATCTGAAAATATAAAAACAGCAAGGTAACTAATGATAAAAGTGAGCACAAATAGTATTTCAATGCTAGGAAACAAGGCCTAGGGTTCATACTTTCACTAGTGCAAGTTCTCTCAAAAATAATAACATAATTGGATCATATAGCTATCCCTCAACATGCAACAAAGAGTCACTCCAAAGTCACTAATAGCGAAGAACAAACGAAGAGATTATGGTAGGGTACGAAACCAGCTCAAAGTTATTCTTTTTATTCAATTCGTTGGGCTATCCCTACAAGTCTCACAAACAGCCCTAGAGTTCGTACTAGAATAACAAATTAAGACACAAATCAACCAGAACCCTAATGTCACCTACATACTCCAATGTCACCTTAAGTATCCGTGGGTATGATTATGCGATATGCATCACACAATCTCAGATTCATCTATTCAACCAACACATAGAACCTCAAAGAGTGCCCCAAAGTTTCTACCGGAGAGTCAAGACGAAAACGTGTGCCAACCGCTATGCATAGGTTCATGGGAGGAACCCGCAAGTTGATCACCAAAACATACATCAAGTGAATCACGTGATATCCCATTGTCACCACAGATACACACGGCAAGACATACATCAAGTGTTCTCAAATCATTAAAGACTCAATCTGATAAGATTACTTCAAAGGGAAAACTAAATCCATTACAAGAGAGTAGAGGGGGAGAAGCAACATAAGATCCAACTATAATGGCAAAGCTCGCGATACATGAAGATCGTGCCAAATCAAGAACACGAGAGAGAGAGAGATCAAACACATAGCTACTGGTACATACCCTCAGCCCCGAGGGTGAACTACTCCTTCCTCGTCATGGAGAGCGCCGGGATGATGAAGATGGCCACTGGTGAGGGTTCCCCCCTCCTGCAGGGTGCCGGAATAGGGTCCCGATTGACTTTTGGTGGCTACAGCGGCTTGCGGCGGCGGAACACCCGATCTATTCTGTTCCCGATCTTTTTAGGGTATATGGGTATATATAGGAGGAAGAAGTACGTAGGGGAGCCACGAGGGTGGAGGGCGCGCCCCCCTACCTTGTGGCTCCCTCGTTTCTTTCCTGATGTGCACTCCAAGTCTATCAGGTTGCTTTCCTTCCAAAAAAAACTTCTCCAGAAGGTTTCATTCCGTTTCGACTCCGTTTGATATTCCTTTTCTTCGAAACACTGAAACAAGGGAAAAAACAGGAACTGGTACTGGGCTCTAGGTCAATAGGTTAGTCCCAAAAATAATATAAAAGTGTATAGTAAAGCCCATAAACATCCAAAACAGATAATATAATAACATGGAACAATCAAAAATTATAGATACGTTGGAGACGTATTAAGCTCCAGGGTGCCCGTCGAGGGAGAGGTGTTTGACGAGGAGGTGCTTGCCGCCGCCGGGCTCGAGGTTGTTGATGAGCCGAGCACCGGTGGTGACAGTTCTCAGGAGGAGCGGCTTCTCCAGGCCAGGGGCGCCAACTTCCAGAAGCTCCAGACGCTCCACCACGCCCGCCTGGACAAGGCCAAGTCCAGGATGGCAACGATGGACAAGGCGCAGGTGGATCTCAAGGTGCGCGTCACCGAGACGCAGACTTGGTTCTGCCAGGATTGTGAGGAGCTGAAGGCCGCCCAGGGCGAGCTGGCCAAGCGTGATGTGGAGCTCACCACGAAGCAGGCCGACATCGAGAAGGCCCAGGAGACGACGAAGAACTTGTCCGCCGCGGCCGAGGCCGCTCGAACCCAGCACCAGGCAGCGCTAGACTCCCAAGAGGAGGACCTTGTTGCGCATGAGGAGAAGCTTGCCACAATGCTCCACGGCAAGGATGAGGAGGTGGAGAAACTCGTCGTGCAGCAGACCCAAGAGCTGGAGCAGAGGCACAGGAAGGTGCTCGATGCCCAGGCTCTGGTTCACGCCTGCAGGGTGAAGGAGCTAGAGGTGGAGCGGGACGAGCTGAAGGAGCAGGCCCTGAAGCTGTCCAAGGAGAAGGACACGCTCAACGGCACCCTGACGGAGGCGCAGGGCGCGGCTGTCAGCAGGGCCGGGGAGCTCTCCCAAGCCAACAACTCCATCAAAGACCTGAAGGTGAAGATGGAGGGCCTTGAGGAGATGCTCTCAGAGGCCAAGGCTCGGGAGGAGACCCTGGCCAAGGATCTGGAGGCCGAGAAACTGCAGCGGAAGAACGAAGACGCCAGCCACATGGATTTTGTGGAGGGCGAAAATTGCTGGATCAGCCGCCTTGAGGATGTCACCGGCAGGATCACCACGCAGCTGGCCGCCATGGGTATGCCAAACGTGAGGTATGCCCCGGATCGCAGCATGACCTCCAACGCCAGGCTGACCCTATTCTTCGAGGGTGTTCTTGGAGCCCTGGAGCAGCTTCACTCTAACCGGGCGGCCTCCCTGGCCGATGAGACCCGGAGGCTTTGTCGGGGTGCAATGACCAAGGTCCTCGCCAAGGTGGCACACTGGAATCTTGACCTCGACTTCGAAGCCGCACTGGAGAGCTTGCCGGATGATGCGTACATCGTGGCGCTTAAGGAGCGTATCAAGCCCATCATCAGACGCATCGACGGAATCCAGAGGGTGGAGGGCCAGCGCCGGGACTAGGCACCCCATTTCTCATTGCCGCTGCAGGTTCATGACCAAGACAATTTCTATCTTTAGTTAGAACCGCGGCAACAATTTATGTAATATAACTCTGTAGTTCTTTTGATACAATGCATGTTATTTTCCTGTTTGATTTTCCTTTGTACGTCCACCCTACGTTAACCGGGTAGGCTTGCCGACGCGTAAACCCAGGGCGGCGTCTTAAGGACGGATCCCCAATAGCCTGTCGGGTGGGCTTGCAGCCGAGCGAACCACCTTGCCGTCCCCAACGCGGCCGCTCAAACTGTTGAGCTTGACTCGAGTCAGAATCGAGAGCGTTACCGATTGCGGAAGGCTACCCTGCCACTCTCGACGCGGCCGCTTGAGCTATTGAGCGGGCTCGAAACAAAACAAGGGTGTTGCCAATCACGGGAGGGCCCCTTTGCGTGCAGGTTTTCCATACAAAGAACAAGATCTCCGAGGGGAATAACCTTATATAAAAAGGAAATATTTAAAGTTCGGCATGACTTAGCTTTCCCGTTGCCGCGCGGGCGTCCTTCGCGCTTGCAGGCGACGTAGTTCTCTTGGTCGTCTTCTTCTTTGGAAGTTGTGGCCATGAAGAACTGCTAGGCTAATTGCTAGACCAGATTCTCACGACTGCCCCCCTACCTGGCGAGCCAAAGATGTCGGTGGGAACGACACCTATGGGATCACTGGGATCCCTTCTACGGTCGGCGAGCGCGGGGTCGTGAGAAGAGCAGGTTTAGGAGCAAGCACACGGATCGTTCACCCAGGTTCGGGCCGCGAGGACGCGTAAAACCCTAGTCCTGCTTTGGTGGATGTATTGAGTGTTCTTGAGCTTTTAAACTAGCTATGGTGGCTGCATAGTTCCAAAAAGCCGAATCCCTCTCCTAGTCGCCTCGGGCCTCATTTTATAGGGAAAAGGGGCTGCCACAGTGGCACACAGGAGGTGGAAAGGCCTACAGTGCGTGATCTTATCGCACGGCATTACAGGACAAAGTGCATTAAATGCGCTACTTAGGTGTCCATTAGCTTTATCGGGGACGGGAATGAGGCCCGTCCCGTCCGTCGCCGCCTCGCCTTGCTTCAACACGCGCCCAGGCTAGCGATGCATGCGGCACCATGTAGGCAAGCAGGCTGCTGAGGTGGCGTGGTGGTGGAGCCTTCACGAAGATTTGCATGCCACCACGCTGGTGCTTGCTGATTTGGCCTGGAAGCTGCATGTTGCCACACAGGTGCCTGCCCAGCTGGTTGGGCTGGCAGCTGTACGCGAACGGCGGCGGAGTCTTGGTTGGTGCGGGCCTGGCAGTGGCCCCCGCTGATGCCCTCGACAAGGGCCTTGCCGGGGTGTCGCAGTTGTCCCCGGCAAGACGCTTGCCGGGGGTCTTGTGGGTTCCCTTGTCGAGGATCTCGCCGAGGGTCATCGTCTTCTGATCCTCATCTGATCTCATATATCTTTGGTCTTGACAAAGATCTGCATGCCACCAAGGAGGTGTCTCCCGAGCCCTGGTCCCAACGTAGTTAGTTGGGTTGGAACCCGTGGGCTCAAGGGTGGCTTGCTCTGTTGGTGTTGGGCAAGTTGCCCTAGCAAGACTCTTTCCGGGGCCGCAGAAGCCGCCCCGGCATGGGTTGAGGGAGTCATGGATTAGGGGGTGTTCGGGTAGCCGGACTATACCTTCGCCGGACTCCTGGACTATGAAGATACAAGATTGAAGACTTCGTCCCGTGTCCGGAAGGGACTTTCCTTGGTGTGGAAGGCAAGCTAGGCGATGCGGATACTCAAGATCTCCTACCATTGTAACCAACTCTGTGTAACCCTAACCCTATCCGGTGTCTATATAAACCAGAGGGTTGTAGTCCGTAGGACAGAATCATCATCATACACAATCATACCATAGGCTAGCTTCTAGGGTTTAGCCTCCTTGATCTCGTGGTAGATCTACTCTTGTACTACCCATATCATCAATATTAATCAAGCAGGAGTAGGGTATTACCTCCATCGAAAGGGCCCGAACCTGGGTAAAAAACATCGTGTCCCTTGTCTCTTGTTACCATCCGGCCTTGACGCACAGTTCGGGACCCCCTACCCGAGATCCGCCGGTTTTGACACCGACATTGGTGCTTTCATTGAGAGTTCCTCTGTGTCGTCGCCTTTAGGCCCGATGGCTCCTTTGATCATCAACAACGATGAGGTCCAGGGTGAGACTTTTCTCCCCGAACAGATCTTCGTCTTCGGCGGTTTCGCTCTGCGGGCCAATTCGCTTGGTCACCTGGAGCAGATCGAAAGCTACGCCCCTGGCCATCAAGTCAGGTTTGGAAGCTTAAACTACACGGCTGATATCCACGGAGACTTGATTTTCGATGGGTTCGAGCCACAGTCGAGCGCGCCGCACTACCTCGAGGGGCATGATCTAGCTCTGCCTTCGAATAGTGTCCTGGAGGCCGCATACGCACCGGTTCCGACCCTTAACTCGGAGCCCATTGCGCCAAGCGAGGATGGACGGTTGGACGTCACCTCGGGGGTTGCGATCTCAAAGGCGATCGAGCCGAACGCCAGCCCCGCACTCCGCGTGACCCATGACCCCGAGGGTCCGGACTCCTCCCCGAACTCCGAACCCCCCGCGCCCCTGTCGGTCGAATCCGATTGGGCGCCGATAATGGAGTTCACCGCCGCGGATATCTTTCAGCACTCGCCTTTTGGCGACATCCTGAATTCTTTCAAGTCTCTCTCTTTATCAGGAGAGCCCTGGCCGAATTACGGTCAGCGAGGATGGGATACGGACGATGAAGAAATTCAAAGCCCACCAGCCACTCACTTGGTAGCCACTGTCGATGATTTAACCGACATGCTTGACTTCGGCTCCGAAGACTTCGACGGTATGGACGACGAGGTAGGAGACGAACAGGAACCAGCACCTATAGGGCGCTGGACAGCCACCTCGTCATATGACATATATATGATGGAGATGGTGATGGAACAGCGGGGGATGACACCTCCAAGAAACAGCCAAAGCGCCGGCGTCAGCGGCGCCGCTCTAAATCCCGCCAAAGAAAAAACGGTGATTCCGGCACCGGAGATAATAGTACCCCGGATAGCGCCGAAGAACACCTTCCCCAGCAAGATTCTGCGCAGGAAGATGGAGAAGCCAGCCCTCATGAGAGAGCGACAGACCGAGAGGTCGAGGACGATAACTATATGCCTCCCTCCGAAGACGAGGCTAGCCTCGATGACGATGAATTCGTCGTACCATCGGACCCCGCCGAACAAGAGCGTTTGAAACGCAGGCTCTTAGCCACGGCGAACAACCTCAAGAAAAAGCAGCAACAACTTGAAGCTGATCAAGATCTGCTAGCTGATAGATGGACTGAAGTCCTTGCGGCTGAAGAGTATGAACTCGAACGCCCCTCCAAGAGCTATCCAAAGCGCAGGCCACTACCCCGATCAGAGGAGGAAGCGCCTACATCACCAGCGCACGACATGGCAGACCGGCCACCTCGCGGCCGCGACAGAGAGGCCTCTCGGCCCTCCACACAAGCCATGCCCCGACGCCGCTCAACTAAGGCACGGGAAAACATGCCAGACCTGCGATATGTACTGGAGGACAAGGCAAGGCAAACAAGATCGATCTACGGATCACGCAGGCGCCCTACGACACGTGACGATGATCTTCACTCCGGATACAACAAATCCGGCAGGGCCGAACACAACAGACATAGCTCTTCCGAGCTGCGTCGAGATATAGCCCAGTACAGGGGCGCCACACACCCACTATGCTTCACAGATGAAGTAATGGATCATAAAATCCCAGAGGGTTTCAAACCCGTAAACGTCGAATCATACGATGGCACTACAGATCCGGCGGTATGGATCGAGGATTATCCCCTTCACATCCACATGGCATGTGGCGATGATCTACACGCCATCAAATACCTCCCGCTCAAACTCAAAGGACCGGCCCGGCATTGGCTTAACAGCCTGCCAGCGGACTCAATCGGTTCTTGGGAGGACCTGGAAGCCGCATTCCTCGACAACTTCCAGGGCACTTATGTGCGACCACCGGACGCCGACGACCTAAGCCACATAATTCAGCAGCCAGAGGAATCGGCCAGGCAATTATGGACACGGTTCCTAACAAAGAAAAATCAGATAGTCGACTGTCCGGACGCAGAGGCCCTAGCAGCCTTCAAGCATAACATCCGCGACGAGTGGCTTGCCCGGCACCTGGGACAGGAAAAGCCGAAATCTATGGCAGCCCTCACGACACTCATGACCCGCTTTTGCGCGGGCGAAGATAGCTGGCTAGACCGCAGCAACAACTTATCAAAGAACCCTGGTAATTCGGATACCAAGGACAAAAGTGGCAGGACACGTCGAAATAAGCAAAAGCGCCGCGTTAGCAGCGACAGCAATGAAGATACGGCAGTCAACGCCGGATTCAGAGGCTATAAATCCGGTCAGCGGAAAAAGCCATTTAAAAAGAATACTCAGGGGCTGTCCAGTTTGGACCGAATACTCGACCGCTTGTGCCAGATCCATGGCACCCCCGAAAGGCCAGCCAATCACACCAACAGGGATTGTTGGGTGTTCAAGCAGGCAGGCAAGTTAAGAGCCGAAAACAAAGACAAGGGGCTGCATAGAGACGACGAGGAGGAGCCCAGGCCGCCGAACAACAATGGACAGAAGGGGTTTCCCCCACAAGTGCGGACGGTGAACATGATATATGCAACCCACATTCCCGAGAGGGAACGGAAGCGTGCGCTACGGGACGTATACGCGATGGAGCCAGTCGCCCCAAAGTTCAACCCATGGTCCTCCTGCCCGATCACTTTTGATCGAAGGGACCATCCCACTAGCATCCGTCATGGCGGCTTTGCCGCATTGGTTCTTGACCCAATCATCGACGGCTTTCACCTCACAAGAGTCCTCATGGACGGCGGCAGTATCCTGAACCTGCTTTACTAGGATACAGTGCGGAAAATGGGCATAGATCCCTCAAGGATTAAGCCCACAAAAATGACCTTTAAAGGCGTTATACCAGGTGTAGAAGCCAACTGTACAGGCTCTGTAACACTTGATGTGGTCTTCGGATCTTCGGATAACTTCCGAAGCGAAGAGTTAATCTTTGACATAGTCCCGTTTCGCAGTGGCTATCACGCCCTGCTCGGACGAACCGCATTCGCAAAGTTCAATGTGGTGCCACACTACGCATATCTCAAGCTCAAGATGCCAGGCCCTTGAGGAGTAATCACGGTCAACGGAAACACCGAATGCTCCCTCCGTACGGAGGAGCACACGGCGGCTCTCGCAGCGGAAGTACAAAGCAGCCTTTTTAGGCAACTCTCCAGTCCGGCCGTTAAAAAGCCAGACACTGCCAAGCGCGCCCAGAGTAACCTACAACAAGACCACCTGGCACGTTCTGAGCAGGCGTAGCGATGCGTCCCCAACCCCAGCCATCGCGACATAGCGAAGCTAGTACCTCGCGTACATAATTACGCCCTTGAAATACCATGGGCACAGGGGAAGGGGCACAGTAACGGCATGCCCGAAATACGGCTTAAAACGTACTAGGGGCTGCCGGATTCTTTTTTTTTTACTTTCAGGACTCCACACTTTGGACGACCTGTTCGGCAATTCGACTGCCACACAAACGATGCAAGATCCAGGGAAGCATACAAAGCTACGCCGCATTATGGAACTCCCAGGTGGTCTCTATTACGAGCGATATATCTGTTTCGAACACAATTCCGCGGCCTGCCCCTGGTCAGGACATGTTAACTAATCTAATATATCTTTGCTTATCGCACTACTTGTATTGTTCGGCTTTGATAAATAGCCTCTTTATAAACAATGCATAGCTTTTCGTCTATTTTTTGCATTATCCTCTTTTAATATATATGTTTATTAAATAACATGATCGCACCCGTACATGATGGTACGGCAAACACGCCAGGGGCTTCAGTACCCTTCGATCTGGTATAACGTTCCAATCAACCAAAGTACTTGTCCTCCCACAATGGCGAAATACTTAACCAGGCCGCAGTCCGCAGAGCGGCTATCCGGCTGGCAAGTAGAAAACCATGGGAGGGCGGCAAAGGAAAAAGCCAAGGAACAAAAAGCAAGAAAAGCCGGAACACGACAAAAGCACAGCTTGTGCGAGAAATAATTTACATACCAAAAGGCCATCGGCAAACATTCAACATAGTTTGAATACACCCCGCGGGTGGAATTGTGCAAATTTAACAAAAGTTTGTTGAGAAGACCACTAAGCAGGAAAAGCTACGATAAATTGGCGGAGGAGCAGGCAAGACCGGCAGGTTGGTGTAGTCGGGGGCGCCGGCTAGTGGAGTGGCCGGCTAGCGAGTCTCATCTTGACCGCTTTCAGCAACAGTCGGCGTGCTTGCACGCGGCTCGGTGCTGGAGGCGCAGTAGCTGCCCGCTGTGACCTCCGGCTCGCCGTCTTCATCATCCTCGTCTTCCTCATCTTCCCCTTCGTCGCAGGAGGCGATCTCTTCTATCGAGTCTTCGCCATCATCCGAGTTCAGTCCAAACCATTCTGGTGGCGCCTCGGTGCCGTTCTTGTTAAGCTCAGGGACGAAGTCACCGGTGTTGGTATACTCGGTGATCGCTGCTGTGGAATAGTGAGGTCACGCTCCACCACCACCACCTCGGCGCCGGCTTCCTACCGAAACGTGGCCAAGTGGGCTAGATCTAGCCCAGGATACCACGCCTTGGCGAACTCCAAGGCCCGCTGCACTCCTTCTCGGGCCGCGGAGCCCTCCCACCCCTCAAGACGGCCAGCGGCCACTTCCAACCAGTCGGCGGTCCGACTGGGCATGCGTGGTGCTTGCCTGTCTGGCCAAAGGGCGGAGACTGCCTGAGCCCCAGCGCGCTGCAGCCGGCAGAGCATCTGATGGGCCGGCTAGAGACGAGCTTGTATGCTAAGGAGCTGCTCACCAAGGGTCCGAGGGGCGTCGGCGGCAATTTTCGCGCCTTCCGCCCTTCGCTCCTTGCGGCGAGCCTCAATGGCCTGGTTGGCGACGAGGGAATGGCCGGGGAGGAAATCTGCACAAGCAAAGCAATAAGTCAAGAATCAGAAGCTAGAAGCGGCTCGCTCGACAGCCGGCAGTTGAGAGAAGAGAAGGAAGCTCACCATCGACTATGTCTTCAATCTTGCCATAACCGGCAGTCAGCGCCGCCTTCATCTCAGCCCAACCGGAGCGCTCGGTCTCAAACTCAGCTAGGAGCTTGGCTTCGTTGTCCTCCGCCTGCTTCAGGGCCATCTTGTGAAGCTCCGACTGGTCCTTCAGTTCCTTAGCTAGGCGGTCGCGCTCCTGGGCCACCCTGTTGCACTCGTCCTCCTTGGCACGCAGTGCGGTGTTGGCTTCGCCCAGTTGTTGCTGCAAGACGGCATTGGTTCCTGCAAGAACAAGAAAGGAAAGATATCAGCAATCAAGAAGGAAGAAAAATAATTGCCGGAAGATCCGACCCGACTGCTCAACAGTCGGCTCGCATCTCAGAAACTACAGCCCCCGGGTGTGCTGACGCGCCCCCGCGGAGAAAAGAAGATGGAGTGCTTACTCCGGCTTTCCGTCAAATCAGCGGTCCGTCGGTCCAGCTCCCGGACGTTGGCGTTGAAGGTGGTCGCGCGGATATTGTGGTAATCCTGCAACAAAGCAACAGAAAAAGAGGTGAGCCAGAGCTCAGAACCCATTATGAAGTTCCAAGCCGCCTGCTCAGCAGCCGGCCCAGAACTCAGGGACTACACCCAGTGGGTGCACTGGCGCGCCCCCGCCAAAGATTACAAGAATCAAAAGCAAGAAGCAAGTAACATACCCGGACGGTGGCCCGCGTCTTCACGAACGCCTTCATGCATTGCGAGAGGGTGGAGGCTTCGGCCTTGAAATCGGCCTAGACATCTTGCGCCGCCTTGATCAAGGCGCTCGTCCCGCCCCCGTGCACCCACTCTGCCGGTGCAGCACTAGTGGCTTCGGCTTCAGGGGCCGACAAACTGGCGCTCCCGACCTCCATCGGCCTCTGTGCCGATGCTGCTTTCTCCACACGATGGCGCACAGGAGTGCGGGCCATGGGAGCCGAGCCCACCACCAGCTCGCCTCCGGCTGGCGTCACCAATTAGGCGGCCGGCTGGCTGCCCTGCACATCCGCAGTCGGCGGTTGTGGAGGCACCTCCACCTCTGCCAAGATGGAATCACCGCCTTCCCTCTCCATGACCGGCTGCTCATCACCGGCTCCCCCAGCTGGCACCGAGAACTTTGGCGCTAGTGGCGCGGAGCGCAGGGGGTTATGAGCTGCGGGATCTACTGGCATGCGGCATCCTCCGCCCCTTCCTTCGCCGCGGCGTCGGCTTGGGCCTTGGCCGCTGCGTCCGCGTCCGCTTGCGCCGCCTTGGCTGCGGCCGCCTTATCGGCCTCTGCCTTCTTGGCGGCGGCTTCTTTCTCCTCCCGCACCTCCCGTGCGTTCCTTTGTTGCGCCTCCCGGAGATTGGCTGCCGGGTCTATACGGCGGTTGTTGGTGGAGCCCTCCGCCGCCCTGACGACGGAGGCTGAGGTCGACCGCTCAAGAGAGAGCGGGGCCCTTTTCAAGAGAAGGGTGAGAAGGAGATTCAGAAGGAGTAGACAAGATAAAAGAATAAAAGAAGACACAAGAGAAGTTGGAAACTTCCGCCGACACCATCGGAGGCTGCTTGGGGCCTTCTGCACCGCTTGGTCGCAGCAGCCGTGTTCTTGGCCGCAACGGCCGAGTTCTTAGGCTTCTTGGGGTGGCTACCGAACAGCAGTACGCCTTGGCGTTTCAACCCACCGCCTGGTGCGGTTGGTGCGGATGGG
The DNA here is from genome assembly GCA_032464435.1 of Aegilops umbellulata. NCBI lineage: Eukaryota > Viridiplantae > Streptophyta > Magnoliopsida > Poales > Poaceae > Aegilops > Aegilops umbellulata. Next base: position 307,718,952 of record CP136055.1, on the reverse strand, counting down.
GAGCTTGCGCCCGCCGTGTCGGAAGGCGGCGGGCGGCGCGGTACCTCCTCCTCATCAACATCATCATCCGACCAGTCCTCCATGCTGCCTCCTCCTCCGGAGCCGCCTGCCCCACCACCGCTGCCTGTGGCGTCGTCCTCCAAGGCGGCCGCCCCCAAGTCGGGGTCCGCCACGTCGCTCACTTCCCGGCCCAGCATGTAGTCGACGTTGACCTCCAGCTGGGAGGGGAGGACCTGCATCACGGTCGAGCTGGTCAGTCGGCAAGAGAGAACCCGGCAAGAGAGAGCCCGGCAAGACAGAACCCGGCAAGAGGGAAAGAAAAGAATCAAGAGCTTACCATAGGCGGCGGATCTGCGCGGGAGTACGGCCTCTTGCCGAACCGCCACTCCTCCTCCTTGAGCTTGAGGTCGGTAGTCTCGTTCACCAGATGGGCCACCTCGACAGTCGGCATCTCCTTGGTGCACATCCGGCATGGGTCGCGATGCCCACTCATCTGGCTTATGATGTGAGGCCGGCCTTGAAGCGGGAGGACTCGGTTCACCACGAAGGCGACTAGCAAGTCAGACGCCTTGAGGCCCTCCGACTCCGTCATCACCTTGAGGCGGGCGATGGCGGCGGAGGCATCGGGCGACAGCAACTTTGGCTTGAAGCCCCAATTGGTGCGGGGCTCGGCAGGCGGACTGGCCACATAAGCCGGCAAGTTGATGAAGTCGACCGCCGGATTGACGTTCTTCATGTAGAAGTACGACTTCTGCCACAGCTTGACCGACTGATGTGAACATCTATGCCAAGACTATTGTTACTCGTTCAAGAAATATTCAAGTTACACCGGTGTGTGAGAAGTTGACCGCGGCAGTACCAAGAAGGAAAGAAGCTGACATTTTAGAAGCTTTTTTATGTACTATACAGATTGGTTCGATGCTGCTCCAGATCCCTCCAACGCAAGATGAAATTAAACCGAATTTTAGGACTCCACTAAAGATGCTTTGATTCGACCAGGCATAAGATATATCAAGTTTTACTAGCGTGGTAGTAGTAGAGTCCGAAGGTTGCACTAGCATAAGTTACGTATATGTTTTAAAGTCAGGCTAGCTGGAAGGTGATTAGCGTTGCCGGATAAATAATTAGTTAATTGGTTATTTAGTTGGTATAAGAGCGAGAGAGAGTCCTATTAATATTTGGGTGATACTAGTTGGGTCGGTTGGCTATGTAACGAGCATGCGCGCTCCTTTAAGTATCAATCATTCTGGTCATGTAAGGGCAGATTTTGTTTTAGTCGTGAGTTCAATAAAACTATAGAAAACATCCCATGTCGGGGGACATCAAATATTTTTGTTGCTGATCCGAGGGGATTTTGTTGCTGCTGCGTGTGGAGTTGATCCAATCTACTCGACACAAGTTTTTGCACTTACGGTCTTGCATCTTTTGTTCGATCGGAATTTGTTGTTGCCGCTGCTAGTATCGTGAAAGATCGGGCCGTCGAACGACTCGCCCTCTAGTTGAGTCTTCATCAAGTGGTATTCAGAGCTAAGGTTGTTCACGGTACTGTGTTGATCAAGATGTCAACCTCGGTCAACAAGGGTGATGAGGTTGCTGCTGATTCTGAGGAAATAGTACGTCCAGTGTATGCGGATGATATTCCGCAAAATATTCGAGATGGTTTTGACCACACATGCAACTACATCATGCAATGTCATGATGCGCTCAGCAAAAGGATAGATGTCCTGACTCGGTTTGATGGTTTGGCGGACATCATCAATATGCCGACGACGAATTTTGCCCCACCACAGACTGCTCTAGCAGCTCCATTGCATTATGCACCACCTGCTCGCGATGGAGATGCCGGCGTGCATGATCGCCGTTTGGGGGCACAACCTCATGCTGGAGATGATGGTCTCGATGACGGCGTTGACCAGGTGGGGTACGCGCCACGACCACGACACTATGAGCCTCGTCCTGAAACTTCCGTTCATGGTGGAGTGCATGACCGAGTTGGTCAAGTTGTGCGTGTGCCTTTGGATGATGAAATTGGGCGCATAAAAATTTCAATCCCTTCGTTCTCCGGCAAGTGCGAACCAGAAGGCTATTTGGAGTGGGAGATGTGTGTTGATCAAATTTTTTATGCCCATCATTATAGCGAGGAGAAGAAAGTTCAACTTGCTGGAATTGAGTTCACCTGTTACGCGCTAATTTGGTGGAATCAAATTTGTCGTTCAAGACATCGCCCGACGACTTGGCGAGGTATGAAAGAATTCATGAGGCGACGTTTTGTTCCTGAGCACTATAAAAGAGATATGTACAACAATTTGCAGAGGCTCTCTCAAGGTAATATGAGTGTTGATGAATATTACAACGAGATGGAATTGCTTATGATACGTACAGGGACAACGGAGGATCCGGAGGCGACCATGGCATGTTTTTTAATGGGCTAAATATCGAGGTGCAGGATCGTGTTGAGATGGTGGTCTACTACAACATACTAGATCTTGTGCACCAAGCTCTGCGTGCGAAACAACAGATTAAGCGACGCCAAGTCAACACAGTTCCCAGTGCCACTTTGAACACATGGCGACGCTCGCTACATAAGAGTGAGGATGTCGTTCCCAGCTCTAGGGCGACAACATCAAATCGTTCTCATGATTCTGTGCAGAAGGATGCTTCCAAATCAGGACTGTCAAGGGTTGATTCTAGTGCACAGTCGACCACACGCACTAGTGACATAGAGTGTTTCAAGTGTGGTGGAAGGGGACATATGAAGCGTTAATGTCCTAATGAGAAAAGAGTGTTGCTCCGCTAATGATGAAGAGGCGGTTTCTGACACTTCTAGTGAAAAATCTAAGAATGTTGAAAATGTGGTTGCGAGTTTTGAAGCTGCTGAATCATATCCGTCACTAATGGTGCAACGAGTGCAAGAGGATCACACTGAGGATAAGGGACAGCGTTGGAATATTTTTCAGACTCAGTGCAAGGTCAATAATAGCAATTGTAAGTTGATCATCGATGGTGGAAGCTCTACCAATGCGGTTAGCAAGGACTTGGTGGATGCTTTAGCTTTGCCTACCTGGAAGCACCCACAACCACACTGTGCCGAATGGTTATATCAGTCGGGCAAACTGAAAGTTACTCACAAGGTGCGCGTCAATTTTCAAGTTGGCAATTATATCGATACAGTTATCTGTGATGTTCTACCAATGGATGCATGTCACTTATTATTGGGGAGGCCATGGCAATATGATCATCGAGCTACACATGAGGGAAGGTCTAACACTTATTCTTTTTGGGACTCTGGAAGGCGACGTGTGTTGCAGCCGATGTTCGCCGACGCTATCAAGGACGACGTCTGTAAGGTCAGTAAAGCTACCTTGAAGCCGAGGATGACTTCAATTCAAAAGGGGGAGGATGATGTGAACATCTATGCCAAGACTATTGTTACTCGTTCAAGAAATATTCAAGTTACACCGGTGTGTGAGAACTTGACCGCAGCAGTACCAAGAAGGAAAGAAGCTGACATTTCAGAAGCTTTTTCATGTACTATAAAGATTGGTTCTATGTTGCTCCAGATCCCTCCAACGCAAGATGAAATTAAACCGAATTTTAGGACTCCACCGAAGATGCTTTGATTCGACTGGGCAAAAGAAATATCAAATTTTACTAGTGTGGTAGTAGTAGAGTCCGAAGGTTGCACTAGCATAAGTTACGTGTACGCTTTAAAGTCAGGTTAGCTGGAAGGTGATTAGCATTGCCGGATAAATAATTAGTTAATTTGTTATTTAGTTGGTATAAGAGAGAGAGAGAGAGAGAGTCCTATTAATATTTGGGTCGTACTAGTTGGGTCGGTTGGCTACGTAACGAGCCTGTGCTACCTCTTGAGCACTGCGTTGGATTTCCTTAAAGAGGAAAGGGTGATGCAGCAGAGTAGAGTAAGTATTTCCCTCAGTTTTTGAGAACCAAGGTATCAATCCAGTAGGAGGCTACGCGCGAGTCTCTCGTACCTACACAAAACAAATAGCTCAACACAACCAACGTGGTTAGGGGTTATCAATCCCTTCACGGTCACTTACGAGAGTGAGACCTGATAGAGATGATAGATAATATTTTTGGTATTTTTGATATAAAGATGCAAGGTAAAATAAAAGGCAAAGTAAAAAAGCAAAGCAATAATAAAGTGATGGAGATTGATATGATGAGAATAGACCCAGGGGTTATAGATTTCACTAGTGGCTTCTCTCAAGAGCATAAGTATTCTACGGTGGGTGAACAAATTACTGTTGAGAAATTGACAGAATTGAGCATAGTTATGAGAATATCTAGGTATGATCATGTATATAGGCATCACATCCGAGACAAGTAGACCGATTCCTGCATGCATCTACTACTATTACTCCACTCATCGACCGCTATCCAGCATGCATCTAGAGTATTAAGTTCAAGAAAATAGAGTAATGCCTTAAGCAATATGACATGATGTAGAGGAATAAATTCATGCAATATGATAAATACCCCATCTTGTTATCCTCGATGGTAACAATACAATACGTGCCTTGCTGCCCCTACTGTCACTGGGAAAGGATACCGCAAGATTGAACCCAAAGCTAAGCACTTCTCCCATTGCAAGAAAAACCAATCTAGTAGGCCAAACCAAACTGATAATTCGAAGAGACTTGCAAAGACAACCAATCATACATAAAAGAATTCAAAGAAGATTAAAATATTGTTCATAGATAAACTTGATCATAAATCCACAATTCATCGGTCTCAACAAACACACCGCAAAAAGAAGATTACATCGAATAGATCGCCACGAGAGAGGGGGAGAACATTCTATTGAGATCCAAAAAGAGAGAAGAAGCCATCTAGCTACTAACTATGGACCCGAAGGTCTGAGGTAGACTACTCACACTTCATCGGAGGGGCTATGGTGATGATGTATAAGCCCTCCGTGGTGGATTCCCCTTCCGGCGGAGCTCCGGAACAGGCCCCAAGATGGGATCTCGTGGGTACAGAAGGTTGCGGCGGTGGAATTAGGTTTTTGGCTCCATTTCATATTTCTTTTCTTCGAAACACTGAAATAGGCAAAAAAACAACAATTCTCGGTTGGGCCTCCGGTTAATAGGTTAGTCCCAAAAATAATATTAAAGTGGATAATAAAGCCCAATATTGTCCAAAATAGTAGATACTATAGCATGTAGCAATCAAAAATTATAGATACGTTGGAGACGTATCAGCCTGTGCGCTCCTTTAAGTATCGGTCGTTCTGGTCATATAACGGCAGACTTTGTTTTAGTCATGAGTTTAATAAAACTATAGAAAACATCCTATGTCGAGGGACATCAAATATTTTTGTTGCTGGTCCAAGGGGATTTTGTTGCTGCTGCGTGTGGAGTTGATCCAATCTACTCGACACAAGTTTTTCATCTTACGGTCTTGCATTTTTTGTTCGACCGGAATTTCTTGTTGCTGCTGCTATTACCGTGAAAGATTGGGCCATCGAACGACTCGCCATCTAGTCGAGTCTTCATCACCGATTGTATCAGCTTGATGGCTAGGAAGGCGTTTCTAGGACCCGGGCGCCGCACAGCAACGAAAGCTCCGCACTAAGCCGCCTCCTCCTTGACGGCGGTGCCGAGCTTGGTGTACAAGAAGGCCCCCCAGAGCTCGATGGTGGGGAGGATGCCGAGATAGCCCTCGCAGAGGGTGACGAAAGCCGACAGCAGCACCACCGTGTTCGGTGTGAGGTGGTGCGGCTGGAGTCGGTAGAAGGTCGGGAACGAGCGGAGGAAGCCACTCGCCGGCAGGCCGAAGCCACGAAGGAAATGCGAGCGGAAGATGACGCGCTCGCCTTCCTCCGGCGCCGGCGAGATCTCGGCAGCGGGCGGCACGCGTGCCTCGACATAGCCTGCTCCGGTAGCTGCCGTGTGTCGCGGAGGAACGTGCGGTGATCTTCATGGACGTTGGAGCTGTCCCAGTCGCCGGAGCGCGCCATGGTAACCCAGGCTTGATGAAGGCGAGGTGCGGTGACGAGCGCACGATCCCACAATGGAGCAGAGATAGGGCTTAGAGAGGAGAAGCTCAAAGGCGACGGCGAGTGGTGACAACACTTCGACGGAGCACGAGTCCGGCGGTGGCGAAGAAGAGGAAGAAGCAAGAGGAGGTGAGGGAGAGGAGAGCACGCGTGCCTTTGCCGCTCCCCTCCTCCCCCGATTTATCTGCCCTGGCTGCGAAACCGAGGGGGCGGGGCGTGGGGTCGTGGGATTAACTGCACCCACGTCCCCACGACCCCGCACTTACCACGCGGTAAAGGCGCGTGGTAATGGCACGAGGGATCCTAATCGCCCCGCCTCGTCCGCAGCGGATCCCCACGCGTGTCGAGGCCTGGTAGTGGCGGGCTCGGCCTGCAGCATGTCCCGTCATGCTCGTGGGCTGGCAGGCCGACCTGGCTGGCTGACGCCACGTGGCATGCGAGCGGCGGGCGGCAAGCCTAGATGCCTAGCTAGCGCACCACCTGGTTCCCGCCTTGACGGTTCAAAATTCGTCAAGCAGCCATCTGCCGCATCCGACTCCTAGCAGTCGGCATACCAGAAGATGGACAAGACGAGCAAACAAGACTACTCAGAGTAGGAAGCTGCAGGGGCACCCCGCCATGTCAGCCGCGGCGACCCACCAGCTTCGGGGACTACTGTCGGAGTTATTGGCCATGGGTAGCCTCATCTGCCCCCCATGACATTTCAAGACATCGGGGCCGACTGCGGCCCTCAAGCCTCAAAGCTTGGTCGCTGCCTTCTCGTAGCCGGCTAGTCCAAGCGGTCGGCTGCCGGAAGACGGAGGACCCCAGAAGACAGCCACAAAGCGGGTCGAGTCCTAGCAAGCGGCCTCCAGAGAGGCCGGATCCTAGCAGGCGGCCCTAAGCGCCCTCAAAGTCTACACCCTCTTAAGCACGACGGGACGAGGCGTGGCTATAGCGAAGCCTGCCTCCCTCCAATCCGGGGTGGGTCGTGGCCACAGTGCGCCGTACCAGCCGGAGATCTCCTGCACGGCGCGACACTGTGGCCACTCCGCCCATGACATCACCCAAGTCAGAAGGGACCATGCTCCCACAACGGGCTGTTGGTACGGCCTGCAGGCGGCGGGCCCAACCTGCCTGCGAGTAACCAGAAGGCGGCTAGCCTCAGCCAGGGCGGAGGCTGGCACCCAGAAAGCGACCCTCCCCCTTCCTAGGAGTTTGTGCGCTATTAACCAGAAGAGATGGGGAATGGCTACAGTGAACGCCCGCTAGGCGGCGGGACTATAGCCATGCCTTCCCCGACAAAACAGGAGTCATTAGAAGCACGACTACAGTGATGTGCAGTCGGCAAGACCCGCGAGCGGCGGGCGCGGCCTGTCGGCCAAGTACAAGACAGCCGGCGGGGCCCACTAGTCGGCGGGCCCCAGCAGCCAGCGGAGAAGCCAGCCACAAGAGACACTGACGACCCAGGCCTACACCCGGCCAGTTTACCATTGTACCCCTGGGGGTAGGCCTATATAAACCCCCAGGGCACCCATGCGAAGGGTTCAAATCCTTACCCAAACACACAGACGTAGAGAGAGGAGAGAGCTAGCCTTGCCCTTCTTCCTCCTCTAGCAAACAGCTCAAGGAGCAACTTGTAGCTACTTGTTGAGATAGTGATCATGCGGAGACCCCACAGAGCAGGACTAGGGGTGTTATCTCCTAGGAGAGCCCCAAACCTAGGTGAAGTTTGCCGGCGTACGTGTCTACGCCTTATCCTACTTCCTGGCATCGGCGACGTCTTACTATCCCCCACCATGATAAGCCACATGTTGGCATATGTCGCACCAAAACCATGACAACTTCGTTACATAACGGTTCACCATACCTGCATGCTACGAGAATCACAAACTTCAACACAAGTATTTCTACAATCCACAACTACCCACTAGCATGACTCTAATATCACCATCTTTATATCACAAAACTATTGCAAGGAATCAAACATATCATATTCAGTGATCTATAAGTTTTATGTAGGATTTTATGACAAACCATGTGAATGACCAGTTCCTGTCAACTCTCTAGATAGATATAAGTGAAGCAAGAGAGTTTAATTATTTCTACAAAAGATATGCCCACTCTCTAACAAATATAAGTGAAGCAAAAGTGTATTCTACAAATGGCGGTTTTCTATGTGAAGAGAAACAGGCAATCCAAACTTCAAATGATATAAGTGAAGCACATGAAGCATTCTATAAAGCCATACTCAAAAGATATAAGTGAAGTGCAAAGAGCATTCTACAAATCAACCACGGACTATCTCATACCAGCATGGTGCATCAAAGAAAAGTGAAAACTAAATGCAAAAGACGCTCCAAGATTTGCACATATCACATGAACGAAACGAAACAAAACCGAAAACATACCGATACTTGTTGAAGAAAGATGGGATGCCTTCCGGGGCATCCCCAAGCTTAGACACTTGAGTCTCCTTGAATATTTACTTGGGGTGCCTTGGGAATCCCCAACGTTGAGCTCTTGCCTCTCCTCCTTCTCCTCACATCGATACCTCCTCGATCTTCGAACACTTCATCCACAAAAAACTCAACAGAAAGCTCGGTAAGGTCCGTTAGTATAATAAAGCAAAATCACTACTCTAAGTACTGTTGCAAACCAATTCATATTTTGTTTTTGCATTGTAGCTACTGTAATATAACTTTTTCATGGCTTAATCCACTGATAGAAATCGATAGTTTCATCAAAACAAGCAAACTATGCATCAAAAACAGATCTGTCTTAAACAGGACAGTCTGTAGTAATCTGAACATTCACCATACTTATGGTACTCCAAAAGTTCTAAAAAATAGGAAAAATAAACAATTTGTATAGAAAGACATTGCAAAAAGTTTCAGATCCATTTGACGTTCCAGTAAAAAATGTCAGATCACGCGCTACAGCCAAAGTTTCTGTTCTGCACCGCACAAACCAACAAGCAATGTAAACATCCTAAAGGCAAATCTTGGCACATTATTTTTGTTTTTAAACTTTATAAAAGCACACAACATAAATAAATGATTCTCCGGGTTGTCTCCCTGGCAGCGCTTTCTTTAAAGCCATTAAACTAGGCATATAGTGCTCAAGTAATGGATCCACCCGGATCCCAAGGTATATCAAAGTCAATTTTAATTAACAATAATTTGTGATTTAGTAGTGAGCACAAAGTAACATATATCATGCAACAACAAAGTATAACTCTCTTCCTATGCATCGGCATGTCATAAAAGAACAATTCATGCACACATAGTAAAGGCCAATGCATAGTATAAACAGTTTCTTGCAATTTTATCTTATTGGAAACATGGAGAGGCGGAGATGTAGTTCATCTCTCATAATAATTGCAAGTAGGAGCAGAAAGCACATGCATATTATATCTATCAAAATCATCATGTTTAGTAGTAAAATGCAACCCATCAATATAATCCTTAATAAGGGCAAACTTCTCCGATATAGTGTAGTCGGGAGAATTCAAAAAGATAATAGGACTATCATGCGTGGGTGCAATAGCAACAATTTCATGTTTAATATAAGGAACTATATCAAGTTCATCTCCATAAGCATAATTCATATTGGCATCTTGGCCACAGGCATAGCAAGCATCATAAAAAGGGATATTTCAAAAGAATCAATGGGATCATAACAATCATCATAGCATTCATCCTTCGGTAAATTCGAAGGGAAATTAAACAATGTATGGGATAAAGAATTACTCTCATTAGATGGTGGGAACAGGTGATCAATCCGCTCTTCCTTCTTTTGTTCTTCGCTCTCCTCCTCATCTTTTTCATCCAATGAGCTCACAGTTTCATCAATTTCTTCTTCCATAGACTCTTGCAAAATATTAGTCTCTTCTCGGACAGCGGAGACTTTCTCAATAAATTCATAAATATCATAATTGTATTTATAATTCTCATAGCAATATTTAAGGATAGCTAAATTTTCAGGTCTGTAAACTGAATCATCAAAATCTTCAAACTTTTCAAACAAAGATTCAATTTCACATGCACCCTTAAAAGCAACAAATTCTTCTATCCGTTCCACATCATAGTAATCATATATACCGTTAGCATAAGAAGATAAGGTTTCATTATCATTAAATTTGCATGAAAAGGGAAGGTGGAAGGTGTGGAGCCTTCATCCTAGAGCAACAAGTATAATCATATCTCAAGCATAGATCCCGAGCATACCAACGCAACATATAAATTTGATCCCATAATAGTTTCCCTTTTTGAGTCAAGCGATAATCCATAAAGTATTCACGTTGATCCAACGTGTCTCCATTACATTATTGAATGGGGTTTTCTCAGGATTATTAAAGTAGTGCATAATATTTTTCACATAATGAGCATCGAGGATTTTAAGAGGTTCCCCATCTCCATGAGTAGCAAGTAAACCTAATTTTTTTGGTATTTCATGTTCCATATCCATAACCAAAGACAGAGAACAACTTAGAACAGAAAATAAAAATTACTTACTGATAAAGCAAACAAGCACACACGAGAATATTCACCCCACGCTATAACACCCCGGCAACGGCGCCAGAAAAAGGTCTTGATAACCCACAAGTATAGGGGATCAACTGTAACCTCTTTCGATAAGTAAGAGTGTCGAACCCAACGAGGAGATAAAGGTAGAACAAATATTCCCTCAAGTTCTATCGACCACCGATACAACTCTACGCACGCTTAACGTTCGCTTTAGCTAGAACAAGTATGAAACTAGAAGTACTTTGTAGGTATTTTTGGATAGGTTTGCAAGAATATAAAGAGCATGTAAATATAAACTAGGGGCTGTTTAGGTAAAGAAGCAATAAAGTTAGTATAGCAAGTGTGGAAAAGTGGTGGTAGGATTTGCGAAATTGTCCCTAAGCAATTGACTACTTTACTAGACCGATAGCAAGTTTTATGTGGGAGAGGCCACTTCTAGCATGTCATCCCTGACTTGGAATTCTATGCACTTATGATTGGAACTATTAGCAAGCGTTAGCAACTAGTAACGTTCATTAAGGTAAAACCCAACCATAGCATTAAGATATATTGGCCCCCCTTCAATCCCATAATGCATCGATTTCTATGCTAGGTTGAAGCTTCGTCCACTCTTACCCTCCAATACATAGTCCTATCAACATACAACTAACCCTATGGTGTGATCCACGCGCGCGCTCATATGATGGGCACCAAAGGACAGCAACATAACCACAAGAAAATTAAACCAATCATAGCAATTCACCAATTACCGATAGGACAACGAAAATCTACTCAGACATCATAGGATGGCAACATATCGTTGGATAATAATATGAACCTTAAAGCACCATGTTCAAGTAGAGGGTACAGCGGGTTGCGGGAGAGTGGATTGTTGTAGATAGATGGGGGAAGGTGATGAAGATGTTGGTGAAGATGATAGAGGTGTTGGTGTTGATTGCGGTGATGATGATGGCCCCGACGGCGTTCCGGCGCCACCGGAAGAGAGGGGGAGAGGGTCCCCATTCTTCTTCTTCTTCCTTGACCTTCTCCCTAGATGAGAGAAGGGTTTCCCCTCTGGTCCTTGGCTTCCATGGCATGGGAGGGGCAAGAGCCCCTCCGAGAATGAATCTGTCTCTCTGTCTCTCTCTGTTTCTGCCTTCCAAATTCTGTCCTTTCATCGTTTCTTATATTCCCGGAGATCCCTAACTCCGATTGGGCTGAAATTTGGACATGATTTTTATCCGGATATTGGATTTCTTGTGGCGAAAGAAGGGCACCAACTGCCTTACAGAGTGGCCACGAGGGTCTAGGGCACGCCCCTCACCCTCATGAGCCCTTCGGGCATCGTCTCGCGTTGATTCCACTTCCCAAAATTCACATATATTCCAAAAAAATCTTTGTATGTTTTTATCCCATTTGGACTCCGTTTGATATGGTTTTTCTGCGAAACAAAAAACATGCAACAAACAGGAACTAGCACTGGGCACTGGATCAATATGTTAGTCCCAAAAATAGTATAAAAAGTTGCTAAAAGTATGTAAAAGTTGTAGAATATTGGCATGGAACAATCAAAAATTATAGATACGACGGAGACGTATCAAGGAGCAGCCATAGGAGAGGAATCCTACTTGGAGTCCCTCCCAAGTCGCCCCCCCTGCCAAATATAACCGAGGGGGAAGGAAAGAGGGGGGAGAGGGAAGGAAGTAGGAATCCTAATCCACACTTTCCTTGCCCTCCCCTCTTTCCTTCTCCTCCTCATAGGGCTGGCCTCTGTAAGGGCGCACCAGGGCTGGTGTGTTCCCTCACTTGGCCCATAAGGGCCATATCTTTGCCGGGGGTGCCCGAACTCCTTTCCGATGACCCGATAAGTACCCGGTACTCTCAGGAACACTTCCAGTGTCCGAATACCATCGTCCTATATATGAATCTTTACCTCTCGACAATTTCGAGACTCCTCGTCATGTCCATGATATCGTATGGGACTCTGAACAATATCCGGTCACCGAATCACATAACTCATATAATACTATATCGTCATTGAACGTTAAGCGTGCGGACCCTACGGGTTCGAGAACTATGTAGACATGACCGATACACCTCTCCGGTCAATAACCAATGCCGGAACCTAGATGCTCATATTGGCTCCAACATATTCTACGAAGATCTTTATCGGTCGAACTGTTATGACAAAATACGTTATTCCCTTTGTCTATCATACGTTACTTGCTCGAGATTCGATTGTCGGTATCTTCATACCTAGTTCAATCTCGTTACCGCCAAGTCTCTTTACTCGTTCTGTCGTACATCACCTCGTGACTAACTCCTTCGTTGTTTGCTTGCAAGCTTATGATGTGTATTATCAAGAGGGCCCAGAGATACCTCTTCTATACTCGGAGTGACAAATACTAATCTCGATCTATGCCAAGTCAACAAACACCTTCGCAGATACCTGTAGAGCATCTTTATAATCACCCTGTTACGTTGTGGCGTTTGATAGCGCACAAGCCATTCCTCCGGTATTCGGGAGTTGCATAATCTCAGAGACGAAGGCATATGTATTTGACATGAATAAAGCAATAGCAATAAAACTAAACAATCATTATGCTAAGCTAATGGATGGGTCTTGTCCATCACATAATTCTCCTAATGATGTGATCAACTCATGTCCATGGTTAGGAACCTTAACCATCTTTGATCAACGAGCTAGTCAAGTAGAGGCTCACTAGGGACACGGTATTTGTTTATGTATTCACACATGTATTTAGGTTTCCGATCAATACAATTCTAGCATGAATAATAAACCTTTATCATGAATAAGGAAATATAAAATAACAACATTATTTTTGCCTCTAGGGCATATTTCCTTCAGTCTCCCACTTGCACTGGAGTCATTAATCTAGTTCACATCACCATGTGATTTAACACTCATAGTTCACATCGCCATGTGACCAACTCCCAAAGAGTTTACTAGAGTCAATAATCTAGTTCACATCACCATGTGATTAACACGCAAAGAGTACTAAGGAGTGATCATGTTTTTCTTGTGAGAGAAGTTTAGTCAACGGGTCTGTGACATTCAGATCCGTATGTATTTTGTAAATTTCTATGTCTACAATGCTCTGCATGGAGCTACTCTAGCTATTTGCTCCCACTTTCAATATGTATCCAGATTGAGACTTAGAGTCATCCAGATCAGTGTCAAAGCTTGCATCAATGTAACCCTTTATGACGAACTCTTTATCACCTCCATAACCGAGAAATATTTCCTTAGTCATCCTAGGTAACTAAGGATAATTTTGACCGTTGTCCAAAGATCTACTCCTGGATCACTATTGTACCCCCATGCCAAACTCATGGCAAGGTACACAACAGGTTTGGTACACGGCATAGCATACATGATAGAACCTATGGCTAAGGCATAGGGAATGACTTTCATTTTCTCTCTATCTTCTGCAGTGGTCGGGCGTTGAGTCTGACTCAACTTCACACCTTATAACACAGGCAAGAACCCTTTCTTTGACTGATCCATTTTGAAGTTCTTCAAAACTTTATCAAGGTATGTGCTTTGTGAAATTCCTATTAAGCGTCTCGATCTATCCCTATAGATCTTGATGCCTAATATATAAGGAGCTTCAGCGAGGTCTTTCATTGAAAGTTTCTTATTCAAGTATCCTTTTATGCTATCCAGAAATTTTATATCATTTCCAATCAACAATATCTCATCCACATATAATATTAGAAATGGAACAGAGCTCCCACTCACTTTCTTGTAAATACAGGCTTCATCGTAAGTCTGTATAAAACTATATGCTTTGATCACATCATCAAAGCGTATATTCCAACTCCGAGATGCTTGCACCCGTCCATAGATGGATTGGTAGAGCTTGCATACTTTGTCAGCAACTTTACTATCGACAAAACCTTCTGGTTGCATCATATACTGTCGGATTTCGTGTTCCGGCAGACCCTTAAGGTTCGAACTCTGGGGTGTGCGCAGAGATTATGCCCTCTACCTCTACGTCTCGCAAGGATCTAAACTACCAAAGGAACAACACAAAAGACACAATGTTTATACTGGTTCGGGCCACCGATGTGGTGTAATACCCTACTCCAGTGTCGTGTGGTGGATTGCCTCTTGGGCTGGTGATGAAGAACAATGCAGGGAAGAACAACCTCGTGAGGGTCTGTTCTTGGCTATGGGGATGAACTACTAAGAGGAGTTCAGCCGCCCTTCTCTCTCTCTCTCTCTCTCTCTCTGCTTGCTCTGATGGCTAGATACCAAATTCTCCTCACCCTACCCTGGGGGTGGCTAGTCCTATTTATAGGCGAAGGCCCTAGGCCTCTTCCCAAATATTGAGCGGGAAGGGCGCCAACAATTGGCCAATTCGAAGGGGAACATCTGGTACACTTATCCTGACTAAAGTTGGTCCTCGCCTGCCAAAGGCCCTGTGGTGACGCCGTTCTGGGCTCCACGATGACCTCCTTCCCACCGTTGGACTGGTCTTGGTCTCGTTGCACCGAAATGGATGCCTTTTCTTGATCCTCTCGCCTGCGCTTGCCCCCTTTGCAACGAACGGCCTTGTTAACGAACTCCTGCTGGTCTGACCTCCCTTGCCTTGCTCCTTCTTGAGGGAAACGTGCTTCGAGGCACGCTTCCACATGGTGCCCAAGCGCCTCCCTCGTGACCCTGGCCAGGTCGGTGGCCCTCCAGGTGAGAGCCCCCAAGCCCTGCCTGAGGAGGGCGCCGGGAGCGCTTTCCTATGCGATGGATAGAGGGTCTCCTTGGGCAGACGCGGGCCCTGAGGGGCCTGCCTCCTAAGGGGCAAAGCCTGACGATGTCTTCTTCTTCTTGGGGGTGATCTGGGGAAGCCTCCTGCTTCCACGGTCTGGGTCTTCTAGTGACGCGGCCTGAAAGGCTCGCTCCAGGGAACACACTGCATCCTTTTCTTCACACGACACCGTGATGACTCCGCCACTTCCTGGCATCTTGAGGACGTTGTAGCCATGATGAGTCACGGCCATGAACTTGGCAAGCGCTGGGTACCCGAGGATGGCGTTGTATGGCAGGCGGATGTGAGCGACGTCGAAGTCGATGAGCTCGATGCGGTAGTTGCTGCGGGCTCCAAAGGTGACAAGGAGGCGGACCTGCCCGATCGGGATCGTGGAACCGTCAGTGACTCCGGAGAAGGGCTTGGTCGGCTGAAGCTGGTCGTAGGGCACTTGAAGATTGTTGAATGTTTCCACAGACAGGACGTTGAGCCCTGCTCCACCATCGATGAGGGTCCTGGTGACCAGTACGTTGCTGATGACTGGGGAGCAAAGCATCGGGAGGACCCCGGCTGTGGCCGAGCACTTGAGTTGATCCGCTGAGCTGAACGTGATGGCGCATGCCGACCACTTGAGAGGGCGCGTAGCTTCGAGCCTGGGGAGGACTGCATTCACTTCGCGGGCAAACTGCTTGAAGATGCGTTGGGAGGCTGGGGCTTGAGCTCCGCCTAGGATGCAGGCGATTGCGCGTGGCTCCTGGAAGCCCCCAGCCTCCTCGTCCTGGTGGCGGTCTTCGTTCCTTCTTGGCTGAGGCGGCAGTGGAGGGAGGCCTGCGTTGCCCTGCAGGCGATCCTCACGAGGCTGATCCCGCCAGTCCCCCTCGCGAGGCAAGTCTCGCCAGCGGTCCTCGCGAGGTTGATCGCGCCACCCTTGGCGCGGGCCGCGGTCTTCCCAGCGTCCTGGGTTCCTTCCTCCTCCTCGGCCGTAGCCCCGGTCGGCACGGTCAGGACGATGGCTGATCCTTCCTTCTCGCATGGCATGGAGTTCTTGGCATTCGTTGGTGTTGTGGGTGCGGAGGTCGTGGTACACATAGTACCGGCTGCCCCTGGAAGATTCAGGCAGATCCTTGCCCCGCTTGGTGTCTGGTTCTGCGGCGAGCACGGCAGCCCCCTTGCGCTTCACGTCCTTGGCCTTGGGTTTCTTCTCTTCTGGGTCTGGGGCAGGCAGCTCGAGGAGGGAGAGACGCCTCTCCTCAGCCCTGGCGCACTTGGTCGCCAAGTTGAACAGCTCCAGGGAGGTGCACTGGTCTTCATGCATCGCCAGCTCCTCCTTCATCTTGACGTCACGCACACCATCGGAGAAGGCCGAGATGATGGCTTCCTCGGACACCCTGGGGATCTTGAGGCGCGCACTGTTGAAGCGCTGGATGTACTTTTGCAGGGTCTCTCCGGGTTGTTGCTTGATGCGGCGCATGTTGCTCACGGCAGGCGGCCGGTCACGAGTACCTTGGAAGTTGGCGATGAAGCGGGTGCGCATCTGGTCCCAGGAAGAGATCGTGCCTGCGGCAAGGTTCAGGAGCCAGGTGTGAGCTCCTTCCTTGAGTGCCATGGGGAACCAGTTCGCCATGACCTTTTCTTCTCCACTGGTAGCTTCGATGCCCAGCTCATAGAGCTGGAGGAACTATGCAGGGTCGGTCGTGCCGTCGTAGCGAGGAGGCAGGTCCGGCTTGAACTTGCCGGGCCACGCGACGCTGCCCAGCTCGGTAGTGTAGGCGCGGCAGCCTGCTGTGGCCACGGGAGGCTTCGGTTGAGGGAGAGCTTGGCCTTGCGGGTCCCCATGCGCTGCAGCTGGGAGCAGTGCGGGGTCTTGACGTGCCGGACCCGGAGCAGGGTCACGGCGAGCCGGAGCAGGAAGCGCCCGAGCAGCCTCTTGCGGTCGAGGGATTTCTTGGCAGCTCCGTTCTTGATGGGCTGGCGCCTGATGGAGCGGGTTCCGCCCAGGGGCCACGCGCCTTGGAGCCACGACGTCTTCTTGGAGAGGAGGCGGCTGGTACGCCCCCGGAACTTCATTGCCAGCGCGTGGCGGGGTGCGGCGCAGCGGAGCGGACGGCGCAGGAGAGCCCCCTGCGGCGCGGACGAGCTCGGTGACGCGGTCGAGCCACTCTTCGTAGACGTCGTCGACGGGACGGTAGCGCAGGAGCTCGTTTGCTGCAACGAGCGCAGCTCGAGCCTCCAAGGGTGCGCGGAGCGCGCGGGACGAAGAGCCAGCTGGTGCGAGTGATGGAGTAGCGGTGCGGCCGTCTTGCCGCACGGACGGGTGCTGAGACGACGCTTGCTGCTCGTTCCCCGCTGGGCCGGTGGCGGCGTTGACGGCGGGCGATGGGGAACGACGAGGACGCCCACCGACGGGAGCCGTCTGGGCGATGCGGGAAGCGATGGCGGCCCGGCGCTCGGCGCAGGCCCGACGAGCGTCAGACATGGACGCGACGGTCGGCGGAGAGCGGAGCGGTGGAAAACAAATTCCGGCACACCCCTACCTGGCGTGCCAAATGTCGGATTTCGGGTTCCGGCAGACCCTTAAGGTTCGAACTCTGGGGTGTGCGCGGAGATTATGCCCTCTACCTCTCCGTCTCGCAAGAATCTAAACTACCAAAGGAACAACACAAAAGACACATTGTTTATACTGGTTCGGGCCACCGATGTGGTGTAATACCCTACTCCAGTGTGGTGTGGTGGATTGCCTCTTGGGCTGGTGATGAAGAACAATACAGGGAAGAACAGCCTCGCGAGGGTCTATTCTTGGCTAGGGGGACGAACTACTAGGAGGAGTTCAGCTGCCCTTCTCTCTCTCTCTCTCTTTGCTTGCTCTGATGGCTAGATATCGAATTCTCCTCCCCCTACCCTGGGGGTGGCTAGTCCTATTTATAGGCGAAGGCCCTGGGCCTCTTCCCAAATATTGAGCGGGAAGGGCGCCAACAATTGGCCAATTCGAAGGGGAACATCTGGTACACTTATCCTGACTAAAGTTGGTCCCCGCCTGCCAAAGGCCCTGTGGTGACGCCGTTCTGGGCTCCACGATGACCTCCTTCCCACCATTGGACTGGTCTTGGTCTCGTTACACCGGAATGGATGCCTTTGCTTGATCCTCTCGCCTTCGCTTGCCCCCTTTGCACCAAAGAGGAAAGGGAGGACACTGCGCGGGCTGGCGCCCGCCTGGCACCCTTGGTCGTCATGGCTTGCGTCATGGGCACCTCGCGAGGTACCCCGCCTTGATCTCTCCGCCTCCTCGTGAGCCAGCCTGACGAGGCCGTGCCTGAGGAAGTGTTGTGTCGTCCGCCCCGCGAGGCTTGGCCCCTCGCGAGGGTCTTGGGTCTTGTGTTGATGAAGTTGGGCCGTGCTGGGCCCCCTTGAGCCTCGCCGCAGGCCGCAGGCAGGCAAGTCTGGGGACCCCCGTTCCCAGAACGCCGACATATACAACTCGTATTTAGTATCCTTGAAGGAATGTAGTTTTGGACATCCATTTGCCAGATTTCATAATTATAAAATGTGGCAATTGCTAACATGATTCGGACGGACTTAAGCATCGCTACAGGTGAGAAAGTTTCATCATAGTCAACCCCGTGAACTTGTCAAAAACCTTTTGTGACAAGTCAAGCTTTGTAGACAGTAACATTACCATCAGCGTCAGTCTTCTTCTTGAAGATCCATTTATTTTCTATGGCTTGCCGATCATCAGGAAAGTCCACCATAGTCCACACTTTGTTCTCATACATGGATCCTATCTTAGATTTCATGGCTTCAAGCCATCTGTCGGAATCTAGGCTCATCATAGCTTCTTCATAGTTTGTAGGTTCGCCTTGGTCTGGTAACATGACTTCTAGGACATGATTACCATACCACTGGTGCAAATCGTGCTCTGGTTGACCTACGAAGTTTAGTAGTAACATGATCTGAAGTTTCATGATCATCATCATTAACTTCCTCTCTAGTTGGTGTAGGCATCACGGGAACGGATTTCTCTGATGCGCTACCTTCCAATTCGAGGAAAGGTACAATTACCTCATCAAGTTCTACTTTCCGCCCACTCACTTCTTTCGAGAGAAACTCCTTCTCTAGAAAGGACTCATTCTAAGCAACAAAGATCTTGCTTTCGGATTTGTGATAGAAGGTGTACCCAATTGTTTCCTTAGGGTATCCTACGAAGACACACTTCTCCGATTTAGGTTCGAGCTTATTAGGCTGAAGCCTTTTGACATAATCGTCGCATCCCCAAACTTTAAGAAATGACAGCTTAGGTTTCTTGTCAAACCATAGTTCAAACGGTGTCTTCTGGATTTAGACGGTGCCCTATTTAACATGAATGCATCTGTCTCTAATGCATAACCCCAAAATGATAGTGGTAAATTGGTAAGAGACATCATAGATCGCACCATATCTAATAAAGTACGGTTACGACGTTCGGACACACATTACGCTATGGTGTTCCAGGTGGCATGAGTTGTGAAACTATTCCACATTGTTTTAAATGAAGACCAAACTCGTAACTCAAATATTCGCCTCCACGATCAGATCTTAGAAACTTTATTTTCTTCTTACGATGATTCTCCACTTCACTCTGAAATTCTTGTGTTTCATTATGTAGATATACCCATATCTACTCAAATCACCTGTGAAGGTCAGAAAATAACGATACCCGCCGCGTGCTTCAATACTCATCGGACCGCATACATCGGTATGTATTATTTCCAGTAAGTCATTAGCTCGCTCCATTGTTCTGGAGAACAGAGTTTTAGTCATCTTGCCCATGACACATGGTTCGCAAGTATCAAATGATTCATAATCAAGTGATTCCAAAAGCCCATCTGCATGGAGTTTCTTCATGCGCTTTACACCAATATGACCTAAACGACAGTGCCACAAGTATGTTGCACTATCATTATCAACTTTGCATCTTTTGGCATCAATATTATGAATATGGGTGTCACTATGATCGAGATTCAATAAACCATTTATATTGGGTGTATGACAATAGAAGGTTTTATTCATGTAAACAGAACAACAATTATTCTCTGACTTAAATGAATAACCGTATTGCAAAAAACATGATCCAATCATATTGATGCTCAACGCAAACACCAAATAACATTTATGTAGGTTCAACACTAATCCCGAAGGTGGAGGGAGTGTGCGATGGTGATCCTATCAACCTTGGAATCACTTCCAACACACACCGTCACCTTGCCCTTAACTAGTCTCTGTTTATTGTACAACTCCTGGTTTCGAGTTACTAATCTTAGCAACTGAATCGGCATCAAATACCGAGGGGATACTACAAATACTAGTAAAGCACACATCAATAACATGCATATCAAATATACCTTTGTTCACTTTGCCATCCTTCGTGCCCGTCAAATATTTGGGGCAGTTCCGCTTCTAGTGACCATTCCCTTTGTAGTAGAAGCACTTAGTTTCAGCCTTGGGTCCAGCTTTGGGCTTATTCCTGGGAGTGGCAACTTGCTTGCCATTCTTCTTGAAGTTCCCTTTCTTTCCTTTGCCCTTTTTCTTGAAACTAGTGGTCTTGTTAACCATCAACACTTGATGCTTTTTCTTGATTTCTACCTTTGCCTATTTCAGCATCGCGAAGAACTCGAGGATCATTTTCATCACCCCTTGCATTTATAGTTCATCATGAAATTCTAGTACCTTGGTGATAGTGACTAGAGAACTCTGTCAATCACTATCTTATCTATAAGATTAACTCCCACTTTGTCGTGGTTTTGTCACGGCAGATGTCCTCATGAAAGGACTTAGTCGTGGAGCCATCGCGATAGGTTAGCCTGAAGGGGTTCAAGCGGACACAGGGACGCAAGAGAGTTTATACTAGTTCGGCCCCTTCGATGAAGGTAAAAGCCTACATCTAGTTGTGATGGAATTGACGGGGTTTCGATGACTAGGGAGCAAATAAGCTTCGCCTAAGTCTCGAGTTGTTGTCTGTTGTTCTTGAACCGCCGTTGGGTCGTCCCCTTATATACATGGGTGACACCCGTCGGTTTACAGAGTCCCAACACCGGCTCATAGACGTGTCCGGTTTGGTCTCTACTTATTCCTAACTTACAGTACAAGTTACATACCAACGCCGGTTTACGGCTACATGCCTTGAACCGACTATGGGCCTTTAGCCCTCATCTGCCTCCTTGGGCTTTAACATACTTAACTATTGACGAAGTTAACCCGGCCCAGATAGGCCGGTTTACGCCCAGTAGTAATATCCCCAACATTAGGCCCCAAATTGATTTGAACAGGTTCATGTCAATCCTTAGCAAAAATCTTCATCTTCAACATCTTCTTGTAGTTGTTGAACCGCCGTGATGTCATCTTCTCTGGTCATTGTAAGCCGGCGTGACATCTCCTGTTATAAAGAAACTTATCCATGATACCTTTTTTGTTTAATAGGTCTGCGACAATCGAGGCGACAGCTCCGTTTCCAAACCCACGGTCCCTTGATTTTCGTGCCTGACACATGTCCCTTGTCTTATAAATAGGACTGAAGGGTCATTTCTTTTTCCCCTTCGTGCCCTTCTGCTTCGTCTTCCTCGCGTCGTCCAACCTCGGAGCTCCGCCGCCGTCGACGACCTCTGCTCCAACCTTGGCTGCTGCATCACCCTGATTGTACCAGAGCATCGCGGCGATCTTCTGCCTCTTCCTTGACTCTGGTGAGTTCTTCACTTTTCCCTCTTTAGATCTATTCTAGGGTTTCCAAGTTCTTCAGTGTTCATCGTCTACTTCGTGCTCATATGATAGATCTTAGATGAACCTATGAATCCTTGCTCTGTATAGCGGTAGTTTTTGTTGGGGAACGTTGCAGAAAATTAAAAATTTTCCTACGGTTTCACCAAGATCCATCTATGAGTTCATGTAGCAACGAGTCATGGGAGAGAAATTGCATCTACATACCACTTTGTAGATCGCGAGCGGAAGCGTTCAACGAACGGGGATGAGGTAGTCGTACACGACGTGATCCAAATCACCGGAGATCCTAGCACCGAAAGGACGGCACCTCCGCGTTCAACACACGTACGGTCAGCGTAACGTCTCCTTCTTCTTGATCCAGCAAGGCAAAGGAGAGGTTGGGGAAGATGGCTCCAGCAGCAGCACGACGGCGTGGTGATGGTGGAGCTACAGTACTCTGGCAGGGCTTCGCCGAGCTCTACGGAGGAGGAGGAGGTGTTGGAGAGGGAGAGGGAGGAGCCAGGAGAAAGGGTGCGGCTGCCCCCCTCCCCTCCCCCCTTTATATAGCCCCCTAAGGGGGCGCCAGCCCTAGGAGATGCAATCTCCTAGGGGGCGGCGGCCAAGGGGTGGGGCTTGCCCCCCAAGCAAGGGGGGCGCCCCCCCCTTTAGGGTTTTCCCCACCCTAGGCGCATGGGCCTCTAGGGGCTGGTTCCCCTTGGCCCATGTAGGCCAAGGCGCACCCCTAGAGCCCATGTGGCCCCCCGAGGCAGGTGGCCCCACCCGGTGGACCCCCCGGGACCCTCCGGTGGTCCCGGTACAATACCGATAACCCCGAAACTTGTCCCGATGGCCAAAACAGCACTTTCTATATATAATTCTTTACCTCCGGACCATTCCGAAACTCCTCGTGACGTCCGGGATCTCATCCGGGACTCCGAACAACATTCGGGTTACTGCACATACATATCTTCACAACCCTAGCGTCACCGAACCTTAAGTGTGTAGACCCTACGGGTTCGGGAGACATGCAGACATGACCGAGACGGCTCTCGGGCAATAACCAACAGCGGGATCTGGATACCCATGTTGGCTCCCACATGCTCCATGATGATCTCATCGGATGAACCACGATGTCGAGGATTCAATTAATCCCGTATACGATTCCCTTTGTCAATCGGTATTTTACTTGCCCGAGATTCGATCGTCGGTATCCCAATACCTCGTTCAATCACGTTACCGGCAAGTCACTTTTCTCGTACTGTAATGCATGATCCCGTGATCAAACACTTTGATCACATTGATCTCATTATGATGATGCATTACCAAGAGGGCCCGGTGATACCTCTCCGTCAAGCGGAGTGACAAATCCCAGTCTCGATCCGTGTCAACCCAACAGATACTTTCGGAGATACCCGTAGTATACCTTTATAGTCACCCAGTTACGTTGTGACGTTTGGCACACCCAAAGCACTCCTACGGTATCCGGAAGTTACACAATCTCATGGTCTAAGGAAAGGATACTTGACATTGGAAAACTCTAGCAAACGAACTATGCGATCTTATGCTATGTTTAGGATTGGGTCTCGTCCATCACATCATTCTCCTAATGATGTGATCTCGTTATCAATGACATCCAATGTCCATAGTCAGGAAACCATGACTATCTGTCGATCAACGAGCTAGTCAACTAGAGGCTTACTAGGGACATATTGTTGTCTGTTATTCACACATGTATTACGATTTCCGGATAACACAATTATAGCACGAATAAAGATAATTATCATGAACAAGGAAATATAATAATAATGCTTTTATTATTGCCTCTAGGGCATATTTCCAACAGTCTCCCACTTGCACTAGAGTCAATAATCTAGTTACATTGTGATGAATCGAACACCCATAGAGTTTTGGTGCTGATCATGTTTTGCCTTAGGGAGAGGTTTAGTCAACGGATCTGCGACATTCAGATCCGTGTGCACTTTACAAATTTCTATGTCTCCATCTTGAACATTTTCACGAATGGAGTTGAAGCGACGCTTGATGTGCCTGGTCTTCTTGTGAAACCTGGGCTCCTTGGCAAGTGCAATAGCTCCAGTGTTGTCACAGAAGAGTTTGATTGGCCCCGACGCATTGGGTATGACTCCGAGGTCGGTGATGAACTCCTTCACCCAAATTGCTTCATGTGCTGCCTCCGAGGCTGCCATGTACTCTGCTTCACATGTAGATCCCGCCACGACGCTCTGCTTGCAACTGCACCAGCTTACTGCCCCACCATTCAAAATATACACGTATCCGGTTTGTGACTTAGAGTCATCCAGATCTGTGTCGAAGCTAGAGTCGACGTAACCCTTTACGACGAGCTCTTCGTCACCTCCATAAACGAGAAACATTTCCTTAGTCCTTTTCAGGTACTTCAGGATATTCTTGACCGCTGTCCAGTGTTCCTTGCCGGGATTACTTTGGAACCTTCCTACCAAACTTACGGCAAGGTTTACATCAGGTCTGGTACACAACATGGCATACATAATAGAACCTATGGCTGAGGCATAGGGGATGACACTCATCTCTTCTATATCTTCTGCCATGGTCGGACATTCAGCTGAGCTCAATTTCACACCTTGTAACACAGGTAAGAACCCCTTCTTAGATTGATCCATATTGAACTTCTTCAATATCTTATCAAGGTATGTGCTTTGTGAAAGACCTATGAGGCGTCTTGATCTATCTCTATAGATCTTGATGCCTAATATATAAGCAGCTTCTCCAAGGTCCTTCATTGAAAAACTTTTATTCAAGTAGGCCTTAATGTTGTCCAAGAGTTCTATATCATTTCCCATCAAAAGTATGTCATCTACATATAGTATGAGAAATGCTACAGAGCTCCCACTCACTTTCTTGTAAACGCAGGCTTCTCCATAAGTCTGCGTAAACCCAAACGCTTTGATCATCTTATCAAAGCGAATGTTCCAACTCCGAGATGCTTGCACTAGCCCATAAATCGAGCGTTGGAGCTTGCACACTTTGTCAGCATTCTTAGGATCGACAAAACCTTCCGGCTGCATCATATACAATTCTTCCTTAAGGAAACCATTAAGGAATGCCGTTTTGACGTCCATTTGCCATATCTCATAATCATAGAATGCGGCAATTGCTAACATGATTCGGACGGACTTTAGCTTCGCTACCGGTGAGAAAGTCTCATCGTAGTCAATTCCTTGAACTTGTCGATAACCCTTAGCGACAAGCCGAGCTTTATAGATGGTCACATTACCATCCACGTCTGTCTTCTTCTTAAAGATCCATTTATTTTCTATGGCTCGCCGCTCAACGGGCAAGTTAGTCAAAGTCCATACTTCGTTTTCATACATGGAT
Source organism: Aegilops umbellulata (assembly GCA_032464435.1). Classification (NCBI taxonomy): domain Eukaryota; kingdom Viridiplantae; phylum Streptophyta; class Magnoliopsida; order Poales; family Poaceae; genus Aegilops; species Aegilops umbellulata. Next base: position 307,693,576 of record CP136055.1, on the reverse strand, counting down.
CCTATCTCAGATTTCATGGCTTCCAGCCATTTGTCGGAATCCGGGCCCGCCATTGCTTCCTCATAGTTCGAAGGTTCACCGTTGTCTAACAACATGATTTCCAAGACAGGGTTGCCGTACCACTCTGGTGCGGAACGTGTCCTAGTGGACCTTCGAATTTCAGTAGGAGCTTGATTAGAAGCATCTTGATCATCATCATTAATTTCCTCTCTAGTCGGTGCAGGCACCTCAGGAACGTTTTCTTGAGTTTCGCCATTTTCTGGTTCAAGAGGTAACACTTCATCAAGTTCTACTTTCCTCCCACTTACTTCTTTCGAGAGAAACTCCTTCTCTGGAAAGGATCCATTCTTGGCAACAAAGATCTTGCCTTCGGATCTGAGGTAGAAGGTATACCCAATAGTTTCTTTAGGGTATCTTATGAAGATGCATTTTTCCGACTTGGGTTCGAGCTTTTCAGGTTGAAGTTTCTTGACATAAGCATCGCATCCCCAAACTTTTAGAAACGACAGCTTAGGTTTCTTCCCAAACCATAATTCATACGGTGTCATCTCAACGGATTTCGACGGAGCCCTATTTAAAGTGAATGCGGCAGTCTCAAAAGCATAGCCCCAAAAAGATAGCGGTAAATCGGTAAGAGACATCATAGATCGCACCATATCTAATAGAGTGCGATTACGACGTTCGGACACACCATTACGCTGAGGTGTTCCAGGCGGCGTGAGTTGTGAAACTATTCCACATTTTCTTAAGTGTGTGCCAAATTCGTGACTCAAGTATTCTCCTCCACGATCTGATCGAAGAAACTTGATCTTTCTATCACGTTGATTTTCAACCTCACTCTGAAATTCTTTGAACTTTTCAAAGGTCTCAGACTTGTGTTTCATTAAGTAGATATACCCATATCTACTCAAGTCATCAGTGAGGGTGAGAACATAACGATAGCCACCGCGAGCCTCAACACTCATTGGACCGCACACATCGGTATGTATGATTTCCAATAAGTTGGTTGCTCGCTCCATTGTTCCTGAGAACGGAGTCTTGGTCATTTTACCCATGAGGCATGGTTCACACTTGTCAAATGATTCATAGTCAAGAGACTCTAAAAGTCCATCTGCATGGAGCTTCTTCATGCGTTTGACACCTATGTGACCAAGGCGGCAGTGCCACAAATATGTGGGACTATTGTCATCAACTTTAACTCTTTTGGTATTCACACTATGAATATGTGTATCATCACGTACGAGATTCATTAAGAATAAACCATTAACCATCGAAGCATGACCATAAAACATATCTCTCATATAAATAGAACAACCATTATTCTCGGATTTAAATGAGTAGCCATCTCGAATTAAACGAGATCCAGACACAATGTTCATGCTCAAACGTGGCACTAAATAACAATTATTGAGGTTTAAAACTAATCCCGTAGGTAAATGTAGAGGTAGCGTGCCGACGGCGATCACATCGACCTTGGAACCATTCCCGACGCGCATCGTCACCTCGTCCTTCGCCAGTCTCCGTTTATTCTGCAGCTCCTGCTTTGAGTTACAAATGTGAGCAACTGCACCGGTATCAAATACCCAAGAGCTACGACGAGTACTGGTAAGGTACACATCAATTACATGTATATCACATATACCTTTTGTTTTGCCGGCCTTCTTGTCCGCTAAGTATTTGGGGCAGTTCCGCTTCCAGTGACCACTTCCCTTGCAATAAAAGCACTCAGTCTCGGGCTTGGGTCCATTCTTTGGCTTCTTCCCGGCAACTTGCTTACCGGGCTCGGCAACCTCCTTGCCGTCCTTCTTGAAGTTCTTTTTACCCTTGCCCTTCTTGAACTTAGTGGTTTTATTCACCATCAACACTTGATGCTCCTTCTTGATTTCTACCTCTGCTGATTTCAGCATAGCATATACCTCAGGAATGGTCTTCACCATCCCCTGCATGTTGTAGTTCATCACAAAGCTCTTGTAGCTAGGTGGAAGCAACTGGAGGATTCTGTCAATGACCGCTTCATCCGGGAGATTAACTTCCAATTGAGTCAAGCGGTTGTGCAACCCAGACATCTTGAGTATGTGTTCACTGACAGAGCCATTTTCCACCATCTTACAGCTAAAGAATTTGTCGGAGACTTCATATCTCTCGACCCGGGCATGAGCTTGGAAAACCATTTTCAGCTCTTCGAACATCTCATATGCTCCATGTCTCTCAAAACGCTTTTGGAGCCCCGGCTCTAAGCTGTAAAGCATGCCGCACTGAACGAGGGAGCAATCATCGGAACGTGACTGCCAAGCGTTCATAACGTCTTGTTCTGCAGGGAGAACAGGTGCATCACCCAGCGGTGCTTGTAGGACATAATCTTTCTTGGCAGCTATGAGGATGATCCTCAGGTTCCAGACCCAGTCCGTATAGTTGCTGCCATCGTCTTTCAGCTTGGTTTTCTCTAGGAACGCGTTGAAGTTGAGGACTACGTTGGCCATTTGATCTACAAGACATATTGTAAATATTTTAGACTAAGTTCATGATAATAAAGTTCATCTTAATCAAATTATTTAATGAACTCCCACTTAGATAGACATCCCTCTTCTAGTCATCTAAGTATAACATGATCCGAGTCAACTAGGCCGTGTCCGATCATCACGTGAGACGGACTAGTCAACATCGGTGAACATCTTCATGTTGATTGTATCTTCTATACGACTCATGCTCGACCTTTTGGTCTTCTGTGTTCCGAGGCCATGTCTGTACATGCTAGGCTCATCAAGTCAACCTAAGTGTTTGCATGTGTAAATCTGTCTTACACCCGTTGTATGTGAATGTTAGAATCTATCACACCCGATCATCACGTGGTGCTTCGAAACAACGAACTGTCGCAACGGTGCACAGTTAGGGGGAACACTTCTTGAAATTATTATGAGGGATCATCTTATTTACTACCTCGTTCTAAGTAAACAAGATGCAAAACATGATAAACATCACATGCAATCAAATAATAAGCGTGACATGATATGGCCAATATCACATAGCTCCTTTGATCTCCATCTTGGGGCTCCATGATCATCTTGTCACCGGCTTGACACCATGATCTCCATCATCATGATCTCCATCATCGTGTCTCCATGAAGTTGCTCACCAACTATTACTTCTACTACTATGGCTAACGCGTTTAGCAATAAAGTAAAGTAATTTACATGGCGTTTCTCAATGACACGCAGGTCATACAAAAAATAAAGACAACTCCTATGGCTCCTGCCGGTTGTCATACTCATCGACATGCAAGTCGTGATTCCTATTACAATAGCATGAACATCTCATACATCACATACAGATCATTCATCATTCATCACAACTTTGGCCATATCATATCACAAAGCACTTGCTGCAAAAACAAGTTAGACGTCCTCTAATTGTTGTTGCAAGTTTTACGTGGCTGAATTAGGGTTCTAGCAAGAACGTTTTCTTACCTACGTGAAAGCCACAACGTGATTTGTCAACTTCTATTTACCCTTCATAAGGACCCTTTTCATCGAATCCGCTCCAACTAAAGTGGGAGAGACAGACACCCGCCAGCCACCTTATGCAACTAGTGCATGTTAGTCGGTGGAACCGGTCTCACGTAAGTGTACGTGTAAGGTTGGTCCGGGCCGCTTCATCCCACAATACCGCTGAAGCAAGATAAGACTAGTAGCGGCAAGAAAAAGTTGACAACATCTACGCCCACAACAAATTGTGTTCTACTCGTGCAATAGAGAACTACGCATAGACCTAGCTCATGATGCCACTGTTGGGGAACGTTGCAGAAAATTAAAATTTTTCCTACGGTTTCACCAAGATCCATCTATGAGTTCATCTAGCAACGAGTCATGGGAGAGAAATTGCATCTACATACCACTTTGTAGATCGCGAGCGGAAGCGTTCAACGAACGGGGATGAGGTAGTCGTACACGACGTGATCCAAATCACCGGAGATCCTAGCACCGAAAGGACGGCACCTCCGCGTTCAACACACGTACGGTCAGCGTAACGTCTCCTTCTTCTTGATCCAGCAAGGCAAAGGAGAGGTTGGGGAAGATGGCTCCAGCAGCAGGACGACGGCGTGGTGATGGTGGAGCTACAGTACTCCGGCAGGGCTTCGCCGAGCTCTACGGAGGAGGAGGAGGTGTTGGAGAGGGAGAGGGAGGCGCCAGGAGCAAGGGTGCGGCTGCCCCCCTCCCCTCCCCCCTTTATATAGCCCCCTAGGGGGGCGCCAGCCCTAGGAGATGCAATCTCCTAGGGGGCGGCGTCCAAGGGGTGGGGCTTGCCCCCCAAGCAAGGGGGGCGCCCCCCCTTTAGGGTTTTCCCCACCCTAGGCGCATGGGCCTCTAGGGGCTGGTTCCCCTTGGCCCATGTAGGCCAAGGCGCACCCCTAGAGCCCATGTGGCCCCCCGAGGCAGGTGGCCCCACCCGGTGGACCCCCCGGGACCCTCCGGTGGTCCCGGTACAATACCGATAACCCCGAAACTTGTCCCGATGGCCAAAACAGCACTTTCTATATATAATTCTTTACCTCCGGACCATTCCGAAACTCCTCGTGACGTCCGAGATCTCATCCGGGACTCCGAACAACATTCGGGTTACTGCACATACATATCTTCACAACCCTAGCGTCACCGAACCTTAAGTGTGTAGACCCTACGGGTTCGGGAGACATGCAGACATGACCGAGACGGCTCTCGGGCAATAACCAACAGCGGGATCTGGATACCCATGTTGGCTCCCACATGCTCCATGATGATCTCATCGGATGAACCACGATGTCGAGGATTCAATTAATCCCGTATACGATTCCCTTTGTCAATCGGTATTTTACTTGCCCGAGATTCGATCATCGGTATCCCAATACCTCGTTCAATCACGTTACCGGCAAGTCACTTTTCTCGTACCGTAATGCATGATCCCGTGATCAAACAATTTGATCACATTGAGCTCATTATGATGATGCATTACCGAGAGGGCCCGGTGATACCTCTCCGTCAAGCGGAGTGACAAATCCCAGTCTCGATCCGTGTCAACCCAACGGATACTTTCGGAGATACCCGTAGTATACCTTTATAGTCACCCAGTTATGTTGTGACGTTTGGCACACCCAAAGCACTCCTACGGTATCCGGAAGTTACACAATCTCATGGTCTAAGGAAAGGATACTTGACATTGGAAAACTCTAGCAAAGGAACTATGCGATCTTATGCTATGTTTAGGATTGGGTCTCGTCCATCACATCATTCTCCTAATGATGCGATCTCGTTATCAATGACATCCAATGTCCATAGTCAGGAAACCATGACTATCTATCGATCAACGAGCTAGTCAACTAGAGGCTTACTAGGGACATATTGTTGTCTGTTATTCACACATGTATTACGATTTCCGGATAACACAATTATAGCACGAATAAAGACAATTATCATGAACAAGGAAATATAATAATAATGCTTTTATTATTGCCTCTAGGGTGTATTTCCAACAGTTTTTAGCATCCGCCTCCACTTATATGCTTCAAGGCCATAGATCTGTGTGTATCTCTGCCCATTAATTCGCTATTGTTCCTCTCTGAACCTTGAATATTTTTCTTCTTTCTGAACATGTTCTAGATCCAAACTTGTAGTGCTATATTGTGAAACCTGTTTTTGCGCACATAATCATCCATGATCTAGATTTATCAATGTTTCTAGACCAGGCGGTTTAACCTTGTAGAAAAATTGATAACCCGTTATATACCATTAGTCCCCTTGTTGAACCGCCGGAATTCCTTAACTAAGCACTGCCGCTTTGCCTAACTCTGGTTTATAAATAGCCGCCTCCGGTTTAGCAATGTATGAACCAGTGTTTATTTTTCCAACATATTCTTGAACCGGAATTACTGCTTTGTAGATTGCACCATGGCCAAACAAGTGTATGAGTGCAACTGGGTTCCTTCTCGTGTGACTGAGCTTCAACTGACCAATTTAGTCAAGACTGGCACTTTAAGCAAACAAGACGTTATTCATTGGAGGGTACCAGGCACAGAATGTCCTCCCAAGCCTAAAGAGGGAGAGGTGGTTGTTTTTGCTAATCATCTAGCCCGGGGCTTCAATCCTCCTGGTTCAAAGTTTTACTGGGATGTCCTAGCCAATTTCCAACTCCGTCCGCAAGATATAGGCCCAAACTCTGTAACCAACATATGTCACTTTCAAGTGCTCTGTGAGGTGTTCTTTCAAGAGGAGCCCATAGTTGAATTATTCAGAGATTGCTTCCATTTAAACCGCCGTACTGAATTTACTGACGGTCCCAACACAGAGTTAGGCGGTATGGCGATTCAAAAGAGGAAAGAGGTCACTTACCCTCACGCCAAACTGCACAGCCATCCCAAAGAGTGGAATCAAACATGGTTCTACTACAAAGATACCTCTCCTTCTGACGAAAATCCTTTGCCGGGTTACCGTCCAGAGCGGCTTAGCAACACACATCCTTTCACACAAAAACTGACCGCTAAGGAGAGAAGCAAATATGCTCCTCAATTATCCAAACTCAGGGCCTTCATGGCTAATGGACTGACAGGGGTTGACCTTGCCCGCTGCTGGATATCATGGAGTATACTGCCCTTAAGTCAGCGTTCCGGTTTGATGTGCGAGTACACAGGAAGTGAAAAAGACCCTCTTCGACACATTGACATCCAGCTCTCAGATGACGATGTCACAGAAGCTGTGAAAAAGATGTTGAATGAACCGGAAGCTGCCTGCACCCAAACCGGCCTGGCTCCCTTCTTGCCATCAATGAACCGCCAGCTGTAAGACTTATACCTTGTACTTTTCATTGAATCTGCCTGCTCAAAGTATCAATTTGCTAATATCAACAATTTTCAAACAGGGCGATGATCCGTTTTGGAGCAAGAAACCTTCGCAAGAGAAACCGGAGAAGCCAGAGAAACCGGAGAGACCAACCCGGCCCAAGACCAGAGTTGTGAAGAGGCCTGCTAACAGGAAGAGAACCACTGCGTCTTCTGATCCGGCAGTTGACGATGATGTGGGTAACCCGGACCTTGAAGTAGAGCTTGACTCACTTGGATTATTTTTCACACGTCTTATTGATAATGACCATTGTCAGGATGATACGGAAGGTAGTTAGGCTGATGATGTAGAGGTAATCACACTCCGTCCTCCGATTCAAGCCCTTTACCTTCACTAAAAATCCGTCAGGCAAACCGGAAAATTAAATTTTCTCATCCTCTTGCTTATTTGGATCCAAACTTTCTTATAAGACACAACAGCATGAAGCCCGTCGCACAACCCGGCATAGCGGCCAGGTAGTCACCTCCGCCGGTTTACCGAACAATCCGGTTCGGAAACGCCGTTCAGAGGTCTCTAATTCTCTTGTCAATGCTTGTCCCAAAGAGGGTTGTTTTCGTCAACCTCTTAATCCGTCTGACTCCGATTATCAGGGCACTTCTCATTCATCGTCTGGCGAGTCATCAGCCACCCAGCTGCCACCGCTCAAAACAGTGCTTGGGTGAGTCATATTTCTTACGACGTTTCTGATGTATTACACTATAACATATGCTGTATTGATCACTTTATTTCTTTCAGGGCCAAGCCTAGGCCAAGCAAGAAGGCTCGCCTGGACAAAGCGGCCGAAGAGGATACTGTTCCTGAACAGGACAAGACACCAGGTCCTGAAGCGGCTATTCGTGAGGATGTACCAAACGACCCCCCACCGCAAGATGATGATTTTGTTGCTGGAGAACCACATGTTGACACCTCAGGTCCTGTTGATCAGCCCATAAGTCTCGTCCGGATTGATAGATCCACCAGACCATCAAAGCAAGCTGATAAACCGGCGACTCCAATGCAAACCGGTGAAGCCAAAGATGATGATGTTATTATTACTGGCGTTGGTCGTACCGAACCCGGCAATCCTGTCGCTTTATTCAAACACACTGCCAAAGAAGAATTTGCTGCAATTGGCAAGGGAAAGTGGAATGTCGACTTGTCAACCTATGTCGCTCTGTCTCCCCAGGATCTCCATTCCGGCTATCTGAACCGGTTATACACCAGCCATGACTATGAAGCCGGTTTGGTTAATATGATGAAGGACAAATATGAGGTAATTTCCATATACTCCTCTGCTTGTAATCTGTCAACTCCAATAGCCCCCAAGTGACGGTTTAAGATATCAACTTAAAACGGGACTTTTTCAATGTGAACTTCAACGTATCTGAATTTTGCTGATGTAGCCCCCAAGGGCCGGTTCAACTTAACATAGTTAAACCGGGACTTTAGGCAAAAAGTATCGATAATTATTGAGCAAACAACCATTAGCCCCCAAGTGCCAAGTTGAATACTTGTATTGAGCTTGGGACTTTGATAAAAATTGTAAGATGAAGATCAAATAGGCATTAGCCCCCAAGTACCGAGGGCATAACTTGTTATGTGGTTGGTACTTCACTTCTGTACCCTCATCTGAATCATATTATTGTCTGTATGTAGGCTGAGACGAGCAAAAGAGAGAACCAAATCGCCGATCTGCAAGAAAATCTGAAGTCCCAGCAAGCTAAAACCTCCAAAGCCAAAGAGGAATTAACGAGCGCTTTAAGCGCCATGGAACAGCTGAAGGAGGGCTTCAAGATGGAGCGGGCGGATTGGGCCACTGAAAAGTCCGCTTTAATCAAGCGAGCAGAAAATGCCGAGGCTGCACTGAAACCGGTAGTGGACGAACTGACCAGCATAAAGCGGCAAGTGCATGCCATGACCGCTGCTATCTTCGGTAAGCCGGTTTGATTTCTGGAGTGACTCAGCCTTCTTATGGAGCTGCCGGTTTGTTAACCCTTTGTAATATTTCAGGGACACGCATTGGTCACTTGGGGTCGGACGTGCGGAAGAAATTGAAAGTTGCCTACACATTGATCGAGCAACTGTATACTGGTGCGCAGTGGATCATCTCTACTGCATCCCACAACAATCCGGCGCCCACCTTGATCCAAGACACCCTTAAAAGGTTGTCGATGCTTCCTGCCTGGGTTGAAGAGCTGGAAAAGTCTGCTGCTTGAACCGGTGCTATAAATGCCTTGATCCGGGCAAAAGCGTGGGTGCCAGATTTCGACCCTGTTGAAGCAGCTCAGGGCTATCCCAGCTTGAACGAAGACGGGTCACAGTTTAGTGAAGCGGATCTGCGAGCCATAAACCGGGAGGTGCGTCCTCTAGCTTGTCAATTGGTTGAAGAGGCAGACTTGTCTCATTATCAAGCCCAATATGATGACCAAAACAAGCGAATGGCTGCACCAATTCCTGAAGCGGAAAATCTTATCCCTCCAATCCGTAAGCATACTTACGCTCCTGATATTGAACCGTCGTTGCTGATCCATGATGAAGCTATCTTTCAAGCATTAATGGGAATCGGCTGGACAACTGTTGATTTCCAGCCACTAGGTAGAGAAGCAGAGGTTGAAGCGGCACGAGATGACCCACAACCATCAGGCCAGGCTGGTGACCAAGCTTGAACCGGAAGCCGGTTTATATTGCTGCTCCTTTCTATTCTGCAGAAAAACAATGATCTTATTTGGGCACCGTGTTGCCTTGTAATAGGCTAGCCGATACTCTTGATTTTGATATGCCTTCGTGCATAAGTACTGCAACTTGTGCTTCCTTTGGGTGATGAAATTTCCAAAGTATTTTCTGCAATAAAAAAATCTTAAAGCGCCGCCACGGTTGTACCACCAGGCAGATTATGATTTCTATACATATGAAATCGAATATCTTAAATTTAAACACATGATCAAATCTTGTGATACGTAATACCTGCCATCATCGGGCATGAAGTTGGCTTGGCCAATCTTAAAGCGGGGGTTTATGAACCCATACCGTCAGAGGAGAAAACTGCTCCTGTCTATATAACACCGGTTTACCATGTAAAGCGTGCGGGGTTATGATAAACACCATGTTACTCCATAATAGGATGTTAACAAAAAATCAAACCGGGAAAATAGTCTCCGGATTAAGAATGGACCGTGTTCTGTCAATTGACAATTGAACCGGTTTAAGAATTGTCGGCTTAAAAACGCAACAAAAAAGAAATATTTATCAAAGAAAATTTCAAGCAAAGGCAATGATAAAACCCTTTACAAAAAGAGGTTATTGATCCGCTCAAGTGGCATTACCATGGTCGGACACGACCAAGCCCCCAATAGGCGTAGCTATGGTTCAAGTCAGCCAGGTCCCCAAATGATGTAGTGGCATTATGCCGATCAAGAGGTGTAGCGATGGTTTGGGTTCGACCAAGCCCCCAAGTGATTATGTGGCCTTAGGCCGATCAAGAGGCGTGACTGGTTCAGACGTGACCAAGTCCCCAAGTGATCTCATGGCTTTCGCCTATCAAAAGGTGTTGCATTGGTTCGGATACGACCAAGGCCCCAAGTGATATAACATGAAGCTTTAAAAAGCTAACTCAAGGGGTAAACCGGAGGCCGCTTTAGGACAGATAAAACTCCGTGTAACCACACATGATGTAAAAAGAACAGAGACCCCGCTTTAGCTGAGGCTCCGGTTTATTATATTGATCATAATATATACATTGTCATAGTATGTACATAAGTAGAGCCAATGGCTCAGGTATAGTAAGGCCGAAGATGAGCTATGTTCCACGGCCTGTTGATCTCCTCCTCTGATGTACGTGAGTCGAATACCGATCAGATAGTATGACCCGTTGTGCAGATTCTTGCTGACCACGAAAGGTCCCTCCCAAGGTGGGGATAACTTGTGCATATCAGTCTCGTCTTGGATGAGCCGAAGTACCAAATCCCCTTCTTGAAAGGTTCTGGTTCTGACTCGGCGACTGTGATAATGACGAAGATCATGTTGGTAAATCGCCGAGCGGGCAGCTGCTATGTCACGCTCTTCATCCAATAGGTCCAAAGCATCTTGTCGTGCTGCCTAATTGTCCGCTTCAACATAAGCCGCTACACGAGGTGAATCATGACGGATATCACTGGGGAGAACCGCATCCGCTCCGTAGACCATGAAAAACGGCGTATATCCTGTTGATCTGTTGGGTGTGGTGTTAATGCTCCATAATACAGATGGTAATTCTTCAACCCAACAACCCGGCGTTCGTTGCAAAGGAACCATAAGCCGGGGCTTGATACCTCGCAAGATCTCTTGATTAGCCCTCTCTGCTTGACCATTGGACTGGGGGTGAGCCACTAATGAAACGTCAAGCCGGATGTGCTCTCGTTGACAGAATTCCTTCATAGCACCTTTGGACAAATTGGTACCATTATCAGTGATGATGTTGTGTGGAAAGCCAAACCAGAAAATCACCTTTTTGATGAATTGAACCGCCGTGGCCGCATCACACTTGCTAACGGGTTCTGCCTCTACCCACTTTGTAAACTTGTCAACCGCCACCAAAAGGTGGGTTTTCTTGTCCTTGGACCTTTTGAAAGGCCCAACCATATCCAGCCCCCAAGTCGCAAACGGCCAAGTGATTGGAATCATCCTCAATTCTTGAGTCGGCACATGAGCACGTCTTGAGAACTTTTGGCAGCCGTCACATCGTCTGACCAGATCTTCCGCATCAGCATGAGCAGTCAACCAATAGAAGTTGTGACGAAACGCTTTCACCACTAAAGATTTTGAACCGGCGTGGTGACCACAATCTCCTTCTTGGATCTCACGTAAGATTTCACAGCCTTCCTCAGGGGACACACAGCGTTGAAACGCCCCTGACACACTGCAATGATGCAACTCACCATTGACAATAGTCATGGACTTGGATCGTCGGATTATCTGCCGGGCCAGAATCTCATCTTCTGGTAACTCGCCCCGGTTCAAGTACGCAAGATAAGGAATCGTCCAATCCGGAATAACATGAAGGGCTGCCACCAATTGAGCCTCCGGATCAGGAATAGACAAATCCTCTTCACCAGGGAGCTTGACCGACGGGTTATGCAACACATCCAAGAAAACGTTAGGCGGGACCGGTTTGCTTTGAGAGCCGAGCCAGCTTAAAGTGTCTGTCGCTTCATTCTTCCGGTGGTCCACATGGTCCACCTGATAACCTTTGAAGTGACCTGCAACAACATCCACCTCACGATGATATGCTGCCATGAGTGGGTCCTTGGAATCCCAAGTGCCAGATACATGTTGAGCCACCAAGTCCGAGTCACCGAAGCACTTAACTCGGCTTAGATTCATCTCCTTAGCCATCCGGAGACCATGGAGCAAAGCTTCATACTCAGCTGCATTGTTAGTACAAGGGAACATTAAGCGGAGAACGTAACAAAACTTATCACCTCGTGGGGAAGTTAATACGACTCCAGCCCCCGAGCCCTCCAATTGCCTGGACCCATCAAAATAAATAGTCCAATATGTATGATCCGGCTTCTCTTCAGGTGCTTGCAGTTCTGTCCAGTCATTGATGAAATCAAGAAGTGCTTGAGACTTGACCGCCGTCCGAGGCACGTATTTCAATCCGTGCGGCCCAAGCTCTATAGCCCACTTAGCAATCCGGCCAGTTGCTTCTCGGTTCTGGATTATATCTCCCAAGGGAGCAGAACTGACCACTGTGATGGGATGTCCCTGGAAGTACTGCTTAAGCTTCCGGCTTGCCATAAAAACTCCATATACCAGCTTCTGCCAATGCGGATACCTTTGCTTGGACTCAATGAGCACCTCGCTGATATAGTAAACCGGACACTGAACCGGATGCTCCTTGCCTGCCTCCTTTCGCTCCACCACAATAGCCACACTGACTGCGCGAGCATTGGTGGCGACATATAGCAGAAATGGCTCCTTGTCAATTGGAGCGGCGAGCACAGGCGGATTGGCCAACTGCCGCTTTAAATCCTCAAACGCTTTATCAGCAGCAGAACTCCAGACGAATTGATCCATCTTCTTCAACATCTGATACAAAGGGATTGCCTTCTCACCAAGGCGTCTGATGAACCGGCTTAACGCGGCAATCCGGCCTGCCAAACGTTGAACATCATTGATACCCTTCGGTTTAGCCAGGGAGGTGATTGTTGTGATCTTCTCCGGATTAGCCTCAATTCCCCTATTGGACACCAGAAAACCCAATAACTTGCCTGCCGGTACACCAAATACACACTTGGCCGGGTTGAGCATCATCTTGTACGTCCTTAGGTTATCAATGGTTTCTTTCAAATCGTCAACCAGAGTCTCCTTCTCCCTTTACTTAACCACAATATCATCCACATAGGCATGTACATTACGGCCAATCTGTTTATGAAGGCAATTCTGTACACACCGTTGATAAGTTGCCTGGGCACTCTTGAGCCCAAAGGGCATAGATACATAGCAGAAGGCTCCGAAGGGAGTTATGAATGTTGTCTTCTCCTGGTCCTTAACCGCCATCTTGATCTGATGATAGCCAGAATATGCATCCAGAAAACTTAAACGCTCACAACCCGCCGTAGCATCAATAATCTGATCAATACGGGGGAGGCAAAAGGATCTGCTGGACAAGCTTTATTAAGATCTGTGTAATCCACACACATGCGCCAGGTGCCATTTTTCTTAAGGACCAGCACCGGATTAGCCAGCCATTCAGGATGGAAGACTTCAACGATGAAGCCAGCCGCTAGGAGCCTGGCCACCTCTTCCCCAATAGCTTTGCGTCTTTCTTCATTGAACCGGCGTAGGAACTGTTTCACCGGTTTGTACTTAGGATCCACATTAAGAGTGTGCTCAGCGAGTTGCCTCGGTACACCTGGCATGACAGAAGGCTTCCATGCAAAAATGTCCCGATTCTCACGGATGAACTCGATGAGCGCGCCTTCCTATTTCGGATCCAAGTTGGCACTTATGCTAAACTGCTTGGACGAATCGCCAGGTACGAAGTCAACAAGCTTAGTCTCAGCTACCGATTTAAACTTAAGGGCCGGATCATGCTCCGTAGTTGGATTCTTCAATGGAGTCATGTTCGCCAGATCAACATTGTCCTTGTAATATTTTAGCTCCTCCGTGGCACAAACCGACTCTGCATAAGCCGCATCACCTTCTTCACACTCCAAAGCAATTTTGCAGCTTCCGTGAATCGTTATCGTTCCCTTGTGACCCGGCATCTTAAGCTGCAAATACACATAACAGGGTCGTGCCATAAACTTGGCGTAAGCCGGCCGCCCAAACAGGGCGTGATATGGACTCTGGATTTTTACCACCTCAAAAGTCAGTGTCTCCGACCTGGAATAATGATCATCTCCAAAAGCTACTTCCAAAGCTATCTTACCAACATGATATGCTGACTTACCAGGCACCACACCATGGAACACCGTATTGGACAGTTTAAGATTTTTATCTGTTAATCCCATACGACGGAAGGTCTCATAATATAAGATATTAATGCTGCTTCGTCCATCCATGAGCACCTTGGTAAACTTATAACCTCCCACCTGAGGCGCCACCACCAACGCTAGCTGCCCCGGATTATCAACCCGGGGAGGGTGATCCTCTCTGCTCCATATGATTGGTTGTTCAGACCAGCGTAGATAACGGGGCACGGCCGGTTCAACAAAGTTTACTGCTCGCTTATGAAGCTTCTGATCTCGCTTGTCCAAGCTGGTGGTGAAGACATGATATTGCCCACTATTCAACTGCTTCGGGTGACTCTTGTAACCCGACTGCTGCTACTGCTGATTATAACCACCTTGACTATTCTGATTACCTTGATTGTTATGTCCGCCCGGATTACCATTAAACCCTGAACCGGAATTTCCTCCGCCGTAACCCGGCCTGGATCCTGAGCCACCACCAGATCCGTGGTCATACCGGAAAGCGTTAGAGTTCTTGAACTCCTGCATAATGTAACAATCCTTCCAAAGATGATTGGCTGGCACCTCCTTCGTCCCATGTTTTGGACAGGGCTAGTTCAACAGATAAGATAGGCGGTCCAGGTTAGGATTAGGTGCTCCACTGCGATTCGGCGTTTTACCTTTACGTCGCTGGCCCTTGTCTTGTGCGTTGGTATTAGCCACAAAGTCCATGCTGCCATCCGCTTTGCGCTTGCCTCCGTTTCCATGACCTGCCGGATTATGCTGCTGTCCTTTGGAGTTGTTGTTCTTCTTTCCCTTCCCTGCCTTGTCGCCATCAGACTCGGGATCCTTGGTACTATCAGAATCAGCATACTTCACTAACGCAGCCATGAGGGTCCCTATATCGTTGCAATGGCGCTTCATTCGTCCCAATTTCAACTTTAGAGGCCCAAATCGGCAGTTGCCTTCCAAGGTTATAACCGTTGTGTCAGCATTGATACGATCTAACGAATGCAAAATTTGGGAGACGCAGCGCACCCAACGAGTCGTTGATTCTCCTTCTTCCTGAACGCAGGCTGCTAAGTCCACTATTGACATGGGTTGTTTACATGTATCCTTGAAGTTCTGGATGAACCGGGCTTGCAATTGGGCCCATGAACTGATAGAGTTGGCCGGCAAACTTTTTAACCAAGTACGGGCTGTTCCTTCGAGCATCATGGTGAAGTACTTTGCACACGCCGCGTCATCCACATCCAACATCTCCATGGCCATCTCATAGCTCTCTATCCATGTCTCTGGAGGCTGATAGGCGGTGTAGTTCGGCACCTTGCGCGGGCCCTTGAAATCTTTGGGCAGGCACACATTGCGTAAAGCGGGGACGAGACAAGGCACCCACAAAGAGCTAGAAGAAACGCCAGGTTCGACTGAGGTAGTTGGGCGAACCGGCGTAAGTTGGCGAGCCTCGTACTGTGCTGCTAACTCGGCCTCCCTGCACGCTCGGGCCCGGTCCACCACTTCCTGAGCATCACCAACGCCACCTGCCGGGTTATTACCGCGGGGTACTTCACGGTTTCGTGCATTACTTGTCACAGCCGGTTCATCCATGCGTCTGCTATAGCTCCGGCTTGGACGAGGGGTGGAGTGAATTCGGTCTCGACTGTATGAGTATGCTTCCTGCTGGATCAAAGTTGTCCGAAGAAGCTCCTTAACCCGGCGTGTTTCTACCGCCTGCGGCGAATCACCTTCAATTGGGATGGCCTCCACCCGTGCCGCAGCAGCAACAAGGTTATCCATCGGGTTGTAGTAGTGACCCGGAGGTGTCGGGACAGCCTGAGGTACCATAATGTTTTGACGAGGCGAATACGCCAAGAGAGGGTGAACCAGCGCGCCCATCCCTGGCGCTTCCGCCCGGTTTACCACCGGCGGGTTGCTAGTTCCTGCTCCTGGGGTGTTGAAGAGATCTCTAGCCTCGAAGACCTGAGGCAAACGAGACCGGTATTTCCGCTTCAGGACCTCATGCGACGCGTTCTGATCCAGCATAAGTCTGTAAGCTTGCGCATCCAACGCAGCCCGCTCTGCAGTCATCATGGCATCCTCAGCTGCTAGATCGGCCTTGGCTTGAGTGATCTGGTCCCTCACCTTCGCAATTTCCGCATTATGGGAATCCTGATCTGCCGGGTTAGCCTCTGCCATAAGTGTAGCCAATGCATCAAACAGATCGGATAAAACTTGAGCCGGCGGGCGCACAGGGCCACCTACCCCGGCAGCCATCGCCGCCACTGATCCGGAGATCATAGCTGCTGCAGTCGAAGAGTGAAGTGCTGCTTGTGTCCCGGCCATGAATATTCCGACCCGGTTTGGCAGATCGGAGGGGTCCGGAATACTGTCGCTATCGGAACAGCCTCCAATACGGCCATCTTGTAGCTGATACAAAGATTCGGTTTCTTCGGTTGATGACTCGTCGCCGGAATAAACGACGGTCTCGCCACCAGATTCCGATCCATCCTCATGGCTTCCTCCATGGATGACTCCCACGAAGGCACGCTTCACGGCCGGTTTAACCTGGGCAGATCGCGTACGCTGAGCCGTCTCGACGAGGTCGGTGCAGATGTCCGGCTCAGGGCCCGGTTCGCCGATCTTGCCGATGAAGACGTGTATGCCACCAAAGGGGACCCGGTACCCATACTTGATTGAGCCGGCCTCGGGGCCCCATCCTGCATCGTCGATGTAGAGCTTGCCGCGACGACTCTTGGTCATCCGGCCCACAACGTAGCCCTTGAATCCTTCGAAGTTTCCCTCCAAGAACTGGAAACCATCGTGCGATAGCCCCACAGTGGGCGCCAACTGTCATGGTTTTGTCACGGCAGATGTCCTCATGAAAGGACTTAGTCGTGGAGCCATCACGACGGGTTAGCTTGAAGGGGTTAAAGCGGACACAGGGACGCAAGAGAGTTTATACTAGTTCGGCCCCTTCGATGAAGGTAAAAGCGTCTAGTTGTGATGGAATTGACGGGGTTTCGATGACTAGGGAGCAAACAAGCTTCGCCTAAGTCTCGAGTTGTTGTCTGTTGTTCTTGAACCGCCGCCGGGTCGTCCCCTTATATACATGGGTGACACCCATCGGTTTACAGAGTCCCAACATCGGCTCATAGACGTGTCCAGTTTGGTCTCTACTTATTCCTAACTTACAATACAAGTTACATACCAACGCCGGTTTACGGCTACAGGCCTTGAACCGACTATGGGCCTTTAGCCCTCATCTGCCTCCTTGGGCTTTAACATACTTAACTATTGGCGAAGTTAACCCGGCCCAGATAGGCCGGTTTATACCCAGTAGTAATATCCCCAACACACTTGATTCAAGTGATTGTAGTACCCAAAAATTCTCAGCACATGCTCACTAGCTGAGCTATTCTCCTCCATCTAGTAGGCAAAGTACTTGTAAGAGGTCTCATACCTCTCGACATGGGCATGAGTCTGAAATACCAATTTCAGCTCTTGGAACATCTCATATGCTTCGTGGCATTCAAAACGTTTTTTAAGTCCCGGTTCTAAGTCATAAAGCATAGTGAACTAAACTATTAAGTACTCATCATACCGAGCTTGCCAAACGTTCATAATGTCTACATCTGCTCCTGCAATAGGTCTGTCACCTAGCGGTGCATCAAGGGCATAATTCTTCTATGCAACAATGAGGATAATCCTTAGATCACGAACCCAGTCCGCATCATTGCTACTATCATCTTTCAACTTATTTTTCTTTAGGAACATATCAAAAATAAGGGAGCTATATCGTGAGCTATTGATCTACAACATAGATATGCAAAACTATTAAGACCAAGTTCATGATAAATTAAGTTCAATTAATTAAATTACTAAAGAAATCTCACTTAAAGAGACATCTCCCAAGTCATCTAAGTGATACGTGATCCAAATCAACTAACCCATGTCCTATCATCACGTGAGATGGGGTAGTCATCAATGGTGAACATCTCTATGTTGATCATATCTATCATATGATTCACGTTCGACCTTTTGGTCTCCCGTGTTCCAAGTTCATGTCTGTACATGCTAGGCTGGTAAGTTTAACCAAAGTATTCCGCATGTGCAAAACTGTCTTGAACCCGTTGTGTGTGAACGTAAAGCCTATCACACCCGATCATCATGTGGTGTCTCAATACGATGAACTATCGCAACGGTTCATACTCAGGGAAAACACTTATACCTTGAAATTTAGTGAAGGAACCATCTTATAATGCTACCACCGTACTAAGCAAAATAAGATGCATAAAAGACAAACATTACATGCAATCAAAATATGTGACATGATATGGCCATCATCATCTCGTGCTTTTGATCTCCATCTCCAAAGCATCGTCATGATGTCCATCGTCCCTGGCTTGACACCTTGATCATCATCGTTGTGTCATGGTCGTCTCGCCAACTATTGTTTCTACAACTATTGCTAACTCATAGAGATAAAGTAAAGCAATTACATGGCATATGCATTTCATACAATAAAGAGACAACCATAAGGCTCCTGCCGGTTATCCGATAACTTACAAAACATGATCATCTCATACAATAACATATATCTCATCATGTCTTGATCATATCACATCACAACATACCATGCAAAAACAAGTTAGACGTCCTCTTCTTTGTTGTTGCAAGTTTTACGTGGCTGCTACGGGTTTATAGCAAGAACCGTTCTTACGTACGGCAAAAACCACAACAGTGATTCGTCAAGTTTAGTAAAGTAGGAGAAACAGACACCCGCCAGCCACCTTTATGCAAAACTAGTTGCATGTCGGTCGGTGGAACCGGTCTTATGTGCGTGGACATGTAAGGTTGATTCGGGCCGCTTAATCCCACAATACCGCTGAATCAAAATAAGACATTGGTGGTAAGTAGTATGACTATCACCGCCCACAACTCTTTGTGTTTTACTTGTGCATATCATCTACGCATAAATCTGGCTCTGATACCACTGTCGGGGAACGTTGCATGATTTTTTCCTACGCCCACGCAAGATCTATCTAGGAGATTCTTAGCAATGAGAGGGGAGAGTGTCTCTACGTACCCTCATATACTGTAAGGGCAAGCGTTTGACAATGCGGTTGATGTATTCAAACTTCTAGCTCCGACCGATCAAGTACCGAACGCACGACACCTCCGAGTTCTACACACATCTAGCTCAGTGATGTCCCTCGCCTTGTTGATCCAGCAAGATGTCGAGGTAGTAGATGAGTTCCATCAGCAAGACGGCGTGGTGACGGTGATGGTGAAGTGATCCTCGCAGGGCTTCGCCTAAGCACTGCGAAAACATGACTGGGGTGTAAACTGTGGAGGTGGCGCCGCACACAGCTAGACAATTGTCTGTTATGTGCTAGGCAACCCCGTCCTCATATATATATATATATATACCTAATATATATATATATATATATATATATATATATATATATATATATATACCTAGTTCAACCTCGTTACCGACAAGTCTTTTACTCGTTCCATAATGCATCACCTCGTGACTAACTTCTTAGTCGTTTGCTTGCAAGCTTATGATGTTTATTACCGAGAGGGCCCAGATATACCTCTTCGATACCCGGAGTGACAAATCCTAATCTTGATCTATGCCAACTCAACAAACACCTTCAAAGATTCCTGTAGAGCATCTTTATAATCACCCAGTTACTTGTGACGTTTGATAGCACACAAGGCAATCCCCCGGTATTCGGGTGCTGCATAATCCCATAGTCAAAGGAATATGTATTTGACATGAAGAAATCAACAGCAATAAAACTGAATGATCATTATGCTAAGCTAACAGATGGGTCTTGTCCATCACATCATTCTCCTAATGATGTGATCCCGTTATAAAAGGACAACTCATGTCCATGATTAGGAAATCTTAGTCATCTTTAATCAATGAGCTAGTCAAGTAGAGGCTCACTAGAGACACGGTGTTTGTTTATGTATTCACATATGTATTTAGGTTTCCGATGAATACAATTCTAGCATGAATAATAAACATTTATCATGAATAAGGAAATATGAAATAACAACTTTATTATTGCCTGTAAGCTCTGTTGAAAAAGGCAGTGCCTAGGAGGCGCTTAGGCACGCCTAGGCGCTAGGCAATGGCCCAACGCCTCGCCTAGGGCATAAGCAGAAGTCTAGGCAGAGCAAGTAAAAAATTGTCTACCCAAGCGAGAAATCATGCCATATTGCACTGATATGCCAAAAGGGCCATATGCCAATCATAGTAGCTGGTCGTTAACATACTTATATGCCCTAAATTAATAGAATACACAAATAATAACCATATATACACCCTAATAGTAAAAATTATATAATCGCCTAGGCTACGCCTAGGGCGCTTAAGCACCGCCTAGGTACTAGGCGAAGGCCAACCGCCTCGCTTACGCCTACAGCTTTTTCCAACCTTGGCTGTAAGGCATATTTCCTTCACTGGGTTGCTGCCGGGGCCAAGGGCCACGATAGGCTTTTACGTGTAACCTGATTTTTCGCATATGGGGCTGAGCATCCCATATGTTGTACGTGGCTAGGATGCTTCCTTGTACTTTCTATCTTCTATAAATGCAATGATACGCTCTCAAGCATATTCACGAAAAAAAAATATTAGAGCGATATCGTCATTTTGATCCCGAACTCAAATACTCAAATGATCCAACCATAAACGATACAAATCCAAAAATTACAAAAGAAATTTTAAAAGTTCTAATTTTTATTCTGGCAACAAGTAATGATTATTTTTTCTACCGATATTAGGCGCTCTACAGCTCCAAGGAATGGATATACAATTGTTTCGTTAATCTGCACAGATACTGTAAATTCCCAATAGAGAAAAGTATGTTTTTGGTCCCTCAAAATCTCCAAAAGTAAAGGCTTGGTCCCTCACAATTTCGTGTTAGACGTTTGGTCCTTCAAGTCTCAACACCGGATAAGTTTGGTCCAAAATCATATTTTGAGCATGCTGACCGGGTTTGACCACATTGATCAGGTTTGACCGACGAAGAGTAAATTAAAAAAAAGTAGCAAACAAGTTTAGTAAAAAAATCTGAAATTTTGTGACAACCAAGATGCTTGGGGACGCTAGGAGCCTGTAAATTTTTGTGGTCAAATAACATCCGAGGAGTTCTAGCAGAATTTATTTTTTTGGATTTTTGCCATGAGTTTTTTTTTTTGCCACGAGCTCCTCGAATGTCGGAACATCACACAAATTTTCACGCACGTAGCCCACCCAAGCATCTTGGTTGCCACGAATTTCAGATTTTTTTGAATTATTTTGCTATTTTGTCGAATTACTATTCATCGATCAAACATGGGCAACTGGTCAAAATCTGGTTTTAGACAAAATTTATTCGGTTTTCAGATTTG
The DNA here is from genome assembly GCA_032464435.1 of Aegilops umbellulata. Classification (NCBI taxonomy): domain Eukaryota; kingdom Viridiplantae; phylum Streptophyta; class Magnoliopsida; order Poales; family Poaceae; genus Aegilops; species Aegilops umbellulata. The sequence goes on along the minus strand of CP136055.1, from coordinate 307,671,891 downwards.
AAGGACCAAATGTCTATCAAAAAGTCGTGTGGGACCACTATATTTTTGGAAACTTGAGGGACCAAAAACATATTATTCTCTTCTCCATAGTGCAAAACTTCTCTACTTCGCTGGCATTTATCCCAACCACTGATTCGGTTGCTATCATAAAATTTTCAAGTTTATAATTGCCACAACCATATACAAGTTGAAACACAAGATTCCAACTCCCCAACTTGGACTTGCTCGCATTTTTCTGAGTTTATTTCTGGTCTTCCGGCGAGGTGCGTTCGGTGGAAGAAGACCTTCGCGTCGACTACGAAAGTATCTGTGATGACTTCATCAATCTTAAGATTATATACTGATTCAACCTCTCGAAGGCGCTCATAGTGATAACATGTGCGTGTGCACGCTCATAGAGATGCTCATATGTGCTCCCTCCGTCCCAAAATTCTTATCTTAGATTCGTCTAAATACGGATGTATCTAATACTAAAACGTGACTTGATACATCCGTATTTAGACAAATTTAAAATAAGAATTTTGGGACGGAGGGAGTATGTGTATATTCCCGAGCATCTGCGTCTGTACCATTAAAAAAACCAGAGCAAGGCTGATAAAGGAACGTGCACTAGTGTGACGCCGCGAGATAAGTGGGCAAGCAACATCGACGCACAGATACATAGTACATATAATTTATAAGTAAACAGATGGGACGAGGAAAATACAGCCATTGCCATCGGCAAGTAGTGACCGAGAACGACTTCACATATTTTCTTGGTCGTACGCATCATCAGCGGTTCACCATCGCTCTTCGTTCGCCGTTCCCTTTCTTGCATGGGCTACGTCACCATTTATCTTATCACCACAGAAACCATATTCATCTAGTCCACTTGATTTCTAGTACACAAATCATATTAGAAGTAAAAATAATACCAACCCACGTGCACGCCTACCCAAACCGCCCGATGACGTTTCCTGTTGAAATGAGATAGGTAACTTATATACCATTTTGGACTAACTGTGTAAATTTAAAAAATCAATTCAAATGAAAAAAGGTGCACCCAAAGAGTTCGACCAAGCGACCTGCTGCTTTCACGCAAAGGCGATTAACAAAAAGGCCGAACGACATTTGGTGCTCAAGGAGAATAAATATGTGAACATCACTTCGGTCTAACAGCATAAATTAAAACTCTAAAGTAAATGAGAAAAGTCCAGCAGTGGGTTCTAAACCGGCGACCGAGTTTTTTTTTGCGGGAAAAAAAGGAATTCATTAATTAAGTGGCGACCGAGTATTTATATTGCGAGAGTGCCAACCAACAGACCCGACAAGGATCATACTTATATAGGCTAATGTATTTTTTATATTGAAGGCCGATTTTATATTCTTTATTTAGACTATATAATATTTTGCTTATAAATTGTAGACACATTTATTTAAATATATTTAACAAACATAAAATATACTGAAATAAATCTTCACATAATTTTAAAAATATTAATGTAATTTTCAAATGGTTACATATTTTATTGAAAACATGAATGCTTAACATTTAATTCAATATACTTAACTTTTTCAAACTACGTTAATATTTAAAATTACACACATTTTTATTTAAATGTATTTAAATAAATTCTTAATAATGTTAGTATTCATGCAATATATAAATGTTTTGATGTTTTTGAAAATGTTGATGTACTTCTAGGAAACAAAATACTTATGATTTACGAAGAAACATGTGCAACACTTATAAGTAAAAAAAAGTTGTCTAATAAATATATAAAAGTGGTCTCAATGTAGAAATCTATTCTTATCAACAAATTGCATCCGCCCTGTTGATTAATCGCGCATGCTTGAAAGCTACAGGTCGCTGGTTCGAGCCCTTTTTTTTTCTCGAATATGCACGAGCGTGCATATCATAGGTTCGAGCCCCTTTGGTTGCACTTTTTTCATTAGGAAATGTTATATGGGAAACGTTAGATTTTTTTACATTTCCCAACGAACTACCTGTAAGCCGTTGCACCAAAATAGCTAATCTTAATGCAATCTGAGTTGCCATGTGAAAGAATGCAACCCGTTCGTTGGGAACCTTCTCGATGCGAACACGTCTCGTCCACTTTGTTTCACTCCGGCACCGGTCCTCTCACATCCCTACCCCCCTTGGTACAGAGACAGAGAGAGCACAACAGAGCAGATGGAAAGAGAGGGGAGCGTTCCGGCGACCCGCGTTGGCGTCCTCGCCGGCTGCCGCAATGGGAGACGGTGCCCGGCGCCCGCACTGCCTAACACCGTTGGATCCCCCGCGTGGCGAGGACGTTCCTCACTGCATCTCGACGAGGTTTACGAGGTGTGTGGACCGCCACCACGACGTCGTCTCCTTTGGCGACTGCAGCCATGGAAGAGGCCGTGTGAAAGTGCAACTAATTCCTGGGTGGTTTTGCTAATTCATAGCAACATATATCTCATTGAACTAATGTTTCTTTAAGATAGATATTTCAGCATGTTCAATGATTGGCATGGCATGAACTAGAGATGTGGACCCCTCAAAACGCTAAGGACAAGGATTGGCAAAAGTCCAGACTCTTCTTTCTTGTTTAAGTGATCCAAGATCACATTGATGCCATAGGAAAGCCAATACTATTAAAAGGGGATGAGGTATTACTTCATAGTCTTGTTGCTCAAGTGCTTAGTGATATTGTTCCAAAACCCTCAGCCACTTTCTCTATCCAAATATGTCCCAAACCCCAAATTCCAACTCGGCTCCACCGACATTTCCTACCCGGAGCCACCGAGTTCGTCTGGACTTAGCCACTGCCATAATCCTAACGATTCGATCCCACCGATATGGATGTCGGTCCAATCAAGATCGCCTTGTCGGCACTATGTGACTTGTTGCATTCACTTCGGTCTCACCGAGATGTTGCAATCGGTCCCACCGAGTTGGTTTGACCGATTCTCTGTTGCCTTGTTGCTTCACTTCGGTCTCACTGAGTTGATGCAATCGGTGCCACCGAGTTGAGATTTGCCCTAAGACCTAGACATCGGTCCCAGCAAGTTGTTCCCGTCGGTCCCATCGAGATTCCTAACGTTCATATTTTTGTACAGATCGGTGCCACCGAGTTTTTTGATCAGTGCCACCGAGATGGGTCAAAAGTGTGTACGGTTGGATTTTGTGTGGACGCTATATATACCCCTCCACCCTCCTCTTGCCAAGCAAGAGAGTCATCAGAACGTGCCAACACTTCCACCATACATATTCTGAGAGCGAACCACCTGCTCATGTGTTGAGATCAAGAGATTCCATTCCTACCATTTGAACCTTGATTTCTAGTCTTCCCCAAGTTGCTTTCCACTCAAATCATTTTTCCACCATAGCCAAATCTGTGAGAAAGAGTTGAGTGTTGAGAGACTATCATTTGAAGCACAAGAGCAAGGCGTTCATCCTCAACATGCCATCTATTACCTTTTGGAGAGTGGTGTCTCCTAGATTGGTTAGGGGTCGCTTGGGAGCCAGCGACAAGATGTGGAGTTGAACCAAGAAGTTTGTAAGGGCAAGGAGATCGCCTACTTCGTGAATATCTACCCGAGTGAGGCAAGTCCTTCGTGGGCGACGGCCATGGTGGGATAGACAAGGTTGTTTCTTCATGGACCCTTCATGAGTGGAGCCCTCCCGGACTCGCGCAACCGTTACCCTTCGTGGGTTGAAGTCTCCATCAACGTGGACGTATGATAGCACCACCTATCAGAACCATTCCAAAAATCTTTATGTCTCCATTGCGTTTGCCTTCTCCAAACCCTTGCCTTTACCTTTATGTGCTATGTTTTATTTTCCGCTGTTATACTCTTAGAATGCATGTGTAGGTTGATTGTTTGACTTGTCATAATGTAACGCCCCGAGACCAATGCTCGAGAAGACTTCCATATAGTCCGAGTTTCGCCGTGTGTTCCTTTAGTGCTTGCTCTTTATTTTTGCATTGCATCATGTCATCATGCCATCTTATGTTGCATCTTGGTCATATCAAGTATAGCTTTGTGCTGGCCATGTTGGATTTTGTCATTCATGTTGTTTCCATGAGCATCATGTGCGTTACCCTTGTCACCCTTTCAAACCATTGCACCTTCACTTCTCCTTCCTTCCCTTTTCTTCCATTCTTGCAAGTGCCACTTTGCCTCCATAAAAAATGTTCATCTTTTCCCCAATATTCTAACACCATGTACCTAGTCTCTCTGCCAAGTTTCATCTCAATTGGAATTGTTTTGGTTGGGTTAAAAAATGGCTCAAGTTTGAATTTAATTCAAACTTGGATTATTTTCTACCTCTAAAAAATTGCCAAGTCAATTTAGTCTAATCCTTCATAAATCCAGGATCTCAGATATATATATCTATCTTATCCTATTTCTTTGCCAAACGCTCTGTGCTTTTCTCTTTGTTTTCCTATCTGAAGAAATAAGAAATGAGGAGAGAAAGGAAGAGAGAAGCCCAGCGCTGCAGCCCACTTACCTCTCAGCCGAAGCCAGCCCACCCGACATCTCTCCGGTCCAGCCCACAGCGCATGGCCTCCCCTGTTCTTCTTCTTCTCTGTACGGCGTCCATCCAGGAGCTCCACGTAGACAAACTCGCTGATTTGACGGCCGGTAGCTTCCCTAGGATCCTATAAAACTTCTCCAAACCCTACCCTAGCCTCTCCTCTCTCCATTTCCCCTTCTCCCTCTCGTTTTCCTCCGCCGCCGCCGGCCAGGAGGGAAGCTCCTCCCTGCTCCATCTTCTCCCTGCAGCCACCATGGCCGGTCCAAGCAAGAGCTCATCGCCGGAGTAGGAGTATCTCCGGCCTCCCTTCCATCGACCCCGAGCACCGCAGCGCTTCCCCGAGTCCGTTCTGACGCCGATCCGAGCCCGAGGACGCCTTCCCCGACGTCCTCTTCGTCCTCTACTTCGTCTTCTTCATGGACAACAAGTCCACCGGAGTTCCTGGCCTCGTCTCCGTCGATATTCTGCGTTCCCGGCTGTATCCTCATGTCACAGGTATACTAGGTATACCCAACTCCAACCCTGATCTTTTCCATCGCGATTAGACCGCCGAAGTCGTCGCTAGATCCATGGCATCCTCGTGTTCTCGGCGCTCCGACGAGTTCTGAATTTTGTTGTGTAGTTACAGTAGTCGCCGCGGTCCCTCGCGCTTCGCCCCCGTTCTGGATCCTCTATCGCACACGCATCAGCACCTCCGCAGCACACACTCACGAGCTCAAGCAAACCCCACGCCCCCTTCTTGCAATGTCTCTGTTCCAGCCAACAACCATGGCCGTGATCTCTGAACTCTTGCCCACGGCCGCCCCTTGCTGCACCCACAAATGCACTGCACGTACACCCACGCTTCCACACCTGCACGCGCGCGCACCCATGTATGTTTCCGCAGCCCCGCCGGCGACCACCAATGTATGTTTCCGCAGCCCCGCCGGCGACCTGCAGCCGCTGGTGTTGGCTCCCGGCGCCGGCCATGTCCACCGTGCGTTCGAGCCATCTCTGATTCCATTTTCTGTTTCGTCAGATGAACGCCAGGACATTCATCTATACCATAAGGCATTTCTTAGCAGAGTTCTATAGTAGCCCATCTGGTTAACAGCGCATTCATCTATCCAAGTGGTTTCGGGATCAAATCCCAGGCGCCCTGTTTCTTTTTCTTCTCGTTTCTGTTATTTTTTCCAGTCAGGTTCGCTCGAACTTTTGGTTCAGTTAGTGTTTGTCTGCAAATTATCTCAGGTGCACTTCTGTTGCTACTGGTTAGACTAACAGTTTTGCACCCAGACAACCAGGGATCAAATCCCCACGCCAACATCTTTTTGCACCAGTTTTGGCTCACCCAGATCAAGCCCTTGTTTCTCTTCATGTCGCGCCTAGCCCCTCTTTTGTCACCTTACCACTTGTGTCCCAGTGGTCTTCAGTGTGGGCATCGATCCAGCAGGTCTGGGGTTCGAATCCCAGGGGTCTCTTTTTCTGCACTGCCTCCTTTTAATTTTTGCTCACACACACACTCATCCATTTCGGGCCAGGTCCATCTTGGGCTTTGCACAGTGCGTTGCTTTCGGCCCGTAGACCTTTTTTTTTCATTCTATGATTTTGTCACATATCCAGTGCATGCATATTTTCAGAAATGCCATTAAAACTGCATTGCTCATATCTAAATATCCATGCATCCAAATGAAACATGTCATATATGCATCTTGCTCAGTTTTTCCTGTACTTTCATAATATCCAACTTTCATCTATGTTTAAAATGTTTAAATTGCTGTTTGCATTAATTTGCTTAAATGCCATGTTAAAATGCTTTATTTCATAACTAAATAACCGTAGCTCCATTTTAAATAAACTTTATATGTAAATGGGGTAGAAAAATGCGTAGATTAACATGTTGCATTTTATTTTCCTGTTTAACAACTTTAAAATATGATTTAGGGCAGAACAGTACCAATTCCAAAATATGCATATGATGATTTTCCGGAATTGTTGTTTGTTGTTCCGGCCTCATTTAAACTTGCCTAGATAGGTAATATTTATTTGCTTCACCCCCTTGCCATGTTAATCAACATTTAATATTGTTGAGTACCTAACCGGAAGTGAACTAAATAATTGATGTGGTGTTTCGTCAATATGCAACTCGTTGCATATTGTGTCCCACTTAACTTGTAGTATTGTTTGTGCACTTTGCCATGCCATGCCTCTTTAAACCGGACATGCATCATACTTGATTGTGCATCATGCCATGTGTATGTGATGGTTGTTTACCATGTTGTTTGTTTCTTTCCGGTTTGCTTCTCTCGTTAGCTTCGGTTTCGTTCCGGAGTTGAGAGGATTCGTTCGACTACGTCCGTTTGTCTTCTTCATGGACTCGTTCTTCTTCCTTGCGGGATTTCAGGCAAGATGACCATACCCTCGAAATCACTTCTATCTTTGCTTGCTAGATTGCTCGCTCTTTTGCTATGCCTATGCTGCGATACCTACCACTTGCTTATCATGCCTCCCTTATTGTTAAACCAAGCCTCTAACCCACCTTGTCCTAGCAAACCGTTGTTTGGCTATGTTACCGCTTTGCTCAGCCCCTCTTATAGCGTTGTTAGTTGCAGGTGAAGATGAAGTTTGTTCCTTGTTGGAACATGGATATGTTGTTCCTTGTTGGAACAAGTTTCCCTGTTGGGATATCACAATATATCTTATTTAATTAATGCATCTATATACTTGGTTAAGGGTGGAAGGCTCGGCCTTATGCCTGGTGTTTTGTTCCACTCTTGCCGCCCTAGTTTCCGTCATATCGGTATTATGTTCCCGGATTTTGCGTCCCTAACGCGGTTGGGTGATTTATGGGACCCCCTTGACAGTTCGCTTGGAATAAGACTCCTCCAGCAAGGCCCAACATTGGTTTTACCATTTGCCTCACCTATGCCCTTTTATTTCCCTTGGGTTTCCGGAGCCCGAGGGTCATCTTTTTTTTAGCCCCCTGGGCCAGTTCTCATTCAAGTGCTGGTCCAAACCGAGCGATGTCCGGCGCCCCCTGGGCAATCAGGGTCTATGCCAACCCGACTTCTGGCTCATCCGGTGTGCCCTGAGACCGAGATATGTGCAGCTCCTATCAGGATTTGTCGGCACATCCGGGCGGCTTTGCTGCACTTGTTTTATTACTGTCGAAATGTCTTGTAGCCGGGATTTCGAGACTGATCGGGTCTTCCCGGGGAGAAGGAATATCCTTCGTTGATCGCGAGAGCTTATCATGGGCTAAGTTGGGACACCCCTGCAGGGTTTGAACTTTCGAAAGCCGTGCCCGCGGTTATGTGGCAGATGGGAATTTGTTAATGTCCGGTTGTAGAAAACCCGAAGTTGATCTTAATTAAAATACACCAACCGCGTGTGTAACCGTGATGGTCTCTTCTCGGCGGAGTCCGGGAAGTGAACACGGTGTTGGAGTTATGCTTGACGTAAGTAGTTTCAGGATCACTTTTTGATCATAGTTGTTCGACCGTGCTTTTGCCTTCTCTTCTCGCTCTCATTTGCGTATGTTAGTCACCATATATGCTAGTCGCTTGCTGCAGCTCCACCTCATACCTTTTACCCTACCTTTAAGCTTAAATAGTCTTGATCTCGCGGGTGTGAGATTGTTGAGTCCCCATGACTCACAGATACTTCCAAAACCAGTTTGCAGGTGCCGATGAAATCGTGCAGGTGTCGCCCCCGAGCTCAAGGAGGAGCTCGTTGAAGATCATATCCTTTATGTTGTTTCGTTCTAGTCGATCAGCAGTGGAGCCCAGTTGGGGTCGATCGGGGACCTTTGTCGCTTTTGGGGTTTCTTCTTTTAGTTTGGCTCCGTAGTCGGGCCCTGATTGTAACTGTATGATGTAATGTTTTATTCATGTATTTGTGTGAAGTGGCGATTGTAAGCCAACTATGTATCTCTTTCCCTTATGTATTACATGGGTTGTGTGAAGATTACCTCACTTGCAACATTGCTTTCAATGCGGTTATGCCTCTAAGTCGTGCTTCGACACGTGGGAGATATAGCCGCATCGAGGGCGTTACACATAATTGCTAGAATCTGCCCACAACTAAACTGGGAAAATGATAGATTTTTGTTTGGTCAAGTACTCTAATCACCCCAGTGTATACATACTTTTGATCCTACAAGTTAGATTCTATGAAGTTTGCTGCTCCCTGCGAGCCCAAGTCCAAGCCCAAAGCACCTGCTCCTATGAGGTCAACCAGGAACATCTCTGCTGCTGAGAAGAATAAGGCCCGTTTGCGTGAGGTTGACGTTGATGATGAGCCACTAGTGCTTACAAAGTTGAAGCCAAAGATTCCAGATCATGGCAATGCCCATCCAGTAGCCGATAACATGATGCTCATGAAGGACAAAGGTCTGCGAGAGTGGAGGAAGATAGCTCGATATTCTGTTAGGAGGATGACTGCTTGTGATTACCACTTTCACACCACAGAGCAACAACAATTCTATGAGACGAAGTTGCTTGACAAGAAGCCCATAGTCGGTGACATGAAGTGGATGGACTAGAAATATATTGATGCAAATGAAGACTATTTCCCCCACATTCATGAGAGCTTCAAGAGTGCAGGTGTCTACGAGTTTGTTAGGTAAAAGCTCACCAAGTGGAATGATGAGATGATCATGCAATTCTACTCCACAACTCATTTCTATCCACATGGGAGAATTGTATGGATGACTGAAGGAGCTAGATTACCGGTCAACTATCTCTGAGTGGGCTGAACTTCTTGGTGCTCCTGAGGAAGAAGAGAATGACATTGATGTGTATGGAAGCCCAGGATGGACCACAACTCCATGGCTAACATGTACAAGCCCATTCCTGCCAAAGATGATAAAAGTCATAAGCTTGGATATGTGAAGCATTTGCTTGCCGGGTTGGCCACTACCAATACTATCTTAAGGCACACTCTTTTGCCCATGTCCGGAGACGATAAGATGATCTGTGGTCATTCCATCAACTTGCTCCATCTGTTTGACACTCCACAGAAATTGAAGGTCGTGAGTTTGATAGTTGAGACAGTCAAGAGGACAACTGCTGATTCATGACCTACAAGTATAGGGGATAAATCATAGTCCTTTCGATAAGTAAGAGGGTCGAACCCAATGAGGAGCAGAACAAAATGACAAGCAGTTTTCAGCAAGGTATTAACTGCAAGCACTGAAATAGTCGGTAACAAGTTGTTTGATAGCAAGATAATTTGTAACGAGCAAGTAAAGGTAATGATAACAAAAGTGCAGACAGGTAGCCCAATCCTTTTGAGGAAAAGGATAGGCCAAAACAGTCTCTTATAATAAGAAAAGCGTTCTTGAGGGTACACGGGAATTTCACCATATCACTTCCATCATGTTGGCTTAATTTGTGTTCGCTACTTTGATAATTTGGTATGTGGGTGGATCGGTGCTTAGGTGATGTTATTACTTGAACAAACCTCCTACTTATGATTAACCCCCTTGCAAGCATCCACAACTACGAGAAAATTGTTAAGATAAAATCTAACCATAGCATTAAACTTTTGGATCCAAATCGGTCCCTTACAAAGTAGCGCATAAACTAGGGTTTAAGCTTCTGTCACTCTAGCAACCCATCATCTAATAACTACTCCACAATGCATTCCATTAGGCCCAAATATGGTAAAGTGTCATGTAGTCGACGTTCACATGACACCACTAAGGGAATCACAACATACATATCATCAAAATATGGAGCACATATCAAGTTCACATGATTACTCGCAACATGACTTCTCCCGTGACCTCAAGAACAAAAGTAACTACTCACAAATGATAATCGTGCTCAAGATCATAGGGGTATTAAATAGCATAATGGATCCGAACATATAATCTTCCACCAAATAAGCCATATAGTAATCAACTACAAGATGTAATCAACACTACTAGTCACCCACAAGCACCAATCTACGGTTCCAGGACAAAGATTGAACACAAGAGACGAACTAGGGTTTGAGAGGATATGTTGCTATTGAAGATGTTGATGGATACGACCCTCCCAAATATGGGAGAGTTGTTGGTGATGATGATGATTCCCCCCTCCGGGAGGGAAGTACTCCCGGCGGAATCGCTCCGCCGGATGGCAAAAGTGCTCCTGCCCAAGTTCCGCGTCGAGACGGGGGCGCCTCATCCCGGAAGTCCTCTCCTTTTTTTTCTAGGTCAAAATGACTTATATACCAGAAGAGGGGCACCGGAGGTGGGCCCAGGAGGGCACAACCCACCACGGCGCGCCTGGGCTCACTGGCGCGCCCATGTGGGTTGTGCCCACCTAGTGGGACCCCTCTGGTAGTTATTGTCTCCAATAATTCTTAAATAACCCATAAAAAAATCTCCGTGAAATTTCAGCTTATTTGGAGTTGTGCAGAATAGGTAGCTCTGAAGTGCTTTTTCAGGTCCACAATCCAGCTGCCGGTATTCTCCCTCTTTGTGTAAACCTTGCATATTATGAGAGAGAAGGCATTAGAATTACACCCGAAAGTGTTATTATGCATAAACACATTATAAATAACAGTAGCAAAACATGATGCAAAATGGACGTATCAACTCCCCCAAGTTTAGACCTCGCTTATCCTCAGGCGAAACCCAAAATCGAAAAACATGTCCACATGCTTATAGAGAGAGCTGTCGATAAAAACTAAATACGGACATAGAAGCACCATGCATATTATTATAACAGCAAAGAATTTTAACATAAAACTTGTATCATATAACTTCTCATGAACAAGTAACAATTCATCACAACATTGAATTATAAAGCATAAACCTTATTGAAAACCAACAAACTGTGTTCTCAGTCAACTTTACAACTACAATTCATCGTATTTTCAGGCAGGGTCACGCGTCGGAGCCTTTAGGCAAGTCCACATACTCAACCATAATTTAATCTTCTATGATTGCTAACACTCATAGCGTCAGATCCTTTAGACACGAGGAGTACTCACTCTGCACCTGTTGCTACTGCTATTGTGCCACCTCCGGTGTCTACTTCACTAGCCCAATAGATGTCAGCTGAAGCCTTCCTTGACACACTCATCTCAACGCCATATACGCACACCGGAGCAACCAGCCAGAAGTCACCTTCAGGAGTTGCCGAGGATCGTGCCTAGAGAGACACATAGCTCTATACCTTTTCAAACCTTTTGGTACTTGTTGCCAAAGGGGGAGAAATTGTATAGATCATTAGGCTTCGAGAGAGAGTGTCTCCCTTTTGCTCGTTGGTTTTTCTTGCTACTATGTCTGTTTGATTTGCGCTCCTTTGTTCGTTATGTGCGTGAGATACTACATTTATCATGTGTGATTGATCATACTATGCTTCATGTGATGCTTAATGCTTATCTCTATCATTATTTGTGTATGATCATTCACTTATGTCCCTGATGATGCATGCATGCTATTTCACTCATATCATTTTGTGCGCTCCTCCAAGATGTATGTGACATGGAAGAGTGGCCCATGATCCTAATCGATTGTGCATTTGCATTCAAACGCAAATTTTTAATAATGCACAAATTTAGGGGGGGGCTCTTTCTTATCACATACTTCTCAAAGTGATGATGTATTTTATTCATTTAATATTTTGTCGAAGCTTTGATCTATATGTTGTCATCAATTACCAAAAAGGGGGAGATTGAAAGTGTAACTAATCCCCGGGTGGTTTTGGTAATTCATAACAACATATATCTCATCAAACTAATGTTCCTTTAAGATAAATATTTCAGCATGTTCAATGATTGGCATGGCATGAACTAGAGGTATAGACCCCTCAAAACGCTAAAGACAAGGATTGGCAAAAGCTCAAGACTCTTCTTTCTTGCTTAAGTGATCCAAGATCACATTAATGCCATAGGAAAGCCAATACTATTAAAAGGGGATGAGGTATTACTTCATAGTATTGTTGCTCAAGTGCTTAGTGATATTGCTCCAAAACCCTCAGCCACTTCCTCTATCCAAATATGTCCCAAACCCTAAATTCCAACTCGGCCCACCGATATTTCCTACCCAGAGCCACCGAGTTCATCTGGACTTATCCACTGCCAAAATCCTAACAATTCGATCCCACCGAGTTGAGATTTGCCCTAAGAACTAGCACATCGGTCCCACCCAGTTGTTCCCGTCGGTCCCATCGAGATTCCTAACATTCACATTTTTGTATAGATCGGTGCCACCGAGTTTTCTGATCGGTGCCACCGAGGGGTCAAAAGTGTGTAACGGTTGGATTTTGTGTGGATGCTATATATACCCCTCCACCCTCCTCTTTCCAAGCAAGAGAGTCATCAGAACATGCCAACACTTCCACCATACATATTCTAAGAGCGAACCACCTACTCATGTGTTGAGATCAAGAGATTACATTCCTACCATTTGAACCTTGATATCTAGCCTTCCCCAAGTTGCTTTCCACTCAAATCCTTTTTCCACCATAGCCAAATCTGTGAGAAAGAGTTGAGTGTTGGGGAGACTATCATTTGAAGCACAAGAGCAAGGAGTTCATCTTCAACGTGCCGTCTATTACCTTTTGGAGAGTGGTGTATCCTAGATTGGTTAGGGGTCGCTTAGGAGCAACCGACAAGATGTGGAGTTGAACCAAGAAGTTTGTAAGGGCAAGGAGATCGCCTACTTCGTGAATATCTACCCGAGTGAGGCAAGTCCTTCGTGGGCGACGGCCATGGTGGGTGTCGGATCACGGGTTCCGGCAAAACAACCTCCTGAGGTTGAGGTGTATTGGTGCGGGCCACCGTTGTGGCGTAATACCCTACTCTAGTGTGGTGGTGGTGGATTGCTTCTTGGGCTGAGGATGAACAGTACAAAGGGGAAGAACAGCCTCCTGAGGTTGAGGTGTTGTTGTGTTTGGCGTGGGTGAGGATTTGATGCCTCCTACTGTGGTAGCTAGTCCTATTTATAGTGGCCCTGGTCCTCAACCCAAATATTGAGCGGGAAGGGAGCCAACAACATCCAATTTGAAAGGGGACAACTAGTACAGCTTATCCTGACAAAAGCAGTGTTCGCCTGCAAAAAGTCTCTAGTGGTGACGCCACCTTGGGCTCCACGGTGACCTCCGTCTTGCCGTCCTGCTGGTCTTGGTCTCATTGCACTGATATGGAAACTTTTGCTTGACTCCTCGGTACTCTGCGCCTACGCTTGCCACCTTAGCACCAAAGAGGAAACAAGGACACTGCGCGCGCTGGCGCCCGCCTGGCGACCGCCTGGTCTCGGTCGTCACGACTCACGTCACGAGAACCTTGCGAGGTTTGCCTTGCCTTGATCTCTCCGCCCCTCGCGAGCCAGCCTGGTGAGGCCGCTCCTGAGGAGGTCTTGCGTCGTCCGCCTCGCGAGGCTTGGCCCCTCGCGAGGGTCTTGAATGCCTTGTTGATGAAGATGGGCCATACGGGCCTGCTAGTAGAGCCATGCCGTGGGCTGCAGGCAGGCAAGTCTGTGGACCCCCGTTCCCAGAACGCCGACAGTAGCCCCCGGGCCCAAGGCGCGCTCGGGCTTGGCTTCGAGGCGAAGCCAAAGGTCAAGTGTGGAGCGCCGCAGGCCCCAATAGTCTACGGCCTTGGTCGACGCGTGGCGGTTGATTGGACGTGGGTGTCTCCGCTTCCCCACGCTGCCTCGGCAACTTCCCGACTTGACAAGTCCCTGCGACATGCAAGGAAAACCATCATTACCTGTGATCGTGGGGGCGCTGGTTGGCCTTCTCCCTGCTATAAATGAGGAGGGGGGCAGAGCCCCCGTCGCCATTTCTTCCCATTCTGCTTGCTTCTTCCTCCTCGGCTCCACCGCCGACATTGATGGCGCCGTCGAAGAGGTTCTGTGCCGCGGAGAAGGGAAAGGCCCCTCGCGAGGGCCCCGGCTCCCCGGCGCCCAAGCGTGGATGCGGCCGTCCCCGCAAGCACACCGTGACCCCCGCCGCGGCCCCCCGTTCCCGCGGTGGCGCTGCTGCGCGTGGCAGCGGTCGTTCCAGTCGTGGCAACCTTGTCGACGAAGGGAGACGCGCCATGGTTGCACGGCCTCCCCGGCCGCGCTTCCACTCAGCGGAGGTGCTGCCGGAGTTTGTCGTCTGGTCGGAGAACCCAGCCAACAACTGGCTTCAGCTCCCGCGCTTCTTCATCGACGAGCTGCCAGCCTCCGGTCCAGGCGGGCTCTGGCTGCAGGCAGACGGTTGCTCCAGTAGAGCTTCTTAGGTTGCGGTTGAGGTCTCCGCCACAGGCAACATAACTCTGGCCCGCGGTGGGCAGACCTTTGCCCGCGCGCGCGGCCTGGGCAGGCGGTGCACCCTCCATTTCAGGTACGACGGTGATGCGACCCTCTATGTGAGGGTGTTTGGGGAAGATGGTCACCGCGCCAGGTGCTGCCCCAAGGTGAACGACAGCTAGGAGGTGCTCGACCTTGGCGATGGTCGGGACGAGGATGAGGGTGAACCCGCCCTTGGTGCCGACCGCGCCTCGTCCAGATACGGCGGCTCTTCCCCCGGTGACAGCTTCAACAGTGGTGGCTACGACCAGCCGTCGCGCCCGCTTCGAGGGCGGTAGCGGATCGTCTCGTCGCCGCGCCTCCGTGAAGCGCGAGGAGGGGTCTGGCTGAGCTCACGACGGCGTCAGGAACCTGCCTCCATGGACCACTGTAGGGGCAAGCGTCGCTTTATTTTGTTCTTCCTTTCCTTTCTGCATCAAGAAGAAACCAGTATGGGCCCCGGAGGGGCGTGTATCGAACTATGATTTCCCAATCATTATGCTATGTTTGTTGTTTCCGTGTTGTGTCGTTATTTTGTGTAGAGGTAACTTAGCTTGGCATGCTTGGGGTAGCCTTCTCCTCACGAGGGACTCGCTTCCTGGTGCCCGTGGAGGCCTTCCTTGACTTGGTGGGTGCTAGGGAACTGCAAAAAACTCGTTAGGAGCATCGCCAGGAGGCTTATCGTTCACCCGAGCCTTGACCCAACGCTTCGTATCGCGATAAACGAGGGACACGGATCAGGAGAGGTGCGCCAGCTTGTGGGCTCGAACGAGGATGCCCCGCAAAAAAATAGATGAAGGCATAGGAAAGGAAAAATGCTCACGAGGGCGCCTGCCTAGCCCCCTCGCGAGGTATGCGATAGAGAGAAAATAGGTTAAACTGGAACCGGAAACGGCAGCAAAAAGCGACGGAACCAAACCAGCAAGGAACTCCAGAAGCAAACTTTCAATTAAAAGGAGGCGAGCCAACTACGGAAAGCAAATGAAAAGCCGCGTTCGGCACCTAGTCTAGTCTTCAAGTCTTCTCACTAGCGCGGAGCTAAGTGCTGCCACTTGGACCTGGGAGGGAGCCCCCGACGCCCGAGGGCGGCACTCCTGAGACTCCGGGGCGTGTACAGCCCCACTCGTTATTACGTGAGAGTGTTACGGGCGGTGATCTTCACAGGCACTGGGCCTTCTTCACAAGCATTGGGCCTTTCTTCATGGGTAGAACTTCCATAGGTGCTGGATGTTCCAGGCGTTCTGGATGGGAAACCGTCCTATGTCTCCAGGCGCGCGGAGCCAGGCCTGGAGACATGGACGACCTTGAACGGTCCCTCCCACATGGGTGAGAGCTTATGCAGCCCTTCCCTGGAGAGGACCCGCCTCAGGACGAGGTCACCCGCCTCGAGCGTCCCGGAGCGGGTGTTGCGGCAGTGGTATCGCCGCAGTGCCTGCTGGTACCTTGCCGCCCGTAGTGCGGCTTCGCGGCGACGTTCCTCCCCCAGCACGAGGTCCATCCCTCGCGTGGTGTCCTGTTGTGTTTCATCAAACGCGAGGACCCGTGCATAGCGATGCTTGACCTCGTGAGGGAGGACCGCTTCTGCTCCGTAGACGAGGAAGAATGGGGTCTCTCCCGTTGGCTTGGTGGCGGTGGTGCGGATGGACCACAACACGGACTCGAGCTCGTCGTACCAGCCCCTGCCGCAGGCCTCGAGCTTCTTCTTGAAAGTCCTGGTCTTGAGGCCCCTCAGGACCTCTGCGTTGGCGCATTCGGCCTGACCATTGCTCCTGGGGTGCGCCACCGAAGCGTAGCAGATCTGCGTTCCAAGGTTAGCACAGTATGTTCTGAAGAGATTACTAGTGAACTGCGAGCCATTATCAGTGATGATGCGGTTGGGGACACTGAGACGGCTCATGAGACCCCTGATGAATTGACCGCGGAGCTAGCTGGGATGGTGCGGACGGCTTCCACCTCCGCCCACTTGGTGAACTTGTCGATGGAGATGTAGAAGTAGAGGTAGCCCCCTGGCGCTCGAGGGAATGGGCCCAAGATATCCAGCCCCTAGACCGTGAATGGCCATGTGAGTGGGATGGTCTGGAGGCCCTGAGCCGGCTGATGGATCTGCTTGGCATGGAACTGGCAGGCTTCATAGGACTTCACCAGCTCAGCTGCGTCGTTGAGCATCGTGGGCAAGTAGAATCTGCTGCGGAATGCCTTGCCGACGAGGGTCCGCGACGACGAGTGGTGCCCATAGTCCCTATCGTGTATGTCGGGTAGCAACTCCTTCCCCTGGTCTCTAGAGATGCAACGCAATGAAACTTCATTTGGTCGCTTCCTGTATAACTCACCGTTCCGGATGCAGTATGTCGTGGCTTGCCGGGCAACGCACTCCGCGTCTTTCTCCATCTCCGGCAGCATCCCTTGCATCAGGTATTCCTTGAATTCCTTGGTCCAACATCCCTCCTGGGGCTCGAGCACCATGAGTAGGCGTGCTCCCAAAGTCAGGCCACAGGCTGGGGCTCCTGTGGCAGGCGGCTGCGGGAGTTCCTCCCGAGGCTGAGCTGTCCTTGAAAGTGGTGGTGCTGCTGACGGCTTGAAGAGCCGCTCCTCAAAGATGACAGGCTCTTGGGGCTGCCGCTTGGATGCTCTCTTGGCGATGTCATCAGCTTCCTTGTTGGTGCCTCAGGACTCGTGCTGCAACTCCACGCCCAGGAACTGCTTTTCCATCTTGCGCACCTCCGCGAGGTATGCCTCCATGTGCTCGTCCTTCGGCTCGTATACCTTGTTGGAGAAATTGACGAGAAGTTGCGAGCCGCCCCTGACGGTGAGGTGCTTCACCCCTAGAGCTACCGCAGCCTTCAGGCCAGCTATGAGGCCTTCGTATTCTGCGATGTTGTTGGAGACCTTCTCGCCCTGCTGAAAGCAGAGGTGTACAGCGTAGTAGAGCTTGTCTTGAGTGGGCGAGACGAGTACTGCTCCATCCCCCGTGCCCTGGCGCGCGAAGGCACCATCAAAATACATGACCCAGCCGTCACGCACCTCACTTCCCGACGAGGTGGACTCGTCCTCGCCTACTTCCAGCGTCGAGGCATCCGTCCATTCTATCATGAAATCAGCGAGTGCGGCTCCCTTGATGACCCTGGTAGTGCTGAACTCCAAATGGAATCCCTATAGCTCAATGTTCCACTCAGCGTCCCTTCCAATAGAGTTGGGGCTCCTGAGCACTCTCTCCAATGGGTAGGCCGAGACGACCTTGATGGGGAGGCCCTGGAAGTAGTGTCGCAACTTCCATGAGGCCACCAAGAGCGCGAGCAAGAGCTTCTGGGGCATGGGGTAACGTGCCCTTGCGTCCTGCAACATCGTGCTGACGAAATACACCGGGTGCTCAACGAGAACTAGCGTGTTGGTGAGGCTCGTGTCTTGTGGAAGTTGGGGCGTCTCCTGAGGTAGTGGAACCCCCATTGCCTGATCGCTTGTGTTGATCTTGGCGGCATCGACCTGCCGAGCTCGGTCCTCTGTTGATGCTGCTACGGCTTTGCGGTGTCTTCCTGATCTTGCGTCAGTCCGGCTGGTGGCGTGCCTCGTCGTAACGCGCCTTTGGCTTGGTGCTCTTCCCGAACCGCCACCAGAGCTGCGCTGGAGGAGTACGGAGTGGCGGCAAGATAAAGCACTAGGGGCTCGAGAGGTCGTGGCGCCACCATCACTGGAGGGATGGTCAGGTATCTCTTGAGGTCTTGAAAAGCTCGGTCGGCCTCCGGGGTCCACTCGAACGGGCCCTTCTTCTTCATCAGCTTGAGGAAGGGTAGGGCGCTCTCCCAGCTTGGAGATAAAGTGCCCCAGCGCAGTCACCCGACCAGCCAGCTTCTGCATTTCCTTGAGGGTATGCGGTGGGCTCATGTCTTCAATGGCCTTGATCTTTTCTGGGTTCACCTCGATCCCTCTGTGGGATACAAGGAAACCCAACAGCTTGCCGGAAGGGACACCAAACACGCACTTCTCCGGGTTAAGTCGCAAGTTCACCTGGCGTAGGCTCGCGAAGGTCTCCTCCAGATCCTGGATAAGGGTTCTCGCCTCCCGAGACTTCACCACAATGTCGTCGACGTAGGTCTCCGCGTTTATCCCGAGCTGCCGCCCCAAGGTGATGTGCATCAACCACTGAAAGGTCGCGCCCGCGTTACGCAGTCCGAAAGGCATGCAAGTGTAGCAGTACACCCCGCACGGGGTCAGGAAGGCTGTCTTCTCTACATCTTCTACCGCCATCTTGATCTGGTGATACCCTGAGAAAGCATCCAGGAAGCACAACAGGTCGCACTCGGCGGTGGAGTCAATGATCTGGTCGATGCGTGGGAGCGGGAACGGATCTTGGGGGCAGGCCTTGTTGAGGTTGGTGAAGTCGATGCACATTCGCTCCTTCCTGCCTTTCTTCGGCACAACGACGGGGTTCGCCAGCCATTCGGGGTACTGAACCTCGCGAATGGCACCCGCTGCCTCTAACTTGCGGGTCTCTTGGACTATGAAGACCTACTTCTCCGTGGACTGCCGTCTCGCCCGCTGCTTCACTGGGTGTACACTGGGGCACACCCTTAAGTGATGTTGAATCACTTCTCTCGGGACCCCCACCAGCTGCTTGGGCTCCCATGCGAATATCTCCCTGTTTGCGCGCAAGAACTTCACCAACGCTTCCTCTTGGCTCGGGTCGAGGTCGGCACCTATGGTACAGGTGGCTCTCGAGGATCCATCTTCATCAACCGGCACCTGCTTGGTTTCTGCCTTGTCTTGGGTGAACAGCTGCTCCTTCTTGGTTGGTGCGGACCCCTTGGCCTCGGAGGCGCCCGCGCCGACGGGCTGCGCCACCGCGGCGGTCTTGAGGGAAAGCTTGAGCACCGCGACGACCTCCTTGGCGTCCCCCTTGATGGTGAGGACACCCTTGCTTCCAGGCATGTTCATGAGGTTGTATGCCGGGTGGGTTGCTGCCATGAATTGGGCTAGAGCTGGGTACACAAGGATGGCGTTGTACGGGAGGCTGATGCGGGCGATGTCGAAGTCGACCAGCTCGGTGCGGTGGTTGTCGCGCATGCCGAAGGTGACGGGGAGGCGGATCTGCCCCAAGGAGTGGGTAGTGTCGCCGCGAACTCCTAAGAAAGGTTTGCTGAGGCTGAGCTGCTCGAGAGGTACGTGAAGGAGGCCGAAGGCCTCCACAGAGAGCACGTTGAGGCCGGCGCCGCCGTTGATGAGGGTCTTGGTGACGGCCACGCTGGAAATGGTGGGTGTGCAAAGCATCGGGAGCATACCCGAGCCGGCGGTGGTGACCGGGTGGTCTTCTAAGTCGAAGGTGAGGTCGGCCTCGGGCGCAGCCCAGCCCGGCGGAGCCCCCGAGCGCCTGGAAGCGGCGCCGATCTAGCTAAGGAATGGCTTGATATGGCGATCCGAAGGCGGTGCTTGAGGGCCGCCTAGAAGGGCCGCTACCTCGTGGTGTGTCGGCATCGCGTAGCGTGTAGTGAAGAGGCCGCGCAGCTCCTCCCAAGATGCCACCGTGGATCCGGGGGGGTTGAGCAGCCAGGCGCGTGGTGCGCCGGTGAGGGCCATGGGAAACCAGTTGGCCATGACCTGGTCGTCGCCCCCGACCTCGAGGACGGCCTCCTCGTACGCCAGCAGGAAATACGACGGGTCCGCCGCGCCGTCGTAGCGCATCGGCATCTCCGGCTTGAACTTGGGCGGCCACTGCACCTGCCGCAAGGAGGGGGGCAGGGCTCGGAGCCCCCTGGCCCCGTCGTCAACGTCGGCCGTCCAAGCCAGGAGCGGGACGCCTGCCATGAGGGCAGGGCGCAGTGGTGGCGGAGCGCAGATCGACGGAAGGAAGGCTACGGTGCACCCCTACCTGGCGTGCCAAATGTCGGATCACGGGTTCCGGCAAAACCCTCAAGGTTCGAACACTGGGGTGCGCGCGAAGATCTCCCCCTACCGATCCACGTCCTAGCTTTGCTAAGATCTCAAAGGCTAACTCGACGAACTCGCAACACAAGGGACACAAGATTTATACTGGTTCGGGCCACCGTTGTGGTGTAATACCCTACTCCAGTGTGGTGGTGCTAGATTGCCTCTTGGGCTGAGGATGAACAGTACAAAGGGGAAGAACAGCCTCCTGAGGTTGAGGTGTTCTTGTGTTTGGCGAACTTGTGTGGGTGAGGATTCGATGCCTCCTACTATGGTGGCTAGTCCTATTTATAGAGGCCCTGGTCCTCTCCCCAAATATTGAGTGGGAAGGGAGCCAACAAGGGCCAATTTGAAAGGGGACAGCTAGTACAGCTTATCCTGACAAAAGCAGCCTTCGCGTGCAAAAAGGCTCTGGTGGTGACGCCGCCTTGGGCTCCATGGTGACCTCCATCTTGCCGTCTTGCTGGTCTTGGTCTCATTGCACTGATATGGAAACCTTTGCTTGACGCCTCGGTACTCTGCGCCTGCGCTTGCCTCATTAGCACCAAAGAGGAAACAAGGACACTGCACACACTGGCGGCCACCTGGTCTTGGTCGTCACGGCTCATGTCACGAGAACCTCGCGAGGTTTGCCGTGCCTTGATCTCTTCGCCCCTCGCGAGCCAGCCTAGTGAGGCCGCTCCTGAGGAGGTCTTGCGTCGTCCGCCTCGCGAGGGTCTTGAATGCCTTGTTGATGAAGATGGGCAATACGGGCTCGTAGCAGAGTCACGCCATGGGCCGCAGGCAGGCAAGTCTGGGGACCCCCATTCCCAGAACGCCGACAGTGGGATGGACAAGGTTGCTTCTTCGTGGACCCTTCGTGAGTGGAGCCCTCCGCGGACTCGCGCAACCGTTACCCTTCGTGGGTTGAAGTCTCCATCAACGTGGACGTATGATAGCACCACCTATCGAAACCATGCCAAAAATCTTCATGTCTCCATTGCGTTTGCCTTCTCCAAACCCTTGCCTTTACATTTATGTGCAATGTTTTATTTTCCGCTGCTATATTCTTAGAATGCATGTGTAGGTTGATTGCTTGACTTGTCATAATTGCTAAAATCTGCCCACAACAAAACTGTGAAAATGATAGATTTTTGTTTTGTCAAGTAGTCTAATCACCCCAGTCTAGACATACTTTTGATCCTACAAGTTAGATGCTAGGAAGTTTGCTGCTCCCTCTGATCCCAAGTCCAATCCCAAAGCACCTACTCCTATGAGGTCAACCAGGAACATCTTTGCTGCTGAGAAGAACAAGGCCCCTTTGCGTGAGGTTGATGTTGATGATGAGCCACTAGTGCTTCCAAAGTTGAAGCCAAAGATTCCACATCATGGCAATGCTCATCCAGTAGTTGATAACATGATGCTCATGAAGGACAAAGGTTTGCGAGAGTGGAGGAAGATAGCTCCATATTCTGTCAGGAGGATGACTACTTGTGATTACCACTTTCACACCACAGAGCAACAACATTTCTATGAGACTGTGTTGCTTGACAAGAAGCCCATAGTCAAGGACATGAAGTGGATGGACTGGAAATATATTGATGCAAATGAAGACTATTTCCCCCATGTTCATGAGAGCTTCAAGAGTGCAGGTGTCTACGAGTTTGTTAGGAAAAAGCTCACCAAGTGGAATGATGAGATGATCATGCAATTCTACTCCACAACTCATTTCTATCCACCTGGGAGGATTGTATGGATGACTGAGGGAGCTAGATACCATTCAACTATCTCTGAGTGGGCTGAACTTCTTTGTGCTCCTGAGGAAGAAGAGAATGACATTGATGTGTATGGAAGCCCAGGATGGACCACAACTCCATGGCTAACATGTACAAGCCCATTCCTGCCAAAGATGCTAAAAGTCATAAGCTTGGATCTGTGAAGCATTTGCTTGCCGGGTTGGAAATTACCAATACTATCTTAAGACACACTCTTTTGCCCAAGTCCGGAGATGATAAGATGATCTGTGGTCACTCCATCAACTTGCTCCATCTGTTTGACACTCCGTAGAAATTCAAGGTCGTGATTTTGATAGTTGAGACAGTCACGAGGACAGCTGCTGATTCATGACCCACAAGTATAGGGGATAAATCATAGTCCTTTCGATAAGTAAGAGTGTCGAACCCAACGAGGAGCAGTAGGAAACGACAAGCGGTTTTCAGCAAGGTATTAACTGCAACCACTAAAATAGTCGGTTACAAGTTGTTTGATAGCAAGATAATTTGTAACGAGCAAGTAATGGTAATGATAACAAAAGTGCAGCATGGTAGCCCAATCCTTTTGAGGAAAAGGATAGGCCAAAACAGTCTCTTATAATAAGCAAAGCGTTCTTGAGGGTACACGGGAATTTCACCATATCACTTCCATCATGTTGGCTTAATTTGTGTTCGCTACTTTGATAAATTGGTATGTGGTGGATCGGTGCTTAGGTGATGTTCTTACTTGAACAAACCTCCTACTTATGATTAACGCCCTCGCAAGCATCCACAAATATGAGGAAATTATTAAGATAAAATGTAACCATAGCATTAAACTTTTGGATCCAAATCGGTCCCTTATGAAGTAGCACATAAACTAGGGTTTAAGCTTCTATCACTCTAGCAACCCATCATCTAATAACTACTCCACAATGCATTCCCTTAGGCCCAAATATGGCGAAGTGTCATTTAGTCGACGTTCAGATGACACCACTAAGGGAATCACAACATACATATCATCAAAATATGGAACACATATCAAGTTCACATGATTACTCGCAGCATAACTTCTCCCGTGACCTCAAGAACAAAAGTAACTACTCATAAATGATAATTGTGCTCAAGATCAGAGGGGTACTAAATAGCATAATGGATTTGAACATATAATCTTCCACCAGATAAGCCATATAGTAATCAACTACAAGATGTAATCAACACTACTAGTCACCCACAAGCACCAATCTACAGTTCCGGGACAAAGATTGAACACAAGAGACAAACTAGGGTTTGAGAGGATATGGTGCTATTGAAGATGTTGATGGAGACGACCCTCCCAAATATGGGAGGTGGGTCCAGGAGGGCACAACCCACCACGGCGCGCCTGGGTCCCCTGGCGCACCCACGTGGGTTGTGCCCACCTAGTGGGACCCCTCTAGTAGTTATTTTCTCCAATAATTCTTAAATAATCCATAAAAAATCTCCGTGAAGTTTCAGCTTATTTGGAGTGGTGCAGAATAGGTAGCTCTGACGTGGGTTTTCAGGTCCAGAATCCAGCTGCCGGTATTCTCCCTCTTTGTGTAAACCTTGCATATTATGAGAGAGAAGGCATTAGAATTACTCCCAAAAGTATTATTATGCATAAACACATTATAAATAACAGTAGCAAAACATGATGCAAAATGGATGTATCAACTCCCGCAAGCTTAGACCTCGCTTGTCCTCAGGCGAAACCCAAAATCGAAAATCATGTCCACATGCTTAGAGAGAGAGGTGTCGATAAAAAAATACGGACATAGAAGCATCATGCATATTATTGTAACAACAAAGAATTTTAACATAAAACTTGTATCATATAACTTCTCATGAACAAGTAACAATTCATCACAACATTGAATTATAAAGCATAAACCTTATTGAAAACCAACAAACTATGTTCTCAATCAACTTTGCAACTACAATTCATCGTATTTTCAGGAAGGGTCACGTGTCGGAGCCTTTAGGCAAGTTCACATACTAAACCATAATTTAATCTTCTATGATTGCTAACACTCACAGCGTCAGATCCTTTAGACACGAGGACTACTCACTCTGCATCTGTTGCTACTGCTATTGTGCCACCTCCGGTTTCTACTGCACTAGCCCAACAGATGTCAGCTGAAGCCTTCCTAGACACACTCATCTCAATGCCATATAAGCACACCGGAGCCACCAGCCAGAAGTCACCTTCAGGAGTTGCCGAGGATCGTGCCTAGAGAGACACATAGCTCTATACCTTTTCAAACTTTTTGGTACTTGTTGCCAAAGGGGGAGAAATTGCTTAGATCATTAGGCTTCAAGAGAGAGTGTCTCCCTTTTGCTCGTTGGTTTTTCTTGGTACAATTTCTGTTTTTTTCACTCCTTTGTTCGTTATGTTCGTGAGATGCTACGTTTATCATGTGTGATTGATCATACTATGCTACATGTGATGCTTAATGCTTATCTCTATCATTATTTGTGTATGATCATTCACTTATGTCCTTGATGATGCATGCATGCTATTTTACACACATCATTTTGTGCACTCCACCAAGATGTATGTGACATGGAAGAGTGAACCATGATCGTAATCGATTGTGAATTTGCATTCAAACGCAATTTTTTTTAATAATGCACAAATTTAGGGGGGGGCTCTTTCTTATCACATACTTCTCAAAGCGATGATGTATTTTATTTATTTAATATTTTGTCGAAGCTTTGATCTATATGTTGTCATCAATTACCAAAAAGGGGGAGATTGAAAGTGTAACTAATCCTCGGGTGGTTTTGGTAATTCATAACAACATATATCTCATCAAACTAATGTTCCTATAAGATAAATATTTTAGCATGTTCAATGATTGGCATGGCATGAACTAGAGGTATGGAGCCCTCAAAATGCTAAGGACAAGGGTTGACAAAAGCTCAAGACTCTTCTTTCTTGTTTAAGTGATCCAAGATCACATTGATGCCACAGGAAAGCCAATACTATTAAAAGGGGATGATGTATTACATAATAGTCTTGTTGCTCAAGTGCTTAGTGATATTGCTCCAAAATCCTCAGCCACTTTCTCTATCCAAATATGTCCCAAACCCTAAATTCCAACTTGGCCCACCGAGTTCATCTAGACTTAGCCACTGCCAAAATCCTAACAATTCGATCCCACCGATATGGATGTCGGTCCCATCGAGATGACCTTGCCGGCGCTATGTGACTTGTTGCATTCACTTCGGTCTCACTGAGATGTTGCAATCAGTCCCACCGAGTTGGCTTGACAGATTCTCTGTTGCCTTATTGCTTCACTTCGGTCTCACTGAGTTGATGCAATCGGTGCCACCGAGTTGAGATTTTCCCTAAGACGCCTTCCCCAAGTTGCTTTCCACTCAAATCCTTTTTCCACCATAGCCAAATCTATGAGAAAGAGTTGAGTGTTGGGGAGACTATCATTTGAAGCACAAGAGCAAGGAGTTCATCTTCAACATGCCATCTATTACCTTTTTGAGAGTGATGTCTCCTAGATTGGTTAGGGGTCGCCTGGGAGCCACCGACAAGATAAGGAGTTGAACCAAGAAGTTTGTAAGGGCAAGGAGATTGCCTACTTCGTGAAGATCTACCCAAGTGAGGCAAGTCCTTCATGGCGATGGCCATGGTGGGATAGACAAGGTTGCTTCTTCATGGACCCTTCATGGGTGGAGCCCATCCGTGGACTCGCGTAACCGTTACCCTTCGTGGGTCGAAGTCTCCATCCTATCATTGGAATGGAGGGAGTAGTATAGTTCATTTCTAAGCTGCGCTATAGATGCGGAGAATTTTTTTAGTTGCATCTCATAGTGGTACTAATGCTACAAAACATGGCCAAAATGCTGAAATTGTAAAGGAAACTGCAATGCAATTAGTTTAATGTGACATGGCACATTTTTGAAAAATGTCACAACATTTTTTTGAAACTTCCTTATGACTCAACATGTTATCTAGAAACATGGCAAAACTGTGTGAAAAATATTTTTGTTTCTTGGTCCATGGCAATTTCTTAAGAACAAAATTGGTGTATAACTTGGCAATTATACCACTTTTTTTGTTCATGGCAAATTGAAACACAAGATGGCATTTGAGTAGATCATGGCTAATTGTTGAACATTCTGTAGATTTGTCACACTATTTTGTCACAGTTTTTTCCTCATACAGAGTACATGTTATCTTGAACATGGCAATTTGGTTCAAAATTCTTATGTGTTTTAGTCTATGGCATTTTTAAAGAAGAAACTATTCTATGAACATGGAAAATATACTATTTGTTCTAGGATACAACACATTGTGCTTTTCTTGACAAAAGTGCTCAAGGGGGGCTAGCATTTTCTTAGACTAACATGTTATAGGTATATGATATTTTTTCACATAAAAATGTGCATGAAAAATTTGTACTAGATAAAACGATTCTTATTTTTGCCATGTCATTTTTTGTAATTTGTTTTCCTAGTTTGGAAATAATGGTATATTTTTTATACCATGGCATTTTAATTAAATAGGCCTAGGTAGTTTCATTGTAGGTGTAATGGCACTTCTATTATGTAAATGATGGTAATTCTATTAAATAGACCACAACATTTTATATATTAATTACTCTATGGTAGTTTTATTTATTGGTAGCATGGCATTTTCTATAAATCAGGCCATGGAATTTTTTTGTGGGTAGCATGACACTTTTATTAATAAGAACATGGTAGTTCTATTGTAGGTTGGCAATTTCATTAATTAGGCCATGGTAGTTGCATTGTATGTGCCATGACACTTTTATACTTGGGACATGGAAATTATTTTTAATTAGTCCATGGCATTTTATACTTTAATTTGTCTATGGTAGTTTCAACTAGGCGATGGTAGTTCTATTATATGTAGCATGTCATTTTTACAAATTAGGCCATGGAAATTTGATTTTGTGGGGAGCATGGCACGTTTATTAATTATAACATGACTGTTTTATTATAGGTAGCATGACAATCTTAGAATTTTGGCCATGGCTATTTTTTATTTTTATTTAAAGGAAATTTTATTAATTCGGCCTTGGTAGTTCCATTGTCTATGACCTGACACTTTTATTACTTGGGTCATGGAAATTCAAATGTTTTTGTAGACCATTTCATTTAAAAAATATTAATCTATGGTAGTTTTAATTATTTCATGGTAGTTTATCATAGGTTGCATGGCATTTTTACAAACTAGAAAAGGCACCGCACATTGTTGCGAAATTTCTAGCAAAAACTTATTAAAAATGAAATTAGAATATATGAGAATTGTATGACACCACGTTCAACCTAGAGGTAAATGGAGGGTGGATGCATGTTATAGTGTCTTGTGACATTCAATTTCAATTATTTATTATTTAGAAATAAAATATTATTGACGTGGAGGGCTTGCATGTGGCAGAAAGTGGAAAGTTGAAAGTTGAATGATTACATGGGTGCTTGATGATGTGGAGGGTGTGCATGTCGTGAAAAGTGGAAAGCTGATTGATTCCATGTGCTTAATGATGTGGATGTATTGCATGTGTATTTAAATGGGAGGTGGCATGTGTGGGATATATGTGATGAGGTGGGTATTCTG
Source organism: Aegilops umbellulata (assembly GCA_032464435.1). Classification (NCBI taxonomy): domain Eukaryota; kingdom Viridiplantae; phylum Streptophyta; class Magnoliopsida; order Poales; family Poaceae; genus Aegilops; species Aegilops umbellulata. Next base: position 307,643,866 of record CP136055.1, on the reverse strand, counting down.
CATGTTAAGATAAAGATAGTGGGAACGAACTTCTTAGGTATATCGGATTAGGCCATGGCAATTTTATTTTTTAACCTGTCTCATTTTTTAATATAACGAGCATCACAATTTTACCACTTAGACCTTGCGTAGTTTCATATAAACTACCACATCAATTTTATATATTTGCCTGCAAAGTGGAATCATTTTATATATTTGCATGCATCACAATTTTTGATATGGAAATTTTTATAAATCTTTTGTGTTCTTAAAATCACGGAAAAAATACATTTGTGTAGTATGTAATTTGTATAGAAATATTTTATGTTGGCAATTTTTTTCGGTGCCTCACAATTTTTTTCATACGTAACGGCAATGTGGGCCTTTGCCGCATGTTAGGTTGTTCTATTCGCTAGGGGGGAGGGGGGTTCTCCCAGCGAACGAAAACTTGAATCACTCATTCCCAACTTGAATGTGTGGGATGAAACAAATCTTGTTGATATCCCCGAAAATACTGGGCATGATCTCTGCCTTGATGAGATGTGCCAATAAGAAAACTGCCTCGGGCCATGATTTGAGTAACACTAACTAACTCGCTTTTATATAAGTGGTGACGCTTCGGAAAAGTTGTCAGGATATAAATAATGTTCACACTCAAGTAGCAGGACTTCGAGGATAAGCTATCTAAAAGACCTCGGTTGACAAAGCATGGCCCTTGAGGCATGCGGTCGGTGGGCTGCCCTATTAGAGGGAGAGTCTGGAGAATAGTTTCGCACAAAGAAGACCCAGGGTTCATATAAACAAACACCGGGAGAAGGAACTCGCCTATCAAGCCAAAGACCCCGAGCCGAAGTCATATGTTCGAGAAAAATTATTGTCCCCAACTCTGAAGACAAGTTTAGGGGCTACTGATGGTGTCCTAGACTAAGGGGTACCAAACTAGTTGGCCCACAGTCCATGGGCCAAGCTTATGGCCCACCGATCTCATAAGGAAGAACTTTGGAAGCCTCGAACCTTGGCGTGGTGAAGATGGACGCTGCCGAAGACTTGGCGTGTACCCCAAGGATTGCTTCGGCTATTGGCATGTGTTTCCCCAGCTAACAATTGACCATCTGTAACCCTAGATACCCTCAGCACCTATATAAACTGAGGGTTTTAGTCCGTAGAGACAGATTCATCATTACTCACGTTAGGGTTAGAACACAACATATGATCTCGCGGTAGATCAAGACTGTACTCGATACATCATCATTAATACAATCAAAGCAGGACGTAGCGTTTCACCTCTTCAAGAGGGCCCGAACCTAGGTAAATACCGTCCACTTTGTTCCCTCTTGCCCATCGATCCAAAATTCACAGCTTGGGCTCCCTACCCGAGGTCTGCCGGTTTTAGTACCAACAGCATGGTTGCCGACACCCGCAACATCTCCTCGAAGTCATGGGGAGGGATCGAGGCAAACAAAACATGCATCCCCAGGGCTGAATGCTCCAGCTGACACTCCACCCTCACCTCCTTGTCCTCCCATAAAATTCCTTCCCTCGAGTACATTTGAGAGGACCGCTAGATTAACCCCACCCCCTCCTTAAATAGAGCCTATACTTTTACTAGTGACCACACATCCTTCCAGGAAATGAAGCGCCTCCCCATATTTTATAACCTAGATCATTCCCCTCCCCCTTCTCGTTGCTCTAGCTCCGCTGCTACAAATCATCCGCTCCCCTCGCGGTGCAGAACATGAACGACGACATTTCAATGAACTCCAGACGATCTGAACATAAAAGTACTCCAATACCCCACCTTAAATGATGAGGTCACACCCTCACCCCCCACATTAAATCTGTACATGCGTCTAGATCTGCGCGTCTAGTTCCTTCTTGAGTCGGAGATGCATTCTAAGATTGTGTTACTTTTAGTAGAACTAACTTTTAGGGTTCTTATCCGAGTTAGGACTGCAGGTCATTCTGTATCGGGTTATATTATGGTTAGGATTTTATATCATGGGTAGGATGTATAATTAAATGAAAGGTGATAAGATATAATCTACCAACTAATTACTCCTTTTACTTTTTTTGACGAGCTTCTTGTTTATACAAACTTTTTTTACATTGAAATTGTTTGTCCAAACTTTGATCGCATCTTAGTATAGTTCAGTGATTATGTCCTTTCATATTGCGTTTGCTCTGGATTGAATTGTGTTGACAATATAAAAGTTATTGGTTTAATTTCTCTGTACAATACCAAGTACGGACTGTATAATTGTCATCATCGTTTTACAGCAGCTGCCAAAATATCACGAATGGCGTTTGAGATTATTCAAGCAGTCCCCAACAAGGGTAAAGAGTCTCAAACCAAAGAAGTGATGCACTATGATGACAATGGATATGAACCAACTGTTGAGGAGCTGGGTTGCAGATATGATTAGAGGCCCAAAGGCCAGTGAGAAGGAAAATTTGGTTGAGCTGACACTACCAAATTTCGAATATTTAGTGACAAAACACCTAGCGATAAAACAAGAACCGTCGCCTAAAATCATTTTCTATGACGGTCACCATCACTAGCCAATTTTCCCCAGCGTGGCTCTCTCTGGCAACTTTGGTGATGTTCTGGACCAATTTCAGGTGACGTTTTTACCGTCACTAAGCAAGTGTATTTTCAAGGACAATTTTTAGTGTCACATGAAACTTTCATTGTCCCTAGTAATCTTGAACGGATTATTGCAGGAAATATAAATAGAAAAATTAGTCCATGAGATTTGAACCCACGAGCTCTCACTTCCATAGACGTTATCAGGAACGGACACACGTCGGTGTCTGTGTAGGCTATGTTTATGCGAGGACCGGTTGCGTGTTTGCAGGCGTCGTGGAGGCGTGTATGCGGCCAGCGTTCAGGCGAGCGAGCAGGCCACATCAGAGATTCTCACCAAAATACGTGGCTTTGACCGGGCGCCTGTTGATGACCCACAAGTGTAGGGGATCAATCATAGTCTTTTTGATAAGTAAGATTGTCGAACCCAACAAGGAGCAGAAGGAAATGACAAGCAGTTTTCAGCAAGGTAATGTCTGCAAGCAAGGAAATTATAAGTAACAAGTAGTTTGATAGCAAGATAATTTGTAACGAGCGAGTAACGTTAATGGTAGCAAAAGTGCAGCAAGGTAGCCCTATCCTTTTGAGGCAAAGGACAGGTCAAAACGGTCTCTTATGATAAGCAAAGCATTCTTGAGGGTACACGGGAATTTCATCTAGTCACTTTCATCATGTTGGTTTGATTGTGTTCACTACTTTCATAATTTAATATGTGGGTGGACCGGTGCTTAGGTGCTGTTCTTACTTAAACAAACCTCCTACTTATGATTAACCCCCTCGCAAGCATCTGCAACTATGAGAAAAGTATTAACATAAAATCTAACCATAACATTAAACTTTTGGATCCAAATCAGTCCCTTACGGAATAGCGCTTAAACTAGGGTTTAAGCTTCTGTCACTCTCGCAACCCATCATCTAATAACTACTCCACAATGCATTCCCTTAGGCCCAAATATGGTGAAGTGTCATGTAGTCGATGTTCACATGGCACCCCTAAGGGAATCACAACATACATACCATCAATATCGAACACATATCAAGTTCACATGATTACTTGCAACAATCTCACGTGACCTCAAGAACAAAAGTAACTACTCACAAATGATAAGCATGCTCAAGATCAGAGCGGTATCAAATAGAATAATGGATCTGGACATATAATCTTCCACCAAATAAACCATATAGTAATCAACAACAAGATGTAATCAACACTACTAGTCACCCACAAGCACCAATCTATAGTCCCGTTACAAAGATTGAACTCAAGCGATGAACTAGGGTTTGAGCAGAGATGGTGCTATTGAAGATGTCGATGGAGATTGACCTCCCCAAGATGGGAGAGTTAGTGGTGATGATGATGACAATGATTTCCCCCTACGGGAGGGAAGTTCCCTCGGCGGAATCGCTCCGCCGGAGGGCAAAAGTGCTCCTGCCCAAGTTCCGCCTTGAGACGGCGGCGCTTCGTTCCAAAAGTCCTCTCCTTATTTTTTTTCTAGGTTAAAATGACTTATATACCGGAAGAGGGGCACCGGAGGTGGGCCGAGGAGGGCACAACCCACCAGGGCGCGCCTGGGCTCCCTGGCACGCCCAGGTGGGTTGTGCCCACCTGGTGGGCCCCGTCTGGTAGTTATTTGCTCTAATAGTTCTTACTTATTGCATAAAAGTTCTTCATGAAGTTTCAGATCATTTGGAGTTGTGCAGACTAGGTAGCCTGACAGCTTTTTCAGGTCCAGATTTCTAGCTGCCGGGATTCTCCCTCTTTGTGTGAACCTTGCATATTATCAGAGAAAAGACATTATAATTACTCCAAACAGCATTATTATACATAAAAACATCATAAATAACAGTAGGAAAACATGATGCAAAATGGAAATATTAACTCCCCCAAGCTTATACCTCAAGCGAAAACCGAAATCGAAAAACATGTCCACATGCTTAGAGAGAGGTGTCGATAAAAACAAAATACGGACATAGAAGCATCATGTATAATATTATAACAGCAACAAACTTTGATATAAAACTTTATCATAGATTTCTCACGAACAAGTAACAATTCATCACAACATCTAAGTATAAAGCATAAACTCTATTCAAAACCAACAAACTATGTTCTCAGTCAACTTTGTAACTACAATTCATCATCTTTTCAGAAAGGGTCACGTATCGGAACCTTTTTGTCAAGTCCACATACTCAACCATCATATAGTCTTCTATGATTGCTAACACTCATCGCATACACATATGAGCAAAACGTTTCAATTGGACAAATAGAAAGATAGGGGCTTATAGCTTTGCCTCCCAACATACTCACCTCGAAGGTGATGTCAACAATAATAACTCATGTTACCCATATCCAACTGGATATATGTGCCTAGATCTTTCCTCACCACATGATGCTTGCCAAAAGATAAAATAAAAAGGAATAGAGAGAAGAACTTTGACTCTTGCATAAAAGTAAATACATAAAAGTAAAAGATAGGCCCTTCGCAGAGGGAAGCAGAGGTTGCCATGCGCTTTTTGTTTGTATGCTCAATCCCTTAGTGCAAAAGAACGTCATGTTATATTGCCCCTTATGATAGCAACCTTTATTATGTAGTCTGTCGCTTTTATTCTTTGCCATCGCAAGTTCGTACAACGCTCAATTTTGTCTTACACTAAATGATCTAACACTTTTAGAAGCAATTTTTATTATCTTATTGCACCGATGACAACTTACTTGAAGGATCTTACTCAATCCTTAGGTAGGTATGGTGGACTCTTTAAAATAAGATTTGGGTTTAACAGTTTTTGGATGCACAAGTAGTATCTCTACTTAGTGTAGTACGGCCACATGTTGAAGGATCTATGACAATATAACTTCTATGTGAATATGAACAAACATAAATCATTATGTTGTCTTCCTTGTCCAACATCAACTATTTTGGCATATAATATTTTGATGGGGGCTCACAATCACAAAAGATGTCCAAGATAGTATATTTGCATGTGAATCTTCTCTTCCCTTATTAATTCTTTCATGAATTGCATCATTGACCAATGTTATGTTTGTAAATCTCCAATAAAATTTTCTACTTATACTCTTCCTTATGTGATGTCATTACTTTCCATAAGATTAGCATATGATGTTTTTCATTTATTTCCTTTCCTTTTTTATTGAACATGAAAGTAATTAAATAAAACAAAACTCAAACTAAACTTTATTATATATCTTGCACATGATTACAAAGATAGATCTCTAAGGAAACTCTCGAAAAGAAAGGATCAAACTAAACTTTTATTCAACTACAACAAAAGATAACTATGGATCAAACTAAAGTATGTAAAGGCAAAAGATAAAGGAGGTGATATGATACAGGGGCACCTCCCCCAAGCTTGGCACAAGCCAAGGGGAGTGCCCATACCCAATACTCAATTTTCTTTTGGTGATGAAGAAGGAGGTGGTGGCGATGAAGTAGAGGGATTGTCCTTCCTCCTTAGCTTACGCTTGAGGATGAAATTTTCCTCCTTTAGGTCACCGATCTCCTGCTCTAGCTCTAATATCTTTTTGCATAATTCTTGCTTGTTTTCCTGCAAGAGACGAAAGGGGATAAACTGGACCTTAGGTTTCTTTGCTTTGTTGGGGAGACTAGACTTCTTGAATTCCACATGCATGTCCCCAGGTTGAGGTAATGGAATTTCATCCTCTTCTGAGCTTGTCTCCTCCTCCCATTTAGGATCATAGTATTCTTCTTCCTCCAAAGTCCAGCCATCGTGTTCCACATCACCACAGACCTTGGGGTTTGAGATATAATCAGCAACATAGCTCTCACCCTCCGAGTCTTGGGATGACATATTTTCAGGTCTGTCAGAAAACAACAAGGAAAATAAAACAGAAGATCTCTCCGTGATATGCAGGTCAATAGGTTCGGGGGTATATAAAGATTTTTATCTTGGGAAACAAGCAATCGTAAGAAAAACGGAGTACTGAAGGTAAGCGAGGTGGGCACAACCCACCTGAGCGCGCCAGGGGGCCCTGGCGCACCCTGGTGTCTTGTGCCCACCAGGGTTGCCTTCCTGGTTGTTTCTTATTTTCCTAATTTTTTGATATATTCCAAAACTAACAAAAAAATATTTTTGCAGATTTTTCGGAGTCTGTTTGCTTACCGTATCACGTACCTCCTATTTTTTAGTTATTCTAGAGTGTTCTGGAAGGTTTCCTTTATGTGTTTTACCGGTGTCATAGTTTGGATAATATTGCTTTCAACATTAATGGGCATACCTAAGATATAATGTTTTATTCTTTGCCCGTTGAAAACCTTCAGGTTAGTACCTTCGGCATTATTTATTTTGACGGCTCCGGATCGATAAACCTCCTCGATAACATACGATCCTTCCCATTTGGAGAGGAGTTTTCCTGCAAAGAATCTGAAACGAGAATTGTACAAAAGAACATATTCTCCAACTTTAAACTCACGCTTTTGGATTGTTTTGTCATGCCATATTATAACTTTTTCTTTAAATAACTTTGTATTTTCATAAGCTTGGGTTCTCCATTCATCTAGTGAGCTAATATCAAATAACCTCTTTTCACCGGCAAGTTTGAAATCATAGTTGAGTTCTTTAATTGCCCAATATTCTTTATGTTCTAACTCAAGAGGCAAACGACAAGCTTTTCCATAAACCATTTTATAAGGAGACATACCCATAGGTTTTTTATATGTTGTTGTGTAAGCCCAAAGTGCATCATCTAATTTCTTAGACCAATTCTTTCGGGGCCTATTGACAGTTTTATTTAATATTAACTTTATTTCTCTATTGCTAAGTTCAACTTGACCACTAGACTGAGGATGATAGGGTTATGCAATTCTATGGTTAATATCATACTTAGCAATCACTTTACGGAAAGCACCATGAATAAAGTGTGAACCACCATCAGTCATTAAATATCTACGGACTCCAAACCTTGGGAAAATGACTTCATTAAGCATTTTAATAGAGGTGTTGTGATCAACACTACTAGTTGGAATACCTTCTACCCATTTAGTAACATAATCAACAGCAACCAAAATAGGTGTATACCCATTAGAGGAAGGAAAAGGTCCCATGTAATCAAAATCCCAAACATCAAATGGTTCAACAACAAGAGAATAATTCATACACATTTCCTCATGCTTACCAATATTGCCAATTCTTTGACATTCATCACAAGATAACACAAACTTACGGGCATCCTTGAAGAGAGTAGGCCAATAAAATCCGGATTGCAATACCTTGTGACCAGTTCTATCTCCCGCATGATGTCCTCCATAAGCTTCGGAGTGACATTTCCGTAGGATTTGTTCCTGTTCATGCTCGGGTACACAACATCTAATAATACCATCTACTCCTTCTTTATAAAGATGTGGGTCATCCCAAAAGTAACGTCTTAAATCATAGAAGATTTTTTTTCTTTTGTTGATAAGTGAAACTAGGTGGTATGTATTTAGCAACAATGTAATTAGCATAGTCGGCAAACCAATGAATGCTATGAGAAACATTTATTGCAGTTAATTGTTCATCAGGAAAACTATCATTAATAGGTTGTGGGTCATCAAGAATATTTTCTAACATAGACAAGTTATCAGCAACGGGGTTCTCAGCTCCCTTCCTATCAGTGATATGTGAGTCAAATTCTTGTAGCAAAAGAACCTACCTAATGAGTCTAGGTTTAGCATCTTTCTTTTCCATAAGATATTTTATAGCAGCATGATCGGTTTGAACAGACACTTTAGAATCAAAAGTGTAAGATCTAAATTTATCGCAAGCAAACACAGCTCCTAAAAATTCTTTCTCAGTAGTAGCATAATTTCGTTGAGCACTGTCTAGAGTTTTACTAGCATAATGGTTAACATTTAATTTCTTACAACTCCTTGTCCTAGAGCATCACCAACAACATAATCACTAGCATCACACGTAATTTCAAAACGCAAGTTCCAACAGGTGGTTGAACAATAGGTGCAGAATTCAAGGATTTCTGAAGTGTTTCAAAGGCTTCTACACAATCATCATCAAAAACAAATGGAACATATTTTTGTAAAGATTTGTAAGAGGTCTAGAAATTTAGAGAAGTCTTTAATAAACCTCCTATAGAAACCAGCATGACTGAGGAAACTACGAATACCTTTGATACCTTTAGGACATGGCATTTTCTCAATTGCATCAATTTTAGCTTTGTCCACCTCAATACCTCGTTTAGAAATTTTATGCCCCAAGACAATACCTTCATTAACCATAAAGTGGCACATCTCCCAATTTAAGACAAGATTAGTTTGCTCGCATCTCTGCAAAACTCGATCAAGATTGTTTAAGCAATCATCAAAAGAAGTTTCGTAAATGGAAAGATCATCCATGAAAACCTCAACAGTCTTTTCACAAAAATAAGAGAATATAGCCGAAAATACGTATCTGAGCTCGGGCTCAGATGTTCCTGCTCGGGAAAAAATTCAAAACAAATAGTAGAAAAATTCAAAAAAAATCCAATTTTTTGTGCGATAGATTATTCGATGGGTGAGGTCCGCTCCAAATTTCAACTCATTTGGATATCTGAGCAACTCTCGGCAAAAAAGACAAATCGGGTCAAAACAGTTCATGAACAATAAACTTTTTTACAGACCCCGATTTTGTCTTTTTCGCAGAGAGCTGCTCAAATATCCAAATGAGTTGAAATTTGCAGTGGCCTCACACATCAAATTATCTACCACACAAAGAAATTGGATTTTTTTTAATTTTTCTAGTATTTGTTTTGATTTTTTTCGTCGGAGCGGGTGCAGCTGAGCCCGAGAGCCAAATTGGCCTTCTCAAATATAGCAGTCATACATCTTTGAAAGGTAGCATGTGCATTGCATAAACCAAAATGCATACGTCTATAAGCATAAGTTCCAAAAGTACAAGTAAAGGTGGTTTTCTCTTGATCGGGTTGTCAGACACGTATTTGAGAAAAACCAGAATATCCATCAAGGAAGCAAAATGTGTGTGCTTTGACAACCTTTCTAGCATTTGATCAATAAAAGGTAGAGGGCAATGATCTTTTCTAGTAGCTTTATTTTATTTTCTAAAATCAATTACCATTCTATAGCTAGTGACAATTCTTTGTGGAATAAGTTCATTTTTATCATTAGGAACAATAGTAACACCTCCTTTTTAGGGACACAATGAACGGGGCTTACATATCTACTATCAGCTATAGGATAGATTATACCTGCTTCCGGAAGCTTCAATATTTCAATTCTTACCACTTCTTTCATTTTAGGATTTAAACATCGTTGGTGATCAACAACGGGTTTAGTATCAGGCTCCATATTAATTTTGTGTTGAACAAGAGTGGGACTAATACCCTTTATATCATCAAGAGTATATCCAGTAGCAGCTCGGTGCTTCTTCAGAACCTTCAGCAATCTTTCTTCTTCATGTTCTGAAAGGTTAGCACTAATAATAACATGATATATCTTTTTCTCATCAAGATAAGCATATTTCAAAGTGTGTGGCAAATGTTTTAATTCAAACACAGGATCACCTTTAGGTGGAGGAGGACCTCCTAGAGTTTCAATAGGCAAATTGTGTTTAGGCAGAGGACGTTGTTCAAAGAAAATCTTATCTATTTCATTTTTCATGCAGATGCATATCATTTTCATGGTCTAGCAAATATTGTTCTAATGGATCAGTAGGAAGCACATCAATAGAAGGAAGACCAATTATTCATCCATACTAGACAATTCTTTCTTATGATGCTTTCTACTAAACTTGGAAAAATTAAAGTGATGAGACTCATCACCAAAACTAACACCGACAGTTTGTTTCTCACAATCTATTTTAGCATTGACGGTGTTCAAAAAGGGTCTACCAAAGATAATGGGACAAAAGTCATCTTGTGGGGAACCAAGAAAAAGAAAATCATTTGGGTATTTTATCTTCCCACACAAGACTTCAACATCCCTAACAATCCCAAGTGGTGTGATGGTGTCTCTATTAGCAAGTTTAATAGTAACATCCATGTCTTCTATTTCAGCAGGTGCTATGTCATTCATAATTTCTTGATATAAGGTAAAAGGAATAGCACTCACGCTAGCACCTGTGTCACATAAGCCATGATAGCAGTGATCTCCTATTTTGACTAAGACAACATGCATGCCAACAACAGGTCTATGTTTATCTTTTTCATCAGGTTTGGCAATTCTAGCAGCTTCATCACAGAAGTAAATATCATGCCCATCTATATTTTCGACCAGGAGATCTTTGACCATAGAAACACTAGGTTCTACTTTGATTTGTTCAGCAGGTTTGGAAGTTCTAATATAACTTCTATTGACCATAGTTGAAACTTTAGCATGTTCCTTTATCCTAACAGGGAAAGGTGGTTTTTCAATATAAGTAGTAGGAACAACTTGAATAACATTATAAATAATAGCTTCTCTTTAGGTATTACCGATTCCTTAATTTCTTATTTAATAGGTGGGTGATATTTAAACCACTTCTCCTTAGGGAGATCAACATGAGTAGCAAATGATTCACAAAAGGAGGCTAGTATCTCAGAGTCAAGTCCATATTTAGTGCTAAACTTTTGAAAAGCATCGGTATTCATGAAAGATTTAACACAGTCAAACTTAACCTCAATACCTGACTCTTTACCTTTGTCGAGTTCCCAATCTTCAGAGGTGCGTTTAATTCTTTCTAAAAGATCCCACCTGAATTCAATAGTCTTCTTCATAAAGGAACTAGTGCAAGAAGTATCAAGCATGGATTGATCATCACGTGAAAGCCGAGAATAAGTTTTTTGAATAATAATTTCTCTTGAGAGATCATGATTGGGGCCTGAGTATAACATTAACTTAAGCCTCCCCCAAGCTAGAGCGATACTTTCTCTTTCGCGATGCCAAAAATTCTATATATAATTTCGATCACGATGAACTAGATGCATAGGATAATTTTTGTGGTGAAATTCCAATTCCAAGATCCAATATCATCGCATAGCCTATACCATGCTCATGCTTATCCCTTAAAAAATAAAGGGAAAACCTTCTTCTTAGCTTCATCTCCATGTAAATCTGCAAGCTTAAATAATCCACAAATTTCATCCACATATATCAAATGCATATCAGGATGATCGGTTCCATCTCCTGCATAAGGATTAGCTAGCAGTTGTTCTAACATACCAGAAGGAATTTCATAACCAATATTTTCAGTAGGTGCAGTAGGTTGAGGGGTAACTAATTGTGGTTCCGATCGAGGTAAAGATACCCTGAACAAACCCCTCAAAGGTTTGTTATCCATAGTAACAAGTGACCATAAATTTCAGCACGTAGTAATAAATTTTCCTTACTGATTTCCACTTACCAAGAGCACTTCACTCCCCAGCAACGGCACCAGAAAAGAGCCTTGATGACCCACAAGTATAGGGGATCAATCGTAGTCCTTTTGATAAGTAAGAGTGTCGAACCAAACGAGGAGCAGAAGGAAATGACAAGCAGTTTTCAGCAAGGTAATGCCTGCAAGCACTGAAATTATAAGTAACGAGTAGTTTGATAGCAAGATAATTTGTAACGAGCAAGTAACGGTAATGGTAGCAAAAGTGTAGCTAGGTAGCCCAATCCTTTTGAGGCAAAGGACAGGTCAAAGCGGTCTCTAATGATAAGCAAAGTGTTCCTGAGGGTACATGGGAAATTTCATCTAGTCACTTTCATCATGTTTGTTTGGTTTGTGTTCACTACTTTGATAATTTGATATGTGGGTGGGCCTGTGCTTAGGTATTGTTCTTAGTTGAACAAACCTCCTACTCCCTCCTTCCATCCATATAGGTACTAACGCACTTTTCAAGGCTAACTTTGACCAAATGCTAGAGCAATAATATATGACATGCAACTTACACAAAGCAAATCATCAAATTCATATATGAATTAATTTTCACATCATACATCCCATGTACTATTAATCTTGTCAACAGTCAAATGCGGTCTTGAAAAATGCATTCCCTATATAGATGGAAGGAGGGAGTACTTATGATTAACCCCCTCGCAATCATCCACAACCACGAGAAAAGTATTAAGATAAAATCTAACCATAGCATTAAACTTTTGGATCCAAACCAGTCCCTTACAGAATAGTGCATGAACTAGGGTTTAAGCTTCTGTCACTCTCGTAACCCATTATCTAATAACTACTCCACAATGCATTCCCTTAGGCCCAAATATGGTGTAGTGTCATGTAGTCGACGTTCACATGAGACCACTAAGGGAATCACAACATACATACCATGAAAATATCGAAAACATATCAAGTTCACATGATTACTTGCAACGATATTTCTCCCGTTACCTCAAGAACAAAATTAACTACTCACAATTGATAATCATGCTCAATATCAAAGGGGAATTGAATAGCATAATGGATTTGAACATATAATCTTCCACCAAATAAACCATATAGTAATCAACTACAAGATGTAATCAACACTACTAGTCACCCACAAACACCAATCTATAGTTCCGGTACAAAGATTGAAATCAAGAGATGAACAAGAGTTTGAGAGGAGATGGTTCTGTTGAAGATGTTGATGGAGATTGCCCTCCCCAATATAGGAGAGTTGTTGGTGATGATGATGACGATGATTTCCCCCTCCGGGAGGGAAGTTCCCCCGGCGGAATCGCTCCACTGGAGGGCAAAAGTGCTCCTACCCAAGTTCTACCTTGAAACGGCAGCACTTCGTCCCAAAAGTCCTCTCCTTATTTTTTCTAGGTCAAAATGACTTACACACCAGAAGAGGTGCATCGGAGGTGGGCCGAGGAGGGCACAACCCACCAGGCGCGCCTAGGCTGCCTGGCACGCCTAGGTGGGTTGTGCCCACCTGTTGGGCCCCCTCGAGTAGTTATTTGCTCCAATAATTCTTATTTATTACATAAAAATTCCTCGTGAAGTTTCAACTCATTTGGAGTTTTGCAGAATAGGTAGCCTGACATAGCTTTTTCAGGTCAGATCTCTATCTACCGGAATTCTCCCTCTTTGTGTGAACCTTGCATATTATGAGAGAAAAGACATTAGAATTACTCTGAAAAGCATTATTATACGTAAAAACATCATAAATAACAGTAGGAAAACATGATACAAAATGGACGTATCACCTGTCCGACTGCCGTGGTAGTCAGTGTGTACTGAAGGAGTAAAATCAGACCGCGACAACCTTTGAGCACCCCTCCGGCCGCCTATCCAACCACCTCTCCTTAATGGCGAGCTCGCCTGATGCTGACTACAAGATATCAGTTATCCTTCTCTTGCACCATTGCCATATCTAACGCATCACAAACACCTCATCCATGGCACACCCCCTAGTCTTCTAATTTGGCGTCATTGAGGAGGAGCAGGAAGAGGACCCTCTATCCCCCTTGTGGACAGAGATGGAAAAGGCGCTGGAGGAGGTTGCTCGGATGGAGGCGGATTCCGCGTAGATGGATGCGCCCGAGCCCGTCCCCATGCCTGTGCCCGCGCCCGCGCTTAATGAGATGGAGGAGGACGAGGAGTATGGTGCGGAAGAATTTGCGCAGTGGATCGAGGCCGCCGATGCCGCATTCTACGACTTTTTCTTGGGAGGAGGTGGCGGTGCCACCGGTCGTGGTGCTGGAACTGGATGGATCAGTCGCTGTCAACGGCAGGTGCCATGGCCGTGGCAGTGACGGCCGTGGCCTTGACGGCAACTAGGCATTACCGTGGCTATGAGGCCATGGCCACAACTACGCGCTGACCATGGCCGTGGACAGAACTACGTGGTGACCATGGCCTTGGACAGAACTACACGGTGACCATGGCTGTGCCCACAAGTACGCCATGACCATATAGCTATACAAGTTTGGTATAATAGTTTGTACTATTATGTCTTGTATCGGTCTATCAGATGGTGTCGCAGTGCGACAATTTTGGGAGGAATTGAACTATGTTCGGCTTAGTCTTTGCAATGCTTTTAAAATTATGCGATTGAATCGTTAGTAAGTTTGTGTGTACTGTAGTGTATGAAATTCAAGCTAATTATAGTGAAAGTGAAATCAATGTTGTGTAGCACAAAAACTTTCTAGTAATAGAGGCATATGTGTTGTTAGCATTTGCAATTCAGGTATCATTAGTTTTTTTAATTTGCAGGAGTGCTACAGTCTGATAGTGTTTAGAAGACATGACATGCGTATTGTACCACATAGATAAAACTGGTTTCGGTACATAAGGTATTAATTAACGCAATACTTCACAACCTTACCATCCACACATAATTAAGTGCTAGTCCCATACACAACTTGACGTACAATACTTAACAATCAGGATTTCAAAAAATCATTGTCCCGGAATTGCATCACAGCAAGTCGCCAATGAACAGGAAAAACCCTTCAGTGCCTTCATACAACATCAGTATAACATTGGCACCCACTTTCAAATGCGGACGCATTTTCATCACAGCCTCCCATTTAGTAATGGGAACGGTTCCAATTCTAGGGTATATTATGTATCTAGCCATGAACTTCTTGTTGTGATTAATAGCTAGTGTTATTGGACCACGTCTGGGCATCAATTCAGGAACAACTGAAGGCGGCAACATCTGTTAAAAGATAAATGAAACAATTGTGACACTATTTGAAGCAAATGTTCACTCAGGGCATATTTAACATAAAAGCCTTTGTACCATAACTTTGTGAATTTTACAATTCATCTTGTTCAAGGTATACACCACTGGAACACATATTCCAACTTGGCCTCGAGCATGGAATCGCTTAGTAAGGCACTCGATTCTACCAACAAACTTTATGAGATGCTTCAAGTCTTTCCAGTAAAATTTCGATGCAGGAGTAACCACCGTCTTTTTAACTACATATTGAAAAAGCCCTAATAACCTAATAAAAATATCATTGTTTTACAACCAAATAAAAATCTCTTAGTTCACAAACCAAATGAAATTTAAATTGTCACAAATGCATTTCAAATAAAAAGAGCTGATACATCTAATGGTTTGCTAGGTGAGCCGATATATGCTCAACCAAATCATCTTGAAGTTGAATGTGAATTGGCCAATCACACGTTTCATGATAAAATTGAGTGAACCATGCAAATGTTGTCGGTCCTCCTTGCTTAGGGACAACATTTTGACCTTGAAAATGAAACCCTTGGTCGAAGATATCATTCTCACGCTCATCGTCTATGATCATGTTGAGAATGATCACATAAGAAGTCATCACCTCCTACAACTTTTTGGTGCTCCAAGTTTAAGTGAGATTGAGGGAGTCCTGGATTAGGGGGTGTTCGGATAGCCGAACTATATCTTCCGCCGGACTCCAGGACTATGAAGATACAAGATTGAAGACTTCGTCCCGTGTCCGAAAGGTTCTTTCCTTGGCGTGGAAGGCAAGCTAGGCGTGCGGACATTCAAGATCTCCTACCAATGTAACCGACTCTGTGTAACCCTAACCCTATCCGGTGCCTATATAAACCGGAGGGTTGTAGTCCATAGGACGAACACATCATAACCATCATCATACCCATAGGCTAGCTTCTAGGGTTAAGCCTCCTTGATCTCGTGGTAGATCTACTCTTGTACTACCCATATCATCAATATTAATCTAGCAGGAGTAGGGTTTTACCTCCATCGAGAGGGTCCAGACCTGGGTAAAATAAAGTGTCCCTTGTCTCCTGTTACCATCCGACCTTGACGCACAGATCAGGACCCCCTACACGAGATCCGCCGGTTTTGACACCGACATTGGTGCTTTCATTGAGGGTTCCTCTGTGTCGTCGCCTTTAGGCCCGATGGCTCCTTTGATCATCAACAACGATGAGGTCCAGGGTGAGACTTTTCTCCCCGGACAGATCTTCATCTTCGGCGGCTTCGCTCTGCGGGCCAACTCGCTTGGCCATCTGGAGCAGATCGAAAGCCACGCCCCTGGCCGTCAAGCCAGGTGGGGAAGCTTAAACTACACGGCAGATACCCTCGGAGACCTGATCTTCGACGGATTCAAGCCACAGCCAAGCGCGCCGCACTATCTCGAGGGGCATGATATAGCTCTGTCTCCGAACAGTGTCCTGGAGGCCGCATACGCTCCGGCCCCGATCCTCGATCCGGAGCCCGCTGTGTTCTTTGAGGATGAACGGTTGGACGTCACCTTGGGGGCTGCGATCTTAAAAGCCATTGAGCCAAACACAAGCCCCGCACTCCACATGGCACATGACTCCAAGGAGCCGGACTCTTCTCCGAACTCCGAACCTCCCGCGCCCCTGCCAATCGAATCAGATTAGGCGCCGGTAATGGAGTTCACCGCCGCGGACATCTTTTAGTATTCGCCTTTCGGTGATATTCTGAAATCTCTCAAGTCTCTCTCTTTTTCAGGAGAGCCCAGGCCGAACTGTGGCCTGCGAGGTTGGGATTCGAACGACGAAGAAATTCAAAGCCCACCCACCACCCACTTAATAGCCACTGTCGACGATTTAACCGACATGCTCGACTTCGGCTCCGAAGACTTCGACGGTATGGACGACGAAGACGGAGACGAACGGGAACCAGCGCCCATAGGGCACTGGACCTCCACCCCACTTAATGACGTATTCATGGTGGATACACCTGAAAAAACTCACAATGAGGAAGAAGGGGGCGAAAAGAAGGGTAAACCCTCCGAAAAGCACTCAAAGCGGCGACGTAAACGCCGAGCGAAGCCCCGCCTCGATCAAGACCCAGCCATAGAGCAGGACGAGCTGGCAGATGACGAACGCATCCCAGAACAGCCGTCCGAACAGGGTAACATGGGCAGAGAGGACGAACAGTCCTCCCCCGGTCATAACAGAACTCCGGACGATACCACGCCGGATAAAATCATGGAGCAGAAGAATCTCCAAGAAAGGCTCGTCGCCACAGCACGAAGCCTGAAGAAGCAGAAGCAAAAGCTAAAGACGGCGGAAGATGCACTCAAAACAAGATGGAGCAAAGTAATCAAGACCGCAGACAAATACGGCGGCAGCCGCCGCACCAAAAGCTATCCGAAGAGAAAGCTACTGCCCGAATTCGACCAGGAGGCCCTAGAGCCCCCAAACTCAAAAAACAAAAAGGCTACACGGTCAAATAAACGACCTCTCGGCCACTACAATACGGCAAACGGCGCCGCACTCAATGCGGCATGCGACACAATCAAAGACTCGCATCATGGCCCAACCTGGTCCATTTACGGGCCAAGAAAGCAAGCTCTCGTAAGCAATGCAAAAAATCCACCATCAGAATCCGGCACACCCAAATATAGGGGTGCCGCACACCCTCTATGTTTCACCGATGAGGTCCTGGAATATGAATTCCCAGAGGGATTTAATCCCGTTAACATAGAGGCGTACGATGGAACAACAGACCCGGCAGTCTGGATCGAGGATTATATCCTCCACATACATATGGCTAGAGGAGATGATCTCCACGCCATAAAATATTTACCCCTTAAGCTTAAAGGGCCGGCCCGACACTGGCTTAAAAGCCTTCCCGAAAACACAATTGGAAGTTGGGAAGAGCTCGAGGACGCTTTCCGAGCAAATTTTCAAGGGACCTACGTCCGTCCCCCGGACGCAGACAACCTCAGTCACATAACTCAGCAACCCGGAGAATCAGCTCGGCAGTTCTGGAACAGATTCCTCACTAAAAAGAATCAAATAGTGGATTGTCCGGACGCCGAAGCCCTAGCGGCTTTCAGGCACAATGTCCGAGACGAATGGCTCGCCAGACACCTCGGCCAGGAAAAGCCAAGAACAATGGCCGCACTCACAAGCCTCATGACCCGCTTTTGCGCAGGAGAGGACAGCTGGTTGGCACGATGCAGCCCCAGCGACCCAAGTACATCAGAAATCAGGGATGGAAACGGGAAACCACGGCGATACAAGGACCTTCGCCGAATCAAAAGAAAAAGTCCGAAGAGCACGACAGTCAATGCCGGATTCAAAGGCTCACGGCAAAATCAGACAAAATAACCCCCTCAGGATAATAGGGAAGATCCGTCCAGTCTAAAGACAATCATGGACAGGATATGTCAGATACACAGTACTCCTGGAAAGCCTGCTAATCATACCCACAGAGACTGTTGGGTTTTCAAACAATCCGGAAGGCTTAACGCCGAACACAAGGGGCTCGACACACCAAGTGAGGAAGAGGATGAACCCCAAAAGCAGAACACCAGGAAGCAAAAGAACTTCCCGCAAGAAGTCAAAACAGTGAACTCACTTCACATAACAAGGCATGAAGCACCCATAAAGGTCCGCACATTCAAGCCTATCCCTCAGGAGTCTGGCCACTGGTCACTAAAGCCAATCATTTTTGATCAGCTAGATTATTCTCGCAATATCAAACACGCAGGCCGGACTGCCCTGATGCTTAATCCAATAATAGACGGATTCCAGTTTACCAACGTCCTTATGGACGGTGGCAGTGGACTAAATCTGATATATCAGGATACAATTCACCGCATGGGCATAAACCCAGCACGAATCCGTCACAGTAAAACCTCCTTTCAAGGAGTAGCACCAGGCCCGGACACCCACTGTATGGGTTTTCTCCGGCTTGTGGTCATATTTGGCTCTGCCAATAACTTTCGTCGCGAAAAGCTTATCTTCCACATAGTCCCGTTTTCTAGTCGCTATCAAGCACTAATGGGACGCGGAGCTTTCGCTCGCTTTAACGCAATACCGCATTATGCATCCCTCACGCTAAAGATGCCCGGTCCTCGAGGCATCATCTCTTTAAAGGGAGCATACTAAACTACATCTCCTCCAAACGGAGGATTGTGCGGCCGCTTAAACGGCCGCCCAACAAAATGGCCTCGCCAGCCAAAAGACTTTTTCGATGTAAGTCACAAAAGGCCGCGGACCCGGACTCAATGAGTTCGGCACAAGCCCATTTTCGTTATAGGCTTGGTACGCCTCACCAGGGGCTGTACGCAGAGACAATAAAACTCGACCGTATCTATTTCTCACTTCACATTTTATTTATTATTCTTTTTGATCCGCACGACCCATTTTTCAATTTAGTTCTTCCCTTTTACAGATGAACGTCGTACGGCGCCCGTCCAGGACACGACACAGTGGAGACACAGGCGCAGACGTGCAGTAGGGACCCGCCCCAAAGGATTCTTCTTAGATTAAGACCCTGCATAAACCTTTTTTACTGTCTCTTGCTGCTATACATCCCCTGGTTTACCTCACTATAACCATGGAGGAGACTGGCGTTTTGGCATGTGGCCACGCCAGAATTCTTGCTCGTACCTGGACACAAGGGGCTTTTTTCTTTTTCAAGGGTGTCGTTTCACACGCACCCACAAAGACCGAACACCTTAGGGAGTGTTCGGCGTCGCGAGTTTTGGCACTATATGCATCAGCTCCGAGTCATGATTTTGGTCACATGTTGGGTTGCCCGGCTCGTGAGTTCGGCCACCTTACGTTCCGTTCTGTCGGCTAAGGTTTCACCAGGAGAACTACTGCGATTGTGCCCCGGTTCGGCCGGGTGAGCACCTCAGTAGAGAAAGCCGAAAACCGACTGTCATGATGTAGCGCGAGACTGGTCGCCACTAGATGACTTATAGGAATTTATCGAATTCCTCCGTTTTGACGAAGGGCCACTTCCCGGTCAGGCACATATGCGTCCCGAATTCGGGTAAACGCAGTCGCCATTAAAGGGCTACCTAAAGAGTCCCACTGTCAAGCTCCTATGGCTAAGTGAAAGTGTTAAAGCATTATAGTCCGGTTGCCTAGCCCGCGGCGCTATCACCTCCTTTGTAGGACCAAGACGTTGGTTTAAGTGTGAAAATGCATTCTCCGCGCGCACCCCCGCACTATGTGCGTGGGGGCTGAAGCCAACGACTGCAATCTTTCAGAATTTATATATTAAAACGGTCGCACAGGAGGTGTTATTAATACTTGAAGGCACAAGTCTAAATTACGCCATTACAATTTATAAAAATATTGATCTACGATTACATATGCTATCATAAAACAGCATCTTTCGAACACTGCGTCTCTATTATACGAGCGCCCGCGAGGACTTCCTCAAAATAGTGCTCGGAAGGAATTCGACTTTTATCCGAATCACGGGACGCAACAACGGTGGGCTCCATATCTGCCCAGTATGTCTTGACACGGGCAAGAGCCAGCCGCGCGCCCTCTGTGCAAGCGGACCTCTTTAGAGCTTCAATCCGAGGCACCACGTCAAGAAATTGCTGCACCAAACTGAAATAGCTTCTCGGCTTCGATCTCCCCGAACACAGGCGGTCCATGGCATACTTCATGGCGAGTCCGGACAACCTATTCAGCTCGGCCCATTGGGCCAAGCGATCATCCACTGATAGTGGACGCTCTGGATTAGTGAACTGCGACCAGAAGTGCTTTTCCACTTCATGCTCTTTCTTATCTTGAAAGTACCTGGTCGCATCAGCGGCACTAGCCGACAAATCCAGATAGGTGTCCTCCACGCTCCACGCTCGGTCCAATGGGGCGAACTTCGGATCACAGAATTTTCTCCGCAGCAGGAAGGGCTTTCCATCCGCAATTAGTCCGGCTTGACGCAACTCTTCCCTTGACGCTCTCATACCAGAGCGGGCATCCTTGGCGTCGGCGACGGCCTTCTCTAAATCTGTCTGCCGGGCTCGACCTTCCTCTTCAAGAAGTTTGCAACGGTCAGTAGCACTTTTCAACTTCACGGCTATATCAGCCATCTCCTCCTTGCTTTGGCAATGGGAAGCCTGTTCGTCTTTTAGCTCTTCACGGGCTCTTCCGGCAGCCGCATCGCTTCTTCTGGCTTGTTCCTTTGCTCTGGCGAGCTCGGCCCTAAGTCCTTCTATGGCCGCCGCACCATCTGCATCAAGCATACACAAGTTAAGATATTGACATAAAGCTCCTCTTACTAACAATCGCCAAATAAACTCAATACCTTGAGCATCATCAAGCCGCTTGTTAACAAGCACGATGTCGGCTTCTGCCTCATCGAGTTGCCGTTTCATTTCGGCAAAATCTCGAGTCCGGCTCGACTCCGGACAACCTGCCACCTACATACAAAGGTGCCACTTAAAGGACCTGGGATTAAGATCCTCTGCGCACCGCTAATCTTTGCGGCACACAGAGTCTCAGGGGCTACTATCTATACAAGGCGCATGTTATTATGCGCAATTAACACTAATGTTCGTTATTCAAAACGTACCTCAAGGCCCGCCAGTAAACTCTTGACGGCCTTGTTCAGTCCACTTTCCGCGGATGAAATATTTTCAATCACCGTGTGCATCAACACACGATGCTCCTCAGAAACAGAGGCTCGGCCCAGCAGAACCTTCAGCTCCTCTGACCGAACACCAGATGGTGCCGGACTCGTCCCATGGCCTTCTTCGGAGGCCGGACACGGAGAACCCCGGGGGGCCGCATGATCACCTTCTGCCTCTGGCAGATTCGGAGAAATCCTCTGCGACGACACTTCGGCGTCGCCCGCCTCGCTAGGCGATGAAGGAGGAGGCGTTCCGCTCTCCATCATCTCCGGAAGAAGATCCCCCGATGACGAGCTCTGCCGAGAAGGGTCGAGGTCCGAACTACAAGGTAAGGTTTCAGTTAAAACTTCTCAGATATAAATTAAGGATTTCTATTAAAAGAATGACTCTCTTTCTACTTACGGCTCATTGGAGGGCTGCTCCTTTTGAGGATTTAGTTCGGCCGAGGGGCTCCCCGGCGTCGGGTCCTCTGACGCGGATTCTTTCCCCCGCTTTGGAGCTACGGCTCCCGGGTCATCAGAGGCGGCCCTTTTCTTCCCCTTTGGAGAGGAGTTGTCGATTCCCCCCTTTGGGATGGCCCCTTTCGAAGAGGCCACGGTTTCCTTGTCCGCCCCTTCATTTTCCTCCAGAGGTGCCACCTCCAACATCCTGACTAGCACAGGATCTAGCCTGGTCTCGGGAAGGGGAGCCGGACACCGGACCAGCTTCGCCTTCGCTATCCACTCCTGCGTAAAAAGGAGAAGTACTGTTAAAAAATAAGTCAATTGTACGGATAGAAGGTCCGGGCGCAAGGTCACCTACTTCTGTATCCGGGCGGTTGCGGCTTAAACCAGCATCCTCGGTCAAATCCGGACTCACTCCTTGTGGTCCAAAGAACAGTCTATACATCTCCGTAGGCGTCACGCCCATGAAATTTCGGAGAACTCGCGGCCCCTCTGGGTTGAACTCCCACAAGCGGAGGGGGCGACGTTGGCCGGGCAGTGTCCGGCGAATCAGCATAACTTGTGTCACCTTGACCAGGTTGAGGTCTCCTTTTAGGAGATCCTTTATACGGCCCTGCAACAGAGGAACGTCTTTGGGCAAGCCCCGATCTAACCCTGTGTTGATCCACGATGTTAAACGTGGTGGGGGGGCCGAGCGAAAGGCGGGAGGCGCTACCCAAGTGGTGCCCCGAGGAGAGGTGATGTAGAACCACTCCTGTTGCCATAAGCCGAGCTCCTCTTGAAAAGTGCCCTCGGGCCATGGAGCATCGGTATTCCTTTTTATAACAGCACCTCCGCACTCTACGTGATGCCCCTCGATTATCTTCGGTTCTACCTTGAAGGTCTTGAGCCATAATCCGAAGTGAGGAGTGATATGGAGAAACGCTTCACACACAACAATGAAGGAGGAGATATGGAGGATGGACTCCGGAGCTAGGTCATGGAATTCCAGCCCATAATAAAACATCGGCCCCCTTACGAAAGGATCCGTTGGGAAGCCTAATCCCCGAAGGAAGTGGGAGATGAATA
Organism: Aegilops umbellulata; assembly: GCA_032464435.1. Lineage (NCBI taxonomy): Eukaryota > Viridiplantae > Streptophyta > Magnoliopsida > Poales > Poaceae > Aegilops > Aegilops umbellulata. The sequence continues at coordinate 307,620,545 of CP136055.1, read as the reverse complement.
CTACGCTCTCACCAGGCCGGGGGCTTGGGATCGCTTGTCCTTGAGCAGGCAACCTGTGCGGGATCTCGCTGGTCAGGAACCTAGCCTCCCTCAACCTTGATACGTCCTCCTCCATAACGGAGGAGGGCATCCATTGGCCTTGAAGGCCGGAGCCGGACATTGTCGATGGTCCGGTGCGCCTAGAATCTAAAAGCCTGGGGTGTTGGAACTCGAGGCTATGGGCGAGCTTGTTTTGAGAACACAAGAGGGGAGCAAGGTCTCGGTCTCTTTATAAGAGGCAGAATATCAAGAGCCCTCCCCGTAACTGTCTTGGACTAGCCTTTAATCAAGGCAGGACGTGCTTAACGGGCATGGTTTGGTTACCCACGTCTGTATTAATGAGAATCCCGTTAAAAGGGGCACACGATCTCTGCTTCGACAAGACGTGCCAAGGAAACCGACTCGTTGAACATGCTGCGGTGGAACAACAAAAAATAATCCATACAGAAGGCTTGGTCACAGTGTTATGACGCACTGCGGAATACGTCAGCAGATTTGATTTGTGTTTGTATTATTCTCTATATGGCAATACGTGGAAACTTGTTTTGCAGAGCCGGACACTATTTTTTGGTGTTTATTATCTTCTTGAAGAATTTGGAGGAGGAACCCGCCTTGCAATGCCGAAGACAATTTGCGCGCCGGACTCATCGTCATTGAAGCCTGGTTCAGGGGCTACTAAGGGAGTCCTGGATTAGGGGGTGTTCAGATAGCCGAACTATACCTTCCGCCGGACTCCAGGACTATGAAGATACAAGATTGAAGACTTTGTCCCGTGTCCGGAAGGTTCTTTCCTTGGCGTGGAAGGCAAGCTAGGCGTGCGGATATTCAAGATCTCCTACCAATGTAACCGACTCTGTGTAACCCTAACCCTATCCGGTGCCTATATAAACCGGAGGGTTGTAGTCCGTAGGACGAACACTTCATAACCATCATCATACCCATAGGCTAGCTTCTAGGGTTTAGCCTCCTTGATCTCGTGGTAGATCTACTCTTGTACTACCCATATCATCAATATTAATCTAGCAGGAGTAGGGTTTTACCTCCATCGAGAGGGCCCGAACCTGGGTAAAATAAAGTGTCCCTTGTCTCCTATTACCATCCGACCTTGACGCACAGATCGGGACCCCCTACCCGAGATCTGCCGGTTTTGACATCGACAGAGATACAAACCATGTCCCATCGAGACTGAAGAATACCTCCACTTCCTTCCAACCACTCTCTTGTGCTTGGGCGAATCCATGCCTCTTCTCTCCTATCGAGTTCGGGATTGTCTTCACAAGAGTAGTCCACTAAGGATAGACACCATCAGCTAGGTAGTATACTTTGCCGTAGTGGTGGCCATTAATCTCAGCATTAACCTCTGGGAAGTAGCCTTTTGCATGTCTTTCGTGTTGGGAAACATAGTAGAAAACAAAATTTTCACTCTACCATCATGATCCGAGGAACACTATGAAGATGTATGATAGGTTTAGATTCGATCCTTACAAACTATGATTAGCAATGCAAGAAGAGTTGGCGTAGATCAAATTTGAATTCCCTTAAACCATCCCACAAAGGGTGCCTTGAGCAAGCACCGAAAGCATGATGCTTGTATAGTTTGCACATGTGCGAAAGTAGTGGTTCAGCAGAGCTAAGTCATCCAGAGCTAAGAACCACTGAGAAAACTTGAAAGATAAGTAGCCTAGTGGCGTCGGCGTCGAGATCAACTAGACGCGAGAAATAAAATGGGCGCATGGTAGTAGCAGGGCAACCTCCAAGAGATTTGATGTAACATTTTAGTTGTCCCTACCCTTGTATATATATGTGGAGCCATCGGGTCGTATCTTGGCGATGGAGCCTCTCCAAAGTCAGTTTTCGATCACGAAGAAGAGTCCTTCACAGATTCAAGCCCGCAACGCCAAAGGCGTTAGCATTTCTCAGAACGCCAAGAGCTATGGTGTTTCCAGAAATGCCATGAGCCTTGGCGTTTCTGACTTGCCCCCAAAGTTAGCCCTAAGTGAACCATCTTAAAGCCTTATGGGCCTTCCTACTTGGTCCAGTCAAGGTAGCCATTCTTGAGCTATATAGTCCCTTGTCAAACTTTCCGACGTACCTGTAAGTTGTCGCTATGACCATCGTGTTACAGATAACATTTGAGTAACCCCAAAGTCCATCGTACTGTAAGAAGTGACTATGATACTCTCATGTCCTGAGGAAGTAAAGCATACATTAACTATCTATGTTACAACGATTGACTTGTGATGATAGTATCTCAAAGTATAACAAACAAGTTGGGTCAATTCAATAGGATCATTCTTTCACCATCATATTCTCAATGTTGCTTTGGGACTATCGTCACACTTAACGATATTCCAAGATCCAATAAACATGATCACATACAACACTTGAGCTAGTGCTAGAGACGAGACTAGGAATAGGGTTTTACCGTCTATCTTTCCACACGTGTATATGAGTTTTCCATTGAATCACATATTCCAGGATCATCGCAGTTATAGCATTGAATATAAACTCTTAATTATAAGGGATTTCTATTTCTGTGCCCCTGGTTCCTTAGTTGTGCTCAGTTTTGCCCAAGCCAACTAACTTCGCTCACTTTTCCCCTCCCCACTCCACCATCTGCTCACAGAAGGCCAAGCGAAGCATTCCAACGAGTCAAGCTAATTGACTGTTAGATGGACGAGTTCATGATGAGTAGGACCATTAAAAATGTTGACGTGTGGGGCCGCTTAAAATGTTGACATCTCAACGGGCCCTTGCTAAAAAAACCACTACTCTCTCCAAATATCCATTTTTGGAGCCAGGCTCATCTGCCCCCGGTGAGGAGAAAATTCAAGAAAAATACTTTAAAAATAAAAAAACATTTTTTTGCATGGAATACAATTTAGTGTGTGAGTTGCGCTCCAAATTCATATCATTTGGACACATGAGTTGCTCTCGGCAAAAAGACAAACTCGGTCAGAAAAATACATGAACAAAAAACTTTTTCACATACTCCAAATTTGTATATTTTTGCCGAGAGGTACTCGCATGTCCAAATGATTTTAAATTTCAAGGGCACCTCAAGCACCAAATTATCTTTCATGCAATTTTTGAATTTTTCTACTATTTTTTGTGAATTTTCTGCTCATCACTGTTGCAGCTAAGCTTGGGCACCGAATCACCTCGTTAGACTCCAAATTTGTCTTTTTACCTAGAGCTACTCACATGTCCAAATGATTTGAAATTTGGAGCGCACCTCACGTACCAAATTATTTTCCTTGCAAACTTTTTTGAATGATTCTATTATTTTTATGAATTTTCTGCTCATCGCAGGTGCAGTTGAGCTTTCTCTTCCATCCTCGTGAATCATGTGTACATTGATGTAGTGTAACAACTGAATTGACCGCTTCGTCCCCGACTCTAGCCGTCGCAATCTAAAAATAAGACTGAAAATTCAAATTTTGCAAATTTCACATGAAATGGACCATACCCATGCCATATTTCCATATAAAGTGACGATATTTGGCACAAACATGGGGCTTACGATGCCAAACATGGTTGCTAAAGGGAGATTCCAAAATTTTGTTATAAAGTAAATTTATCATTTTTAAGTGCCAAAAATGACTTTTTTGTGAAGCAAGTACCAAAATTTTACAATTTTCACATGAAATGGACCGTATTGGAGGTCTACTGCCGAAAGATCTCGAGTTTTTGAACTTTATTGCTATATTCCATTGATTAAATGAATTTCTCGGCATTTACCAAAAGTAATTCTAAATTGAACTACAAGTGTGTTATAGTTTGGTTACAAAAAGTGGAAAAACATTGTAAGATACTTAGGTACGATTATATGCAGTATTCACAAAAAGAACTTCTCTATGAATAGCCATGTTGACAATGTTGACCCCATTTTGCAAAAAGTGAAAGAAAATGGAAAAGGAGTCAAAATATGCAATCCTTTTGCATGGAGCCTTCTATGTGTACTAATTTCGAGAAAAAATAATAACATAGGAATACTAAAATTATTTTTATAAAAAGTGTGCACAAAATGGACTACCATCTCAAAGGTTCATGGCTTTCAAGCTAAATGACCAAGTTCATGGCTATATCCGTGTCTTATTTTTATATAACGTGATCATATTTAGCACAAACATGGGTCTTACCATGCCAAACAAGATTTCCGAAGGGAGATTCCAAAATTTTGTTATAAAAGTAAATTTATCATTTTCAAGTGCGAAAAATATTATTTTTCTGAAGCAAGTACCAAAAATAGGATAGAAAAGTGAACCTGTGCAATTTTCACCTGAAATGGACTATATTGGAGGCCAACTGCCGAAAGATTTTGAGTTTTTATGTTTTCTTCTATATTCCATTAATTAAATGAATTTCTGGACATTTATCGAAGGTAATTCAAAATTGAACTAGAATTGTACCATAGTTTGGTTACAAAAAGTGGGAAAATCATTTGAAGGTACTTAGGCAGAATTATGTGCAGTATTCACCAAAAATATGAAAGATTCAAACCCTTTATATGAACAGCCATGCTGACAATGTTGACCCAATTTTGTAAAAGTGAATGAAAATGAAATCAATTTCAAAAAATGTAATCCTTTTGCATGGAGTCCTTTTATGCGTACTACTTTCCAGGATAAATGATAAACTAGGACATTTTGTTGTAAAAAAATATTTTTTATTTTTTCAAGTGCCAAAAGAGGTATTTCTTGTGTGTGAAGCGAGTAGCACAAATAAGATGCAAAAAATCAATTATCCTATTTTCAAACAAAGTAGACCATATTCCCAAAAGATTTTGAATGTTTGAGCTTTTTGCTATATTACATTGATTATATGAATTTCATAATATTTGAAGAAAATAATTCAAAATTGCACTACAACTGTATTATAATTTTGTCCAAACAATAGGCAAAAATCATTTTCAGATACTCATGTAGGATTGTATGCAGTATCCAAAAAATATTTGAAAGATTTAGAGGACGGCGATTCGGTGCCCAGGCTCATCTACACCCACGCTGAAGAAAAATTTAAAACAAATCCTAGAATTTTTTTAATTTTTTTGCATGGTAGATAATTAGGTGCGAGAGGTTCGCTCCAAAATTCATATCATTTGGACATCTGAGTAGCTCTCGACAAAAAGACAAATTTGTCTTTTGTAAAAAAGTTTAGTGTTTGTGTACCGCTTTGACTTAATTTGTCATTTTTGCTGAGAGCTACTCATATGTTCAAATGATTTGACATTTTGAGCACACCTCAGGCATCAAATTATCTACCATGATTTTTTGATTTTTGTTGTATTTTTTGTGAATTTTTATTTACCGGGTGCAGATGAGCCTGGGTCAGAAATGAATATCCAAAACATTCAACAAATTTGCTATAAACAGAACTAAACATAAGATGAATTTAGGAACTTGAATCAACCAAACTAGATTTAAAATTAATATTTTATGAATTTATTAAGTTGATAGGAAATTCAAAAGGTATTTGACATTGTTTGCACTTAAAACCCGCATAGAGCAGGCCGACCCAATTACTTAAAACCCAGGCTGAGCAGCGCCAAGGTGTTTAGGTGGGCCCACTCGTCGGGCTGTCATCCAAGGCCCACTAGTTGGGAATCACCCAAGTAACGTTCAAAACTAGTTTGACCCAACAGAAAGGCTTCGTCTCGGCATTTGTGAGGTTGGGGTGAAGACAGGAGGGGAAAAGCGAGCCATGTTAAGGAGGCGGGGCAAAACTGAGTATTGCAAAATAACCAGGGCATGGAAATAGAAAACCCTAATTATAAACATGGAAATAAATAATACAATAGTATTGCCTCAAAGGCATATTTCCAACAGACTCCCGTTTGCACTAGAGTCAATAATCTGGTTACATAGCTTCTTTAACACCAATGGCTATCGGGTGGTGCTCTTGTTTTGCTTGTGGTACAGGCTTTGTCGTCAGGTCTAAAACATTCAAATCCGTGTGAATCTTGAGTAAATTCACAAACCTTTCTCAACATGCTATCGAATAATGTGATACTTGCGTTCGATATGTCTGGTATTCATATGGGACCTTGGTTCCTTTGCTAGAGCAACGGCACCATGATTGTCACAAAAAATTGCCATTGGGTTCATCACACTTGGGACCACACCAATCTCTTCAAGAAAATTATTGATCCACACTGCCTCCTTCGAAGCTTCGAAAGTCACAATATATTTTGCTTCTATTGTACAATTTGCTACAGTGTTCTCTTGAAACTCTCCCAAACTACTAAACCACCATTAAGAGTGAAAACATAGCCCAATTGAGATTTATAGTCATCTATATTAGTCATGAACCTAGCATCGGTGTAACCATTTGCAACAATCTCTTCATCTCCTCCATAGACAAGGAGCGTGTCCTTTTTTTCCTCAGGTACTGAAGAATACTTTTTAACAGCTGCATAGTGAGCCAATCTTGGATCACTTTGGTACCTGCTACTAACACTTAGCGCATAAGAAACATCTCGTCTTTTACATATCATAGCATACATGATTGATCCAATTGCCGACGCTTATGGAACTCCACCCATCTGCACATGCTCATCAATTGTCTTGGGACATTGATTCTAGCTAAGTGTTGTGCCATGTGACATTGTAAGAAACCTTTCTTAACATTCTCCATTTTAAACCTTTTTACAACCTTGTCAATGTACGTGCTCCGGCTCAGTGCTATTAAATGTCTTGATCTATCTCTATAGATCTTAATGCCCAATATATAAGCTGTCTCGCATAGGTCTTTCATCGAAAACATACTTTTCAATGAATCTTTTATGCTTAGAAACTTTACATCATTTTTCCAATTCACAATATGCATGTCATCCACCTATAAGATCAGGAATGCTATAGAGCTCCCACTAAACTTCTTGTATACACAAGCGTCTTCATCATTTTTAATGAAGCCAAATTCTTTAACCAATTCATCAAAATGTTGATTCCAGCTCCTTAATGTTGGCTTCAAACAATAAATAGACCTTAGAAGCTTGCACACCTTTCCGGCATCCTTAGGATCGAAAAAACCTTCTAGTTGCATCATATATACACCCTCTTTAAGATTTCCATTTAGGAAAGCCGTTATGACATCCATCCACCTTATCTCGTACTTGAAATATGCAACAATTGACATCATAATATGTACACACTTTAACATGGCTACTGGTGAGAAAGTCTTGTCATAATTGACTTGCTCCATTTGCAAAAACCCTTTCGCAACTAGCATTGCTTTATAGATAGTAGGATTACCATCCGCATCCATTTTTCTTTTGAAGATCCATTTAGATTGATTCTCGTACATGGACTCCATTTCGGGCTACATGGCTTTAAACCATTCTTTTGAGGCTCAACCAAGTTCCAAAGTTGATTCTCATACATGGACTCCATTTTGGGTTACATGGCTTTAAACCATTCTTTTGAGCTGAGTGCGACCATCGCTTCTTTGTAGTGCACAGGTTCATCTTCTTCTAAGATTAATACTTCATTATAAATTCACTCAGGAGGTTTGGTAACTCTTGCTGACCTACGTGGTTCAGTTGTGTGGACAACCTCTGAAACAAATTTCGATTGGTCAGTCTAGCTTATTTTTGTTGGAGATTCAGTAATCTCATTGTGACAGCCTGGTTTTTGCCCCTCTTCTTTTTTCTGATTTTTATGTGCCATTTATTTGAACCTGGGTTTTTGAATCATTTTAGTTGGACTTAAACACTTGGGCATAACCTTGATTTTCACTCAAGTGGCTCACCTCTCCCCAAGCCATAATTTCTTCTCTGGTTAATCCCAAAATAATCTTAGGAATATTTTTCTTAAATGAAAAATATCCATTTCCTCCTCTAAAACCCTAATCAGCAACATGTGCTCCAAAGCAACCCCCATTTTGTTTGCCCACAATAATCTGAGAAAATTCCCAAATATTCTATGAACCGTAGGGCACTTCCCTGAGAAAAAACATTGCATCACTTTTTGGAATATTTTTTCTACAGAAAATCTTTTCTGTTTTGGCCAGAGAAGGCAGTTTCTACAGCAAGTACCATTTTCCTAGATCCAATGTTGCTGAATTTTCTTGAGCATCACTACCTTCCTAAGTGATTGCTAAACCCCAAAACTCAGCCCTCAACTCTTACTGGTTTGACCACAGTTAACTCTGAAAGTTACTGCCCAAAGACTTACCATGAAGTAAAACACTAACTTACAGCACCTGGGCTCGACTCAAAGCATTGGAACGACCCAAACCACTATGGACTACACGCCAGACATGAATTTATGGAAAACCGTGGTTCTAAGCCAGAGTTCGCGCGGTGACCACGCGTGTGCATGATGCCAACATGCTAGTCGACGCGCTCTGGATGCCGCCGAGCGCTCTGTTCATCGCGTGCTCGCTTCCCCGGCTGCCGCACCTTGCCAAACTGCGCGACCATCACCGTCTTGACCCACATAACTCCTTCCTGGCGCTTGCCGACGCCGCAGCTCACCGCAACGAGCACGGGCGTGACCCGGCCAACTGAACAGTGTGTCGCGCCATTGTGCTCGTCGCCACCCCGTTTCTATGCTCATCTCTGCCCTCCCATAGTGCCTGCATGAGTTGCGTCGCCTTCTCCCCCTCTCACTGACGCTGTTCGATGCCAGGAACCGTGTCCAGAAGACCTCCGGTGGAGCCTGATCCTGTCAGGACCGTATTTTCGGGATATAATTTTCCCAGAAAGTGGCCCTTGTGCTCATCAGCCCCAGGATTACTGTTAGCTGATGAGGCACCAACTTGATACAGAAATTCCAAGCAAGGTACAGAATATGTAGTACAAGACCATTCTGGTCCATGAGTACAACAAATGGTTTCTAGTGGTTGATGGCGGAAGCGGTTTGCGAATCATCTGTGTCTATGGGACTCCATTTCCCACGGGAACAGCTGACCAGGATAACTCCTATCTTCGCGAGGCTGCTATCTCCATTGCGTAGGTTCCGGGGCTGTCATCGCAACGCTCCTCTCCACGAAAGAAATCTGGCCAAGACAATAGCCAGGGACAAGCCAGTGAGTACTTTGAATGTACTCGCAAACATTAAGAACGCAGGTATAATATAGCCACTAATAATCATGTTTTGAAATAGTCTATGATCACATCGTCAGTTATGAAATAAGATTCATGATGCATGCAAGTAGATTATTTAAATAAATCATGACTAAACAATCAGGGTGTAAAATGTAAAGCACCGATCGGGTGTCTGAAGCGACACCTCGAAAGGATAATAATATGAAGCATGCCTCAGTCGGGCGTCTGAGCGACACCACAAAAGGGCTTATATATAAAAGGAATAACAAGCATGTCATAGTCGGGCGTCTGTGCGACACCACATAAAGGGCTTATAAGTAAATGAAATAACGAGCATGCCACAGTCGGGTGTCTGAGCGACACCACAAAAAGGGCTTATATATAAAAGGAATAACAAGCATGCCACAGTCGGGCGTCTACGCGACACCACATAAAGGGCTTATATATATAAACATAATCACGGTGAACATCCAGGAGGTAGTACCGTCCCAGGGATATTCATTATTTCAAATAATACAAATGGTTAGTCCACAATGATGATAACCATAACCATCATATATCACAAGTCATAATCAATGTTCTGGTTTAGTAGTTTCTCCTCCGAAGACCGACACTAAGACCGACACTTGACCCATCCCAGACTGTAGTCTTTAACCATGGACACGGCTATTCGAATAGGTTTAATCTCTGCAGAGGGTGTACTCTTTACCCACTAGTAACGGATTCCTTTAGTCCATCGGGACTAATTCCGTCCACGGTCTTTCGTTCGAAAACGCACCTGACCACACACACCAGCCTAACTTACCGGTGTCTGGAATCACCCTTGACACCCGTTAAGCAAACTCTAAGTGGGGAGGCTACAACCTTGACTAGCATGGGATCACAAAATTTATACCGCGCGCAAACTAGGAGAGCTACCCCTTCGGCTACAACCGAAACACCCGTGCCCCCGGACCAGGTGGCATGCCTACCGGATGCAGCCGGTATCTTCTACCATGGCCTCTCTGTACGGTGTGCGCTAGGAAAGGGGTTGACAACTTACTGAACCGTACTCTGCCTATGGCAGGGACAAGTGGTAGTACGAAACAAGTATGGGGGTTACCGGAACAAGACTCGATCTATGGTCGACTCAGGAGGCTTAGGTATTCCCTGCATGATTAGTATAGCAAATATATTTCAATCCACTGGACAGAATCACCACTCAGCATACCTCATCATGCCATACCGGACACAACTGTCTCGACGAGGAACTGGAGACAAGCATCATGTCTACCCAAGACAGAGGCTTTTCCCGGTTTCCTTCCGGTAGGCATGAAGGTTATGTGAGGGTGCCTGCTGTCACAACATATCAATGTCCAAAATTACGGTACCATTAACATGCACTCACGAGTAGGATCATATAACCCTAATCAATAACGGAAATTTCAAGACATGGAGGTGTTGTAACCAATTTAAACAACACACGGCAATATTATGCCCGGGTTCAGAATGCTTGCCTTCAAGGTGTGTAGAGGCAGGGTGCATCCTAAAGCTTTTTGAAAGTTTTCTTCTCCTCCAAAAATTCCTATTTTGAAAATATTCAAATTAACACATAGTTTTAATACAATACCAAAAAGTTGTCTAAATTTTTTTAAAAAAATCTTAAAATAAACTAGGTGAAATTTTAGAGAGGTAGGAAAAAGAATCAATTCATTTGGACTTATATTTAAAAAATTATAGCCAGTCAAAGTTTCAGTCAAACTCTGTTTTTTAAATTAAAACAGAAAAAGAAAACGTTTCAGATTGAAATACGCTTCTGGGGCAAAGGAGACGTACTCATGAAGTTTACGCCTTCACTTATCCAGCGTGGACGGGTGCGTGAGTCACTGACAGTGGGTCCAGGGGGGCCACTGGTCAGGTTTGACCAGTCCATCTCTCCCTCCTCTTCCTCTGCCCGAACAGAGGCGAGGTAACGGCGATCAACGCCGGCGAACGGCGGCTCCTCCCGGGCTCCAGAGGGTCGGGATGGATCCCCAAGGCCGGGGCGGTCCTCCCGGTGGTCGTTGGGTCGGTGGGGGTGGAGGGAGTCGCCGGCGGTGAGCTTCGCGGCGGAGGAGGCTTCGGGAGCAAAGTGGGTTTGGGGCTACGGTGGTTCCCGATCAAAATCGAGCAGGGGGATGGGTTCACGGGAGGAAGAGAGGGCTTCTGGTGAAGAGAGTGGAGAGGGGGAGGCTCTGGTGGCGCCGGAATGGTCGGGACAGTGGCGGCGGTTGTGGTTGCCGGAGATGAGGAAGACGACCTCTCTGGCCTTTCTACCACTACGGGAGGATCAGTGAGGGAGTGTGGGAGTTTGCTTGAGGGTTTGGTGAGCTCGGGGGGTTCCTTATATAGCGATTGGGGGCGGTTCCGACGATGGCCGAGAGAACGCCGGCGACCGTCATTCTGTAGCTTGGGGCGACGTGGCGGCGACGAGGGCTCACGGACAAGGTTGCGGATGAGCTTGAGCTGCTCAAGGGGGCAGCTGGCGAGCGCTGGTGGCTCGGGCGGCGCCGTCCGTGGCAGAAGCTACTGTGGCCGCCCGCTAGCCGCTGTTGCCGACCTGACGGTGGCGCTGTAGGGCGCCAGGGGGAGCTTGGCTGGTTCCTGCGGGTGGATGAGGTCGGGGTTGCGGCTCTGCAAGCGAGCAAGGGCCGGGGCGCGACGCGGCGACCCGAGCGCACACACGTGCAAAACGCGCGCTCTGGGCGCGCCCAGAGCATGCACGAGACGTGTTCGACAGTATGCCAGGGTAGCCTAGAGTGCTTGAGAGGGGCTGGCAAATAACATGACTAGTTTGGGGTTAGCAAGGGGATCAAGGGACATGGTGGTTTGGTTAGGGGCTCAAGTTCACAATGTAAACTTGAAAACATGCCAAATCTGGCCATGCACACAGGGTGTTTGACAAAATGCCAAAGGCATCTAGGCAATTCTTGGAGTGGTCAAAAACTCCAGATGGTGGTCTCATTAGGTGAAAGGGAGGTTGGTGAGGTTAGTTAGACCAATGCAGAAACTTGTTAGTGTAAGTTTTGCAAAACTACTATTCTGGACAGGAGACAAATGGCATCACTTCATGAACCAAAAGTGATCCAATGGGTGCATGCTCCTGGACTTAGGGGTTTGGTAGGGTTGACTACAAGTAGGAGAAAGCACAAGGTCTCTGGAGCAAAATTAATTAGGGTTGTAGTAGAAATCACCAGGCTGGACCAGAATGGAAAAGTGGTTGATTCACTCAAATATTTCAAAGAACATTACTAGGTTTTTGCATAAAGATGAATGGTATGCTACCACTGACATCCCATAATTTTGGTGGAGGCTAGAAAGAAATATTTAAAAGGGTTGTAGTGCAATGCTGCCATCTTGACCAGTTTTGAAAACTTGGGGTAGAGCTCAAAATATTTAATGAATGAAGCATATATTTGCATAAAAGCGGTTTAAAAACTTCACATGACATCTCCAAATTTTGGTTGGAATATTAGATAAATATATCAAGAGGTTGCAGTGCAATTTGGGTCCTGAAACTTAAGCAAAAATCATTTTAAGTAATAATGTTGAGAGAGAATTAATTATGCAATTAAATCCACGCCTCGGGCCGCCGTCCTCGAGCTCGAGCTCGCCGGTGATCCCCGCGGTTCGTCCCACCGTTCCAGCCCCTCCTAAGCTCGAGCCACTCTTCCAGAGCCTCCATAGTGCTTCACTAGTGTCGTTCGACCCAGTTGGAGCCCCTGGCGTAGCCCTACCTCATCGTCGTCTCCAACTCCGGTGACCTCTGCTTTTTGTCACCGCTGGAGTAGCTCGTTCTGATGCCGTCCGACCACCCTAGCTATCCTACGGGTATGGGCAGGTGCACCTCGATCTCCTCTCGCGTTCTATCCCTTTGGATTTGGCCAAGGAGCCCTCCTCGCCGCCGTGAGCTCTGGCGAAGCCTCGCGTGCTCTGTTTCTCTCTCTCCCCCTCGCACCTGACCAGCGGGGCTCGCTGCCAGCCACTCAGGCCGCGCCTGAAGCGGTATGAGTGGTGGCACCTCGCGGGTTTACGCCTTCGACGTCACCCATCCCCATTTTCTTTTTTTATTTAAATTAAATTCAAATTATCCAGAGAACTTCAAACAACCACAACTCTTTAACCATAAGTCCAAATGAAGTGATTCTTTTTTCATTGTGTTCTTAATAAAAAGATCTAGCAGATCACCAAAAATGAGATTTTTCTCTGCTGTCTAGATTTTCTGGTGATTTTCAGAGAGTTTTTATTGATATTTTCTTTCTTTGTTTTTAATTATTTTCAGAAGGTGAAGCTTGTCTTGAGGATCACTAGGAGGAGTGTGAACCTCATGTGCAGTAAGGCAATCCACGGCAATATTTTCATGGTGCCATCGCAATATTTGTGATTTTCCCACTTGAATAAATGACTTAGTTCATGCATTTAAATCACTTAAATAAATATTTATTCTGTTTAATGCATGTTTAGTTGGTATGTTTAGTTTACAGCAGTTTGAAATTAACTTAGTTAGTTTAAGTCAGTAGAAGAAATATTTGGTTATGAAGAAATAAAATGACTATGGAAAAAGGTTAGTTTGGTTAATATTTTCTTAAGTGAGAAAATGAATTATCTTAAGTTAACATCATGGTTAAGTTTACTGAATAATAATAACCGGAGAAATGGTATGAGTTGTTGATGATTATGGTTAGTACATGATGTGGTTGACCCATTTATTTCCGATGATATGTGATGCATTGTAAGGTTGCATTTTCATGGCATATCATGACACCGGTTAGTTTTACTTTGAGTTAAACCTGATAATAACTCAACTTGAACATATCGTTGATCGGGTCATGGTGTCATTGAATCGACTTTTCCCCAGTGCAACCACATTTGCCTTTATGGGAAGGCATTTATTTGGCCCGTTGTCATGCCTCTGGTCGGTGCCTCCAATGAGGGAAGGTTATGGGTGTGTGTTACCCTGGCCCGGTAAGTAGACATAACCTTGTGTGGCCGTAGTTGTTATGGTACCTTGTCCCCATTTGGGACCGTTTATGTTTTTCCACAATGGTGGCCGTTTTGCCATGACGATGGTCGTGATGCCTTTGGTAGGCACGGGGCCACCCAGGACTTAGCCCAGTGGGGAGTAAGTCGGAGTGGCCAGGAGAGTGTCATGACAATGGGGGGGTTCCGTCGGAATGTCGTTGGTCCACCCGAATGGGAGTGCGAGGCCATGGATTTCATGGTGTGGGTACAGTGTGCTACCTCTGCAGAGTGTATTTAATCTACCGATAGCAGCGTACACGCTTACGGACACAACTCGGAAGTAGGTCACACCATGGGTCAACGTTTAAATAATCATGCACACTAATGTTAATAACATGGCACTGTTGGAAATATGATGGTTGAGAAACCATGTTGATGATGGAGACCAAATTGTTGGTCCGTTTGTGATCCGAGAATGATCACCGTTTGGTTACAAGGTAACCCATTTGAAGACCAAAGTGTTGGTCTGTTTGTGATCCGAGAAAGATCACCGTTTGGTTATGAGGTAACCCGTTGGGTAAGCAAGTCCGAGGGACTTGAGGCATGAGATGTTGTTCACTGCATACCTAGTATGATTTTGCATTGATGATAATTTGGTTAATATCATGATATTGTTTGTCATTATGTTTATGCTTGTTGTGAGCTTGCAAGTACATTCAACGTACTGACCTGGCGTGTCATGCCAGATTTCAGGAAAGTCTCGTTGGATCGGAGTGCTGTCCGAGTCTAGATCGGGTCCACATCGGTGTCCCTATGCTATGGAGTCCCGCTTCGTCGTTGTTCCACTGCCGCGTAGTTGTCGTGATCGAGGCCCCTTATGTTCACTAAATAATGTACATATTGTTCAGCGGCACCGTGTGTGCCGCTTGGCCTCCCAACTTGATGTAATGAGAACTTTGTTCCGCTAGTATCAATAAAGCGATTGTTTTCTGTACCAAGATGTTGTGTGTTGCCAGAAGAGATGGTCTCTGGGCTGGCAATGCAAGGTAAACCGGTTGCTCTGAGCCGGGGCGCGACAACGCTTGGTATCAAAGCCGTGCTGACTGTAGGACATGCTAGACTACCGACGTGTTAACTAGACGTTAGTTAGAGTAAAAGTTGAGTGCCGGTAGTGTTTGTAGCTAATTGTTGCATTGCATGCACTCGTTTCATTTTTATTCTAACCTACTAATGGATGTGAGTGTAGATGGCTCCGGTGCCGTATCCATGACAGTTGCAGTTTATGCCGTACACGTCGCCGCATCTCCTTCGTAACGTGTGGCATCGACTGTACCCACACGGTGACGACCCAACATATCGGGTGTACTGGGAGCGTCTAGCAGACTCGGTGTACGAGTATCATGACGTGGTTACTCTGCGCACCAGTTCATCCTCCAGCACTTACATTCGTACCTCCAGGAGCGAGTTCGCTTCCTCCGCTTCTCAGGCTGTCCAGTTTGCTGCATTTGAGGTCCTCGTTGAGCTGCGATATAACGAGGTCCGGATGCAGACCCACCCAGGTTTCCACTACTATCCATCCTTGCATGACAATGGTTGTGTCCGTTTTCCTATCATTGATCCGGAGCCTGATAGTGCTACTAGCCACCTTTCACGCTATATCATTGCTAGCTACCTTCTGATTCACGAGCTGGCTTGAGAGCTGACTCGTGCTCACACTTCTTTAGCCGCCGCTAGATCCTTCCCTACTCCACCGTCTATGGGATTTACTCCTTATATTCCACCCGGTTCTAGCTCGCCTGTTTCACCAGTTACTCCTCCGAGTAGCTCGGGCACCTCAACTATGACTCCCCTCAGTGCTCATGCTAAGTGGGTTTCCCTTATCGCTGCCCCCGTAGCCCCGATGCTCCAGCCTCATCTTGCACATGCCCTGGAGGGAGAGCCCTCGAGGCCGCGACGTCGTGTTACCTTTAACCCAGAGGTCTCGGTTAACGTCATCAGTTCAGGATCCGAGTCCGCTTTAGGAGAGGACCCGGCAGCACCAGCAGAGCACTAGAGTGTTCGAGTATCTGCAGTTGTCATGTTGATGTACGGATGTAGTTGTACGAGTCATGATGTCCCGTTTCATGTATGAGAGTAGTCAAACTTATCATGGTGTTTATCTTTCATGTATGTGTCTATGTATTATTATGTTGGAACTTTTCTTATTCGCCGTGTTTCCTTCGATATTCCGTTTTCTTTTCTTTAGGGATTTGTCCCTGGATTTTCCCCACTATTTTGTATGTTGCTCATATCGGTTGCGTTATCTTGGGAAAAACAAATAACAAGATGACGCGGGGAGGTAGCAGAAGTAACGCTTGTGAGGATGTCACTGTTCGCCTTCAGCACGACAGGCAGGGCACTCCCCCGAGCCGTACGATCCACCACCGCCTCCACTGCCAAATCCGCCCTCCACTGAGAAAATTTTGCGCATGTTTGAGGAAATAAGGATTAATGATCTAGTTGAATTATTAAAAAGTGTACAAGCTATGGTTGGGCAGAATGGAAATCAGAACGATCACCACTCCAAACTGTGAGATTTTCAGAGAACCAAGCCTCCCAGTTTCAGTCAAGTTATTGATCCCTTGGAAGGAGATGATTGGTTATGAACTATTGAGAAAAAGCTTAACACTGCTCGTACTGAAGAGGATGACAAGGTTCTGTTTGCTACGCGTTATCTCGAAGGAGCTGCCGCTATATGGTGGGATAATGCGAAAGCCATGTGGCCTGCTGATTAAGAAATCACTTGGACAAAATTCAAGGATCATTTCCGCAAATATCTTAGTCCTGCTACTATTATGAAGGTCAAGCAGCGTGAATTCCTCGCGCTCACCCAAGGAAGCCAGTCTGTTAGTGAGTATCTGCATAAGTTCAATCACTTGGCCCGCTATTCCCTCTATGACGTGGCCACAGAAGAAAGAAAGATTGACAGATTTCTTGGAGGATTAAACCAGCACCTCCGGTGCACACTCAGTATGTTTGATTTCCCAGACTTCCAAACTCTGGTAAACAAGACCCTCATCGCTGAAAGAGAGCACAAGTTTATACATGACGGCAAGACTACCAATAATGATCACAAGCGCAAGTTCGAGCCTAGGAAGGATGGTCAGCCAGTGCAAAAGGCTTGTACTTGGCAGCACAGTCAAGTAGAGTACATGCCCAATTGGCAGCAGAATGTTAACAAAACCACTACCCAAGTCAAGAATGTCGTAACCCACCCGGTGCGAGAAGAATGCCAGTGCAACAATTCTTGTTTCAATTATGGGCAAACCGGACATTATGCCAAACAGTGTCCCAAGAATGGCAAGGCAAATGCTCCATTCAGGCCACAAGTCAACCATATGGGGTCGTACCCTGTCGATCAAGCCATCAAAGGGCAAGTTCATCACCTCTCCGCAGGTGAAGCCCAAAAGGATCCCGAAGTCGTCATTGGTATGTTTCCTATTAATAACATACCTGCAATAATTTTATTTGACTTTGGGCTTCCCACTCTTTTATTCACGGAGTTTTGTTGCCCAAAACAAATTTCCTTGTTCGCTCTTGGGAAAGAATACACTACTAGAAAAAAGGCTACTAGCAGCGCGGGTAAAATGCTACTAGTAGCGCGGGTACTCGCGCTACTAGTATCGCGCTACAACTAAAAGTTAGTAGCAGCGCGGGTGCACCCGCGCTACTACTAACCTAACTACTAGTAGCGCTCACTTCTATCCCACGCTACTACTAACCTAACTACTAGTAGCGCTCATTTCTTATTTCCCACGCTACTACTAACCTAACTACTAGTAGCGCTCATTTGTTTCCCACGCTACTACTAATAATTTAGGAATTAAAAAATAAAAGTTAGATGTAGTATTCATGGATGGCAATATGTCCAGTGCAAACCAAACCAACGTCACATAACATTCTCAAGATTCCATTTAACTTCAGACACACACAATGATCATCGAAAGGTGGGTACCTTCCCTGGTGTTCCATCACCAACCTAAATAGAAAACTTCCCTAGATGTATCTACCAAGGCTCGGAGCTTAGACGTCGGTGGACCCGAATCCTCCCACCCTCGGACGGTGGCGTCGAGGTCCACCACCTCGGCGACCTCCGGCGTCGAAATCACCTGGACAATCATCTACGCGACATGGCCACCAGCTTCACGGAGAAGTCCGCCTCTGAGTGGTTGAAGAGCACAGCGCCCACCGGCTGCGCTAGTCAGCATCGATCACCCCTGCGCCCATGTCGAGAAAGTGAAAACTTGTTAGTACGCAAATTGCATCAGTTCAACTAAATGGTATATTCCAATTCACAAGACCCATTAATTAAGTTAAGATTGTTTCTCATCTAGCAATTTAAAGGGGCTCATGCCGAAAATATATGCTTAATTCCTCACTGGCTATTCAAACTAAATGGTCCAAGAACTTTGGGACAATCAACAACCTTTCCACTTTATATCCGCTAGCTACTTTCGATTCAACAAGAAAAGGAACATTTACTTGAACTGAAAAGAACAAGCAGGCAAGCATGCTATCAATCTTCTGGCTAGAATTTCACAAAATGCACCTGTCAAGTGTACTCTAACAATCGACGTGTCCCATCTCCTCATGATTAAGGACTCTAGCTGAGCCGACAACATGGAGCAAGATGTAGTCGTTTCCGAGCATGAACCCTTGGCTGTCATCAATGAACCTGCAACATCCATCATGCCCATTGTAAAATATGTTAGTTTCAGATAAGAAAAGAACTGAACTCTGAACATATGATGTTATCTAAATCCTTACTTTATGGAGATGTCATCGGCAGCAAAAAAAGGAAATATATTTCACTGATTTTGGTGTTGCAACAACGTATATACTTTATCACAGTATAAGTCCTCACACCATCAACTATGACAAAATCTTAGAGTATAAGTCTGGTTACATTCACCCAAGTCCAAACATAAAACTCTGTGCAACATAGTACATCCCACTTTGATAATTTCATAGTATTTAATTTAACGAACGAAACCTGACAAGTGATATGTGTTTAAGTATCTACAGAATAGCCTCTAAAATTTTCATGTTGTAACTTTATTTTAATACCACCTCTAACAGGGTCTAATCTCCCATATCAAAATACTGTACCCAGGAACATATATTTCAGGACAGCAAACTAAATTGATGGCTGCTCTCAAACCTTACATCCAAACGACACAAATAAATACTCTAAAGAAACCTTGGAACTTTATCTAAAACTTATGTAAAGGGGCCAACTCAAAATTCTAAGCCGAGCTAACTCATTTTTCAGATCTAAGCTTCCTGTCCAAATTGGACAGTGCAGTTTTTAACTGAACCAAGTTCAGTTTACAGCCATGATGCAAAACTAGATGCTAAAACTAACACCTTGTAGGGAGAGGCGATGCACCATTTTTACCTCGAATCAAAGGCTTCGCATATGTGCTTTGGCCGGATAAATAGATGATATCTCCCTTAATAGTATCCATGCCATGATGCAGAACTAGTATTTCCAAATTTCACCAAATCACCACTCGAGCATTTCTAGAGGAAATTAATTGATTCTCTACATAGCATCTGCCCCACAATAGCTAATCCTTAAACAGAAAATTGGGCAAAGCGAGCACCACACATGTTTAACTGGGGTACATGTACATCCAACAAGGACACAAAACTAAGTAAAACCGAATGAAGCAACTAAAGAGTACCTCTTCCACGCTAGCCTTAGCCGTCGTCTCGTTGCTCACGCACAGACACTCCGTCCGCCAGAGCTTGAATATCTGCAGAACCAGAAACATTACTCCTCCAAACCCATAGCAGAGAATTCGAGCCCGACCACACCCAGGCCACTACCCCCAAATCACAAAGACCACTCCTCCAAACATTTTTTGTGACTTTCATTCTCCATTACTACAAAAGGCAGAGAAACAAACATTTTTTGTGTTTTTCATTTTCTTTTGCTACAAAAGGCCGTAAAATGAACTAGCATTTTTGTGTGTGTTTTTTCCTACGCGCGCTTCGAAAGACAATACATAGAGCAAACAAACAGAATCCTCTCGAGATCTTTACTTTCTCCGTGGTGATTTGTGAACACCGCTGCCAGCCTACATATATGAAGTAATTCTTAGAAAATGTATATGTGGAGTATCAATGTGTTGGGCTGTGTCTTATCTGTATTTCAGTGTGTGTGTGTGCGCTTATGGCCCATGTGGCCCATGTGTCCCATGTGTCCCATGTGTCCCATGTGGCCCATGTGGCCCATGTAACCCTGCAGCCTATATATGTGCTGCCCCCTTGTACAGGAAACCCTAACTCCAATAGAATACAATACCAGACCATCTTTCTATCCCAGCCGCCACCCCTCTCTCCCCTGATTCTACATGGTGTCAGAGCTTGGGTTCCCAATCCCAGCAGTGGTGATGGTGGTTGGCTGGTTGTGCTTGCTGGCGATTGTCTGAGAGGAGAAGGCTTGTGTGCAAGAAGGAGAGGTGGAATCCCAGATCTGAGGGGAGGAGGTAGTAGAGAAGTGAAAGTGGGGAGCAGTGGTTGCTGGAGGTTGCTAGTGGTGTGATTCAAGATTGGAAAGATGGGGGACAACCAGGGGTTGGTAAAGGCGTTGGAGAAGCTAGCTGAGCTCATCACTGTCAAGGCAGAGGGTGTGGCTTCCCCGGGTGCGCTTGTTCCTCAGCCTGAGGTGATACAGAAAATAGAACTGATGCCAAATGAAATCAAGATGGAAGGGGTCACAAACTACCTAAGCTGGTCCAGAAGGGCATTGCTAATATTGAGGACAAAGGGGCTGGAAGGCTATGTCAGAGGGGAAGTAGATGAACCGGCGAACAGGGCAAGTGAAGAGTGGAAGAAGTGGAGTGTCATTGACTCTCTGGTGGTGGCATGGCTGCTGAACTCCTTGACCCCATCCATTGCAGCAGCCGTGGAGACTCTTCCCCATGCAGCAGAGGTATGGAAAACCCTGGAAACATTGTACTCCGGGAAAGGGAACATAATGCTTATGGCGCAGATTGAGGATAGAGTAAATGAGCTAAAACAAGGGGATAAGTCGGTGATGGAGTATGTAGCAGAATTGCAGCATTTGTGGGCTGACTTAGACCACTATGATCCACTGGAGTTACCACATTCAGAATGTATAGTTGCTACTAAGAAGTGGGTAGAGCGTAGGAGAGTGATGAAATTCTTGAAGGGACTTAGCTCAGAATTTGAAGGAAGGCGTGCTGGGTTGTTTCATCAGCCAAAGCTCCCCTCGCTTGAGGAGGCAGTTGCAGCAATGGCACAGGAGGAGGTCAGGTTGAAGTTGACCAGGACTGGAGAAGCGAATGCATCTCGCTCAGCATTTGCTGTGTCTGAATGGAAGGAGACAAGAGAGTGCTTCAACTGTGGAGAGAAAGGTCACATAAGCATCAATTGCACATCACAACACAGAGAAATACGTGGTAGGGGAAGAGGTTACAGCCGAGGTGGATACCGGGGAGTTAGAGGCAGAGGTAACTCGAGGGGTTCGAATTATTCCAGTGGCTTCAAAGCAAACTTGGCTAACTTGGCAACGCAAGAAGAAGGGCCGTCAACAACCTCTCAAGGGGAGTCGAAGAGTAGAAGCTAGGAGGACAACACCTTTGGGAACTTTGCCCACTTTGTCTACACAGGGGAAGGTAACTTTGCAAATGCATGTATATCCACACATGATTTCCTTCCAGATTGGATATTAGATTCTGGAGCATCCAAGCATGTTGCGGGTACCTCAACTGAGTTTGAATCATATACTCAGTACCCAATTACACATTGTGAAACAATACAAACTGCTGATGGCACCTCACAACTGATTAAAGGAGTTGGATCAGTTCAATGTACACCCACTATTAAATTATCTGATGTATTACATGTTCCAGCTTTTCCTGTGAACTTGCTTTCTCTAAGTGCTTTGATTGATCAGATAGATTGCCGAATAACTCTTGATAAGAAAATATGTTTGATTCAGGAGAGGATGACTGGAAGGAAACTTGGGACAGGAACCAGGCGTAGTGGATTGTGGTATATGGATCGTGATGTGTCTAGGTCTGGTGCTAGTCCTATTTTGGCTGTACTAGTTGGAGTAAGTGAGACAATGGCGATGATCCATCACTGTCGCATGGGGCATATGGCTTTTGATAAGATGAGTAAGATGTTTCCTGATGTAATGCGTGGAGTAGACAAGAGTAAGCTTGTGTGTGATGCATGTGAATATGCAAAGCACACAAGAATCTCATATTTGAGTAAGGGGCTAAGGAGTATATCCCCGTTTATGCTGATTCACTCTGATGTGTGGACATGTCCTGTTGTTTCTGTTAGTGGAATGAAATATTTTGTGACATTTATAGACTGCCACACTCGCATGACTTGGGTGTACCTCATGCGACATAAAGATGAGGTATTCCAATGTTTTCAGGAGTTTTATGCCTATGTGCGAAACCAATTTAATGTGCAGGTGCAGGTGATCAGATCTGACAATGGAACTGAATATGTAAACAAGCAATTTGGAGGTT
Source organism: Aegilops umbellulata (assembly GCA_032464435.1). Lineage (NCBI taxonomy): Eukaryota > Viridiplantae > Streptophyta > Magnoliopsida > Poales > Poaceae > Aegilops > Aegilops umbellulata. The sequence continues at coordinate 307,597,922 of CP136055.1, read as the reverse complement.
TCCTGTCAGCACAAGGCATAATGCACCAAACATCATGTCCAGATACCCCTGCTCAGAATGGAGTTGCAGAAAGGAAAAACCGACACATTTTAGAAGTGGCTCGATCACTTATGTTCACCATGAATGTGCCAAAATTCTTGTGGAGTGAAGCTGTCATGACTGCAACGTTCCTGATCAACCGGATGCCTTCAAAAATGCTTGGTATGAAGTCCCCATGTGAGATGCTATTTGGGGAGAACAAATTCTCAGTTCCTCCAAAGTTATTTGGGTGCACCTGCTTCGTTAGAGATCACAGACCAGCAGTGGGAAAGCTGGATCCACGAGCTGTAAAATGCATATTTGTTGGATATCCTGCAGGGCAGCGAGGCTATAAGTGTTGGAGTCCTGCTGAAAGGCGCACATTTGTAAGTATGGATGTCACCTTTCGAGAATCTGAGCCTTTCTATGGTGAGAAGACAGATCTCAGCACTTTATTCGAAGAACTTGACCACTCACAATCTATGCAGGGTGGTCAAGAGGGGGAGTGCAACTTGAGTGGTGAGTGCAGCACCAATGGCGACAAGGAACAGCCAATACCAACCCCGAAAATAGTGGGATCCTTCATTCCAGTTGTAGTTGATGGGGCTGAACAGCAGAGGTGGCAGAGACCAAATGAGGAAAGGAATCCTCAGGTGTATACAAGAAGGAAGAGAGTTGTGGAGGAACAAGTGCATGAGGAGCTGTCAAAAGAAACTATGGAACAGGGGGAGCAGTCAGAAGAAACTCAAGCGACAGGAAGCTCATCTGAAGTGGAGTCATATGAGAATTCAAGTACTGAAGAAGAATCACCTAACCTGCCAATTGCTCTCAAGAAGGAAGTAGCAAGGAAAACTTTGAGCAAGGGCAATCTTGAGCACGACATCAGTAATTATGTCACCTATGAAGCCCTATCACCTTCATTTAGAGCATTTGTCGCATCACTTCAAGCCGTGATTGTTCCTGAAGACTGAAAGAAGCAAGACAAGATCCAAAGTGGTGTGAAGCCATGAGGGAAGAGTTGGAGGCCCTGAGAAAGAACAAAACATGGGAGCTAGCGAATCTTCCATATGGGAAGAAGGCAGTCAGTTGTAAGTGGATCTTCACAGTGAAGCAGAATCCTGAGGGTAAGGTTGAGCGTTACAAGGCAAGACTAGTAGCCAGAGGGTACAGCCAAACGTATGGTATTGATTATGACGAAACATTCGCCCCAGTTGCAAAGATGAATACAGTGAGGATTCTAATCTCATGTGCAGCTAACTTTGGATGGCCACTACACCAACTTGATGTAAAAAATGCCTTTTTACATGGAGATCTACAAGAGGAAGTCTACATGGAAATTCCTCCTGGACTTTCTACACCTGGGACTGTTGGGAAGGTTTGTAGATTGAGAAAATCTCTCTACGGTTTGAAGCAATCGCCAAGGGCTTGGTCTGACCGGTTCAAGCAAGCAGTTTGCAGTATGAAGTATAAACAATGCAATGGAGATCACACTGTTTTCTATAAACATTCCAAGCAACAGATTACTATTCTTGCAGTATATGTGGATGACATCATAATAACGGGAGACAATGAAGAGGAGATTGGAAGACTAAAGAAATGCCTAGGCAAAGCATTTGAAGTTAAGGATCTTGGTCAGCTAAAATATTTCCTGGGTATCGAAGTTGCAAGATCAAAGAGGGGAATAGCCATGTCTCAGCGGAAGTATACCTTAGAGCTCCTAAGTGATATGGAATGCTTGGATGTAGAGCAGCCCCAACTCCCATTGAACAAAATCACAAATTGACAGCACAGATGGGTGAACAAGTTAACAAAGCAAAATATCAACAATTGGTTGGCAAACTTCTGTACTTGTATCACACTAGGCCAGATATTACATATGCAGTAAGTGTAGTAAGTAGATATATGCATGACCCCAGAAGTGGACACCTTGATGCAGTCTATAGAATCATGAGGTATCTAAGGGGCAGCCCTGGTATGGGACTCTGGTTCAAGAGTAATGGCCATTTGAATGTTGACGGTTATAGCGATGCTGATTGGGCTAGCTGTCTTGATGATAGACGATCAACCTCTGGCTATTTTGTGTTTGTTGGTGGAAATTTTGTATCATGGAGAAGCAAAAAACAACCGGTGGTGTCAAAATCAACTGCAGAAACTGAGTATAGGGCAATGTCTCAAGGGCTGAGTGAGATGTTATGGGTAAGAGGCCTTCTGCTTGAGCTGAAAGTGCTCAGACAAGATCCTCTGAATGTGTGGTGTGACAACAAATCTGCAATCAGCATTGCTAATAATCCAGTGCAACATGACAGAACAAAACATGTGGAGATAGACAAATTCTTTATCAAAGAGAAACTGGATGCAGGAATCATCAAGATAACTCATGTCAGCTCTGGACAACAAGTCGCCGATTGTCTGACAAAAGGTTTGGGAACCAGGGAGAGCAATCTTGCTTGTGACAAGATGGGCATGATAGATATCTATCATCCCTCTTGAGGGGGAGTGTTGGGCTGTGTCTTATCTGTATTTCAGTGTGTGTGTGCGCGCTTATGGCCCATGTGGCCCATGTGTCCCATGTGGCCAATGTGGCCCATGTAACCCTGCAGCCTATATATGTGCTGCCCCCTTGTACAGGAAACCCTAACTCCAATAGAATACAATACCATACCATCTTTCTATCCCAGCCGCCACCCCTCTCTCCCCTGATTCTACACAATGGTTACTGTTTAAAATGATGAGAAAGATATATGTCTTGTGCGTGCAGATTGGTAATTAAATTTATTTTTTAAAGTTGATTGGCAATTCCTGTTATTCAATCTAGTCTAGTATGTGAAAAAAGACAAGGAGCATATGCACCTTGATTCCCACAGGTGAAGATACACTGCTAGCTTAGCTCAATCAGAATACTTCGGTTTCTATAAAATTGTAGTTTTGAAAACTGTGAGGTGTTTGGCTAAACCAACAATAGTAGTTTCATATTCACTTGTATTCTTGATACAATGTTTTTTCTAACTTCAATAAAAAGAGGTCCAGACCTCTTTTTTCTCAAACTGAAAGCTTGGTTTGTAACTCACAATTATCAACATGGCAAACTAGGCCTCTGCATAGCATGCTCCACACTAGTTAAACATGATGCCGGATTTTTTGAATACTGCGGTATTTTAAAAATTACACTGCCAATCTAGGCCTTACTGCATATAAGTTTCATAATGTAATTTCGTCCAAAGCATTGAGATTCAGAGATCAGGGGACGACGAGATGAGGTACCTCTCTTAGCTGAGCAGGGGTGACGAATAATGTAATTTCGTCCAAAGCATTAATATAGCATGCTACCAGTACCTGCAAAATTTCACACAATCAGCAAAAACACTTACCTAACACCTGTACAGAACCATGCCCGTACATCTGTTCTCATTTTCACATGGTTTGTCGTGCCTTCAGAAACTACCATGGGAGGCCATGTGAAGCTCATAAACAGGCAGTGACTGAACTAGACGGTTCTAAATGATCCAGAACTCAGCCAACATGGACTATTGTTTAACAAAAAATGACAGTTTCTGCCATGGAGGGCACATGCATACTGCACATATGTTAAGTTCGCAGGCTAAACACTTTCCCTTATGCTCAGGCTAATTAACCGGAGGCATACCCCAATGTCTTCAGCAACTCAAGAAAAATTGCATATCCTCGATTGAAAAAGAATATATTAAACTGAGGGATAGTGAGATGATTGGAGATCTAAATTTCTTAAATGGCTCAGGATTCTCACCGCTACTAGGGAACATCTCAGGATTAATCTCACCACTTTCTTCATCATCAGAAACGCCTTCCGCCCCGACAGCGCTTGCGAGAGGGACCTGTATGCGCGCCTCGTCCTCAGCCACGACCCCTCTCCCTCGTCGTCCTTGCCGCCAAGCTGCTCCTCTTCTCAGTGAGGCTGACGGCCCGCACCGACGACTCCGCGGCCGTTTGGTGGTAGAGTCGCGTGCTGCTCCTCCTCGCCATTTGCCTCTCCGCCGCCGCCTTCCCCCTCGCCGCCTCAAGGCAAGGGTGCAGGCCTTGAGGCACGGATCTGGGAGGAGGGGAGGGAGGGGCGGAGCTTGGGGTGCTTGGGGGCGTATTCCGCGCGGCCGGAGCTTGCCGGAACCGGCCGGCGTGGGAGCTGGCGGCGGCAAGGAGGTCATGGGGAGATGAGTCAACTGACGGGTGGGGGTATGGTTGGAGAGAGAGAGTTTGGTGGGGTGGGAGCAGAATTTTTTTCTTTAGGATCGGGGTGGGAGTGGTGCAGCAAGGGAGGGATACGCTCATACCTGGCCAAATGGGCCGGCCCGGCACGGCATGGCCGGGCCCATCATAATCGTGCCTGGCCCGGTACGGCCCGCCAGGGCACGATTACTATACGGGCCGTGTCGTGCCGGCCCGCGTGCTGCGCCCACAGGCCCAGGCACGGCCCAGTTAGTAAACGGGCCGACACGTTGGCCCGTTTAGTACGGTGGGCCGCGTATTTTTAGCTTGTTATTTGACGCACTGAGCGTTTTTAGCCTATTTTTACATGTTGGGTCATATATAGATGTATAAAAAAATAAAAAATGTAATCGGGCCGTGCCGTGCCGGCCCGCGTGCCCAGCCTCCAGGCCCAAGCACGGCCCAGGGCATGCCGCATGCCGGGCCCGGCCCGTTTAGACCGTGTCGTGCCTGGCCTAAGGCGGGCCGTGCCGGCGTGCTCACGGGCCGGCCCGAAAAACCCGGCCCATTTGGCCAGTTATAGATACGCTCAGTAGTAGCGTGGGTATCTTACCTGCGCTATAGCTATTCACTTAGTAGTAGCGCGGGTTTATACCCCTCGCTACTAATATGGCATGTCTCAGGGAGGTGCGGTAGAGACCGCTTAGTAGTAGCGAGGGGTAAAAACCCGCGCTACTACTATCAACTTAGTAGTAGCGAGGGGTAAAAACCCGCGCTACTAGTAAGTAGTAGTAGCGAGGGGTATAAACCGGCGCTACTAGTAAGCGTATGTCTATAAGATTTTCCCTAGTAGTGATATGCTGTTACAATCCCCGGGATCTTTGCTCAGAAGCAATCTGGTCTGCCGTACCTTGGAAATTGAGATCAACGGAGTCCGCTTTCCAATTTCCTTGATAGTCATCAAGTCTGCCAAGTTGGACATTATTTTGGGAATGAATTGGTTAACCCAATACCAAGTATGCATTAACTGCGCGACCAGAGAAGTCACCTTGACAAGTCAGGAAGGGCAGACTACAAAATTCTATGCCCGTAGAAGCATACCGAAGAAAGGAATAGTTTTCACCGCAGTAGCTGAAGAATTGGGATTAGTTCCTGTGGTCAGTGAATTTCCCGCAGTATTCCCAGCAGAATTGCCAGGAATGCCACCAGACCGAGAACTTGAGTTTGCAATTGATCTTGTGCCTGGGACCTCACTGTTATACAATAAGTATTATCGGATGCCTTCGTCAGAATTAGTGGAGTTAAAGAAACAGCTTGATGAGATACTCCAGAAAGGTTATATTTGTCCAAGATCTTCCCCATGGGGATCACCCGCAATATTCGTGGACAAAAAGGATGGTAGTCTTCGTATGTGTGTGGATTACCGTCAGCTAAATGATGTCACCATCAAAAACAAATATCCATTGCCCAGGATTGACGATTTATTTGATCAACTCAGTGGGGCAAAAGTATTTAAAAAATTGATTATAAGGACTGGATACCACCAACTCAAGATAAAAAAGGAACATATTCCTAACACCGTGATCACTACCCGATACGGTCTTTATGAATATACCGTTATGTCCTTCGGCCTCACCAATGCCCCTGCTTTCTTCATGCATATGATGAACAAAGTATTCATGGATTTCCTGGATAAATTTGTGGTGGTCTTCATCGATGATATCCTTATATACTCAAAAAGTGAAGAAGAACACAAGGGACACCTCAGAGCTGTCTTAGAAAGACTCTGTGACCATCAGCTATACGCCAAATTCAGTAAATGCGAGTTTTGGCTCAAGCAAGTTGGATTTCTTGGGCATGTGCTGTCAGCAGAAGGTATAGCCATGGATCCAAGTAAGGTTAAGGACATGCTTGATTGGCTGGCACCCACGAGAGTATCCCAAATTCGGAGTTTCCTTGGATTAGCCGGATACTATCGTCGTTTCATTGAAGGTTTCTCTAAGATTGCCAAGCCCATGACAGAGCTTCTCAAGAAAGATAAGAGATTTGAATGGCCTGAGGACTATGAGAAAAGTTTCAATGAGCTGAAAATCAGACTGACAACAGCATTTGTGTTGACTCTTCCGGACATCTACCGCAACTTTGATGTGTACTATGACGCTTCCACACAAGGTCTTGGATGCGTACTTATGCAAGATGGCAAGGTGGTAGCATATGCATCTCGACAGCTATGACCCCACGAAGGGAACTATCCTACCCATGATCTGGAATTGGCCGCGGTGGTTCATGCTCTAAAAATTTGGAGACACTATTTCATTGGGAAAAGGTGTCAAATATTTACCGACCACAAGAGTCTCAACTACATATTTACTCAGCCAGACTTAAACCTCCGCCAACGGAGATGGCATGAGTTAGTCAAGGATTATGATCTTGGAATTAATCATCACCCGGGTAAGGCTAACATGGTCGCCGATGCACTCAGCCAGAAGCCTGCCAGTCTGAATACCATGATGGAGTCCTTGCCTCCCAAACTTCAGGAAGAGATTGCGCAGCTCAATCTGGTCATTATTGATACTGGTCTTGCTAATGTGATGGAAGTTACTCCTACCCTCGAGCATGAGATCCGCAAAAGCCCAGTCAGATGACCCCGTACTACACAAATATGCCAAGCGTATGTTAGGAGGGCAGACACAACATTTTTCTAAGGATCATTAAGGTACACTAAGTTTCCACAGAAGGATTTGTGTACCAAATCAAGCAGATTTAAGAAAGAGGATATTGGAAGAAGCACACGAATCTTCGTATTCCATTCACCCCGGAGGTACTAAAATGTACGAAGACCTTATGTTGGGGATATAAGTACTAGTGTAACCCGCCCAGGAGGGGCCGGGTTACGCTATATTGATTCATCATATGAAGCCCAATATCAAGTTTGAAGATGGCGGTTCAGTTAAGGGCCCCAAGCCCAAAGGCAGCTTAAGGCCCGTAGTGATAAACCGCCATAATAGCATGACTTGTATTGTAAGGCAAGATTAACTAGTCTCCAAGCCGGACACTGTTTATCAACCGGCCGGGACTCTGTAGGCCGCGAGGCGTCAACCCGTGCATATAAGGGGACGACCTGCCGGTGGCTTTGGGCAAGGAACATCAGATCGAGAGCCGCGGATTCGCTCCCTGTTCATCAAAACCCTAGCAATTACACCTCAACTAGATTAGGCTTTTCCCTTCACCGCAAGGGGCCGAACCAGTATAAACCCTCGTGTCCTTCATCCCGCTTTAACCCCTTTAAGCTTCCTAGTTGCGATGGCTCCACGACTAAGTCCTTTCACGAGGACATCTGTCGTGACAATTCCACGACAGTTGGCGCCCATCGTGGGGCCAGCGCACAGTGGATTTGAGTTCTTGAAGGGCAGCTTTGAAGGGCTCAAGGGATACACTGTGGGCCGGATGACCAAGAGTCATCGCGGCAAGCTCTACATCGACGACGCCGGCTGGGGCCTCGACGCCCGCTCAATTGAGTACGGGTACCGGGTCCCCTTCAGGGGAATCCACGTCTTCATCGGCCGGATTGGTGAGTCGGGCCCTGAGCCGGACATCTGCACCAACATCATCGAAACGGCTCAACGTACGAGACCCGCCCGGGCTCAGCCCGCCATGAAGCGTGCCTTCATGGGTTGCATCCATGGAGGGGAACTTTCTGAAGGATCCGTGGATGGTGGTGAGACGGCTGTCTACTCTGATGGTGAGTCGTCCACTGGTGAGACGGATTCGTTCTATCAATTACAAGACGGCGGGCTTGTGGGCTGTTCCAATGGAAGCAGTATTCCGGACCCCTTTGAGTCGTCGAGCAGAGTAGGGATTTTCATGGCTGGCACTCAACCCGTTCAAAACTCTACGGCTGCGGCAGCAATAACTTCCGGTTCAGGAGCAGCCGGGGCAGGAGGCCATGTGCGCCCGCCGGCTCAGGTGTTGATTGATCTCATGGACTGATTAACGGCCCTGTTAACCGCCACAATTATTCCGGCGGATTAGGCTGAGCATGATGCAGAGGTGGCACGGGTGCACGAGGAGGTAGCCCGAGCCAAAGAAGCCCTAGCAACTGAGGACACCAGATTGGCTGCAGAGGGGGCGGCTTTGGATGCTCGAGCTCAGCAAATTCAATCAAAGGATTTTCAACTTACGGTGAATCTGAATGCATCTAATGAGATCATGAGGAGGAGGCACCAGAAGGCCCAATCGCGTCTGCCTCCGGTTTATGATCCTAGTAATCTTTTCAACACACCTGGGGCTGGCCCTAGTAATCCGCCGGAGGTGAACCGGATTATGACACCCGGAGCTGGAGCGCCAATTCAACCCCGGGTGATGGAACCACCTCACATGCACACGGCTCCGCCTCGCTACATACCAACGCCACAGGGTCATTTTTCTAACCCATTGGAGAACTTGATTGCCGCGTAGGCACACCTGGTGGCTTTCCCAGCGGATGGCGACTCTCCAACAGCAGTCGAGACACGAAGGGTCAGGGAACTTCTTCAGACGGCCTTGGCTCAGCAGGAGGCTTATTCTTATAGTCAGGACGGGATCCATTCGACTCCTCGCCCGAGCCGGAGCCCGAGTTACAACAGACACATGGATTCGGCAGCCGTGTCAAGCAACGCTCAGCGCCGTAACCAGCCAGGTGGGCATAACCCGGTACTGGACATGTTGCGTCAAGAGGCTGAGCGGGCGGCTCAGGAGGCGGCTGAGTAGGCATCTCATCAAACCTTCCCGGATTATCCGACGACTTCTATTGAGGCAGGCGTGGCCACAAGAACCGATGGTGTTCCTTGTTTGGTGTCGGCTTTGCATAATGAGCGTTTGCCCGAGGATTTCAAGGGACCCCGGAAAGTGCCGAATTACACAGCTGATTTACAGCCCGGGCGTGGATTAAAAGCTATGAGATGGCCATGGAGATGTTGGAGGTCAGTGATGCGGCAATGGCTAAGTACTTCACCATGATGTTGGATGGAACGACCCACACTTGGTTGAAGGGGCTTCCACCTAACTCCATTGGTTCATGGGCAGAGTTAAAAGCCCGGTTTATTCAGAATTTCAAGGACACATGCAAGCAGCCCATGTCAATTGTAGATTTAACTAATTGCAAACAAGAAGAAGGTGAGTCCACGACCCATTCGGTGCGCCGGGTCAAGGAGATAATACATTCATCTGATAAGATGGATGCCGGCTCTGCGGTCTTAATGTTGGAGAAAATTTACCGATTTGAACCTCTGAAACAGAAGCTGGGGCGGCTCAAGCGTGATTGTAATGACATGGGCCAGCTGATGGCGGCTCTAGTCAAATACACCGATTCTGATAGTACCAAGGATCCCGCGTCTGATGAAGAGAAGACAGGGAAGTGAAAGAAGAACGGCAATGGAAAGGGTCATCAGCATAACCCGGCGAGTCAGGGAAGCAATAAACGTAAGGCCGACGGTAACCCGGAGTTTGTGGCTAACACCAATTCACTGGGTAATAATCAACAACACAAGGGAGGCCGCCCCCTCGATCTGGCGGGTCAGGCCCTACTCTTGAGCAACTGCTTAATGAACCCTGTCCAAGACACGACACTCGGGAAAGGCCAGCCACTCACCTATGGAAAGATTGCCCGATCATGAAGGCTTTCAAAAATTCTAACATGTTCGACAACAACCATGGGCTTGGTGGCGGCTCGGGTGGAGGCGGTTTTCCTGGCTCGGGCGGCGGCTCAAGTTCCGGCTTTCAAGGAAATCAAGGTGGTTATACTCAACGGTCTGTTCATGGAGGTCAGTAGCAGTAGTAGCAATCGGGTTATCAAAGCAATCCAAAGCAGCTGAATAGTGGGAAATATCATGTGTTCACCACTAGCTTGTGCAAATGAGACTAGAAGCTTCATAAAAGGGTTGTGAACGTTGTTGAGCCGGCGGTCCCCCGTTATTTAAGGTGGTCAGAGCAGCATATTGTGTGGAGCAGGGAAGATCACCCTCCCCGGGTTGACAATCCGGGTCAGTTAGCCTTGGTGGTAGCACCTCAAGTTGGTGGATATAAATTCACTAAATTACTCATGGATGGAGGCAGCAGCATCAACATCCTCTATTATGAGACCTTTCGTCGGATGGGGTTGACTGTTAAAAATCTTAAAACATCCAACACTGTTTTCCATGGAGTGGTGCCTGGTAAATCGGCATACCCAGTTGGTAAGATTGAGCTGGAGGTAGCCTTCAGAGATGAGCATGATTCTAGGGCTGAGAAATTAACCTTTGAAGTGGTCAAGATCAAGAGCCCATATCACGCTCTGTTTGGACGGCCGGCTTATGCCAAGTTCATGGCACGACCGTGTTATGTTTACTTACAGCTCAAGATGCCGGGTCACAAGGGCACTATCACAGTACATGGGAGTCGGAAGATAGCCCTAGAATGTGAGGAAGGTGACGCTGCTTATGCCAAATCTGTTTGTGCAGCAGAGGAGTTGAAGTTTTATAAGCACAACGTTGACCCGGCGGACATGACGTCTCTGAAGAAACCAACCACAAAGCATGACCAGGTGATAAAATTTACGTCGGCTGATGACACCAAGCTTGTTGATTTTTTTTCCAGGCGACTCATCTAAACAATTCAGTATCAATGCCAATCTGGATCCTAAAATAGGAAAGCGCGCTCATCGAGTTCATCCGTGAGAACCGGGACATCTTTGGATGGAAACCTTCTGACATGCCAGGTGTACCGAGAGAACTCGTTGAGCACACTCTTAATATTGATCCAAAGTTTAAGCCGGTTAGGCAGTTTCTTCTGTGGTTTAACGAGGAGAGATGTAAAGCTATCGGTGAGGAGGTGGCCAGGCTCTTGGCGGCCGGGTTTATTGTTGAAGTTTTTCACCCGGAGTGGTTGGCTAATCCGGTGCTTGTACTTAAAAAGAACAGCACCTGGCGGATGTGTGTGGATTACACAGACTTAAATAAGGCTTGTCCGCCTGACCCTTTTGCTCTTCCCCGTATTGATCAAATTATTGATGCTACGGTGGGTTGTGAGCGCTTGAGCTTCTTGGATGCTTACTTTGGTTATCATCATATCAAAATGGCAGTTAAGGACCAGGAGAAGACGGCCTTCATCACTCCGTTTGGAGCCTTCTGTTATGTATCTATGCCATTTTGGCTCAAGAGTGCCCGGGCGACTTATCAGCGATCAGATGGGGCGCAATGTTCATGCTTATGTGGATGATATTGTGGTAAAATTCAGAGAGAAGGAGACCTTGATAGATGATCTGAAGGAAACCTTTGATAATCTCTGGGTCTACAAAATGATGCTTAACCCGGCCAAATGTGTGTTTGGCGTGCCAGCAGGCAAGCTTTTGGGTTTTCTGGTCTCTAACAGAGGCATTGAGGCTAACCCGGAGAAGATCAAGGCAATCACCTCTTTGGCCAAGCCGGCGTGCGTCAATGATGTTCAGCAACTGGCAGGTCGTATCGCTGCTTTAAGCCGGTTCATAAGCCGGTTAGGTGAGAAGGCCATACCGCTGTATCAGATGATGAAGAAAACAAACTTTGTCTGGAGTGATGCCGCTAACGCTGCCTTTGAAGATTTAAAGAGACAGTTATCTGAGCCGCCGGTCCTTGAGGCTCCCATTGATAAGGAGCCATTATTGTTGTATGTGGGTGCTAACTCACGTGCTGTCAGTGTTGCAATTATGGTGGAGCGCAATGAGGCTGGCAAGGAGCATTCGGTTCAACGGCCGGTTTACTACATCAGTGAGGTGCTTATTGAGTCTAAGCAAAGATATCCACATTGGCAAAAGCTCGTTTATGGGGTGTTCATGGCGAGCCGGAAGCTTAAGCAATACTTCCAGGGTCACCCCATCACTGTGGTAAGTTCTGCTCCTTTGGGAGACATCATTCAGAATAGAGAGGCCACAGGACGGGTCGCCAAGTGGGACATTGAGCTTGGGCCTGATGGCTTAAAGTATATCCCACGTACTGCTATTAAGTCTCAGGCATTGGTGGACTTCATCAATGATTGGACAGAACTGCAGAAGCCTGAAGAAAAACCGGACAACACATATTGGACTATTCACTTTGATGGGGACTGGCAATTGGAGGGCTCGGGGGTTGGAGTTGTTTTAGCTTCCCCTCGAGGTTACAAATTTTGTTATGTACTCCGATTGATGTTTCCCTGTACTAACAATGTGGCTGAGTATGAGGCCTTGCTCCATGGTCTTCGGATGGCTAAGGAGATGAATTTAAGCCGAGTAAGGTGCTTTGGCGACTCAGATTTGGTGGCTCAACAGGTGTCAGGAAAGTGGGATTCTAAGGATCCTCTCAAGGAGGCTTATCACCGTGAAGTTGATGCTATAGCTGGACACTTCAAAGGTTATCAAGTGGAGCACATTGATCGAAGGAAGAATGAGGCGGTTGATGCTTTAAGCCGGCTGGGATCTCAGCATAAGCCAGTGCCGCCTAACACTTTCTTGGATGTTTTGCATAACCCTTCTGTCAGGATGCCTACAGAGGAGGATTTGGCTGTTCCTGACCCAGAAGCAAAATTGGTGGCGGCTCTTCACGTCACCCCAGACTGGACGGTGCCATATTAGGCTTACATGACCCGGGGCGAGTTGCCTGAGGGCGAGACCTTGGCTAGACAAATCGTCCGGCGGTCTAAGTCGTTGACAATTGCTAATGGTGAGTTGCATCATCGCAGTGTTACTGGGGCGTTTCAACGTTGTGTTTCACCCGAGGAAGGTCAAGAAATTCTTCGTGAGATCCATGAAGGCGATTGTGGTCATCATGCGGTTCAAAATCTCTTGTGGCCAAAGCTTTCCGTCATGGTTTTTATTGGTTGACGGCTCATGCTGATGCGGAGGATTTGGTCAGTAAATGTGATGGTTGCCAGAAGTTCTCACGACGAGCTCATGTGCCGGCTCAAGAATTGAGGATGATTCCAATTACTTGGCTGTTTGCAGTCTGGGGGCTTGACATTGTTGGGCCTTTCAAAAGGTCCAAGGATAAAAAGACACACCTCCTGGTGGCGGTTGATAAATTCACAAAGTGGGTTGAGGCAGAGCCGGTCAGTAAGTGTGATGCAGCCATGGCGGTTCAATTAATGAAAAAGGCGATCTTTCGTTTTGGCTTTCCACACAGCATCATAACTGACAATGGTACTAATCTATCCAAAGGTGCTATGGAAGAGTTCTCTCAACGTGAGCATATCCGGCTCGATGTTTCATCAGTAGCTCATCCTCAATCCAATTGTCAAGCTGAAAGAGCCAAGCAGGAGATCTTGAAAGGCATTAAGCCCCGTCTCATGGTCCCTTTATAGCGGACGCCGGGTTGTTGGGTGGAGGAGTTGCCTTCTGTGATACGGAGCATCAATACTACACCTAATAGGTCTACGGGTTATACGCCTTTCTTCATGGTTTATGGAGCAGAGGCAGTTCTACCGAGTGACATCCGTTATGACTCGCCTCGGGTGGCGGCTTATGTTGAAGCTAATAATGAACAAGCTCGTCACGATGCACTTGACTTATTGGATGAGAAGCGTGACTTAGCAGCAGCCCGCTCGGCGATTTACCAGTAGGACTTGCGCCGTTATCACAGCCGCCGGGTTAAGTCCAGAACCTTTCAAGAAGGTGACTTAGTGCTCCAGCTCATCCAGTATCAGTCCGATATGCACAAACTATCCCCACCTTGGGAAGGACCCTTTGTGGTCAGCAAGAACCTGAACAACGGGTCATATTACCTCATTGATGTTCGAAGTCGGAGGAAGAGACCCGCCGGCCGTGCAATATCTCTGATCTTCGGCCTTACTATACTTGAGCCGCCGGCTCTCATGATGTACATTTTTGACGATGTATCTATTATGATAAGCAATAAAGCAGGACCTCTGTCCTTTTCATGCTCAAAAGTTTATATGTCTTTACTATTATATTTTAAAAAATGGTCAACAGGGAGTTGATCATATTTGAATCTGGCTCTCCTTTTCGTCCGGCTCATGATCGTATTCGAATCTAGACGTTAAATATCATGATCACTAGGGGGCTTCCTGTTCAAACATAGGTCGATTTCGAACCAAAGAGAACATAGCTGTCGATACCCTTTTGATTGGCACACTGCCAAACCTACTAGGGGGCTTCTTGATCGTATCCGAATCATAGCTCAACCCCTTTTGGGTCTGACATGGATCGTATTCGAATCAGAGTCATTAAACAACTCTCAAGGTCATTTGGGGGCTTCCTATTCAAACATAGGTCGTATTCGGACCAAACAGAACATAGCTGTCGATACACTCTTGATCGGCAACGCCAAAGCCACTGGGGGCTATATGATCGTATTCGAATCTTAGCTTAACCCCTTTGGAACAGTTTTCTGATCGTATTCGAATCAGAAGCCTCTGAATTTTGTTTGTTTTCTTATAAAGTTCTTTGCAATCACAATTTTCCAACCTTGTCTTGAGACTCTTCGATTATATTTGGAAGCATCTGATGAGTGGCTTCTATACAACCCGGTTTGGGCCTTGATCACTAAGTCGCCTCTAAAGATCGGGTTGTCAACGTTATTGTTCGGGTCACATAAACCGGCAGCGTAAATCATAGGATCACAGGTATGATGTTATGGTTATATTTCAAATATATAATTGATAGCCGGCTTATCTATGATTTTTGTTCATATTCCGGGTTATATGTAAGATATATGACCCGCCATGCGGTAAGCAGCCGCCAAGGGACTTGTGATTTGTTTCTCTGTGCAGGACAGTGAAAAAAAACCTTTTAAACCTAAGGAAAACAGATGATCAGCACAATATGGAGGAATATAAGATGGCGGATTAAACAGGGTTGAGCGCCAGACATGTGCGCGATGGCATGACAAAACCAAGTGTTTTTTCTACCCTATTACATGACTCCCCGAGTCCAAATGATGAAGCATTGTTCTTTCAGCAAAGCATAAATATCAGCTGCCTGATGGATCAATTGCGTTGTTGGCCTGAAGCTTACGAATCATCCCTTTCTGCTCCTCCGTCTTGTTCCCTGTCCTGGAAGGTTGATGATGATCAGTCAATGCCACTCAAAGCTTCAAATTCAGCTTCATCATCAATTAATCCGGCCGGGTCAACTTCAGGGGCGAAGGTATGCTTACGAATTGGAGGGATCAGGCTAATCACTTCATAATGTGGCATTGTAATCCTCCGGTTTTCAGCATCATAACCAGGATGATACTTCGTAAGATCTGTGTCATTGGCAATCAGGGTGGCCACAGGGCGTATTTCCTTAACACAAGTGGTGAAGTCCTCCTGTCCAAACGGGGTGCCGTCCTCTTTTAGGCTGGGATACCCGATGGCGATGTCGGCCGGGTCTAGCTGTGGTAGCCACACTTTGGCCCGGCTTAATGCAGTTATGGCTCCGGCTCTCACAGAAGATCGCTCTAGTTCTTTGAACCGCTGAGGTAGCACGACAAGCCGTTTCAGTACATCCGCCAAGAGGGTGGGGACTTCATTTGACAAAGCTAATGTGGCTAAGGCACGCTGAGATCTGGTGTAAAGTTGCTCCACCAGTGTGTAAACCGCTTTCAATTTTATCAGCATGCTCTGGTTAAGGTTTGAACTCCTGGGGCTTGCATTACAAAGTTAGGTGAGTCAATGAAGATTGATATACTTGTTAGAAAAGATTCAAATATCTAACACTTGCAGAGCAACTTACCAAAGATTGATGAGACCATCTGAGATACATGGCGTTTTAAGCCGGATAACTCGACGGTTGTTTCTGCAAGAGCCGCCTCGATTTTCTCAGCCTGATTGATCAAGGCAATCTTTTCATCAGCCCAGGCCTTCTTCTCTGCTTCAAAGCCTTTTTTCAGCTTCTCTTGTTCAGATACACTGAATTCAAACTTGGAATTGGATTTTTGGGTGTCAATCTCCTGTGCTTCTAGGCGATTCTTCAAATCGGAAATCTCCGATTCAAATTGACTAATGGTGGCATGTACAAATGCCGGGTTACAATCAAGATTATCATAATGCAACATTAAGTCCCAAGCACTTTCCAAGCAAAGATACTTGGCACTTGGGGGCTAATGTATGCTGAAGAATTTTTTTTGCAGTGGTGGTTCATTAAAGTAAGTCCCAAGCATTTTGCAAGCAAAGATACTTGGCACTTGGGGGCTAATGCATATTGTTGTTCCAAGTACTTCTTGATTAAAACATGATAAGGACCGGTTCAAACATGCTGGTTAAGCCGACCCTTGGGGGATACAGGATAAGCCGGATTTCTTACATATATTGCTAAGCTGGTCTTAAGTCTACAACATATTTCATCATAAGCAATAGACTTGGGGGCTGGTATAGTAAGGATAAATAAAGTACAGCAACAAGAGTGATACCTCAGATTTTTGGTGCATCTGCTTCACCATGTTAATTTCCATGTCACGGTTGTTGTGTACTTGGCCCATATAGCCAGAGAAGATTTCTCCAATACTCATGTGAGTATAATCAGTGACATTGAGCTTGGTTCTGCGGCGTTCAAGAAGCTCTTCCTTAGCAGAACATTTGGCTAGTACGGTAGGCCTCCCTGGCTCAACAAAGCTGGTCTTGGTGATTTCGACATCAAGATCTTGACGATCATCCGTCTTGGTCGGGCTAGGGAATTCTGGGTTTCCAGAACCATCGATGGTTCGCTCAAAAAGCGGGTCAGCAGTGGGAGTTGGTATGTCATGAGCTGGCTCAGGTGGCGGCTTATGAGTGAAGGCTTCAGGTGTAGCTGTTCCAAGCTCTGGCTCATTTAAGACTGGTTCTTCGGCCGGCTTGTTCTTCTTCGCCCTTTTGCTGGGCTTGGCTTGACCACTTCATAAAATCAAAAGGTCAGTAAAAATACAACAAGTTGGGCTAAGCATAGATTAATCAGGTTATCAGTACCCTGGAGCGGTCTTGAAAGCTGGCAAGTTGGACTGCATTGATTCGCCAGAGGAAGGTGAAGTTCCCTGATAATTTGAGTCAGAAGAATTGAGCGGTTGACGAGTGAGACCCACCAAAGGATAAAGGGAATGTAAATCGGAGATAACCTCGGTCCGGCGTTTTCTTGTCACATCAGGTAAGCCGGAGGAAAGTTCCGCATCTTTACTGGTCCGGGTCTGCCTTCGGCTCGCATGAATCTGTCGCTTCAAAAGAAACTGAGGATCTTGGTAAGCTAAAGGATGTGAAAATCTTACTTTCCGGGTTACTCTTCGGACTTTCTGTCTTGGCAAAGGCTCGGAGTCGGAGGAAATTATATTTACCTCTTCAACCGCTGCATGACTCGCTCCTGTATCCTCCTGATGATAATCGGTGTCAATAAGATAATTAAAAAAGGAGCCTAGAGAATCAAGAGCTACCTCTGACTCAGAGGTGTCCTCTAGTCGAAGCGTGTCTGAGGCATTGGGTTTATGTCCTTTCTTCTTGGCGGTGGCTCTCCTAGCGGCTTTCTTAGCTTTTCTGGCCTTCTTTGCAGCCTCATGGTTGTAGTTGGTTTTCCAAAAATCGTCAGTGGCTTGTGGATTTCAAACAAGAAGTTTTGAGCCAAGGTCAAACCTCAAAAGGTGAGAATACAAAATAAAAATGCTTAAGTTGCTAGCTTACCGCTAGAGCCGGGTTAACTTTGTGAAAAGGACTCAAGCCTACTTTGCCACAATCTGCCAGGCTCTCATTCAGAAGAGACTTGGTCATATCATCAAGGACATACTCAGGTAAGTCCTCAGGGCTGTGTCGCAGAGGATCATTCTTTTGGCCTGTGTAATTGCACATCAAGCCGGGGCGGCGGCTCAAAGGAATAATCGCCAGGCAAGCCAAACCCGGACCAGATCAATGCCGTTTAAGCCATTCCCCAAAAGATCTTTGACCTTACTCATGGTGGGGGCAAGTGTTTGACGTTCAGCAGGAGACAGTTTATCTGGCAAGGGGTGAGTGGACTCGAGGCGCAGGAGCGAAAGCCGGGCAGAGGGTTCTCATTAGCCAGAGAGGTATCTTGACAGTAGAACCACGTCTGGTTCCAATCTTTAGGGTGACTTGGCGGTTCGGCATACGGAAAGAGACAGCCTCTCCGCCGCTGGATTGAGATTCCGCCAAGTTCCAAGCTGGGCCCATTGGCACGTTCATTCTGGCGATTCAAATAAAATAACTCTCTAAAAAGTAGCAAGCTGGGTTCTTCTCCGAGGTACACCTCACAGAACACTTGAAAATTGCAAATATTTGATACGGAATTGGGCCCGATGTCTTGAGGTCGGAGGTCAAAAAAGTGCAAGACGTCTCTGAAAAACTTTGAGTCGGGTGGAGAAAAGCCTCGGTTCATGTGATCAGTAAATACGATAACTTCCCCTTCCTTGGTTTGAGGTTTTTCTTCTGTTGGATCAGGAGCACGGTAGGACATAACTTCCTTCTTTGGCGGATAGCCGGTCTTCACAAAATCAGCAAGGGTGCTTTCTGTGATGATGGATTTGACCCAATTGCACGTAATGGGTGATTTGGGCGCCTTGGGCGTCATTGTGAAGATGAAATCCTACGACAAAATGAAAATTTCCAGTTCAAAATTTAAGCTGGAGAAGAATACATCAATTCATATTCAAGATGGCGGCTTATAAAGGGGCCTAATGGTATATGGCTAGTTATGTCAGATTATTTAAGCCGCCGGGCGTGGTTGAAGTTATTTATTGAGCATCTCCAATTAAAGCCGGAGGTGTGAGCCTCCATGGCTAAGTGGATCTATCAAGATACAAGCATCGACTAAGTGTACAAAAACAGGTTTCACAGGTCGCAGCTATTAATTCGGATCAAATGGCTGTTCAGAAAATAAAATATTCTAGACCTAAAAATCTGGTGCAGATGAGTTCGTGAGTGCTAATGAGGCCTCTAAACTAGGAAAAGGGATCTACTAGCATCTGAAATGAATGCGAAACAACTACCACATGAGTTTAGTACTTCTTTTAGATCAAAAGAGGATGCAATGAAGAAACTGTGAACAATCTGTGATGAACGACGAAGAACACAGAGGAACTCGCAAACCCTAATGCAGATCTAGGATGCATGAATATGAAGACTTACATTTGCAGATCTACTGCGGAGGGTCGCCGTTGTTCTCTGGACCGACTCAAGTTGATGCAGCGGCCAAGGTCGATGAAGACGAGGTGCTCTGCGACAGTTGCGGCGGCGGAGCTCGAGCAGCAGCAGAGTCGCGAGAGGAAGAAGACGAGGAAAGGGGAGAATGAGGAAAGACCTGGTCGTGCCTATTTATAAGGGAAGGCTGGTAAGTGCGAACGAAAAACGAGGAGGCCGAAAGCATGATTATCCAACTGCAAAGACGCCTCGATTTTCGGAATGGTCATTAAAGATAAGGATCCATTGGGATATGATTGAATAAAATATGAATGAAATGGCAGATGACGTCGCGGCGGGTTATCATGATTCCGGAAGATGATGTCATGGCGGGTTATAAATTTTCGCACAGGTGGAAGACAGAAGACTTTTTCTTAAGTGTTGAAGATTGACATGAACCGACTCAAATCAATCTGGGGCCTAATGTTGGGGATATAACTACTAGTGTAACCCGCCTAGGAGGGGCCGGGTTACGCTATATCGATTCATCATATGAATCCCAATATCAAGTTTGAAGATGGCGGTTCAGTTAAGGGCCCCAAGACTAAATGCGGCTTAAGGCCCATAGTGATAAACCGAGCATGACTTGTATTGTAAGGCATGATTAACTATTCACCGAGTCGGACACTGTTTATGAGCCAGCCGGGACTCTGTAGGCCGCGAGGCGTCAACCCGTGCATATAAGGGGACGACCCGCCGGAGGCTTAGGGCAAGGAACATCAGATCAAGAGCCAGGCATAGCGGATTCTCTCCCTGGTCATCGAAACCCTAGCAATTCCACCTCAACTGGATTAGGCTTTTCCCTTCACCGCAAGGGGCCGAAGCAGTATAAACCCTCGTGTCCTTTGTCCCGCTTTAACCCCTTGAAGCTTCCTAGTTGCGATGGCTCCACGACTAAGTCATTTCATGAGGACATTTGCCATGACAATTCCACGACACCTTCGGCAGATATTCTGGTGGGATGGGATGAAGAAATATATCGCCTATTTTGTGGCCCGTTGCGCCATATGCAACAAAGTGAAGGCAGAACACCAGAAACTTGTCGGATTCCTCCAACTTTTGCCCGTTCCACAATGGAAGTGGGATGATGTCTTTATGGATTTTATCACAGGACTTCCAAAGACTCATTGAGGCAATGATGCAGTATGGGTCGTGGTGGACACATTGACCAAGGTAGCTCACTTTATTCCCATCATAACCACATACCGAGCCGATCAGTTCGCACAATTGTATGTGTCCAGAATAGTCAGTCTGCATGGAGTACCATGAACAATCACTTCCGACAGAGGGTCACTTTTTACCTCCACTTTCTGGTCCCGTCTCCATCAAGCTTTGGGGACCGCGCTAAAGTACATTACAAGTTATCACCCTCAGACAGACGGGCAAACTGAGCATGTAAACCAAATACTCAAAGATATGCTTCAAGCATGTGCCTTGGCCCAAGGACCTAAATGGGAATATTTTCTGCCGTATGCCGAGTTCTCCTACAAGAACAGTTTCCAGACCAGTCTAAAGATGTCACCCTATGAAGCTCTGTATGGTCGTAAGTGCCGCACTCTGTTAAATTGGTCTCAAACCGGAGATAGCCGCATTTTCGAAACTGATCTCATGATGGAGGCTAAAAAGCAAGTCAAGGAAATCTGAGACAGACTGCAATTGGCTAAATCCCAATAGAAGAGTTATTATGATGCAAAGCACCGGCAGATCATCATTGAACCCGGAGAGCATGTATACCTCCGAGTCAATCCTATGAAAGGAGTCAAGAGATTTCAGACTCACGGAAAATTGGCACCCAGGTATATTGGTCCATTCCCAGTTATGTCCAGAGTGGGTATTGTTGCATATCAGTTTGGATTGCCCCCGGAATTGTCAGAAGTGCACAATGTTTTCCATGTCTCACAGCTAAGACGCTGTATATCGCCTCCCGAGAAAGACACTAATATGTCAGAATTAGAGCTGGATAAGGATTTAAAGTATGAGGAGAAACCGTTCAGAATCTTGGATGAGATGGAAAGGGTCACTCGTAGTAAAGCAACAAAAAATTATAAGGTTTAGTGGGAGCATCACACAGAGGAAGAGTCAACTTGGGAACGAGAGGAATTTCTAAAGGCAACCTATCCAGAATTGTTTTCCCAAGGAACCGAATCTCAAGGACGGGATTCATCCTAAGTGGGGGAGGTTTGTGACACCTTGGTTTTTGCCCCTCTTCTTTTTTCTGATTTTTATTTGCCACTTATTTGAACCTGGGTTTTTGAATCATTTCAGTTGGATTTAAACACTTGGTCATAACCTTGATTTTCACCCAAGTGGCTCACCTCTCCCCAAGCCATCATTTCTCCTTTGGTTGATCCCAAAATAATCTTAGGAATATTTTTCTTAAATGAAAAATATCCATTTCCTCCTCTAAAACCCTAATCAGTAACATGTGCTCCAAAGCAACCCCCATTTTCTACGCCCACAAAAATCTGAGAAAATTCGCGAATATTCTCTGAATCCTAGGGCACTTCCGTGAGCAAAAATATTGCATCACTTTGTCGAATATTTTTGCTACAGAAAATCTTTTCTGTTCTGGCCAGAGAAGGTAGTTTCTACAGCAAGTACCATTTTCCTTGATTCAATGCTGCTGAATTTTCTTGAGCATCACTACCTTCCTAAGTGATTGCTAAACCCAAAAGCTCAACCCTCAACTCTGACTGGTTTGACCACAGCAAACTCCCAAAGTTACTACCCAGTAACTTACCAGGAAGTAAAACACTTACTTACAGCACCTGGGCTCGACTCAAAGCATTGGAATGACCCAAACCACTAAGGACTACACGCCAGACATGAATTTATGGCAAGCCGTGGCTCTATGCCAGAGTTCGCGCGGTGACCACGCGTGTGCACGATGCAAACGTGCTAATCGACGCGCTCTGGATGCCGCCGAGCGCTCTGTTCATCGCGTGCTCGCTTCCCCGACTGCCGCACCTTGCCAAACCGCGCCACCATCGCCATCTCGACCCACTTAACTCCCTTCTGGCGCTAACCGTCGCCGGAGCTCACTGCAGCAAGCACGAGCGCGACCAGGCCAACCGAACAGTGCGCCGCGCCACAGTGCTCCTCGTCACCCCCATTCCCGTGCTCGTCTGCGCCCTCCCACAGTGCACGCGTGAGTTGCGTCGCCTTCTCCCCCTCTCACTGACGTCGTTCGTCGCTGGGCGCCGTGTCCAGAAGCCCTCTGGCGGAGCCCAATCCCCTCTCCTTGCTCTCCTATAAATAAAGCCCTCCCCAGCCTCCTTGAGCATCACCAACTCACCACACACATTCCACAATGCTGTAGAAAGCCACAGCCCGTCTCGGCAGGCCTCGGGCCGCCGTCCCCGAGCTCGAGCTCGCCGGTGATCCACGCGGTTCGCACCCATCGTTCCAGCCCCTCCCAAGCTCGAGCCACTCTTCCAGAGCCTCCGTAGTGCTTCACTTGTGCCATCCGACCTGGTTGGAGCCCCTGGCGCAACCCCACCTCACCGTTATCTCCAACTCCAGCGACCTCAGCTTTCTGTGCCACTGGAGAAGCTTGTTTCGATGCCGTCTGACCACCCCTAGCTATTCTACAGGTACGGGCAGGTGCGGCTCGATCTCCTCTCGCATTCTATCCATGTGTATCTATCCAAGGAGCCCTCCTCGCCGGCGTGAGCTCTGGCGAAGCCTCGCTATGCTATGTTTTTCTCTCTCTCCCCCTCGCACCTGACCAGCGGGGCCCGTTGTCAGCCGCTCGGGCCGCGCCCGAAGTGGTATGAGTGGTGGCACCTCGCGGGTTTACGCCTTCGACGTCACCCCTCCCCGGTTTCTATTTTTATTTAAATTCAATTCAAATTATCTAGAGAACTTCAAACAGCCACAACTCTTTAACCATAAGTCCAAATGAAGTGATTCTTTTTGCATTGTGTTCCTAATAAAAATATCTAGCAACTCACCAAAAAAGAGATTTTTCTCCGTTGTCTAGATTTTTCTGGTGATTTTCAAAGTGTTTCTTGATATTTTCTTTCTCTGTTTTTAATTATTTTCAAAAGGCGAAGCTTGTATTGAGGATCACTAGGAGGAGTGTGAACCTCATCTGCACTAAGGCAAGCCACAGCAACATTTTCATGGTGCCATTGCAATATTTGTGATTTTCCCACTTGAATAAATGACTTAGTTTATGGATTTAAATCACTTAAATAAATATTTATTCTATTTAATGCTTGTTTAGTTGGTATGTTTAGTTTACAGCAGTTTGAAATTAACTAAGTTAGTTTAAGTCAGTAGAATAAATATTTGGTTATGAAGAAATAAAATGACTATGGAAAAAGGTTAGTTTGGTTAATATTTTCTTAAGTGAGAAAATGAATTATATTAAGTTAAAATCATGGTTAAGTTTACTGAATAATAATAACCAGAGAAGTGATATGAGTTGTTGTTGATTATGGTTAGTACATGATGTGGTTGACCCATTTATTTCCGATGATATGTGCTGCATCTTGTAAGGGTTGCATTTTCATGGCATATCATGACACTGGTTAGTTTTACTTTGAGGTAAACCTGATAATAACTCAACTTGAACATATCGTTGATCGGGTCATGGTGCCACTGAAACGAGTTTTTCTCAGTCCAACCACATGTGCCTTTATGGGAAGGCCTTTATTCGGCCCGTTATCATGCCTCTGGTCGGTGCCTCCAAAGAGGGAAGGTTATGGGCGTGCGTTACCCTGGCCCGGTAAGTAGACATAACCTTGTGTGCATGTAGTTGTTATGGTACCTTGTCCCCGTTTGGGACCGTTTATATTTTGCCACAATGGTGGCCATTTTGCCACGACGGTGGTCGTGATGCCTTTGGTAGGCACGGGGCCACCCAGGACTTAGCCCAGTGGGGAGTAAGTCGGAGTGGCCAGGAGAGTGTCATGCCAATGGGGGGTTCCGTCAGAATGCCGTTGGTCCACCCGAATGGGAGTGCGAGGCCATGGATTTCATGGTGTGGGTACTGTGTGCTACCTCTGCAGAGTGTATTTAATCTATCGATAGTCGTGTCCACGGTTACGGACAACTCGGAAGTAGGTCGCACCATGGGTCAACATTTAAATAATCATGCACACTAATGTTAATAACATGGCACTGTTGGAAAGATGATGGATGAGAAACCATGTTGAGGACGGAGACCAAATTGTTGGTCCGTTTGTGATCTGAGAATGGTCACTGTTTGGTTATGAGGTAACCCGTTTGAAGACCAAAGTGTTGGTCCGTTTGTGATCCAAGAAAGATCACCGTTTGGTTACGAGGTAACCCGTTGGGTAAGCAAGTTCGAGGGACTTGAGGCACGAGATCTTGTTCACCGAATACCTAGTATGATTTTGCATTGATGATAATTTGGTTAATATCATTATATTGTTTGTCATTATGTTTATGCTTGTTGTGAGCTTGCAAGTACATTCAACATACTGACCTGGCATGTCATGCCAAATTTCAGGAAAGTCTCGTTGGATCGGAGTGTTGTCCGAGTCTAGATCATGTCCACATTGGTGTCCCTGTGCTATGGAGTCCCGCTTCGTCGTCGTTCCGCTGCCGCGTAGTTGTCGTGATCGAGGCCCCTTATGTTCACTAAATAATGTACATATTGTTCAGCCGCACCGTGTGTGCCCCTTGGCCTTGCAACTTGATGTAATGAGAACTCTGTTCCGCTAGTATCAATAAAGCGGTTGTTTTCTGTACCAAGATGTTGTGTGTTGCCATAAGACATGGTCACTGGGCTTGTAATGCAAGGTAAACCGGTTGCTCTGAGCCGGGGTGCCACACTCACCAAGTTGTATTGTCCTCACACTTACTTATTTAGCAAGAAACTCTTTCTCAAGAAAGTATCTATTCTTTGCAGCAAACACTTTGTCATCATACTTTTGGTAGAAGAAATACCCAATTATTTCTTTGTGATAACCTACAAAGCAACACTTGTCTACTTTGGGGTCGAGTTTATTTGGTTGTAAATGCTTCGCATAAGTATAACAACCCCAAATCTTGAGATGCGACAAATTGGGTTTCTTGCCTTTCCATAACTCATATGGTGTCGACTCAACATGCTTTGACAGTGCTCAGTTTATATGTTGCTGCTTTAAATGCATATCCCCAAAATGATAAAGCCACATCGGTAAGTGACATCATTGACCTTGTCATATCTAACATGGTTCTGTTACGCCTTTTAGATACTCTGTTTCTATCTGGAGTTCCAGGAGGAGTAGGTTGTGAAACAATTCCACGACCACTGAGGGAGTCCTGGATTAGGGGGTGTTCGGGTAGCCGGAGTATACCTTTGCCGGACTCCTGGACTATGAAGATACAAGATTGAAGACTTCGTCCCGTGTCCGGATGGGACTTTCCTTGGCATGGAAGGCAAGCTAGGCGATGCGGATACTCAAGATCTCCTACCATTGTAACCAACTCTGTGTAACCCTAACCCTATCCGGTGTCTATATAAACCGAAGGGTTGTAGTCCGTAGGACAGATCCATCATCATACACAATCATACCATAGGCTAGCTTCTAGGGTTTAGCCTCCTTGATCTCGTGGTAGATCTACTCTTGTACTACCCATATCATCAATATTAATCAAGCAGGACTAGGGTATTACCTCCATCGAGAGGGCCCGAACCTGGGTAAAAACATCGTGTCCCTTGTCTCCTGTTACCATCCGGCCTTGACGCACAGTTCGGGACCCCCTACCCGAGATCCGCCGGTTTTGACACCGACATTGGTGCTTTCATTGAGAGTTCCTCTGTGTCGTCGCCTTTAGGCCCGATGGCTCCTCTGATCATCAACAACGATGAGGTCCAGGGTGAGACTTTTCTCCCCGGACAGATCTTCATTTTCGGTGGCTTCGGTCTTCGGGCTAATTCGCTTGGTCAACTGGAGCAGATCGAAAGCTACGCCCCTGGCCATCAAGTCAGGTTTGGAAGCTTAAACTACATGGCTGATATCCGCGGAGACTTGATCTTTGATGGGTTCGAGCCACAGCCAAGCGCGCCGCACTATCTCGAGGGGCATGATCTAGCTCTGCCTCCGAACAGTGTCCTGGAGGCCGCATACGCACCGGTTCCGACCCTTAGCTCGGAGCCCATTGCACCAAGCGAGGATGAACGGTTGGACGTCACCTCGGGGGCTGCGATCTCAAAAGCGATCGAGCCGAACGCCAGCCCCGCACTCCGCGTGCCGTGACCCCGAGGGTCCGGACTCCTCCCCGGACTCCGAACCCCCCGCGCCCCTGCCGGTCGAATCCGATTGGGCGCCGATAATGGAGTTCACCACCGCGGACATCTTTCAGCACTCGCCTTTTGGCGACATCCTGAATTCTCTCAAGTCTCTCTCTTTATCAGGAGAGCCCTGGCCGGACTACGGACGATGAAGAAATTCAAAGCCCACCCACCACCCACTTGGTAGCCACTGTCGACGATTTAACCGACATGCTTGACTTCGACTTCGAAGACTTCGACGGTATGGACGACGAGGTAGGAGACGAACAGGA
Source organism: Aegilops umbellulata (assembly GCA_032464435.1). Classification (NCBI taxonomy): domain Eukaryota; kingdom Viridiplantae; phylum Streptophyta; class Magnoliopsida; order Poales; family Poaceae; genus Aegilops; species Aegilops umbellulata. Next base: position 307,571,090 of record CP136055.1, on the reverse strand, counting down.
ACCAGCACCTGTAGGGCGCTGGACAGGCACCTCGTCATATGACATATATATGGTGGATACTCCAAAAGATGGAGATGGCGAGGGAACGGCGAGGGATGACACCTCCAAGAAACAGCCAAAGCGCCGGCGTCAGCGGCGCCGTTCTAAATCCCGCCAAAGTAAAAACGGTGATTCTGGCACCGGAGATAATAGTACCCCGGATAGCGCCGAAGAACACCATCCCCGGCAAGAATCGGCGCAGGAAGATGGAGAAGCCAGCCCTCATGAGAGAGCGGCAGACCGAGAGGTTGAGGATGATAACTATATGCCTCCCTCCGAAGACGAGGCCAGCCTCTATGGAGACGAATTCATTGTACCATCAGACCCCGCTGAACAATAGCGTTTCAAACGCAGGCTTTTAGCCACGGCGAACATCCTCAAGAAAAAGCAGCAACAGCTTAGAGCTGATCAAGATCTGCTAGCTGATAGATGGACTGAAGTCCTTGCGGCTGAAGAGTATGAACTCGAACGCCCTCCAAGAGCTACCCAAAGCGCAGGCCGCTACCCCGATCAGAGGAGGAAGCGCCTACATCACCAGCGCACAACATGGCAGACCGGCCACCTCGCGGCCACGACAGAGAGGCCTCTCGGCCCTCCACACAAACCATGCCCCGACGCCGCTCAACTAAGGCACAGGAAAACGCGCCAGACCTGCGAGATGTACTGGAGGATAAGGCAAGGCAAACAAGATCGATCTACGGATCGCGCAGGCGCCCTACGACACGTGACGATGATCTTTAGTCCGGATACAACAAATCCGGCAGGGCCGAACACAACAGACATAGCTCCTCTGAGCTGCGTCGTGACATAGCCCAATACAGGGGCGCCGCACACCCACTATGCTTCACAGATGGAGTAATGGATCATAAAATCCCAGAGGGTTTCAAACCCGTAAACATCGAATCATACGATGGCACGATAGATCCGACGGTATGGATCGAGGATTATCTCCTTCACATCCACATGGCACGTGGCGATGATCTACACGCCATCAAATACCTCCCGCTGAAACTCAAAGGACCGGCCCGGCACTGGCTTAACAGCCTGCCAGCGGACTCAATCGGTTCTTGGGAGGACCTGGAAGCCGCATTCCTCGACAACTTCCAGGGCACTTACGTGTGACCACCGGATGCCGACGACCTAAGCCACATAATTCAGCAGCCAGAAGAATCGGCCAAGCAATTCTGGACACGGTTCCTAACAAAGAAAAACCAGATAGTCGACTGTCCAAACGCAGAGGCCCTAGCAGCCTTCAAGCATAACATCCGCGACGAGTGGCTTGCCCGCCACCTGGGACAGGAAAAGCCGAAATCTATGACAGCCCTCACGACACTCATGACCCGCTTTTGCGCGGGCGAAGATAGCTGGCTAGCTCGCAGCAACAACTTATCAAAGAACCCTGGTAATTCGGATAACAAGGACAAAAGTGGCAGGACACGTCGAAATAAGCAAAAGCGCCGCGTTAGCAGCGACAGCAATGAAGATACGGCAGTCAACGCCGGATTCAGAGGCTATAAATCCGGTCAGCGGAAAAAGCCATTTAAAAAGAATACTCAGGGCCCGTCCAGTTTGGACCGAATACTCGACCTCTTGTGCCAGATCCATGGTACCCTCGGAAGGCCAGCCAATCTCACCAACAGGGACTGTTGGGTGTTCAAGCAGGCAGGCAAGTTAAGAGCCGGAAACATAGACAAGGGGCTGCATAGCGATGACGAGGAGGAGCCCAGGACGCCGAACAACAATGGACAGAAGGGGTTCCCCCCTGTCGGTGTCAAAACCGGCGGATCTCGGGTAGGGGGTCCCGAACTGTGCGTCAAGGTCGGATGGTAACAGGAGACAAGGGACACTTTATTTTACCCAGGTTCGGGCCCTCTCGATGGAGGTAAAACCCTACTCCTGCTAGATTAATATTGATGATATGGGTAGTACAAGAGTAGATCTACCACGAGATCAAGGAGGCTAAACCCTAGAAGTTGGCCTATGGTATGATTGTGTATGATGATGGTTGTCCTACGGACTACAACCCTCCGGTTTATATAGACACCGGATAGGGTTAGGGTTACACAGAGTCGGTTACAATGGTAGGAGATCTTGAATATCCGCACGCCTAGCTTGCCTTCCACGCCAAGAAAAGATCCTTCCGGACACGGGACGAAGTCTTCAATCTTGTATCTTCGTAGTCCTGGAGTCCGGCTGAAGGTATAGTCCGGTTATCCGAACACCCCCTAATCCAGGACTCCCTCAGTAGCCCCTGAACCAGGCTTCAATGACGACGAGTCCGGCGCGCAGATTGTCTTCGGCATTGCAAGGCGGCTTCCTCCTCCAATTTCTTCAAGATTACAAACACCAAAAATAGTGTCCGGCTCTGCAAAATAAGTTTCCACATATTGCCATATAGAGAATAATATTAACACAAATCAAATCTGCTAACGTATTCCGCAGTGCGTCATAGCACTGCGGCCAAGCTCTTTATATAAATTGTTTTCATTGTTCCACCTCAGCGTGTTTAGCGAGGCGGTTTCCTTGGCACGTCTTGTCAAAGCAGAGATCGTGTGCCCCTTTTAACGGGATTCTCATCAATACGGACGTGGGTAACCCAACCGCGCCATTTACCACGTCGCTTGGGAGGCAAGTGAGTATTATTAGGTAGGTGGGGATGCCTAACCGCACCCACTTGTATAAAGGGATAAGGATTCACCTTTTTAACCTACGCCTTCTTCCTCCTTTGCCAATCCATCTCTCGCGCACTCAAGCTCTAGTGCCCAAGTCCGCTCTTCCTTCCTCAACCTTCTCCAACAATGTCCGGAGCGGGAGGCAAGTGGATGGCCTCCTCCGTTACGGAGGCCCAAGTAAAAAAGCTAAGGAAAGCCGGACACTTGTCCAAGGACATCCCGCATTGGCTTCCTGAGAAGGGGCAGCTTCTTCCTACCCCAGGGCCCCATGAGAGGGTAGTTTTTCTTCTCCACTTCCTCCGCGGACTGGGCTTTCCACTTCACCCATTTGTCCGGGGGCTCATGTTCTACTACGGCCTGGATTTCCACGATCTTGCCCCGAACTTTGTCCTCAACATCTCGGCGTTTATCGTCGTGTGTGAGGCCTTTCTCCGCGTCCGCCCCCACTTCGGCCTCTGGCTCAAGACCTTCAACGTCAAGCCCAAGGTGGTGTCCGGCACCCAAGCGGAGTGCGGAGGCGCTATGGCCGGCAAGATGGCCAACATCCTCTGGTTCGATGGCTCCTATGTGGAGTCCCTAAAGGGGTGGCAGGCCGGGTGGTTTTACATCACTGAGCCACGAGATCCGAAATGGGTCGCAGCCCCCGAGTTCAGATCCGGACCCCCCACGCGGCTCATGTCCTGGAAAGAGACGGGCCTATCGTGAGGCAACGAGGAAGAAGTGATTGGGTTGCAAACATGCATCCAGTCCCTGGTGAATAAGCCAATCCGGCTGATCAATGTGATCCAGGTCATGCTCGTTCGCCGGATCCTCCCGTGGCAACAACGGGATTTTACTTTGTGGGAATTCGACCCGGCGCAGCACCAAACCCTCAGTAGGCTCTTCGACACGACGTATGAAGACGTCTGGAAGGTGCTGACCAAAGGCGCCGAGTCCCCCACATCCGCTTCCGAGGACCGCGGATACATCTCGCAGCATCATGCTAGCGAGGTGAGCTATCTATACCTTTGACAGGTTTGTTAAGCTCTTCTTCATAGATTAACTCTATGCGGGATCTAAACTCCCTTTACCTTTGACAGGCTTGGCGGGCTATATCCGGACCAATTAACTGTCCAGCTCCCCTGCCCGAAGATCCAGCCCCAGCTCTCTTGGTGAACCTGATGGCTCCGGCACCTTATGTGGTGCCGGAGAACAAGGCCAAGAAGAAGAAAACCACCGGGACTCGAAAAAGTTCCCGCAACATGGTGGTGTCAGTCTCGTCATCTGACGTGTCCGCGACGCTCTCCTCTCGTGAAAACGAGGAGGAGGAACAAGAAAGCTCTCCCCCCCCAGCGAGGGGAGAAAAGAAGAAGAAAGCCACCCCAACGGGGGAAGCCGAGGGGTCGAGGAAAAGGAAGACCCCTCCGCCGGACAACTCCCACGACGCCGAAGAGGGCGGAGAGGAGTGGACGGATAGAACCAAGCGTCCGGCGAAATCGTAAGTTTTTATATACCAGAGTGACTCATGATATTCTTTTAATGCGCGGCTTTCCCTAATATCGCTCATAATTTATGCAGCCCGCCCCGGGCCGAACTCGACGATTCGTCGAGCGGCTCCCTGGATTCGTCGGACGTGAACTCTGTTTCGCCCGCTGTCTCCCCCTGCAGGGCGGACGACGCCAAAGTGGCGTCCCGCCAAGCAGGGCAGGAGGAGATAGTCCTGGAGGAGCCGCAAGGCAATCCTCTGGACCCCATAAGTAAAGGGGATGAAACCCCCCAGGGCTCCAAGTCCGGCTTTGTGCCGGACACCGCGCCGGACTCGACAGTCCTGGTCCGCGGTGGGCGAACCCCTTCCGAGAGGAGAAGCCGTCTGAGCCGGCGACCTCCGTCCAACCAGAGACGCCGGACAATCTGCTGGAGGTGCTTGAGCGCGCCGCCATCGACGAGGAGCACCGTACTGTTATGAGGACGGTGATGCAAAGGGTTCAGTCCGCCAAAAGCGGACTGACTGAAGCTTGCGCTAGCCTTCTAACAGGCTCCGAGGTAAGTAAAAATATGTCAAATTATTTACCGCATAGACAGTAGCCCCTGATGCTCTGTTCGGTGTTCGGAAAGAAAAGCCGAATAGAGGATCTAGTAATTTTCGCAGGAGTCTAACAATAAAAAGTCAAATATGCGTATGCAGGCTTCGCTGCTGTCCACCGCCGCACTGACTGCGCACGTGGATCTCCTTAAAAAGGACCTCGGACGGACCGAGCAAGAGCTCGGCCTTGCCAAACGGCAGCTCGAGGAGAAAGAAGGTAAGAAATACCCTAAAAAAAGAAAAAAGGTGCCTATAGAGAGGCTTGATTGCAGAAAGAAATAACAGGATTGTACTGCTTATTGTAGGGGCCACAACCGAGGTGGCAACCCTGAAGCAGGCGCTGGCTGAGGCCGGAGAGAAAACGTCCGAGGAGCGCGCCGAGCGAGAAAGGCTTGGGGTTCAGGTCGGCGAGGTGCAGCAAGAGCTGCAAGCTCTCATGAAAAAACATGAGAGTTTGGAGCTTGAGTCAAAAGCGCAAGCATCCGAGCTCGCGTCGACCCTTGAGACCGCCAAGAGTGCCAAGGCCTAAGCCCAAAAGGCCCTCCAAGAGTTGGAGGAGGTGAAAAAGATAGCAACGGGTAAGGCATTCTTAATGCAAAGTAGGAATATAAAAGTAAACTACCTGTTACTTACCCGAATCCGGAGTTCTCCAGGGGCGTTCGTCGATCTTCCCCGCAGCGTATCCGCCGCCGCCGCGTTCTACCGAGCTGAAGAGGGTAGCTCGGCGGAGAGTGTGTTCTGGTCTCAGTATTCTGAGGTCGGACACCCTGTGCCTTTTAGCGATCAGCTGAAACAACTGGTCGAGCTCCACAAGGCGGCCGAACAGGCCATGAAGGGCTTACTAGTTCGGCTGTGGCCTGGAGAGGCCCTGCCTGGGAGCTATTTCGGGCTAGTGCGGCGGCTGGTGGAGGCCTGTCCATGGCTTGAGGTCATCAAGCGCTCCGCCTGCATTGAAGGTGCCCGGAGGGCCCTTGCCCGTGTAAGGGTACACTGGGGTAAGCTGGACGGAGAGAAGCTGGTGAAGGACGGGCCGCCGCCGGGGAAGGAGCATCGCAAGCCCGAGAACTACTACAAGGAAGTTCTTGCCGGAGCCCGCCTTGTCGCGGATGAATGTACTAAAGATGTAGTATTTGAATGAACTCGCTCGTTTGTATCCTGTGCGCTGAAAACTTGTTCATATGCGCCAAGCAATGCTTATCGAATTTAAAATATTATTTTCTATGCGGCCGTTTATCAAAAATTGAGAGATGGCCAGTCGTCGGCTTCTGCCCCCATGCCACTAGTGCTGGGGTGTACGGGATAAACCTGAAGGCTCTTTTTCCCATAGTTGGGTCCTTCGAGGGAGGCGCTCAGCACAACGAACCAGGCAATCGGACTATAATGCTTGAACACTCTCACTTAGCCATAGAACGTTATAATTTTAAATTTCGGCGAAGCCCCTAGTTCGGAAGGCCGAATTCGGGGAGCTATCCACGCCTTTGGCCGGACATAGCCAGCTCCTCGCTCGAAGCGGCATAAGTCTTTAAGGACTCGAAAAACCTCTCGAACAGCGACCGGTCTCACGCCTTATCAAGACAGTCTGTTTTAGCTTTCTCCACTGAGGTGCTTAACCCAGCTGAACTGGGGCACAATCGCAGTGGTTCTCCTAGTGCTACCTTAACCGATATAGCGGAACGTAAGGCACCAAAACATAGGAGCCGGGCAAACCCAACATGTGACCAAAATCATGATTCGGAGCCGATGCATATAGTGCTATAAGTTCGGGGTGCCGCACTTGTGAAAGTGTACGGACTTCTCACACCAGATAGAAGGGTAATAAAGCCCCTGGCATGTGTTGCCGTCCCATGGTGTACGGTTGCGATCATGTTTTTTTAAGGAACATATATATTAAAAGAGGACAACGCAAAAAATAGGCGAAAAGCTATGCATTGTTTATAGAGAGGCTATTTATCAAAGCCAAACGATACAAGTAGTGCGATAAGCAAAAAAGATATTAGACTATTTAACATGTCCTGACCAGGCGCAGGCCACGGAATTTAGAAACAGATATATCACTCGAAATAGAGACCACCTGAGAGTTCCGTAATGCGGCGTAGTTTTGTCTGCTTTCCTGGGTCTTGCATCGTCTCTGCGGCAGCAAAGCCGAACAGGTTATCCAGAGTGTGGAGTCCTGAAAGTAAAAAAAAGATCCGGCAGCCCCTACTACGTTTGACGCCATATTGTAAGCATGCCGTTAATGTGCCCCTCCCCCTGTGCCCATGGAATTTCGAGGGCGTAATTGTGTACTCGAGGTACTAGCTCCGCTATGTTGCGATGGCTGGGGTTGGGGCCGTATTGCTACGCTTGCTCCGAACGTGCCAGGCGGTCTTGTTGCAGGTTACTCTGGGCGCGCTTTGCATTGTCCGGCTTTTTAACGGCCGGACTGGAGAGTTGCCTTGAAAGGCTGCTTTGTTCTTCCGCTGCGAGGGCCGCCGTGTGCTCCTTCGTACGGATGGAGCGTTCTGTGTTTCCGTTGACCGTAATTACTCCTCGAGGGCCTGGCATCTTGAGCTTGAGATATGCGTAGTGCAGCACCGCATTGAATTTAGCGAATGCGGTTCGTCCGAGCAGGGCGTGATAGCCACTTCGGAACGGGACTATATCGAAGATTAACTCTTCGCTTCGGAAGTTATCCGGAGATCCGAAGACCACATCAAGTGTTACCGAGCCTGTGCAATTGGCCTCTACACCTGGTATGACGCCTTTAAAGGTCGTCCTTGTGGGCTTGATCCTTGATGGATCTATGCCCATTTTCCGCACTGTATCCTGATAAAGCAGGTTCAGGCTACTGCCGCCGTCCATGAGGACTCTTGTGAGATGAAATCCGTCAATGATTGGGTCAAGAACCAATGCGACAAAACCGCCGTAACAGATGCTAGTGGGGTGGTCCCTTCGATCAAAAGTGATCGGGCAGGAGGACCATGGGTTGAACTTTGGGGCGACTGGCTCCATCGCGTATATGTCCTGTAGCGCACGCTTCCGCTCCCTCTTGGGAATGTGGGTCGCATATATCATGTTCACCGTCCACACTTGTGGGGGAAACCCCTTCTGTCCATTGTTGTTCGGCGGCCTGGGCTCCTCCTCGTCATCGCTATGCAGCCCCTTGTCTTAGTGTTTGGCTCTTAACTTGCCTATCTGCTTGAACACCCAAAAATCCCTGTTGGTGTGATTGGCTGGCCTTTCGGGGGTGCCATGAATCTGGCACGAGCGGTCGAGTATCCGGTCCAAACTGGACGGGCCCTGGGTATTCTTTTTAAATGGCTTTTTCCGCTGACCGGATTTATAGCCTCTGAATCCGGCATTTACTGCCGTATCCTCATTGCTGTCGCTGCTAACGCGGCGCTTTTGCTTATTTCGACGTGTCCTGCCGCTTTTGTCCTTGGTATCCGAATTACCAGGGTTCTTCAATAAGTTGTTGCTGCGAGCTAGCCAGCTATCTTCGCCCGCGCAAAAGCGGGTCATGAGTGTCGTGAGTGCTGCCATAGATTTCGGCTTTTCCTGTCCTAGGTGCCGGGCAAGCCACTCGTCGCGGATGTTATGTTTGAAGGATGCTAGGGCCTCTGCGTCCTGACAATCGACTATCTGATTTTTCTTTGTTAGGAACCGTGTCCAGAATTGCCTGGCCGATTCTTCTGGCTGCTGAATTATGTGGCTTAGGTCGTCGGCGTCCGGTGGCCGCACATAGGTCCCCTGGAAGTTGTCGAGGAATGCGGCTTCCAGGTCTTCCCAAGAACCGATTGTGTCCGCTGGTAGGCTGTTAAGCCAGTGCCGGGCTGGTCCCTTGAGCTTAAGGGGGAGATATTTGATGGCGTGTATATCGTCGCCACGTGCCATGTGGATGTGAAGGAGATAATCCTCAATCCAAACTGCCGGATCTGTCGTACCATCGTACGACTCGATGTTGACGGGTTTGAAACCCTCTGGGATTTTATGATCCATTACTTCATCTGTGAAGCATAGTGGGTGTGCGGCGCCCCTGTACTGGGCTATGTCACGACGCAGCTCGGAAGAGCTATGCCTGTTGTGTTCGGCCCGGCCGGATTTATTGTGTCCGGAGTGAGGATCATCACGTGTCATCGGGCGTCTGCGCGATCCATAGATCGATCTTGTTTGCCTTGGTTTATCCTCCAGTACGTCTCGCAGGTCTGGCTCATTTTCCCGTGCCTTAGTTGAGCGGCACCGGGGCATGGCTTGTTTAGAGGTTCGACAGGCCTCTCTGTTGTGGCCGCGAGGTGGCTGGTCTGCCATGTCATGCATTGGTAATGTAGGTGTTTCCCCCTCTGATTGGGGTAGCGGCCTGCGCTTAGGATAATTTTTGGAGGGGCGCTCGAGTTCATACTCTTCGGCCGCAAGGACTTCAGTCCATCTGTCAGCTAGCAAATCTTGATCAGCTCTAAGCTGTTGCTGCTTTTTCTTTAGGCTATTAGCCGTGGCTAGAAGCCTGCGTTTAAAACGCTCTTGTTCAGCAGGGTCTGATGGTACGACGAATTTGTCGTCATCGAGGCTTGCCTCGTCTTCGGAGGGAGGCATGTAGTTATCATCCTCAACCTCTCGCTCTGCCGCTCTCTCATGAGGGCTGGCTTCACCATCTTCCTGCGCCGAATCTTGCTGGATTTGGTGTTCTTCGGCGCTATCCGGGGTAGTATTATCTCCCGTGCCGGAATCACCGTTTCTGCTGTGGCGGGATTTAGAGCGGCGCCGTTGACGCCGGCGTTTTGGCTGTTTTTTCGAGGTGTCATCCTCCGTTGTTCCATTGCCATCTCCATCCTTCAAGATCGCAGCCCCCGAGGTGACGTCCAACCATTCATCCTCAAAGAACGCAGCGGGCTCCGAGTCGAGGATCGGGGCCGGTGCGTGTGCGGCCTCCAGGGCACTATTCGGAGGCAGAGCTATATCATGCCCCTCGAGGTAGTGCGGCGCGCTTGGTTGTGGCTCGAACCCGTCGAAGATCAAGTCTCCGCGGCTATCTGCCGTGTAGTTTAAGCTTCCAAACCTGACTTGATGGCCAGGGGCGTAGCTTTCGATCTGCTCCAGACGACCAAGCGAATTGGCCCGCAGAGCGAAGCCGCCGAAGACGAAGATTTGTCCGGGGAGGAAAGTCTCCCCCTGGACCTCATCGTTGTTGATGATCAAAGGAGCCGTCGGGCCTAAAAGCGACGACATAGAGGAACTCCTAATGAAAACACCAATGTCGGTGTCAAAACCGGCGGATCTCGGGTAGGGGGTCTCGAACTGTGCGTCAAGGTCGGATGGTAACAGGAGACAAGGGACACTTTATTTTACCCAGGTTCGGGCCCTCTCGATGGAGGTAAAACCCTACTCCTGCTAGATTAATATTGACGATATGGGTAGTACAAGAGTAGATCTACCACGAGATCAAGGAGGCTAAACCCTAGAAGCTAGCCTATGGTATGATTGTGTATGATGATGGTTGTCCTACGGACTACAACCCTGAAAGTGCGTTATATCGACTAGAGGGGGGGTGAATAGGCGATTTTTATGAAATTCTTCGCTGAGGAATTTGCTCGTGAGGAAATTCCTTAGCGAAGAACTACAAGCAGCGGAATAAGTACTCAGAAGTAAACATAACAGATTACATGCATGGTCATCATGATGAAATGAAGACAAACACAGAGTACAGAAAGCGTAGGCACATGATAACTCTAGATGAAGACAAACAGACTGAAGAAATTGAACTGAGGAATTTGTGAAAGTCTTCAGTCAAAGTCTTCAAACACAAATATGAACAAACATACAACACAGTAATGAGGAAATGAAAGTGTTGAGGAAATGGAACCAGTAAGCTTGGTGAAGACAATGATTTGGTAGACCAGTTCCAACTGCTGTCTCAGTTGTACGTCTGGTTGGAGCGGCTGAGTATTTAAACTCGAGGACACACAGTCCCGAACACCCAGTCCTGAGCACGCAGCTCGGGACACCAAGTCCTCACCGTATTCTCCTTGAGCTAAGAACACACAGTCCTCGCCCAATCACTCGTGGTAAGTCTTCAGGTGACTTCCAAACCTTCACAGACTTGGTCACTCGACGATCCACAATTCCTCTTGGATGCTCTAGACCTTGACGCCTAACCGTCTGGAAGAAGCACAGTCTTCAAAGGTAACAAGCGTCGGATCCACGCAGGATCAATCTCTTCAGTGATGCTCAATCACTTTGGGTTTGTAGGTGTTTTGGGTTTGGGGTTTGGATTTTCCTCACTTGATGATTTTTGCTCAAAGTCCTCGGAGGATGGGTTGCTCTCAAATGACAAGTGTCAAGTTCTCGCTGAGCAGCCAACCAGCTAGTGGTTGTAGGGGGCGGCTATTTATAGCCTAGGGAGCAGCCCGACATGATAAGACATAAATGCCCTTCAATGATATGACCGTTAGGTGGACAAGATATTTTAGGACAGCTGGCGTGTAACACAGCAACGGTCGGAAATTTGGAGTACAAATTCCTTAGGGCTATCATGTTCCTCACCGTGTAGGCAATTCGCACTGGCGAATTCCTAACTCCTCAGTCAGAGCAAAGTCCTCAGTGACCAGAAGAACTGCGTCTCTGTCACTGAAGAAATTGACTGAACTGTATGAGATTTCCAATGGCTTCACTCGAAGGGATTGGTAGGTGAAGGATTCTAGTTGAGCATCACATGGAAATTTTCTCCTTAGTATTTCCTCGACCCCCTTTAATAGTACGGTGTTTCCTATGACTCAAGAAAGCGAAAAACGAAACTACAAAAACAAAAGTCTTCACGCTTCACGTTCCTCGAACGAATACCAAGTCTTCAAGGTCACACCAATTTCTTCACTTTCAAAGTCTTCAGAAAGTCTTCAGAATATCAAAGTCTTCAGTCGAAGAACTTCATTTTTAGGGGTCGACTTTTACTGTAAATATCAAACTCCTCATAGACTTATAGACCTGTGTACACTCATAAACACATCAGATGCTTAACCTATAAGTATTCAATACACCAAAATCACTAAGGGGCACTAGATGCACTTACAAACCCTCCAGTTTATATAGACACCGGATAGGGTTAGGGTTACACAGAGTCGGTTACAATGGTAGGAGATCTTAAATATCCGCACGCCTAGCTTGCCTTCCACGCCAAGAAAAGATCCTTCCGGACACGGGACGAAGTCTTCAATCTTGTATCTTCATAGTCCTGGAGTCCGGCTGAAGGTATAGTCCGGCTATCCGAACACCCCCTAATCCAGGACTCCCTCACCCCCACAAGTGCGGACGGTGAACATGATATACGCAACCCATATTCCCAAGAGGGAGCGGAAGCGTGCGCTACGGGACGTATACGCAATGGAGCCAGTCGCCCCAAAGTTCAACCCATGGTCCTCCTGCCTGATCACTTTCGATCAAAGGGACCACCCCACTAGCATCCGTCATGGCGGCTTTGCCGCATTGGTTCTCGACCCAATCATCGACGGCTTTCACCTCACAAGAGTCCTCATGGACGACGGCAGTAGCCTGAACCTGCTTTACCAGGATACAGTGCGGAAAATGGGCATAGATCCCTCAAGGATTAAGCCCACAAAAACGACCTTTAAAGGCGTTATACCAGGTGTAGAAGCCAACTATACAGGCTCCGTAACACTTGATGTGGTCTTCGGATCTCCGGATAACTTCCGAAGCGAAGAGTTAATCTTCGACATAGTCCCGTTTCGCAGTGGCTATCACGCCCAGCTCGGACGAACCGCACTCGCAAAGTTCAATGCGGTGCCGCACTACGCATATCTCAAGCTCAAGATGCCAGGCCCTCGAGGAGTAATCACGGTCAACGGAAACACCGAACGCTCCCTCCGTACGGAGGAGCACACGGCGGCTCTCGCAGCGGAAGTACAAAGCAGCCTTTTTAGGCAACTCTCCAGTCCGGCCGTTAAAAAGCCAGACACAGCCAAGCGTGCCCGGAGTAACCTACAACAAGACCGCCTGGCACGTTCTGAGCAGGCGTAGCAATGCGGCCCCAACCCCAGACATCGCGACATAGCAAAGCTAGTACCTCGCGTACATAATTACGCCCTTGAAATACCATGGGCACAGGGGAAGGGGCACAGTAACGGCATGCCCAGAATACGGCTTAAAACATACTAGGGGCTGCCGGATTCCTTTTTTTACTTTCAGGACTCCACACTTTGGACGACCTGTTCGGCAATTCGACTGCCGCACAAACGATGCAAGATCCAAGAAAGCAGACAAAGCTACGCCGCATTATGGAACTCTCAGGTGGTCTCTATTACGAGCGGTATATCTGTTTCGAATACAATTCCGCGGCCTGCCCCTGGTTAGGACATGTTAAATAGTCTAATATCTTTTTGCTTATCGCACTACTTGTATCATTCGGCTTTGATAAATAGCCTCTTTATAAACAATGCATAGCTTTTTGTCTATTTTTTGCATTATCCTCTTTTAGTATATGTTTATTAAATAACATGATCGCACCCGTACACCATGGTACGTCAAACACGCCAGGGGCTTCAGTACCCTTTGATCTGGTGTGAGAAGTCCGTACACTTTCACAAGTGCGGCACCCCGAACTTATAGCACTATATGCATCGGCTCCGGATCATGATTTGGGTCAATAGTTGGGTTTGCCCGGCTCCTATGTTTTGGTGCCTTACGTTCCGCTATATCGGCTAAGGTAGCACTAGGAGAACCACTGCGATTGTGCCCTGGTTCAGCTGGGTTAAGCACCTCAGTGGAGAAAGCTAAAACTGACTGTCATGATAAGGCGAGAGACCGGTCGCTGTTCGAGAGGTTTTTTGAGTCCCTAAAGACTTATGCCGCTTCGAGCGAGGAGCTGGCTTTGTCCGGCCAAAGGCGTGGATAGCGCCCCGAATTCGGTCTTCCGAACTAGGGGCTTCGCCGAAATTTAAAATTATAAAGTTATATGGCTAAGTGAGAGTGTTCAAGCATTATAGTCCGATTGCCTGGTTCGTTGTGCTGAGTGCCTCCCTCGAAGGACCCAACCATGGGAAAAAGAGTGCTCAGGTTTATCCCAAACACCCCAGCACTAGCGGCATGGGGGCAGAAGCCGACGACTGGCCATCTCTCAATTTTTGATAAACGGCCGCACAGAAAATAATATTTTAAATTCAATAAGCATTGCTTAGCGCATATGAACAAGTTTTCAGCGCACATGATAAACACGAGCGAGTTCATTCAAATATTACATCTTTGGTACATTCATCCGCAATAAGGCGGGAACCTGCAAGAACATCCTTGTAGTAGTTCTCGGGCTTGCGATGCTCCTTCCCCTGCGGTGGCCCGTCTTTCACCAGCTTCTCACCGTCAAGCTTACCCCAGTGCACCTTTGCACGAGCAAGGGCCCTCCGGGCACCTTCGATGCAGACGGAACGCTTGATGACCTCAAGCCTTGGACAGGCCTCCACCAGCCGCCGCACCAGCCCAATGTAGCTCCCAGGCAGGGCCTCTCCGGGCCACAGCCGAACTATGAAGCCCTTCATGGCTTGTTCGGCCGCCTTGTGGAGCTCGACCAGCTGTTTCAGCTGGTCGCTCAAGGGCACAGGGTGTCCGGCCTCAGAATACTGAGACCAGAACACACTCTCCGTCAAGCTGCCCTCTTCAGCTCGGTAGAATGCGGCGGCGTCGGATACGCTGCGGGGAAGATCTGCGAACGCCCCTAGAGAACTCCGGATTCGGGTAAGTGACAAGTAGTTTACTTTTATATTTCTACTTTGCATTAAGAATGCCTTACCCGCTGCTATCTTTTTCATTTCCTCCAACTCTTGGAGGGCCTTTTGGGCTTCGGCCTTGGCACCCTTGGCGGTCTCAAAGGCCGACGCGAGCTCGGATGCTTGCGCCTTTGACTCAAGCTCCAAGCTCTCATGTTTTTTCATGAGAGCCTGCAGCTCTTGCTGCACCTCGCCAACCTGAGCCCCAAGTCTTTCTCGCTCGGTGCGCTCCTCGGCCGTTTTCTTTTCGGCCTCAGATAGCGCCTGCTTGAGGGTCGCCACCTCAGTTGTGGCCCCTACAATAAGCAGTATGATCCAGTTATTCTTTGCAATCATGCCTCTCTATAGGCACCTTTTTCTGTAGGGTATTTCTTACCTTCTTTTTCCTCGATCTGCCATTTGGCAAGGCCGAGCTCTTGCTCGGTCCGCCCGAGGTCCTTTTTTAGGACATCCACCTGTGCAGTCAGTGTGGCGGTGGATAGCAGTGAAGCCTGCATAAGCATATTGACTCTTTATTGTTAGACTCCTGCGAAAATTAATAGATCCTCTATTCGGCTTTTCTTTCCGAACACCAAACAGAGCATCAGGAGCTACTGTCTATGCGGTAATATTTTGACATATTTTTACTTACCTCGAAGCCTGTCAGAAGGCTAGTGCAAGCTTCAGTCAGTCCGCTCTTGGCAGACTGAACCTTTTGGATCACCGTACTCATAATAGTACGGTGCCCCTTGTCGATGGAGGCGCCGTCAAGCACCTCCAGCAGATGGTCCAGCGACTCCGGTTGGACGGAGGTTGCTGGCTTAGAAGGCTTGCTCCTTTTGGAAGGAGTTCGCCTACCGCGGCTCGAAACTGTTAAAGATTCCGGCGCGGTGTCCGGCATGAAGCCGGACTTGGAGCCCTGGGGGGTCTTGTCCCCATCACTCCTGGAGTCCGGGAGGTTGCCTTGCGGCTCCTCCGGGACCACCTCTTCCTGCCCCGGGGCTTGCCGTGACGCCACTTCGGCGTCATCTGTGGTGCGGGGGGAGACAGCGGGCGAAACGGAGTTCACGTCCGATGAGTCCAGGGAGCCGCCCGACGATTCGTCGTATTCGGCCTGGGGCGGGCTGCATGTTCACATTCGACATTAAGGAAAACTGCGCAACAAAGGAACATCATGAGTTACTCTGATATCCGGACTTACGATTTCGCCGGACGCTTGCCCCTGTTTGGCCACTCCTCTTCGCTCTCTTCGGCGTCATGGGAGTCGTCCGGCGGAGGGGTCTTCCTTTTCCTAGACCCCTCGGCCTCCCCTGATGGGCCAGCCTTCTTCTTCTCTTCTCCCTCCGCTGGGGGGGAGAGCTTTCTTCTTCTTCCTCCTTGTTTTCACGAGAGGAGGGCGTCTCGGACTCGTCAGATGACGAGTCCGATACCACCAAGTTACGGGCACTCTTTCGAGTACCGGTGGTCTTCTTCTTCTTGACCTTCCTCTCCGGCACCACATAAGGTGCCGGAGTCAGCAGCTTCACTAGGAGAGCTGGGGCTGGGTCTTCGGGCAGGGGAGCCGGACAGTTAATTGGTCCGGATATCGCCTGCCAAGCCTGTCAAAGGTAAGGGAGCTTAGATCCCGCATAGATTTAATCTATGAAAAAGAGCTTAAAAATCCTGTCAAAGGCATAGATAGCTTACCTCGCTAGCATGAAGCTGCGTGCTGTATCCGCGGTCCTCGGAAGCGGATGCGGGGGCCTCGGCGCCTTTGATTAGCACCTTCCAGACGTCCTCATACGACGTGTCGAAGAGCCTGTTGAGGGTTCGGTGCTGCGCCGGGTCGAACTCCCCCAAATTGAAGTCCCGTTGTTGGCACGGGAGGATGAGGCGAACGAGCATGACCTGGACTATATTGACAAGCCGGATTGGCTTGTTTATCAGGGACTGGATGCAAGTCTTCAGTCCGGCCACCTCTTCCTTGTTGCCCCACGACAGACCCGTCTCTTTCCAGGACATGAGCCGCGTGGGGGGTCCGGATCTGAACTCGGGGGCTGCGACCCATTCCGGATCGCGTGGCTCGGTGATGTAAAACCACCCGGCTTGCCACCCCTTTAGGGTCTCCACAAAGGAGCCCTCAAACCAGAGGACGTTGGCTATCTTGCCAGCCATAGCGCCCCCGCACTCCGCTTGGCTGCCGCGCACCACCTTGGGCTTGACGTTGAAGGTCTTGAGCCAAAGGCCGAAATGGGGGCGGACGCGGAGGAAGGCCTCACACACGACGATAAACGCCGAGATGTTGAGGATGAAGTTCGGGGCCAGATCATGGAAATCTAGGCCGTAGTAGAACATGAGTCCCCGGACGAATGGGTGAAGTGGAAAACCCAGTCCGCGGAGGAAGTGGGGAAGGAAAACTACCCTCTCATGGGGCCTTGGGGTGGGGAGAAGCTGCCCCTTCTCGGGAAGCCGGTGCGGGATGTCCTTGGACAGGTATCCGGCCTTCCTTACCTTTTTTACTTGAACCTCCGTGATGGAGGAGACCATCCACCTGCCTCCCGCTCCGAACATTGCTGGAGAAGGTTGAGGTGGGAAGAGCGGGCTTGGGCGCTGGAGCTTGAGTGCGCGAGAGATGGATTGGCAAAGGAGGAAGAAGGCGTAGGTAAAAAAGGTGGATCCTTATCCCCTTATATGGGCCGATGCGGTTATGCGTCCCCACCTACCTGATAAAACTCGCTTGCCTCCCAAGCGCCGTGGTAAATGGCGCGGTTGGGTTACCCACGTCCGTATTGATGAGAATCCCATAAAATGGGCACACGATCTCTGCTTTGACAAGACGTGCCAAGGAAACCGCCTCGCTAAACGTGCTGAGGTGGAAAAGTGAAAACAATTTGTATAAAGAGCTTGGTCGTGGTGTGATGACGCACTGCAGAATACGTCAGCAGATTTGATTTGTGTTAATATTATTCTCTCTGTGGCAATATGTGGAAACTTATTTTCAGAGCCGAACACTATTTTTGGTGTTTACAATCTTCTATGAAGGACTTGGAGGAGGAACCCGCCTTGCAATGCCGAAGACAATCAGCGTGCCGGACTCGTCGTCATTGAAGCCTGGTTCAGGGGCTACTGAGGGAGTCCTGGATTAGGGGGTGTTCGGGTAGCCGGACTATACCTTCGCCGGACTCCTGGACTATGAAGATACAAGATTGAAGACTTCGTCCCGTGTCCGGATGGGACTTTCCTTGGCATGGAAGGCAAGCTAGGCGATGCGGATACTCAAGATCTCCTACCATTGTAACCAACTCTGTGTAACCCTAACCCTATCCGGTGTCTATATAAACCGAAGGGTTGTAGTCCGTAGGACAGATCCATCATCATACACAATCATACCATAGGCTAGCTTCTAGGGTTTAGCCTCCTTGATCTCGTGGTAGATCTACTCTTGTACTACCCATATCATCAATGTTAATCAAGCAGGAGTAGGGTATTACCTCCATCGAGAGGGCCCGAACCTGGGTAAAAACATCATGTCCCTTGTCTCCTATTACCATCCGGCCTTGACGCACAGTTCGGGACCCCCTACCCGAGATCCGCCGGTTTTGACATCGACAACCACTAAGATGTTTGCTAAACTCATACTTGGGTATTCTCCTCCATGATCTGATCACAGAAACTTTATATTTTGCCACAACGATTCTCAACTTTGTCCTGAAATTCTTTGAAATTTTCAATTGTTTTAGACTTAAGTTTAGTTAAGTAAATATAACCATACCTACTCAAATCATCATTGAAGGTTACGAAGTATAAGTATCCACTTCGTGCAGGTGTGCTTGTTGGACCTCATACATCACCATGTATTACTTCCAATAGTTCACACACCCATTTAGGATGACCTATGAACAACGTCTTAGGCATTTAATCCATCAGATAAGCCTCACATGTGTCAAGTGATTCAAATTCAAAGGACGGCAACACACCATCTTTATGCTGTTTTTGCATACACTTCTTTCCGATGTGACCAAGATGGCAGTGCCACATGTAAGTGGTATTATCATTCTTCTTAAGTCATTTAGCATTAATGTTATTGATATATTTTTCATATTCAAGATAAAAAATGAATAAACCACAGACAATAGGGGAAAATCCATAAAACATATTTTTATAATAAATTGAACAACCATTGTTCTTGGACATATAAGAATAACCGTCATTTATTAAACATGATCCAGAGATAATGTTCTTACACAACTTCAGAACAAAATAAAAATTACTAGGTACTAAGATAAATCCTGAAGGTAAATTTAAAGACATGACTTTGATGGCTTGAGCAGCGATCCCATCACCATTTCTGACATGCATGACGACTTCATTCTTTCCAGCCCGTGGACTTTCTGCAGTCCTTGTATAGTGTTGCAAATGTGAGCAACTGAACCGGTATCAAGTACCCGTGACTTACAAGAATTATTTGCAAGTAGAATATCGATAACATTAACTTGTATACCTTTTATACCTTCACAGCAAGAACCATTCTTCTTATCTGCCAAGTACTTCTTGAAGTCGCGTTTCCAGTGTCCCTTTTGCTTGTAGTAGAAACACTTAGTCTCCTTATTGGCTCCTCCGCCCATGTTCCTCTTCCGGGAGACGGTCACACCAGCACCAGTAGACTTTTTCTTGGACTTGCCCTTTTTCATGAAACTGGTGGTGTTATTGACTAGCAACACTTGCTTGTTCTTCTGCATTCCAACTTCCGCATTTTTTTAGCATAGAAAAGAACTTTTTTGCACTTTGCTCCATCCCATTCATGTTGTAATTCATGATAAACCCATCGTAAGATGGGAAAAGTGAAGCAACCACAATATCTGTATCGAGTGTTGGAGGAATTCCAAATTCTGGAATAGCAAGTCTATCAAGATAGCCAGTCATGTTTACTATACGCTCACTCATTGAGAAACCTTCTGTCACCTTGCATTAAATCAAGGCCTTGGTTATTACAAAATGTTTGGTCCTTGCCTGCTTTTTGTACAGAGCACCCAGTGACCCAATTATAAATTATGCATTGGACTGTTCAAAATGTTTGTGTAACTCAAGATCCACGCAGGTCAGCATGACGCACTGTACAGATTCATAGTCATCACTAAGATCCCTATAAATGTTTGCAATTTCCTATGATGCACCTGCCATAGGAGGATCACATAGGGGCTGATCCAACATATAATCTTTCTTAGGACTCCTGAGAACAAATCTCAGGTTCCAGATCCAATCCGCATAGTTTCCACCATTTGCAGCTAACTTTCTTTATCTAACATAGGGGCTAAGTTGAAAGTGTTGCGAGCCATTGATGTGGGGACCCCGACTCATAAGTCGTGATCACCAAATGCACGTGTACAGTGATCCCAGAGATCAATACTCACTGAACACACAGAAGCTGAATAACAAGAGTCTTACATCCATACATATCGTCTTACACAAATTATGACCATTATGGTCAAGTCTTACATAGATAAAGCCACAAGGGCTGAATACCAAATAAACTTAAGCAGCAGAAATCTTCGTCGATAAGTAGAACCCATGCCATCTGCCTTAACCATACAGGCATTCCGACTGGGAAATGTCCTAGTTCGCATGTTCGTCTCCAAAGAACTCTTCTTCGAACTCCTGTTCTTCCATGCCTGGCCAATTAAATAACCAGTGGCAAGCCAATGAGTACTTTGAATGTACTCGCAAGCAACCCATGATTGGAACAAGGCACAATAATGCAATGATGTAGCACTAAGTACGTAGTTTGCAGAAAGCTAGTTTTGAGTGCAATGGCATGATCTATCAACCTGTAAAGTATGCATCATGAGAGTACAGATATCCGTATGAACAAGTTACAGATATCAACATAAACAGAGTTGGACACCAATCCAACTTGATCATCGTGTCAAGTCATCTGACTTAACCCATTTAGCTTCATCAACACACACACACACATGTGGTTTGTAAAATTCTGGACGTAGTTTAAGCAGCACCGCGCAACTGTCCTTGACCGAGGACACGACTATTCGAATAGTTTTACACTCTGCAGAGGTTGCACACTTTACCCACAAGATCCGGGGAACTTCCATGTCATCCACGACCCGCGGTACCTCAAGTACCCGGGGTAAGCACCCGATCACTATCTTTCCCTAGACGACACTAACAAGGAGTCCACTCGTTGTTCCATATCCTCACGATGTACATCATAATAGACTCACTCAAGATCGTAACATCCGAGAGGGGACATAACGGTGTATCCGGTGCCCTGTGAAAACAGTCATGGCCGCCCTACCTGGCACGACCCCATCCCGACAGAGAGCACCAACTCTCCCCCGTCACTAGTAATGCGGGCTCCAAGCTAGTATCGGCCTAGGTAATCAATAATGCCCTTCCCCATACAAGGGTAGAGTGGTTGTGCATGTAAGGTTGGGACAACCGACAAATCTTAAATCTAATCCATCCTCGAAAACAACACACACACTTGCCTCGGTACACCACTTCGTCATCAAGTGGTTACCCATCTCATTATCTCCCTCGGGCATAAGTGGCACCCGACGGGGTTTTCGAAAAGGTCTTTTGAATATACTTTGTCTCCATCACCATGCATATTCCCGTCCCTTTTTGGGTAGCATCTACTTTAGCATCCTATGTACTTCCACCGGCATAACCCTCATAGGAAGGTAGGGTCATGCTTGATGCAAGTTTAAATAGGAAAGTAACAAAGGCAACAACCAAAGTGGTCACCACCTCATCAAGATCTGATGCATTGATAATAAGGTGCTATATGACATGCACAAAAGGGTTTCTCAAACTGGTCAAAGGGTTGCTTGCCTGTTTTAACAAAGTCTTCGAGGTCTTCAAATATCTCTGGTCCAACTTCGAGCATTTCGTCTACTTCGTCAACTATCGTCGAAAGCAACCATAATAAGCAACACAACAAGGCAGAAAATAAAAGTGCTCTAAAAATATTAATTTGACTTTTCTAGGACATCTCTGGTTATATGAAAATTAACCAGAGTGGTTTCATTGGAATTGGTTCAGTGGATGTTTCTAAACATTTTGATACGATGGAATCAAGGGGTTTATGGATTTGCAAGAAGTGTACAGAAATATATTTTTGAAAAATGAGCAAAGGCACCCATTTAACAAACCATGATTTTAAAAGCATCTAGGAGTAGGTTTCACTGGATTTGGAGTTCAAATGAATTCCCTATGAATTGGTAAAGTTGAGAAATATGAAGAAATGGCTCATTATATTGTGTGGCACAGAAAGTATTAAGAAAAATGTTCATAAACTAAGTTATGAACTTAGAAGCATCTGGAAATTTCAATCATGGCATTTGGATCAAATTTGAGCCCTCTGTGATTTTCTAAAGTTTATCACAGAATTAAGAAAATTGGGATTTACTAAATAAGTGTGAAGGAAATTTCTCTGAAAAAATGTGCAAGCTCCTCTATGAGGTAGGGAATGATTTATAGAGTCACTAGAAATTTGAATTATCAAATTTGGATATCATTTGAATTATTTGTGGATTTACAAGTTTACAGAAAAAGAAAAAGAAAAGAGAAAGGGTTTTACCCTTATCCCGCGCACAGCGCGGGAGATAGCAGTGGGCCGGCCCAGCGGCTCGGCCGCGCGGGTGGCAGGGGCAACGTTGAAGGCGCCCCAAGTGGAGTACGCCTTCGTTGCGCGTGAAGCGGGTTTACTCCCGGCCCGTCTCCACTTAAACGGGCGGGGCCCGCCCACCGGGTCGCTGACGAGCGGGGCCCGGTGCTCAGGCCGTCTCCTACCTCCCGCTCGAACAGAGCAGAGGCAGAGGAGGCGAGGCCGAGCGGCGCCGGCGCTCTCCCGGGCGGCACGGGCCACCTCCGGCGGTGCCCAGCACACTGGCGGACTCAGTGCGCTGTGGCGCACCTGTCCATGTGCTGCACGCCCACGAGGGAGCCCGGGAAGAGGAGGGCTTCGGGTGTGGCCGACCGGGGCTGACGGCGGGGTTCGGCAAGGCGAGGAAGGCACGAGGAGGAGGGGATGGAGCACGGGGGGAGTTGGCGGTGGTGATGAGAGGGTGCGGGTGTGTTCATGGGGACGAGAGAGGGGTCGAGGCCCATGAATTTAAGCGGCGGAAGGCGGCACTGCTCCGGCCATGGAGGTGCAAGGAGAGCATGGGAAGAAGAATGGCGCGGTCCAGGGGGTCCAGGGGAGGGAGAGAGGGCAGTTGGAGACGAGATAGGGCTCGGGGGTGGCCTCTAAATAGGCGGGCGACGGTCCACCGAGGACTCGTCCGCCGGCGAGCTCGTTGCCATCGCCACGGGTCACGAGAGCTCGTTGCGGTGTGTCTGGGGTGTTCCTGGATTCGGTCCAGAGCTAGGGTAGAGAAGAGAGAGAGCAGGGGGCCAGGGGCACCGCCCGTGTGAGCTTGCTGACTGGTGCACTCGGGCGGCCGGTGCGCGTGCGAGCAGGGGCAGGAGGAGGGAGAAGGAGGAGGGGGCCAACCAAATACCATGTTGTGGACGCCGAGGCGCATCGTCGGGCATGCTGGGGAGGCCCGAGGTGGCCGGAGGTGGTTGGAAGGGGGAGGCTATAGTGCTAGAGCGCACTGTAGCGCGCTCCAGAGCGTGCAAATGGCATGCCATGACATTTTATATGCCTTGTGGGCGCGGCCACTAATGTCTGGTTGCTCTAGGAGGGAGTAAAGAAGAGGGGAGGGACATTGGATGCCCTGGTGGCCACAGGAGTGAGGAGGGAGGTGAGAAAGGGAGAGAAATGGGCTTGTTCAGAGGGGGAAAATGGGTCTCTGCCCCCCTTAATCATTGCTCCTCAGGCATCTAAGCATGCAGGAGGTAGAGGAGGAGCAGATGAGGCTGTGGGAAAAAGTTGAGCTCAAGGAGAATAGTGTTAGTGGTCAAAATGGTGATTTTTAATAAGTGGCAGAAGGTGTTTGATAATGGTTTGGTCCAGTAGATGATTTCCAACTGCCATGAGACTCCACAAGGTGAAATGATACACATAATTAGGGCCTTCCACCAATTTGGAGCTTACTTGGGCAAAGTTGCCATTGCAACTTTTGTAAACCCTAGAAATTAGCAGAAATGAACTTGTGTAGATCTAGTTGAGAAACTCACTTCCCCTTGATGCACCACTTGGTATAGTGGCCTCATTTGGTCATGTGAACATGCTCACAAAAGTTGGGGTCAAGGAGAGAAAGTTGGTAGTACAAAGCTGTTCAAATTTGATTCTGGTCAGTGAGAGTTTTGGGGCATTTTGGTGAACCAAAATGACCTTGATTGACATGAGGCTTTTCAAGGTGATTACAATATGCATTTGTGACTTGCTAGATTTTCCTTGGATTTTTATGAAAATATTTCCTGTAGAAATATTTCAAATCCTTGAAATGGGCAGAAATGGTTTTGGGAGGTTTGTCCAATATTTTGATCATGACCATGTGTTGAAACTCTTATATATGGAATATATATGTCCACTGAGTTTCCCTGATTTTTGTCAAATATTTTTGAAACAATAAAATAATTTTTCCCTATTAAAGACCATTTCTGGCCTTAAGAAAAAGCTTTTAAATAAAATAGGAAAATAACTCTTAAAATTATATTTTTGTGGTTTTTGAGTATCCTATATCTAATAGGAGTCAAATACATTTTTGGAAAGATTTTTACTGCCCTTAATTAGGTACTTGCAGTGCAAACCTCAATTCAGGGGGGTTTTGGAAAACTAATTTTTGAAAATACTATTTGGCCAATTTATTTTTGTAAGATATTATTTTTATGTCCTATACACATGGCACGATCATTGATTCAAGAGTTTGGAGCAAGGAGATGAAGTATAGGAGTTGGAGGATTTATTTGATTTTTAGAGCACTTGCAAACAACACACAAAATCCAATCAAGGCAAGGGCCAAAACACTCAAAAGTTTTTGTCAATCCACATTTTATCATGATTTATTAGCTTAAGTGTTGTGGCATGAAAATCAGGGTGTGACAATTGATCTACAATGATAAACACAAGTTTCACTTATACATTGTTCATAGTTAAGGTGCACTAGTGTTTAAACAATGTTAATACAAAGTGGCGCTCCCACTCAATTCAATATCTCTCATATTTGAAAGCGAGTGATTGAAGACCTGATCTTATTAACATCCATCGATGTGGACATCACTGATGACGTGAACTTCAACATGTTGGGTAATGTAGTAGAAAAAAAATCGCCCTACGATCACCTGGGAATAATATGAAGATGCATCTAGGGTTTGGATCAACGACCGAAGTGCATCGAAAGTAGACGAGTCAGCGTAGATCATACTTGGAGTCCCTGGAACCATTGATGACGATCCCGTGAACCGCTCTCGAATGATCCCTCAACGGAAGACTGAAAGAATGGCCTCTCTACTTGGTTGCAACCGTACGATCTTTACGATCCGGCATCGCTTCGCCGTTGAGAGCTAATCATTGTCGGAGAATTAGAGGGAGGAGATTAGAACCACACATGGCTTCTAATTATGAGAATTAGAGGAACTAGTTCTGGCGCTAATTAGTCAACTAGGACCAACTAGAAGTAGACTAGATGAACTAGAGGAGGCTCAAAAACTTGTGTGTCTGAGTGGACAAAATCCTCTAATATATATAGGTTTGAGGGGAGAGGAGGGGCTGCCACTAGGGAGGGAAAGTCCCTCCTTCGTCCACCAGCCAAGAGAGGGAGAAGTAATCCTCCCCTAGTCCAATTCGGCCTCCCATCCTAGGAAAGGGGGCGCCACCTCCACCTTGGCCTTGGTGTCCCAAGTTGCCTTCCACCACTTGGCCTTTTAGGGCCCATTGATATTCAATTAAATATAAAATCTCTCTAACAATTACTAGAGCATTTTACATATAATTTAACATATCCGAAAATGTTTTGCACCTATATATAATTTATTGGTAATACTCAGTATTGCCAGATAAAATATGAAACCCTTTCGGTTACCCCGAAACACTTCTGGTTCCTCTCGAAACTATCATGAATATTAATGAAACAATTCGACAAATAAATCCTTGATATTGTCATACTACTGGCACTCACTAGATTGTGATTACCATAAGTTTGTGATCCCTTAGGTTCGGTAAATGATAGACATGAATGAAACCCCTTCGTTCAATGACCGATAGTGGAACTGTGGACGTCCATATCGATTCATATGACTACATGAATAACATTCGTGTGAACCTTTGGTTATAATGTAATGTTCCCTTTGCTTCACGATACTTTAAAAAACCCGAGGTGTGTCGGTATCCTCCTGAGTTATCCATATGCTCACTATGTCATTCTTCTCGTTACCGGTTTTGTTCTTTTTGTTGATGTGTTCCGGCATCCCCGTGACGTAGTCATGTGTGTCTGGCCAGACGATGATGGATGTCGTCACACCAAGAGGGACCTAAGAATATCTCTCCATCATCGGAGGAGAAAATCCCATTCTCAAGTTATCTAGTCGCTTGTCAAACTTTCTGATTGACATGTAAGTTGTCGTTATGATCATCGTATTACTGATGACTTTTGGGCAACCCCAAAGTCCACCATATGGTAGGTGTCAGCGTTCTGGGAATGGGGGTCCCCAGACTTGCCTACCTGCGGCCTGCGGCGTGGCTCAAGTGGGGGCCCAGCACGACCCACCTTCATCAGCTCAAGCTCAAGACCCTCGCGAGGGGCCAAGCCTCGCGGGGGGGGGGGGGGACGACAGGAAGCTTCCTCAGAGGCAGCCTCATCAGGCAGGCTCGCGAGGAGGCGGAGAGATCAAGGCAGGGGTACATCGCGAGGAGCCTGTGACGCAAGCCATGACGAATCAAGACCAGGCGGGCACCAGCCTGCGCAGAGTCCTTGTTTCCCTTTCGGTGCAAAGGGGGCAAGCACAGGCCGAGGCATTAGGCAAAGGTTACCATTCTGGTGCAACGAGACCTAGACCAGCCGGACGGAAGGACGAAGGTCACAGTGGAGCCCAAGGCGGCATCACCACCGGTGCTTTTGGCAGCCGAAGACCACCTTTGGTTAGGATAACTTGTACTAGATGGTCCCCTTCAAAATGGCCAATTGTTGGCGCCCTTCCCGCTCATTATTTGGGGAGAGGCCCAGGGCCTATATAAATAGAGCTAGCCACCACAGAGTAGGGGCATCGAAAAACTCTAAGGAAGAACTCTGATTGAGCGAGCTGGTAGAGAAAGAGAGATCTAGACTAAGTAGAGCACACCGCACCAGCTCAAGAACATCCCTCGCGAGGCTGTTCTTCCCTTGTACTGTTCATCATCAGCCCCTGAGGCAATCCACCACACCACACACTGGAGTACAGTATTACACCACAACGGTGGCACGAACCAGTATAAATCTCGTGTCCCTTGTGTTGTTCATCATTTCCAGCTTAGATCGCTCGGGGGATCGGACGTAGAACGGTAGGGGAGAGATTTCCGCGCGCACCCCAGTGTTCGAACCTCAAGGGTCTGCCGGAACCCGAAATCCGACATTTGGCGTGCCAGGTAGGGGTGCGCCGGAACCTTTCTTCCACTGTTTGCGTGTGATCTTCCGTCGTGTCCATGGCTGACGCTCGTGGGGCTCGCGCCGAGCGCCGGCCTGCTCGCGCCACCCGCGTCGCCCAGACGGCACCCGTCGGCGGCCCCCCTCGTCATTCCCCGTCGCCCGCCGCCAACGCCGCCACCGGCCCGGCGGGGAACGAGCAGCATGCCTCGTCTCAGCATCATTCGGTGCGGCAGGATGGCCGCACTGCCACCCCGTCGCTGACTGCAGCTGGCTCGTCGTCCCACGCCCATCGCACTCCCATGGATGCGCATGCCTCGCTACTCCTGGCAAGAGAGCTCCTGCACTACCGCCCCGTCGACGACATCTACGAGGACTGGCTCGCCCGCATCACCGAGCTCGTCAGCGCCGCAGGGGGCTCCCCCTTGCGGTCCCTCTCGCTGCCTCTCCCTCCGTTCCACGCAGGAGCGAGGATCAGGAGGTGCCTCCGCCGCCTCCTCCTCAAGAAGGCGCCTTGGCTGCAAGGCGTGCAACCCCAGGACGAGACCCTCCATGTCCGGCGCCTGAACAGCAAGAAGGGAGTTGCCAAGAGGTCCCACATCCCCGAGAAGGTTCTCGCGTGCTCCCAGCGCCGGCGCGCCAAGATTGCGTCCCTCCACCTCTACGCCAAGGCCCCGCGCTGCTCCAGGCGGCGGCGCGTGGTGATCCCCAGGAGCAAGCCCAGCACCAGCAAAGGGCGCCGGTGGCCACAGCAGGCTGCCTCGCCTTCACCCCCGAGCTACGCGGCGTCACATGGTCCGGCAAGTTCAAGCTCGACCTGCCCCCTCGCTACGATGGCACGGCGAAGCCCGCGGAGTTCCTACAGCTCTACGAGTTGGGCATCGTAGCCGCCAACGGAGACGAAAAGGTCATGGTGAACTAGTTTCCCATGGCGCTCAAGGAAGGCGCCCGCACCTGGCTCCTGAATCTGGGCCCCGGCACAATCTCCTGTTGGGATGAGATGCGCACCCGCTTCATCGCCAACTTCCAGGGCACACGCGACCGGCCCTCGGCCGTGAGCGACCTGCACCACATCAAGCAGCAGCCAGGGGAAACCCTGCAGAAGTACATCCAGCGCTTCAACTACGCTCGCCTCAAGATTCCCAAGGTGACTGAGGAAGCCATCATCTCAGCTTTCTCCGACGACGTGTGCGACATTAAGATGAAGGAGGAGCTAGCAATCCATGAGGACCTATGCACATCCCTGGAGCTGTTCAACCTGGCGACCAAGTGCGCCAGGGCTGAGGAAGGGCGTCTCTCCCTCCTCGAACTCCGGTAGCCGACCCAGAAGAGAAGAAGCTCAAGGGCAAGGACGTGAAGCGCAAGGGGGATGCCGTGCTTGCAGCGGAACCAGACACCAAGCGAGGTAGGGATCAGCCTTAGTCATCCAAGGGCAGCAGGTACTGCGTGTACCATGACCTCCACACCCATAACACCAACGAATGTCAAGAGCTCAGGGTCGTGCGAGACGGGCGAATCGGCCGGCGCCCCAAGCGTAACGATAGGGGCTATGGCCGAGTAGGAGGAAGAGGTGGAGGACGATGGGAAGACAGTGGCCCTCGCCAAGGGTGGCATGACCGACCTCGCGAGGATCGCTGGCAGGACCAGCCTCGCGAGGGAGGCTGGAGGGACCAGCCTCATGAGGATCGCCCACACGGCAACGCGGGTATCCCTCCTCTGCCGCCACCACCAAGGAGGAATGAAGACCAACATCAAGACGATGGGGCTGGGGGCTTCCAGGAGCCGCGCGCAATCGCTTGCATCCTGGGTGGCGCCCAGGCCCCAGCCTCGCAACACATCTTCAAGCAGTTTGCTCGCGAGGTGAATGCAGTCCTCCCCAAGCTTGAGGCACACGCCCCCTCAGGTGGTCTACATGCGCTATCACGTTCAGCTCAGCGGATCAGCTCAAGTGTGCGGCAATGGCCAGAGTCCTCCCTATGCTTTGCTCCCCAATCATCAGCAATGTGCAGGTTAGCAGGACCCTCATTGATGGCGGGGCAGGACTCAATGTCCTGTCCGTTGAGACGTTCGACAATCTCCAAGTACCATATGATCAACTTCAGCCGACCAAGCCTTTCTCAGGAGTCACCGATGGTTCCACTGTTCCAATAGGGTAGGTTTGCCTTCCAGTCACCTTTGCACAGCGCAACAACTACCGCACCGAGCTCATCGACTTCGATGTCGCCCACATCCGCCTGCCGTACAACGCCATCCTCGGGTACCCGATCCTAGCCAAGTTCATGGCGGTGACTCACCATCGTTACAATGTCCTCAAGATGCCAGGAAGCGGTGGAGTCATCACCGTACCCTGTGAAGAAAGGGACGCAGTGTGTTCGCTTGAGCGTGCATTCCAAGCCGCAGCAATCGAAGACCCAGATCACAGGAGCAGAAGACTTCCCGAGGCGACCCTCAAGAAGAAGAAGGCTTCGCCTGGCCCAAACCACAAGGAGGCAGGTGCCTCCAGAGGTGTTGCGTCAGGTTTCGCGCCTGATCAGGGAGCGCCGCCATCTCACGCATAGGAAGGCGCGCCCGGCGGCCTCCTCAGGCAGGGCTCGGGGGCTCTTTCTTGGAGAGCCACCGACTTTGCCAAGGCCGCGAGGGAGGTGTTCGGGCATCACTTGGAGGAGTGCTTCCAGGATATTTCCCTCAGGAAGATACAAGGCAAGGAAGACCAAACCCTCAGGAGTTCATCGCAAGAAATACCCAGGAGCTACAAGAGTCAAGAATCATGCGCGGCAGCCGCCGCTTGCCCGCCGCAGCCCCACATCTAGGCGAGGATGGTGGGCTGCGCGTCCGCATCGACATACCAAGGCTCAACCGAGCCGCGTCTCAGGAGCGTCTATGGCCTTCGACTGTGGGGCGCTGTGAGGGACACCCCACAGCTACGTTCGCATGCCCTTCGGCCTACCGAACGTAGTCGCCGCTCACCAGCGCCTGCTAAGGAGCATTCTGGAGGCTTAGGAGGTCAGGCACTATGCGGTCCTAGCGGAGATGGAGATGGCCCTCGAGGACCCACCTGTGTCCCCGGAGCCTCCCGAGTCCCCTGGGCCTGGGGGCTCGTGAGGACCGTCGTCTTCACCATGCATCGCCCGCTTCTTCAACATCACTTCATCTTCGACAGCATCAGGTGACATCTTTCTAAGTTCCGTTTTTAGCTGAGAGCGCCTGCAGGGCCGCATCATTCCCAGGCTGCGTGGGTTCACCCTCGCGGCGTGTATCCGTTTCGCTTATGCTCTTTACTTACCTTGTTGGGGGAGCCCCTCGGGCTGCATCATCCCCAAGCTGCTCGGGCCAGACCTAGCGGCGTTTCCTGCATCTACCTTAAAGTGAATTTGCTCTTTCACGCTTCATCTCTTTCCCATGATTATCACCTGCTGCTTATCACGGACTTCTCCGCTCTCATGCAAAGCACTTACACGTTAAAGGGGGGGCGCCTGAGCATCGCGACTCATGGGCTCTTACTGGCTCTCCAACCCTCACCCCCTGGCCTTGACCCACGGTATCGCGACCTGTCATACGAGCGGCGGCTGAGCTCGCTCGAAGGCCGGGACCTGAGGACGTAGAGCATTTGCATTCTAACCACCCTGCAAGAGCACACCATTGATAAAGGCCCAGAGCCAGGCGCAACCCGCCTCGAGGTAGGGCCTCGTGAGTCCCGCGCTGGCTCACGGGTGCCCAGATACACCTCTCCTAGCCCTACCGTGCCGGCCACGTGTCAGGGCGGGGCTGTACACGCCCCGGGGGCTCTTCCCGGAGGGGAGCCCCTTCCCACGTACCAGTGGAAGCACCATGCTCCGCGCTGGCTGACGACACTGCCGAGGAGCGGCTATGCCCGTACACATACGGAAGCGCTATGCTCCGTGCTGGTGATAAACAACTGAGGGCGGCCCACGGTCGTACCAACATCAGGGAGCCCAGAGCTCAGTGTCCGGCACCGTCGCAACGCCTCCCCTCGGTAGCGCCGCGCGAGGGGGCTGGACACAGGGGCTACGCCCGGGCCTCGCCTGAGCATACGCCACCCAGCCAGGTCCCTCGGACCTGGTCGTCACGCGCCCTCCCCGAGCGGAGCCAAGGTATGAAGACCCGTTTGAGCGTCAAGGGGGACTCCTGAGCATCGCGACTCAGGAGCCTAACTGGTCACGTAGCCCCTCACTCCTTAGTCCCGTCCTCGGTTTCCGGTCGGGGCTAACGCTGGGTGAGGTACGCGCGGGGCCGGGCCCTGCCGACGCAGAACGACCAATCCACTCCTTACCTCCTCCTTCCCTACTTGTTGCTCGCGCGTCAAGGGGGACTCCTGAGCATCGCGACTCAGGAGCCTAACTTGCCACGTAGCCCCTCACTCCTTAGTCCCGTCCTTGGTTTCCGGTTGGGGCTAACGCTGGGTGAGGTACGCGCGGGGCCGGGCCCTGCCGACGTAGAGCGCAAGCAAGTAGGAGAGGAAAATGCAAATTCCAGGAAATCTAAAGCAAATATTACAAGCCATAGACTGTTTCATAAAGCCAAACACAAGTTTAAACGCCTCCGCGAGGCATAGTGCATGTTGCAGGAATAAAAACAGCGCATAGGCCGCGAAGGGTTCACTCTCCCGTGACGCCATTACCGGTAGTGAATTCACGCTGGGCGACTTCGCCTCCTGAGGTCGCGGAGCTGGCGGTGTCACGCCCGGGCATGATGCTGGAGGAGTGGAACTTCCCTAGCAAAACTTCGGCTCGACCTTTCATGGCCTCAGCGGCAGCGGCGGCATGGTCGCCGCTCACGGGCTCAAGCAGGCTGTTGAAATCGATGTTGGGGTCGCGCAGGTAGACGTGGCTGAGGATATGCGTCAATGCCGCAGAGGACAGGGCACGCGCCTCGGCCGCGACCGTGCGGTCAAGGCCGTTTGCGACGTCTTCAAGCGCATCGATCAGGAAGGGGAGTAGCTGGGCGGGGTCGTCCTCCGCGCCAGCCAACGGCTCCTCCAAGCCGCTCTCGTACAACGTCTTCAGTATGGCACGAGCCTTCTTCTCCAGCTTCGCGAAGGCCACCCGATCTTCCGCCAGGACCTTCGCCTTGGCATCCAGCTCGGTCCTCTCCGCCTTTAGCGATCGCTCCAACGTCTCCAATCGGCTGTGGCGGTCATTAAGCTTGGCGTCCCGATCCTTGACGACAGCCTCCCGAGCCTTCATCTCCTCCTCCTTCTCTTGGCGGTCGCGCCTCCTTGGCGAGCTCGTCACGCAGGTCTTGCAGCTTGGCCTCTAGCGCCTTGCAGCGGCCCTGGGCAGTTGCAGCGTTTCCCAAGGCAGCGTTGCGAGCGACCTTGGCTTGGTTGGTGGCCTGCTTCTCCCCATCGGAGGCCAGCACAGCCCGGTTCAGCACTGCTCGGATGGAGGCGGCAGAACAGGCCCAGCCAGAAGCCAGCTCCAGGCACCCGGCCACTAGGCGAGGGTCCGCGCCCAGAAGATCCTCCCGCAGCTGGCTCAGCTCGTTGGCAACCTGGTCCAGGACAGCAGCAGATGGAGCAGAAGAGGCAGGAACCAGCGGAGCAGGCGGAGAGGACGGTAGCGTGATCACGGCTGGGCAGGGAGGAACCTTCTGGGTCTTGGCTGCTCCGGCCGCAACATCAAGCGCGGTCGACTTCAAGGTCAGCAAGGCCACCGAGGGCTTTACCCCAACATGAGCCTCGCAATAGTAAGCAAAAATCTCTAGGAGAAGAACAGAGTTGGGGTGGAGATGCAGAGCTTGCAAGTTGTATTGGCGGAGAACAGCTAAGAAGAATTCATAGAAAGGAGGCACCAAACCGGCGACGATGGCGCTCACGAAGATCGGGTAGAAGGGGCTCCCCTTGCCCTCAGGCTGGTCGGAGCCGGCCTTGAGCACAGTCGCCCCCTGGCGGCCCTACGCCACCGTCATCAGGCGCGTGAGGGCGAAGTTCTTCTCCGACAGGTTCGGGGCATCCAGAGCCGGCGAGTACCAGGCCTCGGTCGGAGACTTTCGAGGCACAATGGCGTACCGGAGGAGAAGAATTGAAACAGATCTGGAAGACTTCAGGAGCAAGAAGGAGGAGAACGAGAAAGGGGATCCGGAGCGAGACGAACAAGAACAAAGCAAGTAAGTCTGGCCTGAGTACCACTTTTGTCAGATGGACAGTTGCCGAGGCATCGTGGAGAAGCGCAGTCGCCCATGTCCAATCAACCGCCACGCGGCGCCCAAGGCCGCAGGCTGTTGGGGCCCGCGGTGCTTCACGCTTGCCCCTTCGCTTCTCTGCTAAGCCAAGCCCACGCGCGCCTTGGGCCCGGGGACTACAGTCGGCGTTCTGGGAACGGGGTCCCCAGACTTGCCTGCCTGCGGCCTGCGGCGTGGCTCAAGTGGGGGCCCAGCACGACCCACCTTCATCAGCTCAAGCTCAAGACCCTCGCGAGGGGCCAAGCCTCGCAGGGCGGGCGACAGGAAGCTTCCTCAGAGGCAGCCTCATCAAGCAGGCTCGCGAGGAGGCGGAGAGATCAAGGCAGGGGTACCTTGCAAGGAGCCCGTGACGCAAGCCATGACGAATCAATACCAGGCGGGCGCCAGCCTGCGCAGAGTTCTTGTTTCCCTTTCGGTGCAAAGGGGGCAAGCACAGGCCGAGGCATTAGGCAAAGGTTACCATTCTGGTGCAACGAGACCTAGACCAGCCGGACGGCAGGACGGAGGTCACCGTGGAGCCCAAGACGGCTTCACCACCGGTGCTTTGGTAGCCGAAGACCACCTTTGGTTAGGATAACTTGTACTAGATGGTCCCCTTCAAAATGGCCAATTGTTGGCGCCCTTCCCGCTCATTATTTGGGGAGAGGCCCAGGGCCTATATAAATAGAGCTAGCCACCACAGAGTAGGGGCATCGAAAAACTCTAAGGGAGAACTCTGATCGAGCGAGCTGGTAGAGAAAGACAGATCTAGACTAAGCAGAGCACACCGCACCAGCTCAAGAACATCCCTCGCGAGGCTGTTCTTCCCTTGTACTGTTCATCATCAGCCCCTGAGGCAATCCACCACACCACACACTGGAGTACGGTATTACACCACAACGGTGGCACGAACCAGTATAAATCTCGTGTCCCTTGTGTTGTTCATCGTTTCCAGCTTAGATCGCTCGGGGGATCGGACGTAGAACGGTAGGGGAGAGATTTCCGCGCGCACCCCAGTGTTCGAACCTCAAGGGTCTGCCGGAACCCGAAATCCGACATTTGGCGTGCCAGGTAGGGGTGCGCCGGAACCTTTCTTCCACTGTTTGCGTGTGATCTTCCGTCGTGTCCATGGCTGACGCTCGTCGGGCTCGCGCCGAGCGCCGGCCTGCTCGCGCCACCCGCGTCGCCCAGACGGCACCCGTCGGCGGCCCCCCTCGTCGTTCCCCGTCGCCCGCCGACAACGCCGCCACCGGCCCGGCGGGGAACAAGCACCATGCCTCGTCTCAGCATCATTCGGTGCGGCGGGATGGCCGCACCGCCACCCCGTTGCTGACTGCAGCTGGCTTGTCGTCCCACACCCGTCGCGCTCCCATGGATGCGCACGCCTCGCTGCTCCTGGCAAGAGAGCTCCTGCACTACCGCCCCGTCGACGACCTCTACGAGGACTGGCTCGCCCGCATCATCGAGCTCGTCAGCGCCGCAGGGGGCTCCCCCTTGCGGTCCCTCTTGCTGCCTCGCCCTCCGTTGCGCGCAGGGGGCGAGGATCAGGAGGTGCCTCCGCCGCCTCCTCCTCAAGAAGGTGCCTTGGCTGCAAGGCGTGCAGCCCCAGGACGAGATCCTCCATGTCCGGCGCCTGCACAGCAAGAAGGGAGCTGCCAAGTGGTCCCACATCCACGAGAAGGTGCTCGCGCGCTCCCAGCGCCGGCGCGCCAAGATTGCGTCCATCCACCTCTACACCAAGACCCCGCGCTGCTCCAGGAGGCGGCGCGTGGTGATCCCCAGGAGCAAGCCCAGCACCAGCAAAGGGCGCTGGTGGCCACAACAGGCTGCCTCGCCTTCACCCCCGAGCTACGCGGCGTCACATGGTCAGGCAAGTTCAAGCCCGACCTGCCCCTCGCTACGATGGCACGGCGAACCCCGCGGAGTTCCTACAGCTCTACGAGCTGGGCATCGTAGCCGCCAATGGAGACGAAAAGGTCATGGCGAACTGGTTTCCCATGGCGCTCAAGGACGGCGCCCGCACCTGGCTCCTGAATCTGGCCCTCGGCACGATCTCCTCCTGGGACGAGATGCGCACCCGCTTCATCGCTAACTTCCAGGGCACTTGCGACCGGCCCTCAGCCGTGAGCGACCTGCGTCACATCAAGCAGCAGCCAGGGGAAACCCTGCAAAAGTACATCCAGCGCTTCAACTACGCTCGCCTCAAGATTCCCAAGGTGACTGAGGAAGCCATCATCTCAGCTTTCTCCGATGGCGTGCGCGACATAAGGATGAAGGAGGAGCTAGCAATCCATGAGGACATGTAAACATCCCTGGAGCTGTTCAACCTGGCGACCAAGTGCGCCAGGGCTGAGGAAGGGCGTCTCTCCCTCCTCGAACTCCCGGCAGCCGACCCAGAAGAGAAGAAGCTCAAGGCCAAGGACGTGAAGCGCAAGGGGGCTGCCGTGCTTGCAGCGGAACCAGACACCAAGCGAGGCAGGGATCAGCCTGAGTCATCCAAGGGTAGCCGGTACTGCGTGTACCACGACCTCCACACCCACAACACCAACGAATGTCAAGAGCTCAGGGTCGTGCGAGACGGGCGAATCGGCCGGCGCCCCAAGCGTAACGATAGGGGCTATGGCCGAGTAGGAGGAAGAGGTGGAGGACGATGGGAAGACAGTGGCCCTCGCCAAGGGTGGCATGACCGACCTCGCGAGGATCGCTGGCAGGACCAGCCTCGCGAGGGAGGCTGGAAGGACCAGCCTCATGAGGATCGCCCACACGGCAACGCAGGTCTCCCTCCTCTGCCGCCACCACCAAGGAGGAATGAAGACCAACATCAAGACGATGGGGCTGGGGGCTTCCAGGAGCCGCACGCAATCGCTTGCATCCTGGGTGGCACCCAGCCCCCAGCCTCGCAACACATCTTCAAGCAGTTTGCTCGCGAGGTGAATGCAGTCCTCCCCAAGCTTGAGGCACACGCCCCCTCAGGTGGTCTACGTGCGCTATCACGTTCAGCTCAGCGGATCAGCTCAAGTGCGCGGCAATGGCCAAAGTCCTCCCGATGCTTTGCTCCCTAGTCATCAGCAATGTGCAGGTCAGCAGGACCCTCATTGATGGCGGGGCAGGACTCAACGTCCTGTCCGTTGAGACGTTCGATAATCTCCAAGTGCCATATGATCAGCTTCAGCCGACCAAGCCTTTCTCAGGAGTCACCGATGGTTCCACTGTTCCAATAGGGCAGGTTCGCCTTCCAGTCACCTTTGCGCAGCGCAACAACTACCACACCGAGCTCATCGACTTCGACGTCGCCCACATCCGCCTGCCGTACAACGCCATCCTCGGGTACCCAACCCTAGCCAAGTTCATGGCGGTGACTCACCATGGCTACAATGTCCTCAAGATGCCAGGAAGCGGTGGAGTAATCACCGTACCCTGTGAATAAAGGGACGCAGTGTGTTCGCTTGAGCGTGCGTTCCAAGCCGCACCAATCGAAGACCCAGATCACAGGAGCGGAAGACTTCCCGAGGCGACCCTCAAGAAGAAGAAGGCTTCGCCTGGCCCAAACCACAAGGAGGCAGGTGCCTCCGGAGGTGTTGCATCAGGTTTCGCGCCTGATCAGGGAGCGCCGCCCTCTCACGCATAGGAAGGCGCGCCCGACGGCCTCCTTAGGCAGGGCTCAGGGGCTCTTTCTTGGAGAGCCACCGACTTTGCCAAGGCCGCGAGGGAGGCGTTCGGGCATCACTTGGAGGAGTGCTTCCAGGCACGATTCCCTCTGGAAGATACAAGGCAAGGAAGACCAAACCCTCAGGAGTTCATCGCAAGAAATACCCAGGAGCTACAAGAGTCAAGAATCATGCGCGGCAGCTACCGCTTGCCCGCCGCAGCCCCACATCCAGGCGAGGATGGTGGGCTGCGTGTCCGCATCGACATACCAGGGCTCAACCGAGCCGCGTCTCAGGAGCGTCTATGGCCTTCGACTGTGGGGCGCTGTGAGGGACACCCCACAGCTACGTTCGCATGCCCTTCGGCCTACCGAACGCAGTCGCCGCTCACCAGCGGCTGCTAAGGAGCATTCTGGAGGCTTAGGAGGTCAGACACTATGCGGTCCTGGCGGAGATGGAGATGGCCCTCGAGGACCCACCTGTGTCCCCGGAGCCTCCCGAGGCCCCTGGGCCTGGGGGCTCGTGAGGACTGGCGTCTTCACCATGCATCGCCCGCTTCTTCAACATCACTTCATCTTCGACAGCATTAGGTGACATCTTTCTAAGTTCCGTTTTTAGCTGGGAGCGCCCGCAGGGCCACATCATTCCCAGGCTGCGTGGGTTCACCCTCGCGGCGTGTATCCGTTTCGCTTATGCTCTTTACTTACCTTGTTGGGGGCGCCCCTCGGGCTGCATCATCCCCAAGCTGCTCGGGCCAGACCCAGCGGCGTTTCCTGCATCTACCTTAAAGTGAATTTGCTCTTTCACGCTTCATCTCTTTCCCATGATTATCACCTGCTGCTTATCACGGACTTCTCCGCTCTCATGCAAAGCACTTACACGTTAAAGGGGGGGCGCCTGAGCATCGCGACTCATGGGCTCTTACTGGCTCTCCAACCCTCACCCCCTGGCCTTGACCCACGGCATCGCGACCTATCATACCAGCGGCGGCTGAGCTCGCTCGAGGGCCGGGACCTGAGGACGTAGAGCATTTGCATTCTAACCACCCTGCAAGAGCACATCATTGATAAAGGCCTAGAGCCAGGCGCAACCCGCCTCGAGGTAGGGCCTCGTGAGTCCCGCGCTGGCTCACGGGTGCCCAGATACACCTCTCCTAGCCCTACCGTGCCGGCCACGTGTCAGGGCGGGGCTGTACACGCCCCGGGGGCTCCTCCCGGAGGGGAGCCCCCTCCCACGTACCAGTGGAAGCACCATGCTCCGCGCTGGCTGACGACACTGCCGAGGAGCGGCTATGCCCGTACACATATGGAAGCGCTATGCTCCGCGCTGGTGATAAACAACTGAGGGCGGCCCACGGTCGTACCAACCTCAGGGAGCCCAGAGCTCAGTGTCTGGCACCGTCGCAACGCCTCCCCTCGGGAGCGCCGCGCGAGGGGGCTGGACACGGGGACTACGCCCGGGCCTCGCCCGAGCATACGCCACCCAGCCAGGTCCCTAGGACCTGGTCGTCGCGCGCCCTCCCCGAACGGAGCCAAGGTATGAAGACCCGTTTGAGCGTCAAGGGGGACTCCTGAGCATCGCGACTCAGGAGCCTAACTGGTCACGTAGCCCCTCACTCCTTAGTCCCGTCCTCGGTTTCCGGTCGGGGCTAACGCTGGGTGAGGTATGCGCGGGGCTGGGCCATGCCGACGCAGAACGACCAATCCACTCCTTACCTCCAACTTCCCTACTTGTTGCTCGCGCGTCAAGGGGGACTCCTGAGCATCGCGACTCAGGAGCCTAACTTGCCACGTAGCCCCTCACTCCTTAGTCCCGTCCTTGGTTTCCGGTTGGGGCTAACGCTGGGTGAGGTACGCACGGGGCCGGGCCCTGCCGACGTAGAGCGCAAGCAAGTACGAGAGGAAAATGCAAATTCCAGGAAATCTAAAGCAAATATTACAAGCCATAGACTGTTTCATAAAGCCAAACACAAGTTTAAACGCCTCCACGAGGCATAGTGCATGTTGCAGGAATAAAAACAGGGCAGAGGCCGCGAAGGGATCACTCTCCCGTGACGCCATCGCCGGTGGTGGATTCACGCTGGGTGACTTCGCCTCCTGAGGTCGCGGAGCTGGCGGTGTCGCGCCCGGGCAAGATGCTGGAGGAGGGGAACTTCCCCAGCAAAACTTCGGCTCGACCTTTCACGGCCTCGGCGGCATGGTCGCCGCTCACGGGCTCCAGCAGGCTGTCGAAGTCGATGTTGGGGTCGCGCAGGTAGACGTGGCTGAGGATATGTGTCAACGCCGCAGAGGACAGGGCACGCGCCTCGGCCTCGACCGTGGGGTCAAGGCCGTTTGCGACGTCTTCAAGCGCATCGACCAGGAAGGGGAGCAGCTGGGCGAGGCCGTCCTCCGCGCCAGCCAACGGCTCCTCCAAGCCGCTCTCGTACAGCGTCTTTAGTATGGCGCAAGTCTTCTTCTCCAGCTTCGCGAAGGCCACCCGATCTTCCGCCAGGACCTTCGCCTTGGCGTCCAGCTCGGTCCTCTTCGCCTTCAGCGATCGCTCCAGCGTCTCCAATCGGCTGTGGCGGTCATTAAGCTTGGCGTCCCGATTCTTGACGGCAGCCTCCCGAGCCTTCTCCTCCTCCTTCTCCTGGCGGTCGCGCACCTCCTTGGCGAGCTCGTCACGCAGGCCTTGCAGCTTGGCCTCCAGCGCCTTGCAGCGGCCCTGCGCAGTTGCAGCGTTTCCCAGGGCAGCGTCGCGAGCGACCTTGGCTTGGTTGGTGGCCTGCTTCTCCCCATCGGAGGCCAGCACGGCCCGATTCAGCACTACTCGGATGGAGGCGGCAGAACGGGCCCAGCCAGAAGCCAGCTCCAGGCACCCGGACACTAGGCGAGGGTCCGCGCCCAGAAGATCCTCCCACAGCTGGCTCAGCTCGTTGGCAACCTGGTCCAGGACAGCAGCAGAAGGAGCAGAAGAGGCAGGAACCAGCGGAGCAGGCGGAGAGGACGGTAGCGTGATCACGGCTGGGCAGGGAGGAACCTCCTGGGTCTTGGCTGCTCCGGCCGCAACATCAAGCGCGGTCGACTTCAAGGTCAGCAAGGCCACCGAGGGCTTTACCCCAACATGAGCCTCGCAATAGTAAGCAAAAATCGCCAGGAGAAGAACATAGTTGGGGTGGAGATGCAGAGCTTGCAAGTTGTATTGGCGGAGAACAGCTAAGAAGAATTCATAGAAAGGAGGCACCAGACCGACGACGATGGCGCTCATGAAGAGCGGGTAGAAGGTGCTCCCCTTGCCCTCAGGCTGGTCAGAGCCGGCCTTGAGCACAGTCGCCCCCTGGCGGCCCTGCGCCACAGTAATCAGGCGCGTGAGGGCGAGGTTCTTCTCCGACAAGTTCGAGGCATCCAGAGCCGGCGAGTACCAGGCCTCGGTCGGAGACTTTCGGGGCACAATGGCGTACCGGAGGAGAAGAATTGAAACAGATCTGGAAGACTTCAGGAGCAAGAAGGAGGAGAACGAGAAAGGGGATCTGGAGCGAGACGAACGAGAACAACGCAAGTAAGTCTGGCCCGAGTACCCCTTTTGTCAGATGGACAGTTGCCGAGGCGTCGTGGAGAAGCGTAGTCGCCCATGTCCAATCAACCGCCACGCGGCGCCCAAGGCCGCAGGCTGTTGGGGCCCGCGGTGCTTCACGCTTGCCCCTTCGCTTCTCTGCTAAGCCAAGCCCGCGCGCGCCTTGGGCCTAGGGGCTACTGTCGGCGTTCTGGGAATGGGGGTCCCCAGACTTGCTTGCCTGCGGCCTGCGGCGTGGCTCAAGTGGGGGCCCAGCACGGCCCACCTTCATCAGCTCAAGCTCAAGACCCTCGTGAGGGGCCAAGCCTCGCGGGGCGGGCGACAGGAAGCTTCCTCAGAGGCGGCCTCATCAGGCAGGCTCGCGAGGAGGCGGAGAGAGGTACCTGGCAAGGAGCCCATGACGCAAGCCATGACGAATCAATACCAGGTGGGCGCCAGCCTGCGTAGAGTCCTTGTTTCCCTTTCGGTGCAAAGGGGGCAAGCACAGGCCAAGGCATCAGGCAAAGGTTACCATTCTGGTGCAATGAGACCAAGACCAGCCGGACGGCAGGACAGAGGTCACCGTGGAGCCCAAGATGGCGTCACCACCGGTGCTTTTGGCAGCTGAAGGCCACCTTTGGTCAGGATAACTTGTACTAGATGTTCCCCTTCAAAATGGCCAATTGTTGGCGCCCTTCCCGCTCATTATTTGGGGAGAGGCCCAGGGCCTCTATAAATAGAGCTAGCCACCACAGAGTAGGGGCATCGAAAAACTCTGAGGGAGAACTCTGATCGAGCGAGCTGGTAGATAAAGAGAGATCTAGACTAAGTAGAGCACACCGCACGAGCTCAAGAACACCCCTCGCGAGGCTGTTCTTCCCTTGTACTATTCATCATCAGACCCTGAGGCAATCCATCACACCACACACTGGAGTACGGTATTACACCACAACGGTGGCCCGAACCAGTATAAATCTCGTGTCCCTTGTGTTGTTCATCGTTTCCAGCTTAGATCGCTTGGGGGATCGGACGTAGGACGGTAGGGGAGAGATTTCCACGCGCACCCCAGTGTTCGAACCTCAAGGGTCTGCCGGAACCCGAAATCCGACAGTAGGAAGTGACTATCATACTCTCATGGTCTGAGGAACTAAAACACATGCTAACACTCTGTGTTATAACAATTGATGCAGACGCTATTATCTCATAGTATAACAAACAAGTTTGGGCTGATTCAATATGATCGCTCTTCTAATGTCATAATCTCAATGTTATTTTAGGACCACCATTACAGTTAATGATATCCTAAGATCCGGAAAACGTGGTCACCAACAACACTTTAGATAGTCTTAAAGGCGAGACTAGGAACATATTCCTTGTAGTGCACGGGTTCATTTACTTCTAAGATTAATATCTCATTGTGAGATTATTCAGAAGGTTCATTAACTCTTCCCTATCTACGTAGTTTAGTTGCAAACTTTAACCAGATTTTCTACAACCGGTGTAGTAACTCATGGCTTAGTTGTATGGACAACTTTCTGAACAAAATCTGTTTTGTTAGTTCCATTTACTTCTACCAGAGATTCAATAATCTTATCAAGTTGCACTATCCTCCCACTTACTTCTTTGACAAGAGAGTTCCTTCTTGATAAAGTGTTCATTCTTTGTGACAAACATTTTGCACTTTGAACCTTTGGTATAAGGAATACCCAATTACGCTTTTGGGATCGCCTACAAATTAGCACTTTTCTGGATTTTGTACTCCTTAACTCATATGGCGTTGTCTTGCCAGACTATAAGTCGGTGCTCTGTTCGGTGTATATGTTGTTGTTTCAAGTGCATATCCCCAAAATTAATAAAAACATATCGGCAAGAAATAATTCCACAATTATATGAGTGTTTCTCTGAACTCATGACTTAGATTACTTTTTTGATGATTGAACATCCTTTTATGTATCTCACAATGATTCTTATCTTCGGTATGAAATTTACTTGAACCTTTCAAATATTTTAGATTTATATCAAGTAATTATATTTACTTAATTCATTAATGAAGCATAATAATTCACCGCGTCCCGAATTGCTCATCGGATCTTATACATCACTATGTATTCCAACACTTCATCTATATGAAGAATTTTCTGATATAACCAAGAAGTGCCACATTTAAGTGGTATTTTATCAGTCTTCTCAAGACCTTTAGCATCAATCTTATAAATCTATCAATTCAAGATTTCATGAATAAACTACAAATAATAGAGGTAAATCCAAAACAAATTCTTATAACAATTTGAACGACCATTGTTTAATCTCATAAGAAAATCCGCCGCATAATCCAAAACATATTGTCTTACACAACTCCAGAGCGAAGTAACTATTATT
The DNA here is from genome assembly GCA_032464435.1 of Aegilops umbellulata. NCBI lineage: Eukaryota > Viridiplantae > Streptophyta > Magnoliopsida > Poales > Poaceae > Aegilops > Aegilops umbellulata. The sequence goes on along the minus strand of CP136055.1, from coordinate 307,528,352 downwards.
CGATCCTAAGATATATCTTGAAGATAAACTAAAGACATGACTTCAACATTATTGATTAGTGATCCCCATCACCAATCCTGATTTGCATCGCGTCTTCATTCCATCTCAACTTATGGATTTCTGTAGTCCCTGTGTCGGTTTACACACAAAAGCCACCGATTAGTATCAAATACTCATGACATACAAAATTCAATCAAGTAGAATAACATTAACTTTGTATAACTTTTATACCTTTACCGAAAGAGCCATTCTTCTTCTTCTTATCAGCTAAGTACTTCTTGCAGTTGTGTTTCCTGTGTGCCTGCTGTTTGCAGTAGAAACATTCAGTCTAGTTAGTGGTTCCGCCCTTGTTCTTCTTCTGAGAGGTGGTCTTACCAGCACCAGTAGACTTCATCTTGGCCTTGCCTTTCTTTAAACTGGTGGTCTTGTTGATCATGAACACTTGTTTGTTCTTCTGCATCCCAACTTCCACAATTTTGAGCATAGCGAACAACTTGTTTGCACTTTGCTCCATACCGTTCATGTTATAATTCATGATAAAACCATCGTAAGATGGGGGGAGTGAAGTGAGCACAATATCTGTACTGAGTGTCAGAGGAATTCCAAATTCCAGAGAAGCCAGTCTATCAGCATAGCCAACGAGCTTCACTATATGCTCACTCATTGAGGAAACTCAAAACCGGCTGAAGGATCGATATGGCTGACTAGAGGGGGGGTGAATAGGCAACTACCAATTTTTAGCTTTTCTTAACAAATTAGGTTCAGCAACAAATAGGTTGTCTGGATGTGCAACTTGGTGAACAACCTATATGATGCAAACAACAAGAACAACAAGTGCAAGCAAAGGATAAAACACAATAATAGCTTGCACAAAGTAAAGGGAAGAGATAACCACAAGTGGAGCCAGTGGAGACGAGGACGTGTTACCAGAGTTCCTTCCCTTTGGGGGAAGTACGTCTCCATTCGAGCGGTGTGGAGGAACAATGCTCCCCAAGAAGGCACTAGGGCCACGATATTCTCCACACGCCCTCACACAATTCGAGATGTCGTGATTCCACTAGAGGTGCCCTTAAAGGTGGCGACTGAACCTTTACAAACAAGGTTGGGGCTATCTCCACAACTTGATTGGAGGATCCCAACGATAACACGGAGCTTCACCACAATGGAATGTTGCTCCGAGGTGACCTCAACCGTCTAGGGTTCTCAAACACCCAAGAGTAACAAGATCCGCAAGGGATTAGTGGGCGGAATCAAATTTCTCTTGGTGGAAGTGTAGATCCGGGCCTTCTCAACCAATCCCTAGAAAATCAACAAGTTTGATTGGCTAGGGAGAGAGATCGGGTGAAAATGAGCATTGGAGCAACAATGGAGCTTGGGGGAAAAGAGGTGGGCCTTCTTGGGGAAGAAGACCCCTTTTACAGAGGAGGAAGAATCCAACCGTTACCCCTATTTCAGCCCGCACAGAGCGGTACTACTACTCTTGGAGTGCTACTATTGTTGCCTGCTGGCGGTACTACCATGCCACCCAGCGGTACTACCGCGGAGACTAGCAGCGGTGGTAGAGGCCTCAGAGGAGAAGGGGCAGGAGAGAGAGTGCCCGGGCGGCACTAGCAGCGGTGGTAGGTGCAGTACTACTGCCCCTACTGCCGTTGCTACTACCGCGAAACCAGACACGAGACACGTGGGTCTCCAGTCGAGGCGGTACCAGTGCGCAGCCGGAGTTGTACTACCGCTTATGGCCATGGGTGGTACTACTGCTGAGAACAAGCGGTACTACCACCTGTGGCTATAAGCTGTACTACCGCTCTAGCCCAACGGTACTACCGTTGGCACCTCTCTTATGCCACTTCCGCGGTAACGGCAAACTCTACGAAAGCGGAAGGGAGCTGGGCGTGTGAAAAGGATGTGTACGTGTTGATTGTACCCTAGCCATTCCGATGCGGACCCACTCTTGACAGTACGGTGTCTCCTATGACTCAAGTCCACCAACTGAAACGAAAGAGACTACACCGTATTCACTTTGAGCTCCAAGGGGATAGAATCGTCTCGGGCCAATGAATGAATATCTGAAATGCTCAATGCACCTGATTAGTTCGCAAATGTATTGTCATCAATCACCAAAACCACTTAGAGAGAGACATGCCCTAACACCGGCGGATCTCAGGTAGGGGGTCCCGAACTATGGATCTTCGATTGATGGGGAGCAAGGGACGTGGGACACATTATTTACCTAGGTTCGGGCCCTCTCTAAGAGGTAAAACCCTAGGTCCTGCTTGATTATATTGCTTGTGTATATGAGGATTACAGAGTCGATCTTCCACGAGATCAGATGAACTAAACCCTAGGCTAGTAGGATTATATATGTTCTCTTAGCCTCTACGAACTAAATCCTCTAGTAAATATAGACACCAGTGGTACTATGGTTTACACATAGTGGTTACATAGAAGGAACAAGGACGCCGAATATTCCATCTTGACTTGGGGTACACACCAAGGCACCAAACGTCTTCGGTCCGGATATAGCGTGACCCAACTTTCGAGCCCACGAGAGATAAGCCAGCAACCCGAGGACCCCCTAGTCCAGGACTCCCTCAGTAGCCCCCGAACTAGCCTCCAACGTCAGAACTTACAATTGTCGATAGCTCAATGCATCCCAAAGTCTTCGACTTGTGAGGTGAGCTCTTCATCTTTTACCTGTTTGACTTCTGAGGTGAGTAATAGCGGCTGACCGTGTCATGGACTAGGGGCTACTCACCACGTCGTCCCCGACCAGCTGGATCGGGCCGAGGACCCGCACGGTGGTTCACTCATGGGCCACTTCGGGCAGCCCATGCCGCATACAAGGAGGTTTCCACAAGACTTGGCGCCCAAGCCAAGGACTCTCCAAAACCCTAGGCCTCCGGTGCATATATAAACCGAGGCCAGGCTAGTCAATAGATAATCTCATATTCATTACTACAATCTCGTGGTAGATACGTGTACTCTGTATTACACCCATATGAAAACAATCAAAAGCAGCATGTAGGGTATTATCTCTTCAAGAGAGCCCGAAGCTGGGAAATACCCCGTGTCCATGTTACCATCTCTCCAAGACGCCTAGCATAGGACCCCTACTATGAGATACGCTGGATATAGAACTGACATTGGTGCTTTCATTGAGAGCCTGCTAGGTGATCGACATGGATTGATGGATAATCAGGTGATATTTTTTCAGTCAAATCCGTTCTGTACTAGTTAGTTTCTGTGAGAATCATCGCTGGTTTTCGAGCTTTGTTCGCAGATTAGATTGAGATCAAGGTCTAAAATTTCACTGCCAGATGCCTTGGTATCGGTGTTCTACCTCGGTTTCGGTATTGGTAGACGACATGGTCTAGTCAAAGATCAACTAGCAGCTGGGCGCATTGTCGTATGTAGCGCTGGATCACAGAGCCAAGGGAAAATCCTCGCATGGGCAGCGGCCATCCGAGGGGAGATTCCTTCACTTTTTGTTTCTTTATTCCCCTTTTCAATTCGGCACCTAGGCCGTCGCTGGACGCTAGTAGTATTTTTTGCTATGGAAGGCCTAGACCAAGGTACTAATGCGATGGACTCCTAGTATTTTGCATGATACCCTAGATTTGATCGGTGGATTGTAGTAATTCAAGTACTTCTACTTCACATTTGGATCAGAAACTAGTCTTTTCTTGATGCTAGCTTGTACTAGTTGGTACAAACCACTTCTTTTTATATGCTTCGGTCTACTATGATCATCGCTCGTTAAACAGGTTTAAATTTTCCTCACTATTCATTTATTACAAGAAATTATTACACACAGAATATTTTTGTCCTGTTGTACTACATTATTTTTTGCAGAGTATTTTGTTGACGCATGTACATGCATTTCCTGTTCAAAGAATATTCTCTGCGAGTCAGCATTTTTTGTGCTGCAGGTTTTGCAATCAGGTCTACGCTGCGGTCGCCGTTTCAGGGGGACCCGATATGCTATCGCTGCCCTGTGCGCACTGCATCCGTAACTTGGGTGTCTGTGCGAATTCGGATTTTGTCATCCCGCCGCGCCAACACCCAGTGTCGACAATGGCCGCGCGCCACGCCACATCTCTTTTAATAATTTATTTTACATAAAGAATTTTTATTTATTTATTTTTGCTGTCTGCTTTGTGCTACTTTATGCATGCAGATAATCAGCCTCGACTATGCCACGCCGCTGGCTGCACGGCCACCTCGGCAGGGTGACGTCGTTGCCCACCTCCATCGACCGAATTGTGTCGTCGCCTTGGAGCACTGCCCTGTGTTGGCAACCCCGCATCGTCACTTCATCAACCTACTTGGCCGGAGATTCCAGTGTCACACGGCAACCTGCTCCATCACCTCAGCTAGACTGGGGGCTTCACCTCTTCGGAGTGCCGAGCTCTTCGCTCGGCCACATCGGGCTTGGGGGCTCAGACCTTGTCCCGCACCAAGCTCGGACCGTGTCATCAATGCCAAACACATTAACCAGCTAAGTTGCTTTCATGCTCAAAAAATTTCAGTTTTAAATTTTGTTCGGTTCGGCCAAGCATTATACTTTGTTGGCAGAAAGTTGTTTGTGAAAAACTTCCTTGTCAAAACTTTGTTTGTGACACACAAATTCAAATACCATGTTTACTTGGGGGCTTCCTCTATGAAGCCTTTCCTCTTGCATATGATTATACTTGTATGGCTTCGTTCCTTGTTCGTGTATTACGCCACAATATGCACCATGTTGACGTAAGTGTTCTGCAAGCTGGGTTGCCTTGCTCATGTGTTTACCCCTACGTTCCCGATTGTTCGGCTATGGTGTAAAGGGAGCACCTCTGCAATTGTCACGATCGGGTCATCCGATCTTGGACCTTAGACTGAATGAAGCCAAAAGCTAGCGCTCTTATTGTTTTCAATCATGGTCGACACACAACGGAACTCATGAGTACGAAAAATCTATTGCACAAGTCTCATAGTAACAATGAGCAACTGAAGAAAGGTATCGGTGGGGGTACTATTTTCTTCGAAGATGCTTCTTACATTTCGTCAGTAATATAGCATAAGTTCCCTGAGCGCGCTTTGTCTGTTATAGCCTCATGGCCTGATTGCCTGGTTATCGGAAACACCGTCGATATTCTTGACAGGTGGAGTACATAACACTTTTCGTCCCTTGACCGAAGAGGGAGAAGCCGACTGTCGGTTAAGACGCGTTTAAAGTTTGGGTGAACATAGACATGATATTAGTACTTCGGTACATACAGTCATTATACATAAAATTATTTTACCCAAGTCACTTGGGCGCTCTTAAATTAGTATGAGCTGTTTTATAATAAGTGTTCTTCTTCTTAGTCGTTGCAAAGTCTTTTTCTATCACTCCTTTTTTCGACGCGAGTGAGTGGTCAATAGCCGAGGAGCCTAATTTCTTTCTCAAAGCTGCTAGAGTTTAGTTTGCTAAATTGGCCTAACGAGAAGTACTCTGCCTTCGAGATAGGAGGTTGAAGCCGTAGGCTGACCCGCTTGAAGTCTTGAGATAGGATGTGTCATGTTAAAGCACGACAGAAGCACATTTTTTAAGACCAATTTCCGGATTGGCACCGAACACTTGATCTTGTTTGGACGTCAAGTTTTTACTGACATTTTTTGGTTTTCCAAGCTTATGGCACTTTTGAACTATTTGTGTGTTTGCAGCATAAGTCTTGCAGTGCAACGCCGGACACCTTTAGAGAATTGGCACAAACATTCTCGGATATTGCTCTATATGCATCAGCTTCGAATTGTGTCTTCGGTCAATAGTTGGGTTGCCCGGCTCCTGTGCTTGTCTCCTACGTTCCACTTTGTTCGGCTAGGTGTGCAACGGGAGAACCACTGCGATTGTGCTTCCAGCTCCCATGGTTAAGCACCCCAGTGGAGAAAGCCGAAAACTGACTGTCACAACAAACGCAAACTGGTCAGCGATCCGATGAACTGTGTTAAATGATGAGTTGTTCATAACATTGGCCGAAGTGTTTACGGCTTAACCTCAGTTGTCCCCGAACACTAACCGGGGGCTCATAGCTAGCTTCCCCAGTTTAAAGCTCCTATGACCAAGTGAAAGTTATAAAGCCCAGATATCTGATTGCCTCCTTTCCGCTAACACAACCGCCTTCGGGCACCGAGACGTCAGCTAAGGGTTGTCTTGTTATTGCAGAAACACCATGCGTAGTATCTACAAAGGGGTAGAAGCCGACGATGGGCCACTTTCAACTGATAAACGGTCGCAATTGAGTCAAAGTAAGTATATATCATCAGCGTTTGTATTCATTATACAAGCGTTGCCTTCCGTAGTTATCGTTATATAAAGCCATAAATATGCATCAATTTGACTTAAGATTTTGGCCAAGCTGGGTTGCCTGGCTCCTGTGCTTACCCCTACGTTCCCGATTGTTCGGCTAGGCGGTAAAGGGAGAACCTCTGTGATTGTTACAACTGGGTCATCCGAGTTAGTACCTCAGACTTGGTGAAGCCGAAAGCTAGCAATCTTAAAGGATCACATTGGTCGGCTACGACGGAAGTGAAATTTTTGGTTCATTAATACCATAGAGTTCGGAAACTTTCCCCGAACTAAATCCTCCATATTTTCCTCCCACATTAATCAGAGGTGAGGTTTCATGATCATGATAAGCATGACGACCCTAAAAAAGGAACCGATAGCGGGACTATTTTCTTTGGAAGATGTTTCTTACGTTGAAAAGTAATATAACAAATCTCTTTGCGTACCTTTGTTTATAAAACCGTATGGCCGGATTGCCTTGTTTCCCGTAAATCTTTGCCCTCATAAAGGCTTTATAAAGTAGGACAAACACTCCTCGGCTTCTGGCCGAGGAGGTTGAAGCCGATGGTCGGTCAACAAAGTTTTGTACAATGCGGATCCGAGCATTAATGATGTAGAGTACTTGGATACATAGAATCATTACACATACTTTGTGATTTTACTCTAGACATCGATCCTTAGTTCGGCCACCCGTGCCCACATTAAGGCTTGGGGGCTACTGGGCTTCGTGCTTATCATTTACAAATATTTAAGGGGTACATTGATCCCCTGATCTGGTGTTGCCACTCGGCCAATGGCTCGGGGGCTACTGCATTGATAATCCAATGTAGGAAATTTAAAGTGCAATGTAGTTTCTGAGGAGATTATGATCCTCAGGTTGGTCGGCCGCACCCAACCCGAGTCTCGAGGACTTTTCACACCGCTTTTTTGTGTCCCGAAGTATTCTGCCAAGCTAGGAGTGATCCTCAGGTTGATTTTGCGAATCAACCTGAGTCTCAGGGGCTACTGGGATCAGCGGTCTTATGTCATCCTTCAGGGGCATCTCGGGTTTTAGACCGATACACACCATGAGGGCTACTCGCTATATATGTTGACAACAAATAAATTTACACGCATCAGTAATAAAATCCGCAAACAATCAGCCCATGACCGAGGTGCTGAACCACCTTGAAAGCATTTCGGGTTATAGCTCGGATGCAAGTGGCTGGGTCCGTAGAGGGCATTTCCGGCATTAAGCTTGGCTAAACTCCTTCAACTTTTTTGAACCAAGGTGATCTATGACACCTCGGATATAGTCCGGCGTTGGAGCTCGGATACAATCCAGTGTAGGAGCTCGGATACATTCCAGCGTTGGAGCTCGGAAGCGGTCCTTGCGTTGGTGCTCGGTTGCAAAAGATACCTCGAATGCAGTCCGACATTGGAACTTGGACGAAAGAGGACACTGCCGACCGGGAACACACTACAAAAAATACACTTTCGTGATGATACGTGTTTGTCATAGTAGGTCGCGTTTTTTGTCATGCATGTATATCCATGACAAATTTATGACATAATCAAGATAGTCATACCTGTGCTGTCATAGAAGTGTTCCATGACATTACCAAAATTATCATCACGGAAGTTTCCACTTCCATGACGATAAATCGCGCATCATAGAAGTGCTTTCGTCAAGGGTGACCGACACGTGGCATCCATCGTAACGGAACGACGTTAAGCTATCGGGTCGGGTTTTGGATCCGATAACCCGTTAACAGCCCCGACCAATGGGAAATTTCCATGTGTAAAATTCTTATTGGCCGGACAAAACACGTGTCAGCTCTTCAGTGGGTCAGATAGGCGCCTATGATACGTCGACATGTGGCACGGTCCAACAGAGGCCCATTACTGTGAAAAGGACGCCCCGTTTGACTTGGTTAAAAGGTGGCGGGCCGGCCCATGGAAAGCCTATTAACGGCCTATTCACATATAGCCCATTTACAGCCCGCTAACCCAAGGCCCGTTACGCCCTATCCAAATTAGGCCCAGTAGCGTCATCTGGGCCATTCAATATGATTACAGCCCATTTTCACTTCTGGCCCATGTATGGCCCATGACGTCTTTTGGCCCATATGAGGCCCTATGTAACTCTTGGCCTATTAACGACCCGTGGTGAAACTGGCCCATAATGAACAGTGTATCACTTTACACCCATTAACGGCCCGTGGTGAAACTGGCCCGTAATGAACAGTGTATCACTTTATACCCATTAACGGCTCGTTATTCCGTTGGGCCGTTTCTAGCCCATGTTATCTTTCGGCCTTCTCAGAGCCCATTTATTCTTGGGCTCATCTCCAGCATTCGTTTACTTACGGCCCGTTACTGTGATTTTATGCTTATGGGCCAAATTCAGCCCGTGGTTACAGTCGGCCCGTTTGTGGTCCGTTAATTCGTTGGGCCGTTTTCATAGCGTCATCAAATACGGCCTATTAACGATGGCCCGTTATGGTCGGCCCATGAATGGACGATTCCAACTCTAGCCTATTTACGGCCATAATGAGGCCTGTTATTGGCCCATGTTTGGCCAATCGATCATATGGCCCGTATAAGGCCCATTGATGATACGGCCCGTAGAAGGCCCATTGTTTCTACGGCCCGTAGAAGGCCCATTGTTTCTACGGCCTGTAGAAGGCCTACTGTTTCAACAGCCCGTAGAAGGCCCACTGTTTCTACGGCCCGTAGGAGGCCTAGTGTCACTACAGTAAATATTAGCCCATGGTTATTGTGGCCTAGTTTTAAAAAATAGGTTATTGCAGCCACTAGCAAACCACGGAAAAAGAACTGCACTGACTACAAGCAAACAAATAAACAAGACAACAAGGAAATAAATAAGCAAGCACCTTATGCTAGGCTATCACAGCTATTACACATATTACATCCACTAGGCATCAAAGTTCGCCACCAGTGCAAATATAGGGAACACAACAGCATATAAAAGCCCAACAAAACAAGTCCAGAACTGAAACCACTTCACAAGAGCTCAAGAAACAATATCCTGGGTACCCATAATGCTGGCAAGATGCTTAGCAAGCTTATTAACTTTCTCTTGTTTGGCACTTAAATCCTCCAGCACTTGCTGTTGCACAAGAAAGTACGCATCTGAATTCTGAAGGGACTTCCTCAGTCCTTCGGCTTCTTGCTGCAGCACAGCTGACTGATGCCTTTCAGCTTGTAGCTGAGACTGAAGAAGCCGAAGTGATTCAGGCAACGAGTTCAAAGAGCTTGTGCCAGCGGTACTGGCCAGTAACTCGAACACTACATCAATGCAGGACTGTGGGGTTTTCTCACTGTCTACAATATCGTTTTTATCAACTTTCTTGGAGACTAACAGGGTTGTCTCACTATCTTGAACCTTATCTACATTACTTCCTCTACCATTGCATAGTGGGGTGCTCTTCTCCAATATTCTGTTTGCATACTACAAGAAAAACAAGCAGACACATCACAGGTTTAGCTTGTAGTATACAAAACTCATTTTGGTAAACCGGTTCAGTAGTAAGGTGGATAGGATAACAGCATGAAAAAAACATATATCTATGTACTGTGGTCACTGTATTGTCCATATCATTCTAGTTTATGTTCCCTAATCAAGATAGAGACACAGTTCAACTCATATATTTTTAAGACACAGCAGCATAGACAGAATATAAGTTTGAGAAACTACACAGCATTGGCAGCACTTGTAATGTGCATCACATGAGAACATAACTTTTTATGCAACTTAAACTGAAATTAACATAGAACAAAAAGTTAGAACAGCAATCCAGTTAAAGAAATAGGTTTAAAACATACCTGTTGCGCCATCAGAGTTTCAATTGGATCCTTCAAATTCGAAAGTAGTTGGTATGAGTAAATACAGTGATGCAACAGCAAAGGAGTATGGACCATAGCTACAGAATCTGACCTGAGAACAGTTGCTCTTTTGCTTTAAACGTGAAGTTTGGGTTAGCTATGGTGGTCTTCATGCTTTGGGCACTGCAGTAGCTTTACAAACTGCTCGTGTGGGGGTACTCTATGGTGGACATGGTGCTTTGTCAACTATAAGTGGGTAACTATCCGCTGGGGTTGCGATTAGATGGGTTGTAGCTGGTTCTCTGCCCAACGGTGTAAGTGTGCAATCTGGAAGAGTCTCGATTATGTGTGGTGGGGCTAGTTTGTGGGCCAGTATAACCATGGTTCTATCTGCATCAACGGGTAGCACTGTCTTTTGTGAAGAACGGGTTTTTGCTCCCTTAGATACTGCCATCACCCCCTCCAATTCAAATGGCTGATAAACAAGAAAAGAAATTGAACGTACAAACATTGTATGATAGACAGATGTGGTAATTCACATGTATGCTGTCTAACCAAACAGGACAGCATGACACAATTTCACATATATGATTCCTAACTAAACAGGATAGCATGACACAGTTTCAGATATATGATGGATAACTTAACAGGATATAATGGCATAATTCAACATATGATGAGTACCTAAACAGGATGACATGACAAAACTATATGATGTCTTTCTAAAATAGGTTGGGATGAAATAATTTACATACATGTTGTCTAAGTATACAGGATGTCATGATATAATTGACATAATTGATTCATATACGAAGCAACTGGCACTCGCATGTATGATCTCTAAACTAAGCAGATAGAATTCAATAGTGTGCATATGATGTCTAAACTGAGCAATGCAAGACACCATAAGCATCATATGATAAATATAAACATTGCAACTTAGAGCATACACCTCAGGTGGGATATAGGACTGGTCATCTGTTTCTGAATCCTCCTCTGAGGGGCTCCCTGTAACCATCGAGATATATGCTTCAACAGGTACCATTGCCTGCTCTGAAGACCTTGCTTTCACTCCAGATTTTTCCATAACCGACTCAAATGGCTGATACACATGAAGAGTAGTTCAATATACATAGATTGTCGACAAATGGAATACGTAATGAAAAAAAGATGGCATGAGATAATTCACATATATGATGCCTGGCTCGATGGCGGTGCATAATTCACATATATGATAACTGGCTGAAAAACATGGCATTGCATAATTCACATATCTGATATACAAAGCAAACAGGAGGCATTCACACAAAGCATGTCTAATCTAAGCAAATGGCATGGCAATGCAAGATATGCAAGATATGAGCAATATAACCCAACCAAGTTAGAGCATGCACCTCGGGGGGGGGGGGGGAATACGACTGGTCATCTCTCTTTGAATCCTCCTCTGAGGAGCTATCTATAACCAGCAAGAAATCTGCATCGACACGTAGCACTGACTGCTCAGAAGACCTTGTTTTCACTCCAGATTTTCCCATGACCGACTCAAATGGCTGATGCACAGGAAGAGTAGATGAATGTATAAACATTGCTGACAAATGGAATACATTATGGAAAAAATATGGCATGATACAATTCACATATACGATGACTTGCTAAACAGGATGGCATTGCATGGTTCACGTATATGATGCCTGGCTAAAGAAGATGGCATTGCATAATTCCCATATACTCCCTCCGTTCCTAAATATTTGTCTTTTTAGATATTTTAAATGGACTACCACATACGGATGTATAAAGACATATTTTAGAGTGTAGATTCACTCATTTTGTTTCGTATGTAGTCACTTGTTGAAATCTCTAAAAAGACAAATATTTAGGAATGGTGGGAGTATGATATAGAAACCAAACAGGTGGCATTCACACAAAGCAAATCTAAACTAAGCTGATGACATATAAGATATATAATGTAAGCAATGCAAGGCGCCATATGCATGATATGACCAACATCATCATGCCAGGTTAGAGCAAACACCTCAGGTGGTAAACAGGCGTGGTCGGCTCCTTCTGAATCTCCATCTGAACAGTTATCTTTCTCTGGAGTATAATCTAGAAATGCAGGAGGGGGGGCGGCACTTCGCCCACCATGGAGCGGCGTCTGCATGACATTATATTCGCACGGAACGGTCTTCTCTTTTTCTCTACATGTTCAGTACGATTGTGTACAATATCATACATGCATAATAAAAAATAGTTAGATTTTGTAAGGCCTAAGGGGTGCATGCAAAAATCAAGAGTGATGGTAGCAAACGAGTGGATGGATCCAAAACTAATGATACCAGGTAGATTATAGCTTCTGTTTAAAAAGATAGACAATGGATAATCTATTGTTTGTTGCCCACCCAACATGAACCACATAGAAGACCCCAGATGAACCAGATAGTAGACAGATACTATTCGTTGCTGGCTCAATATGAGACCCATGGGCAATTCAAAACTCAAGATTGAACGATAGAGTAGCAGGTAATAATAACCGACGTATAACGTAAGCAAACACGAAAGACTGCGACCTCTCTTCCGGAACTGTGTAGTCCTCAGGTTCATCTGCTCAATCGGTGATGGTAATGCGGTTGGCGTGGCTGCCAGCAACGAGGAAGATGATCTGAGGCGGCGAAAGGAAGTCTGCAGGGGGAATTTCTGCTGCAGTGAATGCTTCTGTCGATGGTGCACCTCAGGTGGGGTGGATGACGGCACAGCAGGAGCAGGACATAACACACAGAGTTTTCTTTGACGCCTATCTGAAAATGAAGTAAATCTGTAAGGGCCCTTAGAATTGGAGGATTCTATAAACGCAGGGAAAGGAAAAACACAGGAATAGGATAGGAATGCATGTGCAAAACAGAGCATTTGGAAACATAGGATTTCAGTCAACCTGTGTGTTTGGCTCACATGAATTGGAAGAACGGAGGAATGGAGAAACAAAGTGATGCAACGAGTGTACAACCTCTTTGGCATAGCCTTGTGGACCTCAGCATCATTGGGTTGGACGTGGAGGATGGTGATGATGCTGGTGTGACTGTTATAGGCGGGGAAGAAGATCCGAGGCCTCTGGAAATGGCGCCGAGGGTACTGCTCCACTGTGATGGACGGTTCCGTCGTTGGAGCAGCTCCGCTAAGGTGTACGGAGACGAGGCTGAAGCATGACAAGACATACAACGTTAATCTGAAGTGGGACCCTAATATCATCTGCAATAGATGATGCAAAATACATCACCAAAAAGTGCTAGATGTAAAACGCATCAGCCGCGCCACGGCCGCTCCAACAGATGCTGTAAGTACTGTTCACTCTGAACTTAACTGAAGAAAATAAACTTCATAGTCGAAACTGGATTTTACTGTCGAAACTGATTGAACTAGTAATAGAGCATTGCAATAGATGTTTAGCGACTTCGAGCACTAGTAGAAGAGAAGTAATGATCTAAATCAGCAGACGCTCGAGCAGGGAACACACTAGTAGAGAGCAAGTCGTGCAGTAGCACCGCGAGCGAGTGCTAAAGCAGCAACTCATGTAGTTGCCGGAGGTCGTGCAACAGCAGCAGCAGCGCAAGCGAGAGCAAGAGCAGAGCAGCAGCACGAATGAAAGCAGGAGCAGTGCAGCAGCGCGACCGACAACAAGAACAGAGCCGCAGCACGAGCGAGAGCCGGAGCAGCTGTAGCTAGTGCCGTTGTGGAAGTCGCCGCCGAGGAAGCAACGACATGGCGGAGAGACGCCGTGGATGATGTGGCCGGCAATGGCGTCGTGGATGGAGACACGCTATGTCTGCTCGGTATTGAGCACCGGCAGCCCCATGAGATCGAATAAAAGATAAAATGCATCGGTGAGTGCAGAACCTCCTTGGTTGCGTCGAGTAGGCCTCGGCTTCATCGGAGGAATTTGTGAGGGTGTTGCGGTTCCGGTGGGGCAGGTCAAGACGGCGCTATGGGGATTGAGGTGGCGCGATAGACGAGGCGAACGTTGGGGCAGCTCCTTGGAGGTGGAGGACGGGGCGGTTGATCCGGCGGGACAACGAGATCGACAACGGATCCTCATCCAGTGCGGTGGATGAGGGAAGGCGAGCTGTTGCGGTGGACGCCGTAGTCGGGGAAGAGTCTCCGGCTGGGCGGTGGTCGGGAGGCCGACGGAGGAGCATGGGGTTTCGCGGGTTTTGGCGGCCTCGGTGTACGAATGGGGGGGGCGAAGGGGGAGGGGGAGCCAAGCTTAGGGACGCGCTTGTCCAAAGTGTAGGGTAAGTTACCAGCGTACCCCCACCGGTTTTGACACCGCGGCGTGGAGCTTCATTTCTAGCTGAGGGGTAGAAGGGGGATTTTGCGTGTCTGGGCTGCGGGAGCGATTTCGGATGAGGAGGGAGTTCTCGCGCGCGTCCAAATTTCGGGATAACAAGGCGCGGCGCGGGTTGAAGAAGAGGGAGTTTCAAAGCAGGTGAGACATAAGATACTCGAGCTTGAAAATTTCGGGATAACAAGGTGCGGATTCCTTGTTTGGCAGAACAAACTTAACGTGTAAAAAAAATTCATACAAGACACAAGATAGTCATGTCCCCTTTTACTATATTGCTATAGATGCCATTGAAAAAACTACAAGAAAAATGTAAAAAAATCGGGAGAACAAGATTACCCTGCACAGTACCAAATCTATTCGCACTTCCCTCAACAACAACAAAAAACAAAACAATTCCCACCAAAGAAAGAGTAATGTCCCTTTTTATATGATTACAGATGCCATGATCTCAAATTTCACTTTTTGAATCCATGTTATGTTGAATTCGAATATATCGTTAGGTGACCTTGCGGTTTATAATTGATGTAGTCGTACATTTTGATCTTCCGTCATATATGAACATTTTACTCCACCATGTGAACATATATATTGTCGTCTACCATATGGACTAAATTTGAATCAATTTTCCTTATTTGAATACGATTGTTGTCAAGTTATACAATAATTTAAATATTATCTTGATAACAAAAAACATACATATAGCAGTAATCATATTTCACTATGAACTACATGTACCATACGCTCTCCAATTCAAATATTTGTATCCATTTTATGTTGAATTCAAATCATAGTACATTATTTGTTTAGGTAGCGAGTTGTTTGGGATAATCTAAACCCTGTTTTCATACGTATAATTTTTGGCTGAATTGGACAAGTTTTCGTATAAGCCTCTTGCAAAACCGGATATTCTCTCAACAAGCCTCGTGGTTCCGAGAGGGAACGTGTCACCTTTGTGTGCGAAACGATATACGCTGCCTCCCCCCTGATTTTATTTACAGAGGCAACATAGAACTATATGAGTGCCCTGTTAAATTTTGGAATTATTTCGGGTTCATTTGGCCTTTTTATACGTTAATTGAGTTTCTGGACTTTTAATGTGCATAATCTAAATATGAATTGCATGCACATGCTCTAGTGCACCAAAGTGGGTTGAAAAATCACATGTGTGTCCTTGGTTGAATTTCTAGGTCCAATGGAAGAAATGAGAATGAAATCCAAACATCTGGGCGTCATGACTCGGCCGTGAACATCGAGAAAATTTGATTTTAAATTCATGTAAATCCAAAACTCTCCTGGAAATCATGAAACTTGGCATGGTGTCATGTCATGGCACTAACATGTTGTGGTAAAAAATTGGGCCGATTTGGAAGCTCGTGGTTCTAAGAGGGAACGTGCCACCTTTGAGTGTGAAACGTTATACGTTGCCCCCTTTGAGTTTCTTAACAAAGGCAACATAGAACTACATTAGTGCCCTGTTAAATTTTGGAATTATCTTGGGTTCGTTTGTCGTTTTTTATACATTAATTGAGTTTCTGGTCATTTAATGTGCATAAGTCAAATTTGAACTACAAGCACATGCTCTCGTGCACCAAAGTTGGTTGAAAAATCACATTTGTGTCCTCGGGTGAATTTCTAGGTCCCATGCAAGAAATGAGAATCAAATTCAAACATCTGGGCATCGTGGCTCGGCCGAGAACATTGAGAAACTTGGTTTTAAAATTCATGTAAATCCAAAACACGTCTGAAAATCATGAAACTCGGCATGGATGTCATGTCATGGTACTACCATGTTGTGGTAAAAGAATTGGCCGAATAGGAACAGATTTTGGTATAAGCATCTTGCAAACCCAAGCTTCTCTCAAGAAGGCTCGTGGTTCTGAGAGGGAACGTGCCACCTTTGAGTGCGAAACGATATACGTTGTCCCCCTTGAGTTTATTTACAAAGGCAACATAGAACTACATGAGTGCCTGTTAAATTTTGGAATTATTCCGGCTTCGTTTGGCCTTATTTACACATTAATTGAGTTTTTGGTCATTTAATGTGCATAATTCAAATTTGAACTACAATCACATGCTCCTGTGCACCAAAGTTGGTTGAAATATCACATCTGTGTCCTCGGGTGAATTTCTAGGTCCCATGCAAAAAATGAGAATCAAATTCAAACATCTGGGCATCGTGGCTCCGTCGAGAACATTGAGAAACTTGGTTTTAAAATCATGAAACTTGGCATGGTGTCATGTCATGGTAGTACCATGCCGTGGTAAAAAATATTGGCCGAATAGGAACAAATTTTGGTATAAGCTTCTTGCAAATCGGAGCTTCTCTCAAGAAGGCTCGTGGTTCTGGGAGGGAACGTGTCACCTTTGTGTGCGTAATTCAAATTTGAAATACAAGCACATGTTCCAGTGCACCAAAGTTGGTTGAAAAATCACATGTGTGTCCTCGGGTAAATTTCTAGGTTACATGCAAGAAATGGGAATGAAATTCAAAATTCTGGGCGTCGTGGCTGGGTTGGAAACATTGAGAAAATTAGTTTTTTAATTCCTGTAAATCCAAAACACGCATGAAAATAATGAAACTTGGCTTGGTGCCATGACATGGCACCAACATGTTGTCGTAAATTTGCAGTACGATTTGCGAAGGCGCACACATTAACAATCAACAAAGTCATTTTGGAACAAGTGTTGTCACGTTACAATCGCAAACACAAGTATTGTTGAAACCGTGGGTGTTCTACTTACTAGTACCATTTACGTGCCGCCACACGTCCCCATTTTTTATTATCTAGGAGGCGCCGTGCAGGGTAGCTATTTGAGTACGAGAGGCGTGCAATCAGACCTCTGCGCGTGCTTATCGGGAGAACAGCCCTTTGACCTCCATCTGCCGTCCACCTCTCTCCCAAGGTCTCCATTAATGGTGCCCGAGCCTCTGTTTAATGACGTGGCTATGTCTCACTCGACTGAGATTTAAGAGGGAAAAAAGAAAATCTGAAAGCACGGATCTTGATATAAGATCCGATGGACCTATATAGCATCTACTACGACCTATAGCAAGACTGATGAATATATAAGGACGATTAATTTTTTTTGATCAAAGAAGGGCTTGTCCCTTCCAATTTTCATTACTGCAAACCACCACAATTCACAAGAAGTTCAGCACAACTCCAGCCTAACACGAAGGACTAAAAGCTACCAGATTGAAATCGTAACATCCCAAGAGGCCAACAAAGGCCAAACATCTGCGCTAGAACCCAATATTTCACAACCGGCGACACAATCCACATCCTAAACCGATTATTACATCAAAAGAAACCAGGAAACTGAAGGAAGCCCAACAGCAACTAGAAGAACAGCAACGCCAGGGTCACCACAACAAGAGTTTTCTTCATTCCAGCCTCGCAACATTGATCTTCCACAGAAAGATAAGGACAATAAATTGTCTTACATAATTAGAAAGATAATTAAAAAAGCCACATGCGGCTACGCCCGAAATACACAAGGGCAAAAGAAGAAGGAAGACAAGGATCTGGCTCGCTGATCTCTACTTTCTTGATGCGTTGCTGCAGGCCGCGTGAACTAGTTTCCGCGGCGAGCGGCGTTGGTCCCAAGACGCTGCTTGAGAACATCCACGGATTCCTCCACCAGCCTTTGGCGCTCGTTGCAGAGCATGTCATTCTCGTCCATAAGTTTCTTGACGATGATGCCGTTCCTCTTCAACAAGGCACTGGTCTCCTCCTGCTGGTCTGCACTTCGGACGATCTTCTCCCTCAGCAGGTCGTGCTCGGCCCGGAGCCTCTCATTGCCCTTCCTTAGTACGCCGATAGCCTGTTCAAACGAGGCTTTCATGTCGTCCTGCAACCTCGCCCAGCCGGAGATCTGCTCCATCTGGCTATGGACGATCGCATGCATGCACCTGTAACAGTCATCGCCTTCCCGCGAGAAATTTTCCGAGGCCGCCGCGGCGCAGCGGGACATCTCTGCTGCATTCGTGGCGCGGCTGGACATCTCTGCTGCTTCCGCGGCATGGTCGGACCAGTCTGCTGCATCGACCGCGCGGCGGGACCTTCGTGCTGCTTCAGCGGCGTGGCGGGACCTCTGTGCTGCTACTTCCGCGCGGCGGGACATGTCGGCTGCTCTCGCAGCGAGGTGGGACATCTCTCGTGCTTCCGCTTCCATGCTCGCCTCTCCTTGGTGGCAGTCTCTCGACCCAGAACTCACGCTGGCCATGGCAGACGCAAGGGAAGGATGCTGAATGGCTTGTTTGTTTTTGTGGATGAGGAGTTGAGGAGGAATGCGCAGTCATCTTGGCATACTAGTATTTATAACCGAGTACTAATACGCTCCTAAGTGGGAAACCGTTTAGGTTGTGATCGGTGTGAACAGATTTGTAATTCAATATAGCATGGAGTAATTTGGAATGTGACGAGACGCAAGCTCAAAATTTATTGACGGTTCAAGTTTCGAAGTGCGGCACTATTCCCGGATGGAGTACTTCTTTTTCAACTCTCTCATTTCTGGTTTTATAGGGCTTATCTCAAAATTTTAGTTTTTCCATTTTATAAGGCTCAATTTGGTTGTTTCCCAACACATGTTCAGATTCCAATGTGCATTCAATCATTGCATGCAAGTATTAAGAGAAAATTGACCAATGCATGTACTTTATGCATGCATGCATTGCAAATAATGCATTGATAAACATAATTTTTTATCGCCACCAAAACCCACCATTTCTTAAGCTAAAGTAGACCAAGGTAATCCCTATATTAGCATATTACTAAGATAAATAGAAGGCATTGTAGAAACATTTTGGACGTGAGCTTGTCAATCTGAATGTGGAGGGACACAAGCTTAGCCCCGGCCAGCAGCTTGGGCAGAACTGTCAAGAAGGTCAGCTCGTGCACGTCGACGTCGCCGGGATCCTTGCTGCTTGTCACCTCCATTTCCACCTTGACGGCGTTGGTCGTGCCTTTGGGCTCCCCCGGCGGGCCGTTCGCCCACAACTTGGCCACGTAGTGCGGCAGTGGGGACGCCCCCGGTCTGATGCAGACGACCGACACGACGATAGGCACGCCGATGTCGAGAACGCCGCCGACCAAGAAAAATGTGCGGCGGTCCTCCTCCGCGAACAGCAAGAGCCGTGGCTCCGACAGTGGCACTTGTAGCTGGAGCACCTTGCCGTACTGGATCCTGTGCACGGACATGGGATGCACGGTGCTGATGTGGTGGTAGACCGCCGGCGGTGGGCCTTTGTAGCCGTAGACAGGCACGGGGCATTTGCAGGGCGCGAGCGGACACACGCTCTGGTGATCGGCGAGCTTGTGGTAAGTGACGTAGAGCCCACAGCCTTCGTGCGGGCACTCCACCCTCACCAACGAAAGGACGGAGTCCACCGCTGTGTTCCACACGTCGAAGCCACCGCCGCGCTCGCACTTCTGGCACTGCCACTGGTTCTCGGGGCGCTCGACGCGAAAGTCCGCGCAGGCCAGGTGCCCTCCCTTGCACTGCTGAAATCAATCGAACAACACATCAATCAAGAAACCTGCACCTTGCTCAATCAGCCGAACGGACGAGGTGTATTCGAACCTCATACACTGGAGGCGTCAAGGGGCGCAAGCAGAAGGGGCAGTGGAGCACTGTGAGGTCCATCGATACCTTAGAGAGCTCCATAGTCGGGTCCTGTTCGGTCTGCATGATCTCGCCCTCCTCGTGCACAACCATCTCTCGACTTGGGCCGGGGTATTACAAAGGTTTACCGTCACATATTTTATACTACTTCAAGGTGCGTTAAATCAACACATGCAAGTATCAAAAGGAGAGTCACGACATGCATGCATGCGTTGTAATTAATGCATCGGTAAACGCAAATTATTGAAATATATCGAGTGCAGTGCTTTGATGTGTCGTGTCAACTCGTACATCAACGAGAAGTTTGATTATCCTCTCCCTCGCCGACTTAATTGCACCTGCCTTTGGCTGTATGACAGGTTGGTCACACACCTGCCGGGCCCACCTGTCATACACGCAAAGGCAGGAGCATCCCTCCCTCGCCCATGAGCGTGGTGGCTGGCAAGACTAGGAGAAGCTTTCGCTACACGCTCTCCCTCCCGCACGCGGTGGACATGCAGTAGTTTAATCAGTGTTAGATAGCCAGAAGCATACTGTAGTACTCCTCCAGTGCAGTAGTACTCCATCATTGTTCGACTTCCCGAAGAGGCGAAGAGCCAAGCGCAGCCCGAATGCTCGTGTGGCAGTTTCATGTGTAGAGTAGTCTAGGATAGCGTCTACCATGCATGTAAGCTTAAAATCATTGGGGTTGGCTCCATGCTATGTGGCCGTCTCAAAGTTTTTTTTTAAAAAAAATAGTCTTTTGGCCCTACCTGACACCCTGGTGATTGTAGTTTGCATGCTCATGTGGTCAAGACAAGAATATATATTTTAATTTGTTTTTTTAAAGGGGGACTCCCCGGTCTCTGCATCAGAACGATGCACACGACCACATATAGTTTAATTTGTGGTGGGTAAATGTTAGAGGTTGCAGCAAATATATTGTACACTGCGGGTCTTTCAGCCAAGTTTAGAGGCAAGCATGTGGGGCCAGTGCTATGATGTGTCGCGTCAACTCGTACATCGAGGAGAAGCTTGATTTTACTACACGCCTTCTCCCTCACCCATGCGCGCGGTTGCTCGCAAACGAGGACAAGCTTTTGCTTTGTGGGGACCCCGACTCATAAGTCGTGATCACCGAATGCACGTGTACAGTGATCCCAGAGATCAATGCTCACTGAACACACAGAAGCTGAATAACAAGAGTCTTACATCCATACATATAGTCTTACATAAATTATGACCATTATGGTCAAGTCTTGAGTATAACTTCGCAGCGGAAATCTTCGTCGATAACTTGGGCCCATACCATCTGCCTTAACCCTACAGGCATTCTGACTGGGAAGCGTCCTAGCTCGCATGTTCGTCACTGAAGTATTCTTCTTCATAACATGTTCTTTCATGTCTGGCCAATAAAATAACCAGTGGCAAGCCAATGAGTACTTTGAATGTACTCGCAAGCAACCCATGTTTTGGTTCAAGATACAACAATGCATGATATAGGTAAATTTTTGCGGAAAGCTAGTTTTGAGTGCAATGACATGTTCAACAACTTGTAAGACATGCATCAAGAGAATTCAATTAACCATGAGGACATGTTACAAATATCAACATAAATAGAGTGGGCATCAACCAACTCAATCATGTCATGTCTTTTGACTTGACCCAAGTAGTTCTTCCCACTTATCCAAACACACACACTGGTTTGTAAACATGTTGACATAGCCCAAGAGCAGTTACCCAACTGTCCTTGAGCGTGGACACGGCTATTCGAATAGTTTTACACTCTGCAGAGGTTGCACACTTTACCCACAAGATCCGGGGAACTTTCGTGTCATCCACGACCCGCGGTACCTCAAGTACCCAGGGTAAGCACCTGATCACTATCTTTCCCTAGACGACACTAACAAAGAGTCCACTCATTGTTCCGTATCCTCACGATGTACATCATACGAGACTCACTCGAGATCGTAACATCTGAGAGGGGACACAACGGTGTATCCGGTGCCCTGTGAAAACAGTCATGGCCGCCCTACCTGGCATGACCCCGTCACGAGAGAGAGCACCAACTCTCCCCCGTCACTAGTAATGCGGGCTCCAAGCTAGTATCGGCCTAGGTAATCAATAATGCCCTTTCCCATACAAGGGTAGAGTGGTTGCGCATGTAAGGTTGGAATAACGGTTGCAACTTAAACCAATCCGTTTTTGAAAGCAACACACACACTTGACTTGGTACACCACTTCGTCATCAAGTGGTTACCCATCTCATTACCTCCCTCGGGCATAAGTGGCACCCGACGGGGTTTTCGAAAAGTCTTTTGAAAATACTTTGTCTCCATCACCATGCATATTCCCGTCCCTTTTTGCGTAGCACTACTTTAGCATCCTATCTACTCCCACCGGCATAACCCTCATAAGGAGGTAGCACAATGCAAGTATAAATGAGGAAGTAATAGAGGCAACCCATCAAAGTGGTTACCATCTCATCATGATTCCGAAGCAACACTAATAAAGTGCTATATGACATGCATAAAAAGGGTTTCTTAGACATGGTCAAAGGGCTGCTTGCCTGGCTCAACAAAGTCTTCTGGGTCTTCAAAGTCTTCTGGTCCAACTCTTCGTTAGCAACGCAATCTATCGTCGCAAAATAATAACGAGAAAAATAAGGCAATAGCAGAACAGAAAAATCCAAGTGCTCAGGAAAATGTCAACTCATTTTTGTTAAATACTAGGGAGAAAACTAAGAAGGGGAAATTCCTAGTTTTGGATTTGGAGTAGCAGAATAGGAGAAATGGATTTACAAAGGTATATTTAAATGCTTAAAATCATATTTAGATATTTACAGTGAAGAAAAGGTTATTGGATATGAATGAAAGTTGCACCATTAAATATGCTGCAATTCTTTAGGAATTTAGGAGTTGGAATTAATTTATTTGGACATATATTTTATCCTGTGGATTTTTTGGACAAGTGACAGAAAAATAAAAAGGAAAAGGCCACTATGCAACTGGGCCTATTCGGCCACAGTGCAGCAGGCCCAGGGGGAATCCAGCCCGCGCAAGGCTGCCACGTCGAAGGCGTAAAGGCAAAATACGCCTTCAGCTGACGCAGCGAACCGGTACGCGCGCGCGTGCATTTTAAACCTGATGGGTGGGGCCCACCCGTCAGTATGTGAGGCTGACTGACGGGCCCCACGGCCGTCATCTTCAACCTCGGGCCAAAGAGGAGGCGAGCTCACCAGCGTCGCTGCGGTCGACAGCGAGGCGATCCGAGGGCACCGACATGCTCAGGGAGGAGTCGCCGTTCGGGTGGAGGTGGAGGCGGTCGCCGGAGTGCAGGGGTTCGCCGGCGACGAGGAAGCTGGTGGCAAAGCTTCGAGAGGTGCTTGGTTAGCTCGTTCCGAGCTGCAATAGGAGAGGGAGAAAGAGGGGAATGGGTCAGTGAGGTCTGGTGGTTCCAGATCGAGCAAGAGCGGGGGCGGAGAGGGGCTGTACCGCGAGATCAACGGTCGACCGAGGCGGCGGAGCTCCGGTCGATCCCGAGCATAGAAGCTCTCCAGGGTTGATTGGGTGGTGCGGGTGCGTTCTTGGGGGTGTGAGAAGGAGGTGGATGTCAAGAGAGAGACCTGGGGCGAGCTTTTATAGCCGGGCGCCGGTCCATCGTGGACTCGTGCGCCGGCGAGGTCACATGCGAGACCAGAGGCCGTGAGGGCACACGAGAGTGAGTTTGGGCCGTTCATGGATGAGGTCTACGACCAGGTGAATGAAGAGAGCGAGCGGGGGAGGGCCAGAGGCTGTGCGCGTGTGAGTTTGCTCATTGGAGCTCTCGGGCAGCCGACGCGCGTGTGAGCTGGGGCGAGAGGAGGGAGAAGGAGGAGGGGGACAGGGGTTTAGCGTGACGTAGACACCGAGGCACATCGTCGGGCGCGCTGGGGAGGCCCGAGGTGGCCGGGAGTGGTTGGCAGGGGGCGGCTACAGTGCGGGAGTGAACTGTAGCGCGCTCTGGAGCGTGCATATGGCCGGCATGGCCATTTTCAAAGGGCCAGGGCATGCCCTTTGTGCCTTTGGGTTCCCTGGGATGCCCTGGGGTGGAGAGATGCTAGGTGGGGTGCTGGAATATAGAAATGAGAGAGAGAGAGAGAGGTGATGCCATGGGTGAACAGAGAGAGAAAGAGGTGGTTTTACCCCCCCCCCCAATAATTGATCCGAGATGCTGCCACTGCTACTGGAGGTAGAAGAGGACTAGGAGGAGTTGTGGTAAAAAGTTTAGCTCAAGGAGAACAGTTTTAGTGGTCAAAATGGAAATTTTTGGAAAGTGGCAGAAGGTGTTTGATAATGGTTTGGGCAAGAAATTTAATTTCACTTGACATGAAACTTAACAGGGTGAAATGGCACATAGAAGTAGGGCGTTCCACCAAGTTTGAGCTCATTTGGGCAAAGTAGCCAATGTAACTTTGGTAAACCCTAGAAATCAGCAGAAATGGCTTCACCAAGATTTAGTCATGCAAATCTATTCTCCTTGATGCACCACTTGGTGTAGTGTCATCATTTGAGGATTTAAACATGTCCACAAAAATTTACATCAAAAGGACACACTTGGCAATGTAGAGTTGTTCAAATTTGGTTCTGGACAGAAAGGGTTTTAAGGGGGTTTGATGATGTTTTCTTGATCTTAAAGGCATGAGGCTTTGCTAGATCATCAAATATGTCATATGTGACATTCTAGAATTTTCTTG
Source organism: Aegilops umbellulata (assembly GCA_032464435.1). Classification (NCBI taxonomy): domain Eukaryota; kingdom Viridiplantae; phylum Streptophyta; class Magnoliopsida; order Poales; family Poaceae; genus Aegilops; species Aegilops umbellulata. The sequence goes on along the minus strand of CP136055.1, from coordinate 307,503,542 downwards.
GATTTTTATGAAAATTTTTCCTGTAGAAATATTTCAAATCCTTGAAATGAGCAAAAATGGTTTTGTGAGGTTTTGTCCAATAATTTGATCATGACCATATGTTGAAACTCCTATATATGGAAAATATATGTCCATTTAGTCTCCCTAATTTTTGTCAAATATTTTTCAAGCTTTAAAATAATTTTAACCTATTTAAGACCATTTCTGTACTTAAGAAAAAGACTTTAAATAAAATAGGAAAATAACTTTTAAAATTATATTTTTGTGGTTTATGGGTATCCTATATCTAATAGGAGTCAAATATAGTTTTGGAAAGATTTTTACTGCCCTTAATTAAGTACTTGCAGTGCAAACCTCAATCCAGGGATTTTTGAAAAACTAATTTTTGAAAAAACTATTTGGCCAAATTATTTTTGTAAGAAATTATTTTTATGTCCTATACACATGGCATGATCATTGGTTCAAGAGTTTGGAGCAAGGAGAGGAAGTATAGGAGTTGGAGGATTTATTTGATTTTTAGAGCACTTGCAAACAGCAGTCAAACATTCAACCAAAGCAAAGACAAAACACTCCAAAGTTTTTGTCAAACCACATTTTATCATGATTATTAGCTTAAGTGTAGTGGCATGAAAATCAGGGTGTGACATGCTTAGTACTACTTCTACAACAAGCTATCCGTCCCGCTCGTGGTAGACGGACATGCAGCAGTGGATTCGACACTGTAGAAGGAGTAGTAGTAACATCATTGTTTGTCTTCTCGAAGAGGCGAAGAGCCAAGCGCAAACCGAACGTTGCAGTTGCAAACATTGGAGCATGCATATAGCCAGGCTCTTGCATAAGACAAAATTGCTATGTGAGCCCACTATTGTACTAGTATGTACAACTACTTGCTAGTATAGCCCTCTAAACCAGAAAGGAGTATTTGCCTTTCTAGAGATTTCAACAAGTGACTAGACTACACCGATACGGAGTACATATGGAGCAAAATGAGTGAATCTGCACCGTAAATAAATACGTACTAGTTCTATCGTTTTCCTCTCCGAGGTGCACAATACTGAGTATACTGACTAGTCTCTTTTTGAAACGCATTTACGTTTTTTTACACAGTACAGACGCAAGCGCTCATATACACGCGCATACACTCACCCCTATGAACGCACACACGCACGGCACTATCATCTTGAAATTTACGAAGTCACCATAGGCACCTCGTCGTCGACGGGTCCATAGGTGCTTGAATGCCAAGGAGGGAGAGGGTAGCGGTTCCTGAGACGTTGAACGGTCAATGATGCATCCTCAATTACATGCAGAGGGAATTAACTGGAGAAGCAGAATACAGCCAGCGCGATGTGAATGCAACAGAGTTTGGACTCTCATATAATAAAGGCGCCCCACCACTCCAAACCATCTACTCCCAAGTCTCTGCGCAACACTGCTCACTCCAATGCAAGACCAAGTGACCAGAAGCCACAAGCACCTATGGAGGCGATGGACGCGAGCGGCAGTCGGCTGTGCCAAATCATCCAAGGCGCCGGCCTGCGGCCCCGCACCGCGCAGCGTTTCCAGACGGTGCTGGCGACTGCAGGCATCATTGCCCTCACCGACGCCGGCTTCGCCTCTCGCATGGACAACATGATGGTCAACTCCCTCCGCAAGTTCACCGCCATCAAGAAGCGCGCGGACAACCTTGCCGTACTGCTCCAGCCCGCGCACCCAGGCTCCTCATTGCCTAGCACCCTCATTGGCCTCCATGGTGGCGAACTCTTTCAAGCCTTGGTGGACCTGCAGGTGCCGGAGGTCGCGACGAAGAATGTGCACCTCGAGGCCGCGCTCGCCGTGCAGCGCCTCGCCATGCAAGAAACCGTCGACCTGCACATCCACGTCTACGAGGAAATCGCCTACATAGGCCACTACAAGGCAAGCAAGGATAGAAAGACGTTGGCCTTCTTCCAGCGGCTGGAATCTTTGGACGCCATTGTTCAGAAGCACGTCGACCTGGCCACGAAAGCCGCTGCTACTTAGGCGCCGTTCGGTGGGCCGGCGCCATGAGTCGAGGAGGTCGACGTCGTCGATGGATGCATCTCTTCTTCTTGCCTCCTGTAACTAGCACTGCATCGCCGCGTGGCCTTAATGTTTTATTAGCATAGTACTCCCTTCGTTCCCAAATATAAGTCTTTCTAAAGATTCCAGCAAGTGACTACTACATACAGAGTAAAATGAGTGAATCTACACTCTAAACTATGTCTACATACATCTGTATGTTGTATTCCATTTGAAATAGTATCTAAAAAGGCTTATATTTATGAACGGAGGGAGCATATGGCATTTTTATTCCAGCCGTAACGTTTTCACTGTGAGGTGGGGCCGCAGTTGAGCAAACCCACTCCGCCCACCAGGCGTCGGCCGAGTTTAGAATTAGAAGAGTGAAACGAGGGAGGACAGCTAGCTGTAGCACGGACGCTGTTATTAGATGGGACTCGTGTTTATAGAATAGGAGTACTGAGCACTCATGCCTCTTTATTTTTTCTTTTTTGAGGGAAAAAATAGTCGTATGTCTAGTACCACTAGTTGGGTGCGTGCGACCTATAGCTGTCATCACTTTAGGTCTCCTTTTCGAACCGCGGCTACGCTTCATAGTACATACTATTTCACGCATTTATCCTCCTATATGTACTCCTGGGCTATTTCCACGTGCTTCCATTCGCCGACATGTGGGACATAGAGCATCTGGGTCATAGTGCATGCACGACTCGGAGCATATGCCGGGGTACTTTACATTTCAGACCTCACGAATTTCGTGCAAACCCCTTGCAGAAGAATAAATAAATGAATGAATTACTACATGAAACCGGATTATTTTCATGGAAACTGGAGCACGTTCATTAAATTTTGGACATAACACGTTTATAAAATATGACCGGACCGAAACCAGTCTAAGGGCCTCTTTGATTTTTCCCGCAAAAAAAGGGCTTCTTTGATTTGCAGGATATTGAAAACACAGGAATGGGGAAAGTATGATGGCGATGAACCGATACGAGGAGAACTCTAACTCAGTTAGAGGTTAGAGTTAGATTCTAACCCTGAACTAACTCTAAACCGAAGAGGTGTATGGATGGCAGGGTTAGATTGACAATAAATGCTCTGTATCAATCATTTGACTACTTTGGACCCTATTTCCTGCCGGATTTGGAGGGTGCTTGGATACGTTTTAGTTCCATGACTAAAAGTAGTGATACTAAAACTTGCTAGCCTCACCCATGCTTGGATCCAAATACTAAAGAGACTAAAATCAAGTTAATGAGCATTTATTATCCTCCAAACCCTCCAATCCAGAACTCGCCTGGGTTAAAGGAGAGGAGTTAAATGAGGAGAGAGATGACTAATCCACATTTTAGTAGGGGTACCCCTCACTAAAAATTTTTAGTCTCAAGACTAGCTTTAGCCCCTCTTTAGTCAGGGGTGATTGGAACTTTTAGCCTCTTAAAGAGACTATTTTTAGTCAGACTAGGATCCAAGCACGCTCTTGGTGTGGCCGGCTCTTCTGTGGCCTCGTCCCGCTCACAATTGACATAAACGAACCATCTATACAAATCAAGCATGCAAAACATGATAATTTTTACTTTGTCCATACAAATGAGATATCCCACTTCAACATACAAGTCATCAATCAAGCTTCACAAAATAAAAAAAACACTTCATGAAACAAAGAATGATCTAACTCATCACGGAAGTCATTCACGATAGGGAGGAGCCCGGAGCCCCTCATGCACCAAGGGAGGAGCTCTCCATTGTCGCTCTGGAGGAAGGCTCTGTAGAGCCCAAGCCCCGAGAACCCCTCCGACGCCGGCCCTTGCGAGTTGAGGTTGACACCGACATGGGTAGCAGGGCCGCTTGCCGCCAACTGGGAACTTAATCTTTGGGCCTCTAGAAATAATGCAAGCCTGTAACTAAAATACCTAGAAAGGTGAACTAAATCTTTGGGCCTCTAGAAATAATGCAAGCCTGAAACTAAAATACCTAAAAAGGTGAACTGAATCTTTGGGCCTCTAGAAATAATGCAAGCCTGAAATTGAAATACCTAGAAAGGTGAACTGTATCTTTGGGCCTCTAGAAATAATGCAAGCCTGAAATTGAAATACCTAGAAAGGTGACCTGAATCTTTGGGCCTCTAGAAAGATTTATTACCTCCTCAAGCAACATCAAACAATTCCATGCGTGCACCACAAATCTATACAATGTTTGATCATGATCTACTTTTCCAAATCAGAATTAGTGCTAGAGCAAGCAAGATCACTGATATGGCCGTGAGACAGAGAACGAACGAACAAACTCACCCCTCTCGCGACCTCCCTGGTAGATGCGCCGCCGCCGTGCACGAAAGAGGGAGAAAAACAACTGGTGAAGGGGGACTGGGGCGACCTTCGAAGGCCGGAGGGAGAGGGCGACCGGAGTAGGGCGGCGGAGGCCGGAAGGAGAGGGCGGCCGGAGGAGAGAGAGGGCGCGCGACCCTATGGGGAACAGAGAGGAGTCGTGTGATAAGTGTGTGGGGGGGGAGCGATCTGGTGCGGGTAGGGGAGATTTTTTTAGTTCTCTTCTAGTGGGCCCGAGGATAACTAACCCAATTAGAACCTCTCCACCGGGCTAGTTTTTTTAGCTAGGTTAGAGCAAACTAGCTCAAACTAACCCCTCTTGTTTCAATAATTTCAGGCTATTTCAACCCAAACTAGCTCTAACTCAGGGATCCAAACAAAGAGGAGTGTTACTGTACTTGCTACAGTGTGGAGCGTAGCACATTGTTTTTTATGGGCATATCACCACATTGTTTTCTACTGCTGGTTCACTGGGCTGCGTGGTTCACACTCCTCCGACCTGAGTGGTACTCCCTCCGTTCCTAAATAAAAGTCTTCGTAGATATTTCACTGTGGACCACATACCGATGTATATAGATGCACTTTATGTGTAGATTCACTCATTTTTCTCTGTATGTGGTCTGTAGTGAAATCTCTCCAAATACTTATATTTAGGAATGGAGGGAGTAGTATAGTACTAGTATATACCGCATCATTCTTTGCTCCTTCTTACTACTCCGACATGTGGGAGAGCCAGCATTCGGGTCGACGTGTCATGCACCAGATTAGAGCGCGGAACGGAAGGGGGGATCACCCTGGTCGGAGCACCAGTAATTCATGACTATAGTGAGTGGTCATATCACAAGTCTTTCCAGCAGTAACGCACCGTCAAATCGCACAGCCCCACTCGCTCACCCTCCTCGCCTCTCTGTCAAACCGCCTACCCGAAAACTGCCGCGCGTACTGCCCGGGAAAAGCCCCGCCCTCAACTTTTAACTACGCGAAAATAGTTCGAGCTTGTTTGTTCTATATAAATACACTAAGTACTGTATGTTTATTCACCTGTGGGGTTGTTCAATGAATGGAGGGGCAGGGAGCACAAGTGAACAATACTGTAGTACTACTAGTAGTAGTAAGTAGGAGTCGTACAGTAGTCACCTTAAATAGAGAGTTTCTTTTCTTTAATGCCACGTACACAAATTGAAACGCCTGTTGTGGAGAGGAAAAAGACAATCACTCCACTATATATGGACGCAGGGGCCTGAGCGCTTGCTTTACTAGGGTTGCTCTCTTCATTCTCTCATCCTCTCCAGATATAAACAAGACAGCGGTAGTGACATTTTCTCTCTGCTCACCGCTGGTCACAGATCCGGCCGGATCCCTTCGGCCGGTGTGTGTAGAGGACTAAAAGGTGCATCGTTCACGCGGTCATCGCCGCCGAGGGAGGAAACCCATAGCTGCCGGAGGGGCCCGATCCTCTGCCCGTGTCGTTCTCTCCGACACAGCGTCGACTCAGGAGGTCCTCCGACCCTTCTTCCTCCCTGCCGTATTGTCCGCAGATCCGACCTGCCGCTGCCGACATCCCGGCGACCCTCAGGTATAAGTTCTTTGAAAGCGGCCTTGCTCTACTGCCCCAGCTCCCCACGTGTCTGCATGTGCATCTTTTTCTACTCCCATCAGCTCTTCCAAAGCCACCTAAATTTTTAGTATTATTAGAGGTAAAGCTACTTCATGCATTCGAATCTAGGGCTTTGTTCAAACAATGAAGAAAGGGGGAAAGTTGTAGCATGAATATAGGACTTGATTCAAAGAGGAAATAATAAGGTGAAAGTAGTAGAGACCGAATACCCAACCGGTCTATTGGTTGAAAAGGGAAATAATGGGAAAACATAATACAAACTGGATAAGGAACAGATCTATTATTGGTTGAAAAAAGGATAGAAAGTGGCGGCCGGTGGACAAGTCAACAGAGTATGTCCAGGATTAGATTTGCTGCCATCACATAGTAAAAGGTCTCTAGGATTCGATTTGCTGCCCTCACATAGTAAAAGGTCTCAGGATTAGATTTGCTGCCCTCACATAGTAAAAGGTCTCAGGATTAGATTTGCTGCCCTCACATAGTAAAAGGAGGTCTCCAGGATTAGATTTGCTGCCCTCACATAGTAAAAGGTCTCCAGGATTAGATTTTCTGCCTCACATAGTACAAGGTCTCCAGGATTAGGTTTGCTGCCCTCACATAGCATGAACAAACTCGGCATCACCACTTTATGCCTCCTTGTAGGTACATTGTGCTGATGCGTCCACTGTCGCATGTCCTTATACCAACCTTTTGCTGTTGTTAATGTAAGGGCGCATGTAAAATGAAGCGATCACACTGTTACCTTAGGGACATGTCTAACCAGTGTTATTGTTAATCTAATGCCTCCAGTGATAAGATGCAATTAAACTGTGTTCCAAATGGCACTCCTGCTGTTTTCCCCAGTATGATAAGTAAGTTGCTCCTTTTACGCTGCTGAGTGTCCGTGTGTCCCCACGGTCCCATGCCCTTAAACCAACTCTTTAGCTACTATTGATTTACTGTGTCTGGTAAACAAGCAATGCCACCATTAAAGTAATCCCATATTTGAGGAATCTCATTGTTGATCGTAATGCTTCTGGTAACATGAAGCATTGCTGACATTTTAAAATTTCTACTGTCCTTGCGTGATTGCCATGAACATAATTAAGATGCTTCTTTTCATTTTGTATATGTTTCGTATATTCTTATTGACCAGCAACTGTTTACTTTCTATCTTTTTGTGCAGATAGGGATATCCATTTCACCTTGTTGCTATTGTGACCTTTTGGTGAACTGCACAAAACACTTTTTTTTGGAATGAGTGTCTTGTGCAGTTCAACTAAAATGTCACGTGGGCAACATCTCTCAATTTTGGTGGAACTGCACAAAATGGTGATTGGAGTTTCCAAAATCTCTGTCTAGTTCTGCTGGTAATCTCGTGCAACATTTTATTAGCCTTTGCAAGATGAGCCATCACTGTCACCACAATGGCACTTTATTTTAGTGGAACTGCACAAAAGGATAACAAAATTATAGTTGCACCTTACGTGAGCCGGACAGCCAACCTTAATGTTCCTCAATTTTAGTGCAACTACTAAAGAAGAACCTGCCAGCTCACGAGAGCAAGTACTTCTTGCTAGCTGAATGATGCAATCTTTGCTTCATTTCAGGTGAACTGCAGAAAAAGGCGCATGAATTGAATCATGGAACTCCAGGCAGGCTTCATCTGAGTGGAGCTGCAGGTTGAGTAAAGGAGGCCACTATTAAAGTGAAATCATGCTCTCCTGGTTTGTGCTATGCAAACAGGAATACTCAACTACAGATGTTGTGACGGTCAAGAGCATTCGCCAAGTTCTTCGATTGTATGACATGGCCAGCGAAGATGGATTTAATCCCGATATTCACTTTATCAAAAGGCTCTAATGGGTTGGTTCTGAATATTGCAAGCTGGGAATCAGTGAGATGTGTAGGCATCTTTGTTGTACTTATTATTTGAATCTTATTTGTTGGTTCTGAATCTTGCAAGCTGGGAATCAATGAGATGTGTAGGCATCTTTGTTGTACTTATTATTTGGATCTTATTTGTTGGTTCTGAATCTTGCAAGCTGGGAAACACAGCATGATGATGCAGAGGACAACAACCACAACAAACAATTCAAACTTGGTAGTATTATCTTTGTGAAAGTGCGACAAGTGTGTTGATCGTGTGCGTCCTGAGAATAATACTTCTAATTGTTGTGCATGTTGATCATGTGGCACTGATAGACAAATGTATTGATCGTGTGCGTCCTGAGTATAATAATTCTAATTGTTGTGCATGTTGATCATGTGGCACTGATAGAACGAGCGAATGCATTGCTTGTTTTAAGTATAAATTTCTATTAAAGCTAATTAAATTTAAGTAAAGTGACCACTAACTCCTATTATTACAGTACCAATACAGACCCGCTCGTGAACCGACGTCTGGCCGAGGGTGCATCTTCTGCCGGGCGTGCAACGGACGAGGGAGGGGTAGTAACTGTTCTCGCCTGTACACACTCAGCTTACTATTGAATCCAGTTCCCTAGGAGCTGAAAAACAAACTGCTGCTGCCGCCTACACACTTGTTCACTCGAAGAGACTCCAATGGCGATCCGAGGGGTGAGCCTGCTGGATATGGACTTCAGCAAGGAGTTCCCCTTTGAGTTCGCCGTTCAGTCCTATGGCTGCACCAAGTTGAATGTGATGTACACCAACGATACAGACTCGGTGAAGCTCTGCCTAGCCTCAGTCCTATGGCTGCACCAGGTTTTGGAGCATTCGCCCGTTTCATCGGCAGCGCCGACTGCACCTTCGCTACGGTGGAGAGAAGGAAGAACGCGATGATTCGGCCATCTGGTGCAACAAGCTTGTCGACATCTAGAAGCAATACAAGATCATTAGCAACGGGCAGGAGAAGGACTCCGTGGTTGACCTCGCTCAGACCATCATCGACCCCTGATACGCCAACATGAAAGAAGACGACCTGAACACGTGGGACGTACCTCTGAATCTAGCCTACATAACCTACGCGGCCAAGGACGCATACGCAGGCTACGACATGTACAGGCGGATCTTCGACATGAGGGCGTGTCTGCTTCCCGTAACCGACGAGTACATGGACAGCCGCAGCGTCATGATCAAGCGTGCGAGGAAGGTCTAGATGTTGTACTTTATCTGTTTATAAGCACCTTTATCATCTGAGTGTTTCATGCATTAACCTATGTGTCGTAATTATCTATTTTGTCCGAAATATTTTTTTTAAGAACCCATTAACTTGATTGCTTTTTTAGTGGCTATTTGCTTATGTATGTAAACTAGTTCACTTGTCCGTAAAAAAAACTAGTTCACTCGGCTGCCGTGCTTTGAATCTCCTTCCTCCCAACATATTCCCCTCCTCAGGTGGACCCAGCAGGTCTCTGAATTTTCTCCCACTTTCTTTTTCAATGTAAACTGAGTTTTCTCCCAGTACTTTCCCCTAGAACCAACTCCACTTTCCCACGTCTAGCCTAAAAAATAATAATACCCCACGTACTATTAACTCATCAAATTAAAATGATATTTTATTTCGTAAGTTGAAAGTTCTTACAAAATAATTATTATTATTATTTATATATCACTTGGCAAGTTAACTCCTAGTGTACATAAGCTAGCAAAGAATTTATTGACGTGCAATCAAGTGTTTATGTTTTTATAACATTTCTCCGTCTAGCCCAACATGATATTTTCACCCAGACCAGCAAGTCCGCGGATTTCGAGAAAAATGAAAATGGGATTTAAACGGGCTGCATAGATGCTACATCATTGTTTCACCCAGCCCACCAAATGGACAAAAAAAACGTTCCCCCCGCTGACAGGTCGGACCCACCAGCTATATCTTCGCACGCAAGGAAGTGCCTCCTTATTACGCACAAAAAAGGAATACCCCCTGCTAGCTGGGACCCACCATAGTGGGAGGATGACTTGTGGGCCAACAAAGTTGACAGGGACGGAGGGCTTTGTCAACTTAGTCAATATGAACGATTCTAGCTCTAGTGACCGTACGATGTCCATCCAACTGCCGTAGTGCTTCTTCAACCTCTGGTCTTCTTGCTCCAGCCGCCCAAAGCAGCGTCGGTCGTGCCGCATGCTCCTGCCTCCCGTGGTCGACTGTGCTGCCGCGGAGGCCTCACCGCCCCCTACTATTCCCATCGCTGGTCAGGCCCTGTGGCGACGGCAGCCTCACACCGCAGCCGAACCAGTGAACCCTCGTACTCCTCTCCGCGCAGGCTTCCACTGCCGCGTCTTCCCCGGCTCCGCGTCGTCCCCTTCCTAGGCCTCGCCGTCGTCCACCGCCGTGGTGCTCTCTGCGCGGCGTGGTCAACGTGGTCAAGGAACGACTTCCATCGGAAGAGTACTGTACGTGGAGAGGCTGACAGTTGGGTCCACGGCCACGGCCCAGTTTTTTGTGATTTGCCAAGCAAGTCGCTTTGTCAGGCCTGTTGGACTGCAAATCTTTCAAGACGAGGAGAGCTTTCATTCGGCTGGCCGAGAAAATGGCCCAACAGTAATGAGAAATGGGTTGTACATTTTTAAAACACATCAAACCGGCAATTAGTTTCAAATATCTTTTTTTTCATTTCAAGATTTTAAATTACATTAATTTTTATGCGTGGAGAATTTGTTGGATTGTATATAGATATACATTTATTTTTAAAATCAGTTTGAATGTGAGTCAAAATTTCGGGATTAAAAACAGTTCGGACCGCACCGAAATATGCAAAATTTCGTATAATTTTTTAACCGTGGCCACAATTTGGGCTGTAATGCTAACAAAAAGAATATGGGCTCCAAAAAAACCTTAAGAATTAGCAAATGGGCTGAAAATTATTAGAAATAATGGCAGATGGGTTGTATGCTGTTTTCCACAGATTTGAGGCTTTCCTAAGAAAAAGGTTGACGCACTAGCAGTGACTGTTGGATGTCCATCCAACGGCCGTCGTGCTTCTTCAATCTCTGCTCTTCCTGCTCCAGCCGCTCAAACAAGCACCGGTGGGACTGCCTGCTCCCTCTTCCCCATGGCCGGCTATGCTGCCGCTCAGGCCTCACCGCCCCACCATACTCCGAATGCTGGCCTAGCCATCCCTCTACTCACCCACACCTGCTGTTATTCTCCGGCGACGATAGACGAACCAGTAAACCCTCGTACAGTCGTACTCCCCTCTACGTGGGAAACAACTACTGAGTCTTCCCTGTCTCCATGTCGTTCCCTTCCTAGGCCTCGCCGTCGTCCACCGCCCTGGTGCTCTCGGCGCGGCCTGGTCAACATGGTCAACGACCGACATGCATCTGAAGTGGACTGTACGTGGAGAGGCCGGCAGCTGGGTCCACGGCCGCACACAAGAAATGCCTCCTTATTACGCGCAAAATAATGATTCCTCCACCTGACATCAGGGACCCACCGAAAGGGCCTCTGTATTTCGCGAAAAAAACATTACCGCCGCTGACAGCTCGGACCCACCAGCTATATCTTCGCACACAAGGAAGTGCTTCCTTATTACGAACAAAAAAATGAATACTCCCCATGCTAGCTGGGACCCACCTTGGTGGCAGGCTGACTTGTGGGCCTACTAAGTTGACGGGGACGGAGGGCTTTGTCAACTTAGTCAATATGCACGATTCTATCTCTAGTGACCGTACGATGTCCATCCAACGGCCGTAGTGCTTTTTCAACCTCTGGTCTTCTTGCTCCAGCCGCCCAAAGCAGCGCCGGTCGTGCCGCCTGCTCCTGCCTCCCATGGCCGGCTATGCTGCCGCGGAGGCCTCACCGCCCCTACTATTCCCACCGCTGGCCAGGCCCTACGGCGACGGCAGCCTCACACTGCAGCCCAACGAGTGAACCCTCATACTTCTCTCCGCGTGGGCATCCAAAGCCGCGTCTTCACCGGCTCCGCATCATCCCCTTCCTAGGCCTCGCTGTCGTCCATCGCCCTGGTGCTCTCGGCGCGGCGTGGTCAACATGGTCAAGGAACGACTTCCATTGGACGTGGACTGTACGTGGAGATGCTGACTGCTGGGTCCACGGCGGCAGCAAGGAAGTGCCTCCTTATTACGCGGAAAATAATGATTCCTCCACCTGACAGCAGGGACCCACCGGACGGGCCACCGTATTTTGCGAAAAAACATTTCCCCCCTGACTGCTAGGACCCACCAGCTACACCTTCGCACGCAAGGAAGTGCGTCCGGGCAAAAAAAGGACGATTCGCCCCCCTGACTGCTGGGACCCACCAGCTACATCTTCGCAAGCAAGGAAGTGCCTGACAGTCGGGACCCACCTGGTCGAAGCGTACGTAGCGTTGTCATTCTGGTCGCGAAAGTGTACGTACATATATACTGGTCGATGTAGAGGCGTGCACATGTCGTAGTAGAGGCGCGCACGTAGCATGTACACGTACGTACAGCGGCCAGGGTGCAAGAAAGAAAATAAGGCCACGTATGTGTACACACGGGCGGGGTCTCGAACGCCTACTCGCGCATACGTACAGCGAGGGCTCGTTGACATGGCTGGGTCGGAACGGAGAAACAGCGCCGTCGTCGTGTTCATGGGGAAGCAACGGAATGCGTCTTTTTCATGGGGAGGCAACGGAATGCGTCGTGTTCATTGGGAGGGCTTGGACAGAAGAGGCGATGGAAACGAGGCCTGGCGTATCGCACAACGGAGGAAACAGACCTCCTACGGTCGAAACGGGGGTCCTGTTGATCGGGAGGGGTGTGGCATACCGCAAAATGGACGAAACGGACCTCCTACGGTCGAAACGGGGGTCCTGTTGATCGGGAGGGGTGTGGCGTACCGCAAAACGGACGAAACTGACTTGTGTTGGAGCGCTACGGTCGAAACGGGGGTCCTGTTCATCGGGAGGGGTGTGGCGTACCGCAAAATGGGACTCCACGGGATACTGTTCATCACCACCGTCGACCCCCTCCAGCCTCCACGAGCTACTGTTCATCCACCGTCGAGCTCCTCCATCCTCCACCTGCGACTGTTCATCCACGGGCTCCTATTCATCCAGCCTCCACCGCGCGCTACTCCACTGGCTACTGTTCAACCAGCCCTCTCCACGGGCTCCTGTTCAACCGCCCCTCCAGGGGCTACTATTCATCCTGCCCTCCACCGTCTAATGTTCATCCTGCCCTCCACGGGGTGGTCCTGTTCATCCAGCCCTCCACGGGGTCCTGTTCATCCAGCCCCAACCAGCTCGATCGATCGGGGTCCTGTTCATCCAGAGGCAACACCACGGGGTCTTTATCTTTCTATTTATCTGTTTCTCCATCAACCTTCTTTCTCGCCCTCACTCTTGATTCCTATCACGCACACTACATATGTTTCTCTCTACATGCAGTCAAGTGCCCTCTCACACACATATATAACTTCACCCTTTGAACCACCCGACGGTCATCTCCAACACCCAAACTAGCGGATGTCCCTCTAGCTAGCATCTCCATCTCTGTATCTATCTATAGTTTCTCCATCAACATTTCTCTCTCGCGGAGTCTTGCTTCCTATCACCCACACTATATATGTCTCTCCATACATATGCATTTATAGGTTGGTCTCTTTTGCACAATCATTGCGCCTCACTCCCTCTGCTCGCCACAGATGCATGCTCCAGCCCACGCCACTATCTCTTAAAGACAAAAACACATGCTCAATTGTCGGGCCTTCTTCCCTGCAATCTCACATGCATGCATATTGTCATACCGATCCGTCTCTCCCATGTCGTTGATCTTATGACTTATGTCTTCTTTCTTTTATCTCGATCATGCACGCGCGCACACACACACACATCCCACGTATACATGTATACCTCTCACACATGCACGTTCAAGGTCTCTATGTCTCCATACGTAGTTAATTACCGTCAATCCTAACGCCACATCGAATATTCTCCTCGTTTGTGCACATAACTTCCGCCTGGATGGGTAAAACACACACTCACACTTAACAATCTCCTTCTAGCTACCCCCCTCGCCTCTCACTCTTCCCCTATATCCCCGAAACCAATAAGACCATCCCTTTGTTTAATTCCCGCCTACATGCACCATCGATATATAGTAGTCTTCCTCGGTGTCTCTCGAACAAACACGTTCTCTCGATGTCGACTCCTCTCCACGGGCATTTTCCCTCTCGTGCCCCATCGTTGGTGGCCTCTGCCATACACATCACCTCTCTATGATGAAGCCATGCACACTTAAATTACATCCGCCACAGAGGACCACGCGACACACACACACGCGCACGCACGCACGCACCCCCACACACACACTAAGACTCCATCTCTCTCTCTCTCTCACACACACACACACACGCACACCCCCACACACACACACTAAGACTACATCTCTCTCTCTCACACACACACACAAACTAAGACTCCATCTCTCTCTCCTCTCTCTCTCTCACACACACACACCACACACACACTAAGACTCCATCTCACACACACATGCTCTAGGTGGAGCATTTGTTCCTACCACCCTTCATCCAACCTTACCCGTATGATAAACAACTACCTTTATTTACTTGCATAACATGGACAAATTCCACTTTACTTTAGTAGTCAGCAAACTTATCATCTGTACCCTTATAAAAAACGAGTTGGCGGTGATGGTGTGCCTACCATCTTGTAATACAGACCGTATGATCTATATCTAAGGATAGAAAGCAAACTATGATAATTTTACAAAAGATACCCGCACCTCTCTCCACATCATTATCTCCCGCAACCTCATTGCTCAGCAATTAAAAAAGGAATAAGTCTCTGGAACAATCTAGCATGCACGGTGGTCGCTGCTGCCTGCCGGCGCCGTCCATCCCCATGCCTCCGCCCATTCCGACCACCATTCACCACCATGCTCCACTCCTCCTCGCCTTATCTCTCATCTTTCATTTTTTCGATGACATTCTCGAGATACCAGTTTTCTGATAAAATCCTCGAGATATCATTAGTTTTTACACATGGGATTACTCCTGCATGGGTCAATCACAACAGCTGTTTTGTAAAAAAAATGCATATTGATGTTCCGTGCAATGCACGAGAATCTTGCTTGTCATTATATAACGCAAACCACGAGCAGGAAGTGACATTTTTTTGACACAACCACGTTAACATGGACACGTAAATCACTAGCTAAAGTAAATACCATTATACTTATATCCCGATGCAAAAGGTTGAGTACATGTCCGAAGAGTAGAGTCGCACACACGCACTCTGTCTCTCAGAATCTCTCTCTCTCACACACACACACACACCAGTTACATGACGCCCACTTAAGCAGACACGTATGTTACAATTTGTGCACCCGCGGGTACACGTGATGCTGCGCATTTATTTAAGCCCGAAGGTGAACCCAAACAGTAGCTGCATTCATTCCCCTCCCGCCGCCTCTTCTCTGTTCGCCGTCGCCCGGTAGCCATGGGTCGGCCAAAGGTAACAACATACGCCATACTCCCGCCGGAGCGACGCTTTAATATGGAAATTTTAGTGGTCATGCATGCATCTTTTTGTGCTAGCACTCCTATATAAGGGTTGATCGGTCGCTTCCCGCGGACATGCGCGGGCGGTGGAAGAGGAAGGAGAAGGGAAGCGGGCTGTGGAGTAACATTTTTACCACAATTTCTTAGGAAACTGAGTGCAATAATTGAGTAGTTTTGCAAACTACCAATACTACACCTGAAACGGTTCAAAACCTATACTCCCTTGCCAGCGCGCGCTTCCCGCGTGAAACGGTCAGCATCGCCCTGGAGCGTCAGTGCCGCATTAATGCCCAGCCAGAGCGGAGGCGACCTCTCACTGGCGCCGGCTTTGAAGTGGCGCGACGGCCGAGAGAGCGCCGCTTCCCGGTGCACGCGACTGCTCCGCATCGATACTGGCCATAGACCCTGTTTGGATCCATGGGTTAGAGTTAGTTTGAGCTAGTTGGGCTCAAACAGCATGAGGGTTTAAATTGGAGCAAGTTGCACCAAACCCACCAAAAAAACTATCCCACCCAAGAGGTGCTAACTGGAGATAGTTCTCATTGGGACCACTGAAAAATCACGTTTCTCTCTCCATGAAGTGCATTTATTGTCAATCTAACCCTGTCACCCAAACACTCTTTGGCTACAATTAGTTCAGGGTTAGTCATGTGTTAGTCTAACCTCTAGCTAAGTTAGAGTATCAAACAGGAGCAGTATAGGACATGCAAGTTGCTCAAAGCATACACGCAAATTCGTACGTGAAAGGATTTTTTCTTTTTGAAAAGGGAACGTGAAAGGTTTTTTTTAGAATGCTCTTGGCATGTCGCTAACATGTGATAGTTAACCGACCTTAATAGACGGCAGAAACGCCAGCCCGCCGCACTTTGATAGAGACGAGTAGGGAGAAGCGATACAGGCTGATGGATTACTAGAGATAGGTGTCGCACGGAAGTCAAGAAATATGGTGATAGCGTGGGTTAGCCATGTACTAGTATGAGGTAACAACACTGGGCTGCCGTGTTTCGTACTCTTTCAGTCCACTGTGGAGATGATTGGTTAATTTTATATCGCTGAATAATATTAAATATTATGAGTGTAGACGCTCCACCACGAGGTTCCTTGCTCCTTCTCGGTCGTCCGGAATCAATGTTCTTCCACTCTATTTTTTTACATGAGCTTTGTTCATCCTTTTGCCAACACGCGATACATCTAGCATCAAGGTGCACGTGTTATGCAAGGATCGTTCCATCTATATGAAGAACACGTGGGACTGGAACTACGAGACGGACATGTACCCAGGAGTGGACGTACGAACCTGAGTAATGTAGCGCAGTAAGTGAAGTAGAAAGGAACAAATGGTATGAAAATGCGTGGCATATAGGGTGTGTTTGGTTGCGTTCTCGTCTCAGCATAGTTGTTCCCTCTTTATGCATGCTCAACTCAACACCCCTCTTCATGCATGCTCTCTTCATGCATGCTTCTAGTGTATTTGTGCTAAACTAGTGTGGACTCATGCACCCTCCATACACTCTACCTAACACCCAGAAGTTGGTCAAGAAGGGAACTCTTGGGCGGCATTTGTCTCTTACTACGTACTACCACTAAATGTTGTACGTGCAATGCACGGTGATGTTGTGGAGTACGTGCCTAAGTACTCTACTACTACTATATTAGTTGGAGGAACATATTAACTTTTATATTTGTTTACGTGTATGCCCCAAGACCTTCCAACTAGACGTGTCTTTCTCTCCAGGTCGCACTTTGTATCGTTCATACCACTAAGTACTACTACGTGTGTTCTCCGACCCAGAAGTAGAAGAAGTGGAGACGCTCTACCACGTTGTTTTTTACGCTGGGCTCTACCATGCTGTTCATGTCCCACTCCTTTCGCTGACGTGTGGGACATCCAGCACGTGCCGTGTTTGGCACCCTTCGTCGTAAGAGTTAAAACACTAGCATTCATCAGAAATAAAAAATAATTATAAATTGGCAGTGATACTTTTTTTTGCGAACCAATCAGCAGTGATACTATACCAAGCGGTTTCCTTGCTCCTCGATATTGGAAAGAATACTTTCGTTCGCCAACATGTGGGACGTCGACCATCTTAGTCCACTTGCCATGCACGCAGAACTCCTAGGGAGAGTCACCCAGGTCGTTGTGCTGCAGTAACAATGACTAATGAGCCGTCAAATCACAGGCCCACTTCCCACTTTGAAGTTGCTCGGACGAAGGAACCATCATGACTTCGTTGAATTTCGCTTCTTGAAGAAAACTATTGTACCAGCAGCACTGCTAGCTATAGTAGTTACTCCAACAGAGGCCTCCTTTCGTTCATAGGATAGGAATATGAAAATCATAGGAAGTGAGATGACATGCATCTCAATTCCTTTAGAGAAAGAGATGCCATTTGATGCTTAGGATAGGAATTTTTTCATTTAGTCTAGGCTAATGTACTGGTAATTTGCTCTAAAAAATACAGTAGTAACTAGTATTACTGGTACATGCTCGTACTCAGACACAGACACACACACACTAACTACTAGTACTACTACATCTCACATGCTGGCCAGACACCGTCGTTCTCTTTCCCGGCTTTGTCGGCGACACCCCACCATGCTTGGATCTCCGCCGACCTCTCCGCAGCAGCGCGTGCGTCCTTTTCTTTCTTGCGGCGGCGGGCCTCGCTTTTCTTGAGTGCTTTCTAACTTTTCCGCTCCCTCTGTGTGGCTTTGGCCGCCTCTTGCTCTACCGCCCATTCGGCCTTGGCATCTTCAAATTCCTCCCACATAGTTGTGAGGTCGCGAGCGGCGATGAACTCGGCACGGCGGGATGCCATCGCTTCCCTACCATTTTGTGTGCGATTGTGGGCGGCGAGGAACTCGGCGCGGCGGGATGCCATTGCTGCCTTACCGGTTAGTGTGCAAAGCGGTGGCATGGACGACGCTTGGTGAGAGCTTTGGGGTGGAGTGGCCGGACAACCGTATAGTGCATTGGTTTGTCAAGAGCTCAAGGACAGAAGACGAAGCAAATTTGGATTCCCCTTCAATCCTGGTCTATCGAGTAAAATGCATTGGTGGTCATCGAACTTGTCTTGATAGCTCACTTTGATCATTGTATACGAGATATGGTGATTATACGGTCACTGGCTCAGCGTATAGCTCCGTATTTGTCTGGTTGACGAGTCAAACAGTCCGCATGCGCCTCATCAGCTCGTGTTCTTTATCTATCTAGGCGGGCCTACCTATCAATGGAGAAAGAAATACTGTAAAAACCAAAATTATGCTGGAGTCCGGACCGCTTCCGGAGCCCGCTCTCACCGCCCTGGCCCCTCAAGACGCCAGCTGCCCGCCGCATGCATGCATAGCAAGTAGTACTCCTTATGTGGAGGAGAGAGAGGCATTGACAAAGTCAAGGAGTGGGCTCTGCAAGAGCCCATTTCTACACGTGCTCCTAGGTATAAAAAATAATTCTAAAAAAAGGGCATAAAAAACAATTGTGTCTTAAAAAGAAAGGTAAAAAACATTTGAGAGGAAATAGATAGAGAGAAAGTGAGAAAAAGTTGTAACCTAGGCATTACATGAGGAAAGAGGGAGTGGTGCACATGCCAAGTTCATTGGGCTGCCATGTTTCACACTCCTTTGTCGTAACAGTGGAGACAATAGCTTTCATCAAAAATAAACAATGAATACTCGTTGCTCGTCCTCTATATCGGAAAGAATACTTTCATTCGCCAACGTGTGGGACGTCGACTATCCTGGTCCACCTTCTATGCACAAAATTATCCTGGTCTACCCCGGTCGTATCGCAGGCCCAACCTTTCCCACTGTAAGTTGTTCAGACGAAGGAACCATCATGACTTCATTGAATTCCGCTTCTTCAAGAAAACTTACTGTACCCGCAATACTGCTACCACACACGAAGACTGGACGGCATTGTACCAAGTCATATCACTGAAACCCACTAGGCCAAACTAGCCCGCCTAGGTCATCTATTTTGGAACGGAGGGAGTACGTCTCTGCACTGCTATGATTTTTTGTTGCACGTTCTCTGTACTTTTGCTACGATTTTCCTACCCTATGAACCAAATGAGGCCTGAATGTATGTCGACTATTGTCTGATCGATCGCTAAGCCTACAATTTTAGGAGCTAGGGCTATTGGTCGATCGACGAGGGATAAGTATAAGCGTACCACGAGCTCATCAGCCCCAACGTTTCTCTTCGGTGAGTGTTTTGCAAGTACTATAGCTCGCATAGTAGCTAGCCTACTAACACCAAGAATCATCAAACAAGCCCTGCTGATATGATAAACAGTTCAAACTTACATCTAAGCATGTCATATATTACATCAAAAGCTGGTGAGGATACATCTGTTTCCATAACTCGGAGAGGGTTCGCATGATTCATCGCATGATTCACTATCAAACAAAAGTAGCAAGATCCGCCCACACAAGACAGTGCACTAGCCCTAAGATGGTTTGATAACACGCATCGTTCTGGTAATTAAACACAGGGCAATGCAAACTACCCTGAAGGATTAGCGCGACCAACTATTTCTTGTCATCGATCTCTCGGGCAATGACCACAGCACGGACAACGGCATGGGAATTGATTTCTGGGGCGATGTCCACAGGACTGACCGCGACATCGGAATCGATCTCTGGGGCGATGTCCACAGGATGGATAGCGGCATCGGAATCTATCTCTGGGGCGATGCCAACAGGACGGGCCACGACATCAGAATCATCAAGGACGTCCACCGGCACCTGCACAACCCTAACATATTAGCAAGCACATTGCAAATAATCAAAAACCACAACTATGGTAATAAGCCATTATTTTTTACCTTGTGCAGCTCACCGGGGGATCTCATCCCTCCGGGGGCCATCTCCTCGTTCTCGATGAGGGCCATCACCTTGCCAGGGGAATACTGCTTCTCAACGGCGACTATCTCCTCAAACTCGGTCTTGAGCCTCACATAGGTGGCAATCAGAGTTCCTAGGGTAGGCACGGTGGGGCTCTTGCTGTTCTTCCAACTTTCTTTGAGGAGTTCGTCCACCAACGTCCTCAACTCTTTGGCCAGTGCTTGTTTCTTGGAGTTCTTCGTCTCCATGGGTTGGCCCGCCAACATGGTCAACTCGTTAGTCGGTGCTCGCTTCCTGGAGATCGCTGTCTCTAGTGGGTTGTCCGCCAGCAACTCTTTGCCTAGTGCTCCAGGATCCATCAATGAACTGACAAACAAAAAGCAATCGAAAGGAAACCACAATCACAATGAAAACGGGAAAAGAATAGGATGTGAGAATCGGTCGGTGCTTCGCAAAAAGAAGATTCTTGGAATGAAAATATAGCAGCATAACTGATTCGCCCACCTTTCCTTCATCGGTACAGAAGAAAAATGATAGAAGTGAGTAGCCTGGAGTGAGGTTTTCTTCAAGAAAGGGAAGAAAGGGCTTGTACGAGCTTTCCAGTGAAATGATGGTTGCTTCGTCCAGTCCAACTTGGAGGCCACCTTACCACTGCTGGTAAAGGTGTGGGTTTTGTGAGGCTGGTCATAGTGGGGAGTAACTTAGACTAGTGTCATATGCATGACACTAGTCTAAGTTACTATCTGCGTAATGCAAAGTAACATGATAGTAGTGTCATAGATGGCTTCATTTATTAGCTTGTAGACTCATCTTGTCTTGGGAAGCGTTATGTTATAGTAACATATTATGTTACCACCTCACATTAAATACTTGCCACATAAGCAAAAAATTCTTGGAGTGCGCTATGTTACTAGCTAAATTACTCCCACTATGACTAGCCTGATATGACGGGTCATGACGGCCACACCGAGGTGACAGGTGAGTCTCGACTGTAGCACCTCGCCGTGATTTGGTGGATGGCACGCGGGCCCGGATGCTTTGAAATGTCCCGCATGTAGATAGAGTGGCTAGTCATATAGGAGTGCTCAATATTTTGCACCGCGACCAAGGCGGAGAGAAAAACGAGAGAACTACGTAATTAATGCATGAGTTTAATTAGGATAGTTTTGTAAAGTAAAAGATACATTCCTCCAATCGCAAAGTGCCTTGGTTCATGAGATTTGAGATTTGAGCCCTATAAACCGGAAGGGAGGGAGTACTGCACACGGTGTAGTCTAGTCACTTGTTGATATCTCTAGAAAGGCAGATACTTCTTTCCGGTTTACAGGGCTATACTACTCCCTCCATCTAGGTGTGTAAGTCATCTTACGAAAACCAAATAGTCCCAAAACACTTAGGCGTGGTGCATTAACTTCTACCTTGTTTCTTGTTTCTTGACATATCAACCAGTAAGAGATGAGAGGTGTGCATGCTTTTAATGATTTGCAATGGCTAGTTCATTGCATGCAATGCTATTAATTAGCAAATAAACATTGGTGACCCCAGGAGGAAATGGTGCTAAGCGCGTGGACCTATGTAGAATGAGTATCAACCAATGGATAATGGAGTTTAATTGTTAAACAATAGCAATTTTGTCTCATGCAAGAGCCTGGCTAGTACTCCAAGGAACCGCACCACGCGAGCATTCGCAACTACCACGTTCGGGTTGCGCTTGGCTCTTCGTCTCTTCGAGAAGACGAACAATGGTGTTACTCTTCTACAGTATCGAATCCACTGCTCCATGTTCGTCCACCTCGTGTGGAAGGGATAGCGTGTAGCGAAAGCTTCTACTTACTGCTCCTGCCTTTGCGTCTATGATAGGTGGGCCCAACAAGTGGTTGGCCCTCCTGTCATGCAGCCAAAGGCAGGTGCAGTTAAGGCACCGGAGCTCAGTCCGCGAGGGAGAGGGCGTTGTATTAATCAAATTTCTCGGTCTTGTACGAGTTGACGCGACACATCAAAGCACTGCACTCGATATAAGTCTTTTTACACATTTCAAATGGGCTACTTCGTATGTAGGAGTAGACATATTCTGCTTCATATGTAGTCGCTTGTTGCAATCTCTAAAAAGACTTATCTATACCCCTATATAGTGTGCGAATAACTTTGAAAGATGGTCGTTGGATGAAGCCAATCCGACGGTGCAGAGATGGCAAATCCGAGCACTACTGGCCGTTGGATATCATCTACATTCCACCAGATTTTGCCACATGTACAATCTGGAAGACTCCATGGTTGAACTTAAGCATAATGCATAAACCTCAAAACACAAGCACTTCTCCTTTGTTCTAGAATCTTCCGTATCATAATTTCCGAAAAAAATTCTACATGAATTGCCATTAGTTGTTTTTACTTTATGCTTTACAACGCACAATTCCATGAATCTTAAAATAGATTAGCTTTTTTATGAAAACTAAATGATTTTGAATGAGATGAAGTATAAGTATTAAACAAACATCTACATCATGCATATATGACTCAAAGCTAACATACTATAATGTTGTATTTATTCATAATTTGGTTGCCAAATCTCATGCGTGCAATGCACGTGTACCTTACTAGTATATTTGGAAACGGAGGGAGTACAACGCATGCATGCATGCCGTGACTTTCCTTTTGATACTTGCATGTGTTGATTTGATGCACCTTGCCAAATTTTGACTATAAATTTAACTAACCAAATTTTCATGCATGTCACAAAAAATTACGGGGCTGTTTGGATTGTGACTATGTCTGTCTTATGTTGCCACATTATTTTTCCCACACTTGCCACACTTGCCAAACCAGAGTTGCTCAAATTGTTAGACACACTTTGGCTTGCCTAAGGGAATCTTTCCACAATTTTTGTGTCTATGACATGTGGGGTTCACTGCTAATAAAAAAATTCTTGTCTTAGGTGTGGCTAATAAAAAAGCCTTATATTTAGGAACGGAGGGAGTAGAAAATATAAATAATAATGCATGTTGGGGCAACCCACGTTTCCGCTAATTTTAGCCGTGGGCTTGTTGACAATTTTTACGAGGGCTGGTTGTTCATTTAATGGAGGGACTTGTAGTACCAGACTTGAACGATACAAAGTGTGACCTGGCACACCGTAACACCAGTTGGAACAAGCGGGTAGCTATCTCAAAAAACAATCAACAACTAAAAAAACCGCGACCTGGCATGTAGTAGTACACAATTTTAAACGATTGTTTTGATGGAGTGAAAAAGGAAAACTACCCCACTACGTATATATAGGCCGGAGCCTCGACGCTTGCTTGCTAGGGTTGCTCTATTCACACACTCTCATCCTCTGCAGATCCAAGCAAGATAGGGGTAGTAACTCTGTCTTTCTCCCTTCAAAAAACACTGGCTTTCTATCCTCATCGCTGGTTACAGATTCGAACGTATCCCCCTCCGCCGGTGAAGGGGAGGAGGGGCAGCATTTAGGCCGTCGTTGACTGTGAGGGAGGAGACCCACTTCCGGCCGCACCGTTATCTCTGGTCGAGCGCCGGCGGGGGAGGTCCTCCGATCCCTTCGTCGTTGCCTGTGGGCAGATCCTGCCTCCCGCCGCCCACCTATCCACATCCCGACGACCTTCAGGTATATCTTCGTTCGAAACCGCCTTAGCTCTACTTCCCCACCTCGCTACATCGCTGCATGTGCATCATTTTCTACCTCTCAGCCCCTCTCGACCGGATGGTCCAATGTCACATATTTTTTTCTTCTATTGTTAGAGGTAAAGCTTCTTCATGGAGTCGAATCTTGTACTCCCTCCGTTCGAAAATACTTGTCATTGAAATGGATGTATCTAGATGTATTTTAGTTCTAGACACATCCATTTTGATGACAAGTAATTCCGGACGGAGGGAGTACTTGGTTCAAACAAGAAATAAAGTGGAAGTGGGGGAATTTAGTATGTACATCGGACTTGGTACAAACAGTAAGGAAAGGGGGTGAAAGTAGTACAGACTGGTCATCCGACCGGTCTCTTGGTCGAAAAGGGAAATATAGGGGTAGCGCTGTACACAGTGGTATGACCAGGACTAGATTTGCTATCCACACATAGGAGTAGGTGGCTAGAGTGAACAAAAACGGGACCAACCCAGATATGTTTCTTGGATGTTTGCTTCTCGGGGCAACAAACTATGAATCACCACTCTATGCCCCTGTTTACGTACATGGTGCTGGACTGCTGGTGCACCCACTGTCCCATGCCCTTATACCAAATATTTAGGCTCCGTTCGGAATAAAGGGGCAGAAAACATAGGTCTTGATGAAAATAGAGGAATAGGAAAGGAATGTGGGTATAAAACTATGGAACAACGAACCGGAGGAAACTCTCAAGAAAATGTGTTCGGATGGACTACAAAATGTACAGATTTGTTTTTTTAGAGTAGCATGCTTGGCAGTATGAGATGCTATTTGTTTATTCAGCTGCACAGTGACTACTCTTGTCCTCACCTCACGTACCACACATAGGTTGATTTTTTTATTACCCAACATAGCACAACAACCTGTCTAACGCATGGCAGCGAGCGCCTGCCTCAGGCTTCCGCCCAAAAAATGAGCAGCGCGTGGATGTTTCTAATCCTATGGAATCAGTACTACCAGACCAGCTTTCCTATGAAACACGATTCATCTTTCCTGTGTTCCGAACGGTTGGAAGGGAAAGAATACTGTAGGAATTGTGTTCCTACGAAAATCCTGCACCAAACCTGTGAACCGAACGCAGCCTTAGCTGTTCTTAATCTAATGTCCCTGGTAAAAATGAAGCCATGCCACTGTTATAAGCCATGACAAGTTTAGCCAAATGTTTTTGCATGTAATTGTTTGATACTCTGACTGTTTCCTCTGTGCCTTTTTGTGCAAACAGGGATATCCAATTCACCTGGTTGCTGTTGTGACCTTTTGGTGCACTGCACAAAACTCTTCTTAAAAGAAGTGACTTTTGTGATGTTTAACTGGAATGTCAGAATGGAACAGTTGGTTCATTTTGGTGGAACTGCACAAAGGGAGATCTGTGTTCCAATCCTCATCATCCATATTGGCGCCATAACCTTCCTTTAGGTAAGAATGATATTTAATGCATGTGTTCATCTCTATTTTCTGACTGCCATGAGAAAATAATGTTGTTTTTTACTAGTACACTTGTACTCCCTCACTGACAAAACCAATTCTGAATTAGAAGGCCAATCATGTACTTGGTTTCACCAACTGGTGAGGAGAAAGAGAAACAGAGCATGAAGAGGAAGAAGAAGAAGAAGAAGAATAAACAGTGCCAAGGCGATCTTGCTGAAGCCAGAGGCCTCAGTTGAGGCCATTCAAGGGCTCCGACAACGACTACCTTACATGTGAGACGATCCTCCAGGGAGCCCTTCCACTTCTTCTGTCTCACTTAATTAATTAGGAGTACTTAAGTACCACTAATTTATTACTGCCTAATTTTCCTGCTGGAGTTAAACAAATCTTTAGCAGGACCCTATGCTGAATCATGTACGTGTGTATGTTTGTCTATGGAGGTGAATCATGTGGTGGAGCAGGGAGGGAATATTATTAGTGTCATGACATAATAGTGCTATTGTTTTGCATGTCAATTTATTGCCATTGGTTCAATGAGGCAATGTTTTGTGTATTGTCCATCATGAATTTGATGCTACTGTTTGAGTAATATGCTAATGTCTTCCTATCCTTTCTCACTAAGCTAATGAAGGTTTCACCTTGTTCCTACTTGTGCAAACAGGGATCATGTTGTGCCAATCATACATTTTAGTGGAACCACACAAGACAATACAATGAACTGTATCCCAGCCAGTGCTTTAACTCTGCTGGAAGTTCTTGATAATCTTTCGATATAATCTCAGCATTGGTAAACAAGAGTGAATTCAACCATATATTTGAAGTGCACAAAAATATATACTATTGTGTGATTCCAGTGAGTGCTTTATCATCTCTTATGGGACTACATGAATAAGCTTTTTTTCTCAGGTTGGTATGGGCCTAAGGCCTTCATCCATATTAGTTTGTTGTCATCTCTATTTGTATCGTGCTACTCTCATGAGAAACTCCTTTATGTTTGCACTTTAAAGGTTTGCAACCTATGATAAATGGCAATGCTTTGAGTGTTGAGTTGAGCTAATTGGCACTGATTAAATAAACTAATACCTCCCTTTAAGCAAGACTACTATGTTGCTAACTTTACCCATTAAGATAATGAGGGTGCTTTTATTTGTTAGTGTATGTTTCATCAACTAGTCCCACTATTACAGTAATATCACTCTCTCAATATTTGTGCCAACAGGGATGCTCGATTTTGGTGGAACTGCACAAAAAATTTGGGTGCTTCATTGCCTCGACAGCTTCCATCCTTTCCTGTCAGTCGCTAAACTCCGCTTGCTTCCTTCCTTTGCTGTCAGTCGCTTGGCTTATATCAGCTTCCAGTCAAAGGAAATAGTAATTGATATGCTACCTCACACAGGTTGGTACTGGTCTTTATCCTGATTATTGTGCGTGTCATATGTATTGGTAATTTGGTATTGTGCTACTATTTGCCGATTTCATAAAGGAGTAATTTGGAGCATGAACTCACAGGCAAATCATTACATCAGGTGATTTCAGTAGAACTGCACAAAATGATCAGATGGACAGGTACTTATGTTGCTGCTAAGTACTCCAAAGTTCACTCAGACAAGCATCGATGTTGACAAGTAGTGCCTATATTCATTCGAGTATCAACCGGCGTCAACCAATTGTCAAACTCCAAGTATTAGGAGAGTGAACGACAAAAATATTGCTTGGTGCATAGCCCAGAAAAACGCAGTCCAGTCTTTGGTCCCAACTTGTGCCTTTTGGTTATCGGCACATATGGTAGCGAACTATGTGCCATGGAGTCTAAAGATTCCAGACAAGTTGGTTGACGCGTATATTCATCTGGCATTTAATCAGTCTGCACGCCAAGGATGCTCCATTAAAGTTGAACTGCACAAAAAATTTGGGTGGTTCATTTTCTCAACTGCCTCCTTTCTCGTCTGCAATGTAGAATTTTGGCGAGATACAGGACCCAGATGAGCCAGTAAACTAGTTGGATGAAAGTAGTGGCCAAGTTGCTCAAACCTCCCTCGGCACGAGGCCACTATTTGAGGATAAACCTACAAGCAAAGTTCAGATTGTCTGTGCTGCCTCTTATGTACTTGAAAGTTTACTCGTACAAGAACTAATTTCAGCAAGAAGTACCTCCGATTGAACGCCATTTACCAATCTGTACCCTAGGTAATTAAAGTTCGTCCATGGATCATATTGGCTGTGATCTCAATCATTTGGATGCATAAACATACTGAACATGTGTATATCTGAATCTTTTTGTAAATTATGTATGAATATTGTCGTGTGATCTATCAATCATTTGGATGCATAGATATGTTGAGCTTGTGTATATATGAATCTTTTGGGTTGTTGATAGTGAATGTTGGCTATGAATATGAATGTGTCCTGTGAACCTCAGTTTGATATGAATGTTTACCTTTTTTGTTGTATTTGTGTGTGAACTTGTTAGTATGCCTATTGTGGGGTATAAAACGCAGGTCTCTTATAAAAGTAATGTTGTGTCCAATTTATGTTTTCCCTTCTAACCACATTATATATATTTATATTATTACTATTATCGTATATTTTATAGAGACTTATATATACATTATAAAAACATCCCACATGTTATTAACTTATAAAAGTAAATGTTTAACGGAAGTTGGCAAGGAAAATCCTTGTTGTTTTTGACTCACAAGCAAGGAAAATCCTGGTGATTGCGTACAAAATCTTGCGAAGATTTTAAGGACCAATTTAATAATAACGTGCTAATTTTTATTTTGAGCAATAAATTGCTAATTTCTTAACTATGTATATAAAAAATGTGCCTCTCCGGCTTATTCTTTGATATTAATTGCTCCTTCTAATAGAACATTATATATATATAACGAACCCACCTAATACGTGTATTTCAAGGAAGTGCAAATGGGCTGGGATTTCTTAGAAAATATAAATGGCCCTGATTGACGCGAAATTATTTGTTCATCCAGCCCAGCAAATGGACTGTACATTCTAGAAAACATGGGTTAAATATATGCCACATTTTTGCAGGCTGACATGTGGGCCAATAGGTCGAAGCCTACGCAGGGCATTGTCAACTTGGTCAACAAATGATTGTGTCATCCACAGCCATTGGATTTATATCCAACGGCTGGCATGCACCTTCAATCTCTCGTCTTCTTCCTCCAGCGTCGCCGAGACCGCCTGGTCCGGCCTCTGGCGGCTAGCAGCTTTGCTTAGCACACATCGCTGCGAAGCGCTACCCCACCGCTGGCCAGGCTATCCCTCCACCCCTCGACACCTCTTGTTATTCTCCACAGAATACAGACCCACGCCGCAACAGAACCAGTTATAACCCTTCTCCTCCTCTCAATCTGCGACTGCACTGCCACGTTTTCCCATCTCTGAGTCGTTCCCGTCCGGGGCCTCACCGTCATCCATCGCCTCGCTGCATTCGGTGCGGCATGGTCAACAAACGAGAGTCATCGGAAGAGGACTGTACGTGGAGAGCCTGACGGCTGGGACCCATGAGGTCCATAGTCGCACGCAAGAAAAGTTCCTCCTTATTAAGCTGAAAAAAATGTTTCCTCCACCTGACAGCTAGGACCCACCGGCTGTATCTTCGCATGGAAGGAAGTGCCTCCTTGTTTTGCAAAAAAAATATTCATCCCGTTGACATCTGGGACCCATCAGATTTGGTGACTGACTTGTGGGCCTACTAAGAGGACGTGTACGCACGGCTTTCTCAACTTAATCAAGAAATGATTCTAGCAGCTGGACCGTTGGATGTTAATCCAACAGCCGTGCTCCTTCTTCAACCTTTGTTCTTGCTCCTGTCTCCCGTGGGTGGCACCACGGTTGTGCTGTCGTGCACCCGAACCAGTGAAGTTTCCCACTCCTCTCCATCTGCGACTCCACTGCCCCGTCTTCCCCATCTCTGGGTCGTTCCAGTCTGGGTGCGCTCGGCACAGTGTGGTCAACGTGGTCAACAACCGAGAGTCATCGGAAGATGACTGTACATGAGAGGCTGACAGTGGGGACGCACCACGCCCATGGATGCATGCATGCAACGGAACGCGGCGAGGTCAACGTGGTCAAGGAACGACTTCCGTCGTAAGTATACTGTACATGGAGAGTCTCAGCTGGGTCCATGGCCGTAGCAAGTAAGTGCCTCCTTATTACGCGGAAAATAATGATTCCTCCAACTGACAGCATGGACCCACTGGATGGGCCACCATATTTTGCAAAAAAAATGTTTGCCCCTGACTGTTGGGACCCACGTGACAGACCACCGTATTTCGCGAAAAAAATGTTCCCCCCGCTGTCAGCTCGGACCCACCGGAAGTGCCTCCTTATCTCTACTCCTATAATAAACCGAGTTGGTGGTGATGGTGTGCCTGCCATCCATCACTTTCGATCATCAGATCTATATCCGACAGATGGAGGCAACCCCACTTCACATTTGCAAAAGAACCCCTTATTCTCCACGCCTTGCTCCATCCATCCACCTCATCCAACCAGGCAACCAAAGGAATTCGATCTTGATCGAAAAGGGGGAGAAAATAGTGGAATTGAATCGAACTTCGGCAGCAGTCCCACCACTCACTGCCACCTTCCCCCTCCTCCTCGTTATCTCCTCTTCCCCCTACCCCGTCTACTTCGACGCCGACGCCGGGCCGCCGGCGTCGTCCTTCCCCCAAGTCCGCAACGCCTCTTCTCTCTATTTCTCTGATGCAGCAGCCCCGCCGCCCACCACTCCCCTGACACCGACATCGGCAAGTACTCCACCGGTGTCGTCCCCACCCCATTCCCCGACGGCTCCATGCATGCAGCAGCCCCACTGCCCACTGCCCAACACCTTCACCTCCCCTCCGCCGATGTGCGCCACGTCTGTCCAATGCGAGTTGGAGCTGCTCCACACAATCTTCAGATCGAACAGAGTGGGATTCAGTGTCATTCGCCATCTAATCTACTTCTCCAAGGACCATGGTTTGGGTGTGAGCGAATAGTAAAATCTTCTCTACTTCTTGTGAACCCGGCTCCATTATCTCTGTTGGACAATCCTCACTTTTGCAATTGCATATATGTGACTGTAGTAATAGATGGAACTGCCTTATATTGTATCCTTAGCTGTAACAAGTTTGATCTCAATTTATTATTCAGAATCTTCTTGTGGAATGAAACTTTGAGTATTGGAAAATTTGTCGTATACCTCCATGAATCGGTATTTTCAGGTCACACCCCAAATATTTGTTTCCTTGATGTGTGATATCGCCATCATTTTCTGGCAGAAACCTTGTTGATGTAAGAAAGTTACAAGAGGCCGAGTACTATTTTTGTCTGTGTATGTGCTCACCCATTCTATATACACATTATTTCAAAGATCTTTTACTGTACATTAGGTTTCTTTGGTTGGTACAAAATGTATTGGAAGTGATGTTCTTTTTTTATTTGTTTAAATATACTACATACTCTCTACAGGCTCAGTTATTTCTCCTTGTCTGAATATAACACAGACAATTATGTATTCAGTAGTTGTTGGAATTCAGTAATATTCAGGCTTGTGCCAGTGTTAGTTTTCAGGAAGTTCAGACCCTTAGTGTTCAGTTTTCTGAAGAAAATTACAAAGGAACTTCTTGTTAGTTTCGCTTGTTATACATTGAGATTGTATCTTCTGTTTCCTTTGGCTAGCTAGACAGGTATATTTTCTGCGTTCGCTCAAAGGGGACGCCTCTGAACATTATTCTTAATTTGTTTTTCTGTTATGGCTTTGGTTGCTCAAATCGCTTTGGTTTCAGTTGTACGTGCTAGGTAAGGAAAATCTGTAGCAACATACAGGATTTTGACCATGTGTAGGGGTTCCTAACTATAACTTAAATCCACCTAATTTTTGGTGACCCCGTAGCGTAGCACGGGCTCCTTGCTAGTTACGCACAAAAAAATGAATACTCCCCCGGCTAGCTGGGACCCACCTTGGTGAGAGGCTGACTTGTGGGCCTACAAAGTTGACAGGACGATGGGCTTTGTCAACTTAGTCAATATGAACGATTCTAACTCTAGTGACCGTACGATGTCCATCCAACGGCCGTAGTGCTTCTTCAACCTTTGGTCTTCTTGCTCCAGCCGCCCAAAGCAACGCCGGTCGTGCCGCATGCTCCTGCCTCCCATGGCCGGCTATGCTGCCGCGGAGGCCTCACCGCCCCCTACTATTCCACCCGCTGGCCAGGCCCTACGGCGACAGTAGCCTCACACCGCAGCCGAACCAGTGAACCCTCGTACTCCTCTCCGCGCGGGCTTCCACTACCGCGTCTTCCCCGGCTCCGCGTCCTCCCCTTCCTAGGCCTCGCCGTCGTCCACCGCCGTGGTGCTCTCCGCGCGGCGTGGTCAATGTGGTCAAGGAATGACTTCCATCGGAAGAGTACTGTACATGGAGAGGCTGACAGCTGGGTCCATGGCCACATCCCAGTTTTTTGTGATTTGCCAAGTAAGTCGCTTTGTCAGGCCTGTTGGGCTGCAAATCTTTCAAGACGAGGAGAGCTTTCATTCGGCTAGCCAAGAAAATGGCCCATCAGTAATGAGAAATGGGTTGTACATTTTTAAAACACATCAAACCGGCAATTAGTTTCAAATATCTTTTTTTCATTTCGAGATTTTAAATTACATTAATTTTTATGCGCGGAGAATTTGTTGGATTTTATATTGATATACATTTATTTTTAAAATTAGTTTGAAGGTGAGTCGAAATTTCAGGATTAAAAACAGTTCGGACCGCACCGAAATATGCAAAATTTCGTATAATTTTTTAACCGTGGCCACAATATGGGCTGTAATGCTAACAAAAATAATATGGGCTCCAAACAAAACCTTAATAATTAGCAAATGGACTGTAAATTATTAGAAATAATGGCAGATGGGTTGTATGCTGTTTTCTACAGATTTGAGGCTTTCCTAAAAAAAAGGTTGGCGCACAAGCAGTGACTGTTGGATGGCCATCCAACGGCCGTCGTGCTTCTTCAATCTCTGCTCTTCCTGCTCCAGCCGCTCAAACAAGCGCCGACGGGACTGCCTGCTCCCTCCTCCCCGCGGCCGGGTATGCTGCCGCGCAGGCCTTACCGCCCCACCGTATTCCCATCGCTGGCCTAGCCATCCCTCTACTCACCCACACCTGCTGTTATTCTACGGCAACAGCAGACGAACCAGTAAACCGTCGTATAGTCGTACTCCCCTCCGCGTGGGAAACAACTGCCGAGTCTTCCCTGCCTCCGTGTTGTTCCCTTCCTAGGCCTAGCCCTCGTCCACCGCCCTGGTGCTCTCGGCGCGGCCTGGTCAACCTGGTCAACGACCGACATGCATCTGAAGTGGACTGTACGTGGAGAGGCCAACAGCTGGGTCCACGGCCGCACGCAAGGAAATGCCTCCTTATTACGCGCAAAATAATGATTCATCCACCTGACATCAGGGACCCATTGAAAGGGCCTCTGTATTTCGCGAAAAAAACGTCACCGCCGCTGACAGCTCGGACCCACCAGCTATATCTTCGCACGCAAGGAAGTACCACCAGCTCGGGCCCTGTTAGCTGGGACCCAGTATAGTGGCAGGCTGACTTGTGGGCCTACTAAGTTGACAGTCATGGCGGGCTCTGTCAACTTAGTCAATATGCACGATTCTAGCTCCAGTGGTCGTACGATGTCCATCCAACAGCCGTAGTGCTTCTTCAACCTTTGGTCTTCTTGCTCCAGCCGCCCAAACCAGCGCCGGTCGTGCCTCGTGCTCCTGCCTCCCGTGGCCGGCTGCGATGCGGCGGAGGCCTCATCGCCCCCTACTACTCCCACCTCTAGCCAGGCCATCCCTCTACTCACCCACACCCCCTGTTATTCTGCGGCGACGGCAGCCTCACACCACAGCGAACCAGTGAACCCTCATACTCCTCTACGCGTGGGCATCCACTGCCGCGTCTTCCCCGGCTCCGCGTCGTCCCCTTCCTAGGTCTCGCTGTCGTCCACCGCCCTAGTGCTCTCGGCGTGGCGTGGTCAACGTGGTCAAGGAACGGCTTCCGTCTGATGTGGACTGTACATGGAGAGGCTGACAGCTGGGTCCATGGCCGCAGCAAGGAAGTGCCTCCTTATTACGTGCAAAATAATTATTCCTCCACCTGACAGCGCAGACCCACCGGACGGACCACCGTATTTCGCGAAAAAAATGTTTGCCCCTGACTGCTGGGACCCACCAACTACATCTTCGCACGCAAGGAAGTGCGTCCAGGCAAAAAAAAGATTCGCCCCCTGACTGCTGGGACCCACCAGCTACATCTTCGTAGGCAAGGAAGTACCTGACAGTCGGGACCCACCTGGTCGAAGCGTACGTAGCATTGTTATTCTGGTCGCAAACGTGTACCTACATATATACTGGTGGATGTAGAGGCGCGCACGTAGCAAGTACACGTACGTACATCGGCCAGGGTGCAAGAAAGAAAATACGGCCACATATGTGTACATACGGGCGGGGTCTCGAATGCCTACTCGCGCATACGAACGGCGAGGGCTCATTGACATGGTTGGGTCGAAACGGAGAAACAGCGTCGCCGTCGTGTTCATGGGGGGGGGGCAACGGAATGCGTCGTGTTCATCGGGAGGCAACAGAATGCGTGGGAGCCAACCGGCTGGGTCGGAACGGAATGCGTGGTCGTGTTCATCGGGAGGGCTTGGACGGAACAGGCGATGGAAACGAGGCCTGGCGTACCGCAGAACAGAGGAAACGGCCTTGTGTTCGACCGGCCACGTTCGAAACGAGATCCTGTTCATCGGGAGGGGTCTGGCGTACCGCAAAACGGAGGAAACGGACCTCCTACAGTCGAAACGGGGGTCCTGTTGATCGGGAGGGGTGTGTCCTACCGCAAAACGGATGAAACGGACCTCCTACGGTCAAAACGGGGGTCCTGTTGATCGGGAGGGGTGTGGCGTACCGCAAAACGGACGAAACGGATCTCCTACGATCGAAACGAGGGTCGTGTTCATCGGGAGGGGTGTGGCGTACCGCAAAACGGGACTCCACGGGATACTGTTCATCTCCACCGTCGACCTCCTCCAACCTCCACGGGCTACCGTCGACCTCCTCCAGCCTCCACGGGCTCCTGTTCATCCAGCCTCCACCGCGCGCTACTCCACTGGCTACTGTTCAACCACCCCTCCACCGTCTACTTTTCATCCAACCCTCCACACCACGGGGTCCTGTTCAACCACCCCTCCACGGGCACCCCTCCACCATCTACTATTCATCCAGCCCTCCACACCACGGGGTCTTGTTCAACCACCCCTCCACGGGCACCCCTCCAACATCTACTGTTCATCTAGCCCTCCACCACACCACGGGGTCCTGTTCATCCAGAGGCAACGCCACCGCTCACTGTTCATCCAACCCCCCTCCCCCCCCCCCCCCGCAACGCTCACTGTTCATCCCATCGATCGGCTTCAATTAGCAGCAGTAGCGAAGGAATCGCTCGATCGGGTTCAGTTAACAGCCATCGATCGATCGCTCAGGTTCAGTAACGCATAGCCTGCAGTGCAATCGCTCGGGTTCAGTTAGAGCCCAACGCCTCACTCGGGTTCAGTTAGAGCCAACGCCTCACACACACGCGCGTACGTGTACGAGAGAAACGCGCATCGCTCGCCCCCCAACCTCCCACCGTAACCGGGAACTCCCCGAAATTTTCCTCCCCCTCGCTTCAACCTCGGTTTTTTCCGTCATGGACGACCCAAAGAATGTCATGGACGAAAAGCCCATTTTCTATCATGATTTTTTGTCATAGAAGTAGGAGCCCACCACATCTATGATGATACCGGGTTTCGTCACAATTATCGTCATAGAAGTGTCATATGTATGACAGAGAAAAAATTCGTTCGGCCCAAAATGTCACCGATGTGTCTTTTTTTGTAGGGCAACCAGCGGTACTACCGCGGAGACTCTGAGCAGAGGCCTTAGAGGAGAAGGGGCAGGAGGGAGAGAGAGTGCCCGGGTGGCACTAGCAGCATTGGTAGGTGCGGTACTACCGCTTGCGAGCAGTACTACCGCCCCTACTGTCGCTGCTACTACCGCGGAACCTGACACGAGACGCGCGGGTCTCGAGTCGAGGCGGTACCAGTGTAGAGCCGGAGCTGTACTGCCGCTTATGGCCATGGGCGGTACTACCGCTGAGAACAAGCGGTACTACCCGCCTGTGGCTATAAGCTGTACTACCACTCTGGCCGAGCGGTACTACCGCTGGCGCCTCTCTTATGCCACTTCCGCGATAACGACAAACTCCACAAAAGCGGAAGGGAGCTGGGGGTGCGAAAAGGATGTGTATGTGTTGATTCCACCCTAGCCATTCCGATGCAGGCCCCCTCTTGATAGCACGATGTCTCCTATGACTCAAGTCCACCAACCGAAATGAAAGAGACTACACCGTCTTAACTCTGAGCTCCGAGGGGAAAGAATTGTCTCGTGCCAATGAATGAATATCTGAAATGCTCAATGCACATGATTAGTCCGCAAATGTAATGTCATCAATCAACAAAACCACTTAGAGAGATACATGCCCTAACAATCAACCCCTTTTTGGTGGATTGATGACAACATGGGATTTGCATGGAGATAAAGCAAGAAAATAAGCAAACCCTAGAGACTACAAAATATAGATGGGCTCCCCCTAGATGTGTGGACTTAATTAGGAGTGCCTTTGGAATGCAAAGTACACACATTAGGATCAACACTCCCCCTATAATTTATAGCCTGACAACACTTGCATCTAAAGAAGGAGACATATAAGCTAGGATGCAAGGAATAGTAAGTGAGCATAATATAAACATAAGTCGAGCATGCATCTAATAAACTACCAAGCAACTAGACACGCATTAGATAAATAATAGGATAGCATAGCATATGTCTCACATCATATGACAGGGTAACCAGGTCTCACACACACACCAAACCAAAGCAAACGATGATAAAAGAGTTTACAATAGAGAAAGACAAGGCAAATAAGACACACTCGCAACTCGCCAAATCCCTAAACTCTCTTCCCCTTTGGCACCAAAAGGGCAAAGAGTACTTCTACGGTCACAAGTGGTAGCAAACTAGAAGATCTCCATCATCACATCCCCGCGTGGTCGCCCGCTTCTCCGTCATCGGCAGCGGGTGATGTCTACT
Organism: Aegilops umbellulata; assembly: GCA_032464435.1. NCBI lineage: Eukaryota > Viridiplantae > Streptophyta > Magnoliopsida > Poales > Poaceae > Aegilops > Aegilops umbellulata. Next base: position 307,466,970 of record CP136055.1, on the reverse strand, counting down.
ACGCAACTTTATTCTTGTAGACACGTGTTGGGCCTCCAAGCGCAGAGTTTTGTAGGACAGTAGCAATTTTCCCTCAAGTGGATGACCTAAGGTTTATCAATCGGTGAGAGGTGTAGGATGAAGATGGTCTTTCTCAAATGACCCTGCAACCAAATACAAGAAATCTGTTGTGTCCCCAACACGCCCAATACAATGGCAAATTGTATTGGTGCACTAGTTCGGCGAAGAGATGGTGATAAAAGTGTAATATGGATGGTAGAAATATATTTTTATAATCTGAATAAATAAAAGCAGCAAGGTAGAAAATAGTAAACGGGCACAAAAACGGTATTGCAATGCTTGAAAATGAGGCCTAGGGTCCGTACTTTCACTAATGAAACCTCTCCACAATGCTAATATAATTGGATCATATAATCACCCCTCAAAGTGCGATGAAGAATCACTCCAAAGTTCCTATCTAGCGGAGAACATAAGAATAAATAGTTTGTAGGGTACGAAACCACCTCAAAGCTATTCTTTCCATTCGATCTATTCAAGAGTTCGTACTAAAATAACACGAAGATATTCTTTCCGTTCGATCTATCCTAGAGTTCGTACTAAAATAACACCAAAGCAAATTCATATTCATAATACTGAATCCAACACAAAGAACTTCAAAGAGTGCCCCAAGATTTCTACCGGAGAAACAAAGACAAGAACGTGCATCAAACCCTATGCATAGATCACCCCAACGTCACCTCAGGAATCCACGAGTTGAATGCCAAAACATATATCAAGTGAATCAATACGATACCCCATTGTCACCACGAGTATTCAACTGCAAGACATATATCAAGTGTTCTCAAATCCATAAAAGTATTCAATCCGATAACAATGAAATCTCAAAGGGAAAAACTCAATTCATCACAACAAGATAGAGAGGGAAAAACACCATATGATCCGATTATATTAACAAAGCCCGCGATACATCAAGATCGTGACATCTCAAGAACACGAGAGAGAGAGAGAGAGAGAGAGATTAAACACATAGCTACCGGTACAAACCCTCAGCCCCGAGGGTGGACTACTCCCTCCTCATCATGGTGGCCGCCAGGATGACGAAGATGGCCACCGGAGATGATTCCCCCCTCCGGCAGGGTGCAGGAACAGGGTCTAGATTGGTTTTTGGTGGCTACAGAGACTTGAGGCGGCGAAACTTTTGATCTAGGTTTATTTCTGATGGTTTCTCTATTTATAGGATTTTTTGTCGTCGGTGTCACGCGAAGATGGGCCTCGAGGTGAGCACAACCCACCGGGGCAAGCCATGCCCACCAGCAGCGCCCAGGTGGGTTGTGCCCTCCTTGTGGCTCTTGTGGCCCTCCCACGAAGCTTCGGGGGTCTCTTTTTTCCCGAAAAAATCGTCAAAAAGTTTCAGCTCATTTGGAGAACTTTCATTTCTGCACAAAAAACAACACCATGGTAGTTCTGCTGAAAACAACATCAGTCCGGGTTAGTTCCATGCAAATCATACCAAAACCATATAAAATTGTTGTAAACATGGCATGAATACTTCATAAATTATAGATACGTTGGATACGTAGCACTGGGCTGCTCAGACTCCGAATCCATCCAGGGGTAGTGCTGAGAAATCCATTCCTCCTCATCTGTGATCTTGCCCTCAGGCCCACTGTTAACTGTAGCCCCAAGCCGACGCGTAAGCTCCTTGTTATGACTCCTTGACTTCTTTTCAGACACATGGGCCATATACTACCCGTGAGACTCCATGCAGAAAAGCTTCTACATCTTGCGCTTGAGCTTCTTTGCCCATGAGGGCTCCACACAAGAGGGCTCATAGTCCTCATCATCCTCAGCCTGAGCCTCATCAGCTCCATAAGGAATCTCAGTCTTTGGAATAGGAGTGCCCCAGTTCTCCTTCTATCTCAGACGCTTAATCTCGTGAGAGACCAAGTCACCGGTCTCCAGCAAGATAGCGGGATAAGTGTGCGCCCATGCCTTCTCTATGAGCAACAACATGTAGGGGGCATAGATGGGGCACTTGCGCTCAGTGATTGCAAAGAGGAGCTCTGACCACATGACATGAGAAATATCCAAGGAATCTCCTGTGTTGTTGTCCTTCTCATGCTGGAAAAACAGTAACATATCCACGAGGTACGAATGCACCATATCCAGGTTTCCAATGCGAGGAAAAAGAGTCTCTCTGAAGATGCGATGAAAGATGTCCAGAAAAGGAAACAACTCATAAGTCTTCTTCCTGACGGGGTGAATCTTCACAGTGTTGTATGGCCAAAGAGCTTGCTTGTGAGTAGAAGTGGTATCTTGTGATGACGAAAGCCAACCGGGTTGTCAAGTCCTTGGTCTTCAACACCCAACAATTCCATGATCTCCTTCCATTTGACTGAGAGAAGTCTACCATTTGTCATCCAAGTCAAGGTCCTTTGCTGATCAGTGCCAAGGTGGACCGTGGCATAAAACTTAGCCACCATCTCTACATCAAAGTTGTTGAACTCCATGATCTTGAGAATGTTCAACTCATCACACATATCCAGTGCCTCGCCAAAGTAGGCACGATCCTTCTCCAGACACTAGTACACGTTGGTTCTATGCAAACGGTTTTTTAACCCCTTTCCGCGACGGCATTTGGGACCGTCGCCAAGTGAGTGTGTGTGATAGGGTGTCCTTCCCACACGACCCAGAAACTGTCGGGGATATGGAGTAGTGATCCAGAGGCCTTCCAAAATGTAATCGTGTGCGATGCAGCACACACTAAATTCTTTCACATGTGTGGTCTCGGTGATTAGTCGTTTCTAATGACGCAGTCAAACCATACGGTTTGTCATAATGAACCGTTTGGGAAACAGTATGTAAGGCACACGGGCCAACATATGAACGGTGTGCAATTTGTGCCCCATCGCACATGAGTTCTCTGCGTAAACCGTCTGCCATGCTAGACTCCATCACACACGTTTGCCAATAATTATCGTCTGCGATAATGTTATATCACAAACGATTCAGTAGCCCCTTCGCACCCATACAAGTGCAGCAGGATGTTTGTGATTTGTTAGGTATCACTGACGGTTGCCTCAAGAGTGATGTGTGCTTTTCGTTTAGGATCCCACACGTTTCCTGAAAAAATTACGACTGGGATTGTATTATACATTGGGCACGGTTACTCCAAATTCTCGTGTGCAATAACGTGATATCACAAACGGTTCCGGAGACCCTACGCACACGTAGTAGCGCAGCAAATCATTTGTGATCTGTTGTGTATCTCCGACTGTTCCGCTACAATTGACTTATGCTTTCAGATGTGGACCGCACACACTCATTTAGTTGAACCATGTGCGGAGCAATTGCCAGGTTAAAACAAAAATATCCCATTTTGAATCGGCATGCAAAAAGCAAATTCACCACAATATTCAATTGAACAAATAAACAAAAATATCATATTTTGAATCGGCACGCGAAAAGAAAATTCGCTACAATTTTAAATTGAACAAATAAACAAAAATATCCCATTTTGAATCGGCACGCAAAAAGCAAATTTGCCACAATATTCAATTGAACAAATAGTGTCCACAGGAACAACATTCATCAGATTTCGCAACAATTGCAATTGAACATATGGTAGCTAAATTCTAATGATTTTTCCACACATATATGCATTACATAATTAATCATAGTGTACGAAATACGAAGACCTCATCAGATAGAAAAGAATGGATCCATGTGTTATATGTTTAGCGACTAACTATTACTCAATGTTTCAGGAGAACGCATGCTGAAATTTTCATTATCACCAGTGGGATTGATGTAGTGATCCAGGAACAAGTCGCTGATAAATCTCCGAACCATCAGCAATTCACCAACCGGGAGCAGTTTAGGGGTCCTCAGTTTTAAGATGAGCTGCAGTATTTTTAAGATCAGAATGTGCCATATGAGTGGAGTAGAAGATATTAATTAAGATATACTTACTGGTACTAATGCATGAGGATCGTCACAACTATCAGCAGATTTGCACATGGAGATCATGTGTTTGCAAACATAGTATCCGCAAAGGTTGGTCCCTGCTTCTTGCTGAGGACACTGAAATTTTTTGTACAGAATTAGTCGTGTATTTGTCCTGTTAGGAACAACCTAACCGGTGTTATATGTATTATTTTTCTTTGGACAAAATCGAAAGAGGTATATTTATAAGCTTGAACATTTGACTAGCGTAAGGAAAGGAATTTGCAACTGTTGGAGTAACACTCCAAAAATGACGGATTTTGGTGTGTTACCGGAGAAACGATCTCATGCTGCAGAGGTAGTTCCCTCTTGAACAGGTTCCCTAGTTAGTTTTCCACAATGCGAGCACATTGCAAATGATGATGAATTTTGACAACATCAATTATTGAACCAGATATGAATGCAAATTAATTTCGACATCATAGAATTCAATACCTATCCATGAATTGCTGAAGATGCGTCAGATCTTGAGCATTTCTTGACTCTCTGAGAGAATCGATCTAGTAAACCGTGTTCTTGTTTGGAACAATGAATACCACTATCCATTGATCGCTACATATTAAGAAAGCCATGAACTTATGAATTATGCCGAAATCTGAAAGACAGTCAGTGTGTGTGTGTGGTTGTTTACTTGACTTACCGTTCATTATATAACCAGAGAAATGATTCTGCATGGGACGTGTTTTCGAAGAGACGGACGACCGTGTTAACGGCCCAGTCCCGTAGGTCCTTACCATGTATTGTTGTGCCATTTGCTAATTCGGGATCTATGAAATATACACCCTCCCTTTTTCTTCTCTGCGCGTGCAATCCCCTGAGAGGAATAAAAAGCAGTTAGCTCTTTATCATTTACAGCCTTGTATGGAGAAGTTGATCGGAGTTTGTTAAGTACTTAGAAAATCAGGCATCTAACAAGAGTGGCATCGAGCACGTTGAAGTTGAAGAACAGATGTAAGTCCTCGAAACTCACATTGATGGAACCAGCATTGTGTCGGAAATTATCTCTATTGTAGTGGACTAGCAAAGCATGATGACCTGCTGACATTTGATCCATGCAATATTCATGTAACTCGCGGCAACTGGAGCTGCACTCATCAAAGTATTTTCCAACAAGAATTGCCTGGCCATGGACGTAATTGCGTGCTTCAAGTACGTCTGCTTTACTTTTAGCAAGCAACAAAAGTACTTCTTCATCATCCATGGCGTCATAAATAATATTACTCCTTGATTTGAACAAGCTGCTGTTAATTTGGTTCTGGGCGATGAGTGCTTTAATAAGAGGCAATCATTCTCTTTTCTCTTCACTCTCCCGTTGCGCTTCCTCATGGTCGTGGGTGTAGCCTTTTTGGCCACTTCCTTCTTGGTACTTGAAGCATTTCTAGCAGAACGTCTGGTTGCCTGCAAGGTAGACGGCCGAGCAGGCGGTGAAGCTTGGACGGACTGCTTAGCAGACGATTTATCTATGTCGGACCACTGAGCTAGCGGTGCTGCTATGACGGATTGCTGGGATGTAGGAGCAGAGGCATCGAACTACTTACCATGCGTTGAAGCTATGTCGGGTTTCTGCGCAGGTGGTGCCAACTTGTCGGTGTGCTGAGGAGGTCGTGCCAACGCGTTGGTTTGCTGAGCAGGAAGTGCTGATGCATTGGTATGCTGATCACGCGACTGCGGACCAACGGACTGATGAGCAGTCGGTTCTGTACCTACAGACTGCTTAGAAGGCGGTTCTGATGCATCAGACTGCTTAGCAGTCTGTTCCACTAGGTCGGTCTGATGAGCATGTGCTGCAGCTGGGTCTCCCCCCGCTGCTTCATCGGTCGGCATCTGAACTAGTGGTGCGTCTTTAGCAGTTGTAAGCCTTTCCACTGGCTGCTTTGGGGCGGAGGATGACATGGCATGTACGCCACAAAGTCGGGCTAGCTGATCACAGGTTGATGCATCAGCCCGTGAGAGTTGTTGTGGCAAGGAGAGCGTCACCGGCTGAGGGGCGATAGTGGTTGCTCTTGGCGGGGCTTCAGGGATCTCATCGATGAACTCTATTTCCTTTCGTGGCCACTAGATGTGATGTAACAGCGTTTCTCCCAAGGTACTTTGCTCATCGAAATCTCCTAGGACATTCTTCAGGGGAAATTCATTGAATCCAGGCTTTACTTCAGTCACGTAGAACTTCACACAGCCCGGCTTCAATGGCACATTGTCTAAGAAGAGGCCATCTTCCAAGAAGGGTGGGCAAATCCAGGCTGTTGCACATTTTAATGTACCATCATAATGTGTGAGCACACCCTTAAGTCTGTCTTTCATTCCAAATAGATCAGATATAGCATCATCACGAGCAGCTGCAGTCTCATTGTCACTTGGGTCAGCTGATGCACAGCTACTCTTGTGCAGTGTTGTCGCCCAATAAGCAGCATCCTCCATGCCTGCCTCCCCTCCCATCTGCTGGTTATCTGTCAGTGTTAGAGTCTTCTGCATCATCATTGACTCCTCAACATCCTTTCGAATAGCCGGATAAATCTCCTTCCTCAACCTTTCATACAACGCATTCTGCTTCATTTCACTCCTCGCTTTTTTCATGCCGAGCCTCTCTTCTTTGCTGAGTGTGAAAGCCCTCTTGTGTGGGACATTAACACCTATACCCCTTGCATAGCCAGGGGGCTCTTTTGTTTCCAGAGCAATGGACAGAATGTCACATGGCCTTGAGTTCCTGTAGAACCTTCTAGGGATCTTGGAAGCCTCTAACATCACTTCATACAGTTTGGCATCACGTGCGTTTTCAAAGTAATAAGTTCCGTCATCACGCCTCTTTGCACATGCCCGCAAGTAGTCTCTAGCGTGTTCACCCCTGATTTTACTAAAGGTCGGATTCCCACCCGCCGCTACTTCTTCTTTGTCCTCCTGTTCCCATATCAGTTTCATGCCGTAGTATCTTGTCACACCCATACGGTGGGGGTGTATATTCCTCTTCTGAAGTTTCGATTGCTTGAAACTCTTCTCAGCAAAATCTTCAGTTGCCCTGACCCTTTGGAATTCTGCCTAGTCTGCCTTTGTAATTTGGGGGTATGCGGGGATTGGGTCCTTGCCTTCACTCAAGTACTTCTTGTACAACACGTGCTTCCAGTTTCTCCAACCATCCCTAGCCTACTTCAGTGCAGCGTGTTCCACCTGCATTCTCCACTGCTCTGGAACGTTGAAGTGATCCATGATCTCCTGGACTATCCTTCACCGTGTTTCCGTGTCAGCCTTCCGAAACCCCGGCAGATTAATGTTGAGCCTTGCCCTGCCAACAAATCCACACACACTCCTGAACCTCATGCGTGCTTTATCTGGTTTAGTTGGAGCCCAAGACTATAAATCAGTCTCGGTTACTTCATATACACCTTTAGGCTGGTGTTTGGGCTTCCTTGGAGCGTTCCTCCGTGTCCTGACCGGAAGGGTAGTTGCTGCAGCTCTATCCCGTTCAAGACTACTTGATCCCTCACAATCTGCTGAAGACCTAGGGTTGTCCGAATCAGATGAAGATACATGGCCTGAAGCATGAGTGTTGTCGCTGCTACTCGGCATCTACAGAGAACACATGCCAAACTCGGGACAGGAGGATAAGCATAAAAATAAAAACCTGGTATCAAGTTTTCTAAACATGCCATGCAATAATTTAGAAAATGTACGACTAATTTGTTAAGCTTGTGTGACTCGGGCGCCCGTGATCTGTAAATTGGCAGTAACTTATTGGAACAAATACATATTATATGTAGTAAGGAAGGTAGATAATGAACATATATACTCTCTCCGTTATTTTATAGCCAATTTGGGAACATACGGGACGAAATTGGAAGAGGGATTGCAAGGAAATATGCCTCACCGCGATGGAGAGCAGTAACTAACAGGCTTCTTAATGCAAACCCGACCGGACCAAAGGAGAGGCGAGGGTTACTGCATCGATATGCTCGAGGGTGGCTGGCGAGCAAACAAAGATGGCGATGCGCGGGCCGCCGTGTGTTGGGAACGGCAGTGGAGGTAGGCTTGACACCGAAGAGCGGGCACACGGCCGGGGTGAGTACGGAGGCGCCGGAGAGGGTTTCTGCTGTGGATTTGGGGGAGGGGGAGCTGGTGAAGGAGATTGGGTGGACTAGTTGAGTGAAACGCGGGCGGACGGTGGGGGGTGTTGAGGACTCCGGGTGTTGGCGGCCTAGGTGAAAAGTGTGAAAAATATCCCCGGTCGCCACCGCGGTTGCTTCTAAGCGCTCGTGTGCACAAAACAGAATAACTTCGTCTGAAATGAAGACGTACTAATTTTGGAAGGGTTTGATTTGCCTCTAAGCGCTCGTGTCCCACGTAAACCAATCACAATTTTACCATCGGTTTGATTTGCTGGCGCATTTCAGGTCTCGTGTGCTATATGTAAGACATCTTTTGGCATTTACCGTGCATGTTGGGATATAAATCAATGTTTAGCCGGACTGCATTTCCTGTCGAAAGGGATGAGGATTGCCGTTCGATCTGGGAGCATCTAACGGTGCAGACGTATGATCCATGGGGTTTAAGTTCTGGCCAATCAGAACGCAGGACACAAATCACGCGCGCAGCAAAGGGGGGCATCGGCCACGCTTTGGTAGGCACACGGCTTTCGTGTGTGAATCGTGTGTCGGTGGCAAAACCAGCGGATCTCGGGTAGGGGGTCCCGAACTGTGCGTCTCGGGTAGATGGTAACAGGAGACGGGGGAAACGATGTTTACCCAGGTGCAGGCCCTCTTAATGGAGCTAATATCCTACTTCTTGCTTGCTTGATATTGATGAATATGAGCATTACAAGAGTTGATCTATCACGAAATCGTAATGGCTAAACCCTAGATGTCTAGCCTGTATGATTATGATCGCCCTCTATGAACTAAACCCTGCGGTTTATATAGACACCGGAGGGGCCTAGGGTTGTACAGAGTCGGTTTACAAAGGAAGGAATCTACATATCCGAACGCTAGGCTTGCCATCCACGCAAAGGAGAGTCCAATCTGGACACGGGAAGAAGTCTTCTGTCTTGTATCTTCATAGCCCATCAGTCCGGCCCATGTTACATAGTCCGGACGGCCGAGGACCCCTTAATCCAGGACTCCCTCAGTAGCCCCCGAACCAGGCTTCAATGACGATGTATCCGGCATGCTGATTGTCTTCGGCATTGCAAGGCGGGTTCCTTCTCCGATTACTTCAAAGCACCTCACTTAGAGAGATGTATTCGTCTTGTGATTTAATGTCATGCACCTCGGCTTCCGTGCCTCCATTGCTTCTGCCTCCATGTGCCGAATGAATATGAAAGGGTAGGGCGTTTTTCGCACATAACACCCTGGTCGTGCAAGAAAGGCATCTATTTAAAGAGATTGGATCTCAGATCCCATTCAACTTCAAGCAGAAAATCCTTAGAGCTTGCCAGGAGAAACCATTCCAACATGGCTAGCGTTCCCAGTTCTTCCTCCCGCCCCCACGGCTCCGAAAAAGGCGATTGGGAGAGATGTTCCGTTTCCCATGATCAGTTGACCAAGCTTCAAAAGCAGGGATTTCTTCCCCCCGCGGATCTAGTTCCTGTCCGGGCAGGATTGACCTCCTATGATGACGAAGCCCAGGCGGAAAATTTCACCAAACCAACCAGTGGGAACGAGCGTGCTTCGTTTCCTACTTGTTAAGGGGCGTCAGGTTTCCAATCCACCCGTTCCTCTGAGGACTCCTAGAGTATTACGGCCTCCAACTGCACAACCTTACGTCGGCCTCAACTCTGAACATCACGGGTTTTGTGGCTCTTTGCGAGCTATTTCTGGGCTGTGAGGCCCATTTTGAGTTATGGAGGAAGTTATTCTGCCACGTCCCTCGTACCCGAAAGGGATCCATATTCGAAGTGGGTGGTGCCGAAGTATGGCGCATAGCCGGGACCGGGTACCTGTCCGGCACACCGAAGAAGGCATCCGAGGAGTGGCCCTCAGAATGGTTACATATAGAGGATGTCGTTCTCCCCGACCCAGTTCGAATGGGTCTTCCCGAATTTTCAAGTTCTCCGTTCAAGATACGCCACAGCTGGCGTCGTCGGAGCCTCGAGGAGGAGGATAGCACAGAAGTCCTTCAGTTGATGAGCAAGATAAGGATACTCGCTCAGTCCGGATTATCAATAATCGAGGTAATGCCAACTTCCATAGTGCGGGGTGTTCAACCACTCCAATTTAGACGACTCCCAATGTGGCACTATAACGAGGGGAAGACAACGCCTCATGCTGCGAACGAAAAGGTCCGGACACCCCTGCCGCCCTGGCCACAATATTGGCCGATCTGTATAAAGGGGAGAAAGAGTAATTCACTCACCTTAAGCGCCAAGAGGGATTCTATATGTATAATCCCCCTAGCTGGGTGAGCCTTAATCCTACATCATTACTCAATCCCTTCCCCGAGTCATGTTTAATCGACATTTACTCGTTTGTTCATAACAAGAATGGCGAAAGGTTACCGCGGTGATCTATAGCCCCGCTCCAAAGCCGGAGGACCATAATCGGGACCTTGATCCTGGATTCGAAGAAGATCCGGACATATTTGTAGAGCTTGAGGAGGGAGTGTTCTACCAGGCGAGCTATGATGGCACAATAGTGGCCATCGTGGCCGATTATCCCGGTCTCCTTCCTGCCTCGCATGTAAGTAATCAGGAGATATCTCTTCTAAAAGAGCTTCCTCATTACACCTCACCCACCGCACTGTCTCGTGCTCCGAAGGGGAGGCGCTCAGCGTGCCATGTTGCACTTGAGGCGACTCACAAGAGAGTGGCGCCCACGTCGGGCAGGCCTTCGAAGAGGAAGGCAAATGAAAACATGGCCGAGCCTTCATCAAAGAGGTATGGTTTTTTATATGCGCTCCTTGGCTGTCACATCGAATTGTGACATTGTCTGTTGTGTCTTATCAGGAAGAGCGTTTGTCAGACTATATCCGGGAATCTTGCCGGTCACGCCTCCACTAGTCAAGTTCCAGACCCTGCCTTAAAGACACAGGCTGACATGGGAGTGACACCAGATTGTCCCCCTAGAGAGGATTTAGATGATGTATCCATCATGAACTCGGAAGTGGAGAGCGCCATGAATCATCGGCGCCGGAAGGCTGCTCTCCGCGACCCTGGCTTTTCAAAAGAGGCATTCAATGCCTTCAGCTCGGTTGATGCATACATCCGAGCTGCTCGGGATGGGCTTGCCAGAGCCACCGACCAACATTTAAAAGATATGCGGGTAACTACAGATTTGGTATTCATATACCAGTAGCCCCCGAGACTTGAAGCAGTTTGATACAACTTATTTAAGGGTCATTGTATAATCAGGCACTCACGGAGAAGAATATCCTGCTGTCTCAAGAGTTGGAAAAGTGTCAGACCCGGCTGGCTGCAGTTACCGCCGAACTGGAGAAATCCAAGAAGGCAACGCCTGGTAATATTCCCTTCCATCAGAAATGTAATCATATACCAGTAATGTTAATATTGTTGCATTTCCAATGACAGGATCAGCAGATGAATTAGACGGGGAACCAAAAGTCGCACAGGCGGGCGAACAAGAGGCCAAAAGGCAACTGGCTGCAGGCGAACGTGTGCTGACACGGGTCAGGGATGAAAAGAACAAGCTGTAGGACTCCAATACCCTATTGGGCGAAGAGCTAAAAGATGTGCGAGCCCAGCTAGCTGATGCTGTCAAGGAGAATAGGAGGCTACGAGGCAGCATATTTAGTATGCTTTTGAACTTACCTCCGTGTAATTCAACAAAGGAAGGATCTAACAGATTTATGTCTATAGGTATGCTGACCGACCGTCCCGAAGAGGAAATGTCCGGCTCTCAAGGCGACTTGCTGCAAGAGCTATCCCAACTGCACGAGCGAGCTCGGCAGGCAATGCGGAGCATTGCTAAAGCTTTGTGGCCATCCGCCTCTCCTCCAGGAAGTATGGAGGAGCTCGTGAAGCTATTCCAAGGAGCTCGGCGGCGCTTCCGATTATGGAAGATATCGGCCTACCGAGAAGGTGCGCGAGAGGCCTGGGCCATGGTAAAAACACGGTACACCAAGCTTGATCCGAATCATATGGCCCGGGTCGGACCGTTTGGGTCAGATGGAAAAGAAGTTCCAGTTAGTCTAGTATATGACCAGGTGAAGATAGCCGCCAAGTATTACCAACAGGATTGTAAGCTAGATAGCCGGTTAGATGGCATAGAGGAAGAAGTTTTTGAGTCCAAGTTACTATGTACTTCAATTGACAAATTTGTCCCTAGACGGATTGTAAAACAATTGTCATGGCAGACCTTTTCGCTTCGACCTCTAGATCCGGAGGTGCGGAGTGCTTCTGAATACCCGCTCGGTAATATAAACCAGGGTACGCATGGAAACTAGGCGTAGGGGTCATAGTTGCTTGAACAGACAAGTTGTATCCGGCTAGTTATGTTATATTACATGTTGATTGTAAGAAAAATCTTCCAGGGAGAATAGTTCCGTTAAGGGTTCCTTTCCCTGGGCGGACATGCGTTAGTATGCATGTCTGAACTGTGATGGAAAAAAATCGCAGTATACATAACGTCTGGGGGGTTCACAGTGTAACAAGTGTAAAACATCTTTAGTCTGCCGACCGAATATTCCCTTAAGAATGCTATGTTTTGGCTTCACCCAGTCTGAGGTACACGTCCGGATGACCCGGCTGTAACAATCGCAGAGGTGCTCCCTTTATGCCCTAGCCGAACAAACGGGAACGTAGGGCATAAGCACAGGAGCCAGGCAACCCAGCTTGGCAAAAACTTAAGTCATAACGATGCATATAATGGCGACGAAAAGGTACATATGCGGAAGAGGACACATATGTGTTGAGCTTGATGTTTGGAAAATAATAATAAGCTTCTGTAAAAGAAGCCCCCAGGTATTGTGATTGTATACATTTAAGGATGTGCACATCATAGGTGTGCGGTTTGGCCGCACAAGAGCTATAGAGCTAGAGAAAAAAGTAAAGAGAGTAAAATTGGAAACAAAGGGAGAAGAAGACGGACAAAGAGTACGGCTCTAGGCGTAGAATCTTCGGAGTCTTGCAGCATTCCATGGGTTCGGCTCTAGGCGATTGTCAGATGCATCACGCAGGCGGTACGCTCCTCCAGTGAGAACCTTATCTATGATGAAGGGACCCTCCCACTTGGGCTTGAGTTTGTCCTTTTTCTTTTCTGGCAAGCGTAGAACAAGTTCACCAGCATTATAAGTCTTGGCCCGCACTTCTCTACTTTGGTATCTGCGAGCCTGTTGTTGGTAGAATGCAAAACAGGCTTTTGCAACGTCACGCTCCTCCTCCAGGGCATCTAGATTGTCCTGCCGATCGAGCTCGGCCTCTCTCTCTCTTCGTACATGCGCACTCGGGTGAGTCATGAAAGATGTCGCAGAGCAAAACAGCCTCTACGCCGTACACCATGAAAAATGGTGTGTATCCGGTAGTGCGATTGGGTGTGGTCCGCAGCCCCCAGAGTACGGAGTCGAGCTCCTCAACCCAGTGCTTGTCTGATTCTTTGAACGACCGCACTAGTCTGGGCTTAATGCTGCTCATTATAAGACCATTAGCTCGTTCAACTTGACCGTTTGTTTGTGGGTGATAGACCGAGGCGTAATCGAGCTTAATGCCCAATTTAGCGCAGCAGGATTTCACTTCATCGGCTGTGAAATTGGAGCCGTTATCGGTGGCGATGCTATGTGGGACACCATAACGGTGCACGACACCGGATATGAAGTCTATCACCAGTCCAGATTCGGCCATTTTTACTGGTTTGGCCTCTATGCATTTTGTGAATTTATCTACCATGACTTTAAGGGGCCCGACCATATCAAGCCCCCAAACCGCAAAAGGCCAAGTAATGGGGATTGTTTGTAGAGCGGTAGGTGGCATATGGCTTTGATTGGCGAAGAGCTGGCATCCCACACAACGTTGGACCAAGTCCTGTGCATCTGCTCGGGCCGTCAGCCAAAGGAAACCTGTATGGAAGGCCTTACTTACAAGGGCCCGAGCTGCGGCGTGGTGACCGCCGAGACTAGCATATATTTTAGCCAAGATCTACCGTCCCTCTTCTTCAGAGATACATCTTTGAAGAAGTCTGGTAGCACTCTTCTTGTAGAGCTCTCCGTCATGGACCTTGTAGGCTTTCAAGCGCCGAACAATGCAGCCAGCCTCATTCTGGTCCTCAGGGAGCTCTCGCCTATTAAGGTAGGCCAAGAAGGGTTCAGTCCATGGGGCAATTACTGCCATTATTAGATGGGCCGATGGTGTCATTTCGGTGGCTGAGCCCCCGATGATATTGGTATTGTGTTCGGGTTCTACGGGCATAATCGGATCGGGACTAGTGTTGCCGCTCTCATCCTGCCACACCACGGATGGCTTGAAGAGCCTTTCCAAAAAGATATTAGGTGGGACGGGGTCGCGCTTGGCGCCTAGGCGAGCTAGGACATCCGCCGCTTGATAGCTTTCTCGAGCCACATGATGAAACTCGAGTCCCTTGAACCGAGCTGATATTTTGAGTACGGCGTTGCGATAGGCCGCCATATTCGGATCTTTGGCGTCAAAGTCTCCATTTATTTGGGATATTGCGAGATTTGAATCCCCGCGCACCTCCAAGCGTTGTATGCCCATGGAGGTAGCCATCCGAAGACCGTGCAATAAGGCCTCGTATTCGGCTGCATTATTGGAGTATGTGTATAATAGTTGGAGTACGTATTGGACTGTGTCTCCAGTGTGGGACGTTAAAATGACGCCTGCCCCTAAACGGGCCAGCATTTTAGAGCCATCGAAGTACATGACCCAGTTGGCATATGTGCCCTACTCTTTAGGGAGTTCGACCTCTGTCCATTCGGTGACGAAGTCGACCAATACTTGGGATTTAATGGCCCGGCGTGGTTAGTATGTTATATCAAATGGCAGGAGCTCAATGGCCCACATAGCAATCCGGCCCATAGCATCGCGGTTGTTTATTATGTCATTGAGTGGCACTTCGGAAGCCACCGTGATAGAGCACTCTTGAAAGTAGTGTCGTAGCTTCCGGGATGCCATGAAGACCACATATGCTATCTTTTGGTAATGGGGGTACCGGGATTTGCATGGTGTGAGGACGGTGGATACATAGTATACCGGCTTCTGAAGTGGGAATTTGTGTCCGTCCTCCTCTCGCTTAATGACGAGCACCGCGCTCACCACCTGGTGAGTTGCAGATATATATAATAACAATGGTTCACCGACGCTTGGCGCGTCCAGGATTGGGTTGCTCGCTAAAAGAGCCTTTATTTGTTCCAGCCCAGTCGTTGCCGCGTCCGTCCACTCGAAGTGGTCGGTGCATCGGAGAAGGCGATAAAGTGGCAATGCTTTTTCTCCTAATCTGGAGATAAAGCAGCTTAAAGCTGCCACAAATCCAGCTAGTTTTTGGACCTACTTAAGGTCTGTTGGTATAGCCAATTGCGACAAAGCCCGGATTTTGGCTGGATTTGCCTCAATTCCTCTATTGGAAACGATGAAGCCCAGCAGTTTTCCAGCGGGAACGCCGAAAATACACTTCTCCGGACTAAGCTTGATGTCATATGTACGGAGGTTGTCAAATGTGAGACGCAGGTCGTCTATTAGTGACTCGACGTGCCTAGTTTTGATGACTATGTCATCCACATATGCTTCAACTGTCTTGCCGATTTGTTTCTCCAAGCATGTTTGAATCATGCGTTGATAGGTGGCGTCGGCGTTTTTGAGCCCGAAGGGCATAGTGTTGAAGCAGAAAGGCCCGTATGGGGTAATGAGTCACATTGCGCTTAATAGGACTCCTTCATTTTGATTTGATGGTATCCGGAGTATGCGTCGAGGAAACACAGTGAGTCGTGTCCTACTGTAGCATCGATGATCTGATCGATGCGGGGGGGAAGGGATCCTTAGGGTAGGCCTTGTTGAGGTCTTTGAAATCGGCGCACAGGCGCCAGGATTTATCCTTCTTTGGCACCATCACTAGGTTTGCTAGCCAGTCCGGGTGTTTTATTTCTCTGATGAATCCCGCCTCGATTAACTTGGCTAGCTCCTCCGCCATAGCTTGTCGTTTGGGTTCGGAAAAGCGCCGCAGTGTTTGCTTGACCGGCCTATATCCCTTCAATATATTAAGACTATGTTCGGCCAGCCTGCGTGGGATCCCTGGCATATCAGAAAGGTGTCAGGCGAATATGTCTCAGTTTTCACATAGGAACGCTCGTAGTGCGGCGTCAACCATTGGGTCCAGTTGTGCCCCGATGGAGGTTTTCTTCTTGGGGTCCGTTGGGTGGACCTGAAATTTGACTATTTTGTCTACTGGTTTGAATGAGGTGGATTTGGGCCACTTATCTAGGATTACGTCGTCCTTGTCCATCGTGGAGCATAGTGCGGTTAACTCTTCGGTCGCGAGGGGTCCGGGCAGTGCCTCGAGGCCAGGGATGCGTCTTTGTTTTCGGCACGGAGGGCTATGTCCGGATCACTGGCGAGAGTGATAATACCGTTAGGCCCAGGCATCTTGAGCTTCATATAGCCGTAGTGAGGTATGGCTTGAAAGCGTGTGAACGCATCTCGCCCCAACAGGGCGTGATACCCACTACTGAAAGGGGCCACTTGGAAGGTTATCTCTTCGGACCGATAATTCTCCGGCGTGCCGAATACCACGTCAAGTGTAATTTTCCCCGCACATCGCGCCTCCTGGCTGGGAATAATTCCTTGGAAGGTCGTATTACTTTGCTCGATGCGGCTCCTATCTACTTCCATTTTATTGAGTGTGTCCTCGTAAATGAGGTTTAGCCCACTGTTGCCATCCATGAGCACTTTAGTGAGCCGAAAGCCATCCACAATTTGATTCAGGACCAAGGCGGCTGGTGCCCGGACTGACCGGAGTCTTGGTTCGTCACTGGCATTGAAAGTTATGGTCGTGTCGTTCCAGGGGTTTATTGCTGCTACTTGGCAGACTTCGGCGAGGTCGCGGAGTGCCCTCTTGTGTCGATTGTTTGAAGCGAAAGTCTCGAAGACCGTCAATACTCTGAGGTCGTTGTCCTCCGAGTGGTGTTTCTCTGAGGTGTCTTTGGTGAGGATATCCTCGCCGCTCTTGGCCACTTGCCGGAGTATCCAACATGCTCTAAGGATGTGGGTATGTACGGTATCCGGTGTCGTGTGTATTCTGCATGGCCTATCGAGCCATCCCTCCAGAACGGTTCCGCGTCTCGTAGTGGGCTTAGTTTTCTTCACTATGTGGTCGGGTGCCTTGCGTGGGTGCATCCTTTTTTCTCGCCAGGGGGGTTGAGTGGAAACCGGTGGTTCCCAGCGAGTTGTCTGAGTTTTCCATGCGCTTTCCATTGCACATTACTTCTGTACTATAGTTGCCAAGTTAGCAAAGTGTAATATGCAACGGCGGCTTATGGCGTTGAGGATTCCTTCGTCCGTGCAATTATTGCAGAATATCAAAATCGCGTCCTCGTCCCGGCAATCTTTAATATTGTCTTTGACAAGGAGGAATCTGGCCCAAAAGTGGTGGACTATTTTTTGAGACTGCTGTTGTACGCACATGAGGTCGCATATATCCAGAGGGCCGGAATTGCTTGGTGAATATTGATTGTGGTGGGTGGGTGGCTTTAAATCCAATCCTTGAACCAATTTCGAGTCTGGAGTTTGAAGAAATTCCGAGCTTAATAGTTCGGGCTCCGGGATGTTGAGTGATTTTCTGGGCTCGACGCCCGATTCTAGATTCGGGGCACCGGACATGTCGTCCCACAGGAAGGTGTCCGGTTTTTCGAGCTCGGAAACCTGAACACAATTCTGAAGGAAATATGCCCTAGAGGCAATAATAAAGTTATTATTTATTTCCTTATATCATGATAAATGTTTATTATTCATGCTAGAATTGTATTAACTGGAAACATAATACATGTGTGAATACATAGACAAACAGAGTGTCACTAGTATGCCTCTACTTGACTAGCTCATTAATCAAAGATGGTTATGTTTCCTAGCCATGAACAAAGAGTTGTTATTTGATTAACGAGATCACATCATTAGTTGAATGATCTGATTGACATGACCCATTACATTTAGCATAGCACCCGATCGTTTAGTATGTTGCTATTGCTTTTATCCATGACTTATACATGTTCCTTCAACTATGAGAATATGCAACTCCCATTTACCGTAGGGACACTTTGTGTGCTACCAAACGTCACAACGTAACTGGGTGATTATAAAGGTGCTCTACAAGTGTCTCCGAAGGTACATGTTGAGTTGGCATATTTCGAGATTAGGATTTGTCACTCCGATTGTCGGAGAGGTATCTCAGGGCCTTCTCGGTAATGCACATCACATAAAGCCTTGCAAGCATTGCAACCAATGAGTTAGTTGCCATATGATGTATTACAGAACGAGAAAAGAGACTTGCCGGTAACGAGATTGAACTAGGTATTGGATACCGACGATCGAATCTCGGGCAAGTAACATACCGATGACAAAGGGAACAACGTATGTTGTTATGCGGTCTGACCGATAAAGATCTTCGTAGAATATGTAGGAGCCAATATGGGCATCTAGGTCCCGCTATTGGTTATTGACCGGAGACGTGTCTCGGTCATGTCTACATTGTTCTCGAACCGTAGGGTCCGCACGCTTAACGTTACGATGACAGTTATTATGAGTTTATGCATTTTGATGTACCGAAGGAGTTCGGAGTCCCGGATGTGATCACGGACATGACGAGGAGTCTCGAAAAGGTCGAGACATAAAGAATTATATATTGGAAGCCTATGTTTGGACATCGGATGCATTCCAGGTGAAATCAGGATTTTACCGGAATACCGGGAGGGTTACCGAAACCCCCCGGGAGCATAATGGGCCAACATGGGCCTTGGAGGAGAAGTGAGAGGGCAGCCCTAGGGGCTGCGCGCCTCCCCCCTTCCCCTAGTCCTATTAGGACTAGGAGAGCTGGGCGCCCCCCTCTCCTTCTCTCTCCCCCTTGAAGAATCCTAGTCCAACTAGGATTGGGGGGGGGGGGGAATCCTACTCCCAGAGGGAGTAGGACTCCTCCTGCGCCTCCCTCCTTTGGCCGGCCAGCCTCCCCCCCTTCATCCTTTATATACGGGGGCAGGGGACACCCCATGACACACAAGTTGATCTACGGATCGTTCCTTAGCCGTGTGCGGTGCCCCCTTCCACCAAATTCCACCTCGATTATATCGTTGCAGTGCTTAGGCGAAGCCCTGCGCCGGTGACACATCAAGATCGTCACCACGCCGTCGTGCTGACGGAACTCTTCCTCGACGCTTTGCTGGATCGGAGCCCGGGGATCGTCATCGAGCTGAACGTGTGCCAAGAACTCGGAGGTGCCGGAGTAACGGTGCTGTGATCAGTTGGATCGCGAGGAGAACGTACGACTACTTCCTCTACGTACGACTACTTCCTCTACGTTGTGTCAACGCTTCCGCTTCGGTCTACGAGGGTACGTAGACAAACACTCTCCCCTCTCGTTGCTATGCATCACCATGATCTTGCGTGTGCGTAGGAAATTTTTTGAAATTACTACGTTACCCAGCAGTGGCATCCGAGCCTAGGTTTTATGGTTTGATGTTATTTGCACGAGTAGAACACAAGTGAGTTGTGGACGATACAAGTCATACTACCTACCAGCATGTCATACTTTGGTTCAGCGGTATTGTTGGACGAGACGATCCGGACCAACCTTACGCGTACGCTTACGCGAGACCGGTTCCCTCGACGTGCTTTGCACATAGATGGCTTGCGGAAGACTGTCTCTCCAACTTTAGTTGAACCGAGTGTGGCTACGCCCGGTCCTTGAGAAGGTTAAAACGGAGTCTATTTGACAAACTATCGTTGTGGTTTTGATGCGTAGGTAAGTTGAGTTCTTGCTTAAAGCCCGTAGCAGCCACGTAAAACTTGCAACAACAAAGTAGAGGACGTCTAACTTGTTTTTGCAGGGCATGTTGTGATGTGATATGGTCAAGACGTGATGCTAAATTTTATTGTATGAGATGATCATGTTTTGTAACCGAGTTATCGGCAACTGGCAGGAGCCATATGGTTGTCGCTTTATTGTATGCAATGCAATCGCGATGTAATGCTTTACTTTATTGCTAAACGGTAGTGATAGTCGTAGAAGCATAAGATTAGCGAAACGACAACGATGCTGCGATGAAGATCAAGGTGTCGCGCCGGTGACGATGGTGATCATGACGGTGCTTCGAAGATGGAGATCACAAGCACAAGATGATGATGGCCATATCATATCACTTATATTGATTGCATGTGATGTTTATCCTTTTATGCATCTTATCTTGCTTTGATTGACGGTAGCATTATAAGATGATCTCTCACTAAATTATCAAGAAGTGTTCTCCCTGAGTATGCACCGTTGCGAAAGTTCTTCGTGCTGAGACACCACGTGATGATCGGGTGTGATAGGCTCTACGTTCAAATACAATGGGTGCAAAACAGTTGCACACGCGGAATACTCAGGTTTAACTTGACGAGCCTAGCATATACAGATATGGCCTCGGAACACAGAGACCGAAAGGTCGAGCGTGAATCATATAGTAGATATGATCAACATAATGATGTTCACCATTGAAACTACTCCATCTCACGTGATGATCGGACATGGTTTAGTTGATTTGGATCACGTGATCACTTAGAGGATTAGAGAGATGTCTATCTAAGTGGGAGTTCTTAAGTAATATGATTAATTGAACTTTAATTTATCATGAACTTAGTACCTGATAGTATCTTGCTTGTCTATGTTGTGTAGATAGATGGCTCGTGCTGTTGTTCCGTTGAATTTTAATGCGTTCCTTGAGAAAGCAAAGTTGAAAGATGATGGTAGCAATTACACGGACTGGGTCCGTAACTTGAGGATTATCCTCATTGCTGCACAGAAGAATTACGTCCTGGAAGCACCGCTAGGTGCCAGGCCTGGTGCAAGAGCTACGCCAGATGTTGTGAACGTCTAACAAAGCAAAGCTGATGACTACTCTATAGTTCAGTGTGCCATGCTTTACGGCTTAGAACCGGGACTTCAACGACGTTTTGAACACCATGGAGCATATGAGATGTTCCAGGAGTTGAAGTTAATATTTCAAGCAAATGCCCGGATTGAGAGATATGAAGTCTCCAATAAGTTCTATAGCTGTAAAATGGAAGAGAATGGTTCTGTCAGTGAGCATATACTCAGAATGTCTGGGTATAACAATCACTTGATTCAACTGGGAGTTAATCTTCCGGATGATTGCGTCATTGACAGAATTCTCCAATCACTGCCACCAAGCTACAAGAGCTTCGTGATGAACTATAATATGCAAGGGATGACCAAAACTATGCCCGAGCTCTTCGCAATGCTAAAAGCCGCGGAGGTAGAAATCAAAAAGGAGCATCAAGTGTTGATGGTTAACAAAACCACTAGTTTCAAGAAAAAGGGCAAAGGGAAGAAAAGGGGAACTTCAAAAAGAACAGCAAGCAAGTTGCTACTCAAGAGAAGAAACCCAAGTCTGGACCTAAGCCTGAAACTGAGTGCTTCTATTGCAAGCAGACTGGTCACTGGAAGCGGAACTGCCCCAAGTATTTGGCGGATAAGAAGGATGGCAAGGTTAACAAAGGTATATATGATATACATGTTATTGATGTGTACCTTACTAATTCTCGCAGTAGCACCTGGGTATTTGATACTGGTTCTGTTGCTAATATTTGCAACTCAAAACAGGGGCTACGGATTAAGCGAAGATTGGCTAAGGACGAGGTGACGATGCGCGTGGGAAATGGTTCCAAAGTCGATGTGATCGCGGTCGGCACGCTACCTCTACATCTACCTTCGGGATTAATATTAGATCTAAATAATTGTTATTTAGTACCAGCGTTGAGCATGAACATTATATCTGGATCTTGTTTGATGCGAGACGGTTATTCATTTAAATCAGAGAATAATGGTTGTTCTATTTATATGAGTAATATCTTTTATGGTCATGCGCCATTAAAGAGTGGTTTGTTCTTACTTAATCTCGATAGTAGTAACACACATATTCATAATGTTGAAGCCAAAAGATGCAGAGTTAATAATGATAGTGCAACTTATTTGTGGCACTGCCGTTTAGGTCATATCGGCATAAAGCGCATGAAGAAACTCCATACTGATGGACTTTTGGAGTCACTTGATTATGAATCACTTGGCACTTGCGAGCCGTGCCTTATGGGCAAGATGACTAAAACACCATTCTCCGGTACTGTGGAGAGAGCAACAGATTTATTGGAAATCATACATACTGATGTATGTGGTCCAATGAATGTTGAGGCTCGTGGCGGATATCGTTATTTTCTCACCTTCACTGATGATATAAGCAGATATGGGTATATCTACTTAATGAAACACAAGTCTGAAACATTTGAAAAGTTCAAAGAATTTCAGAGTGAAGTGGAAAATCATCGTAACAAGAAAATAAAGTTTCTACGATCTGATCGTGGAGGAGAATATTTGAGTTACGAGTTTGGTCTACATTTGAAACAATGCGGAATAGTTTCGCAACTCACGCCACCCGGAACACCACAACGTAATGGTGTGTCCGAACGTCGTAATCGTACTTTACTGGATATGGTGCGATCTATGATGTCTCTTACCGATTTACCGCTATCTTTTTGGGGTTATGCTCTAGAGACGGCCGCATTCACGTTAAATAGGGCACCATCAAAATCCGTTGAGACGGCGCCTTATGAACTGTGGTTTGGCAAGAAACCAAAGTTGTCGTTTCTTAAAGTTTGGGGCTGCGATGCTTATGTGAAAAAGCTTCAACCTGATAAGCTCGAACCCAAATCGGAGAAATGTGTCTTCATAGGATACCCAAAGGAGACTATTGGGTATACCTTCTATCACAGATCCGAAGGCAAAATTTTTGTTGCTAAAATCGGAAACTTTCTAGAGAAGGAGTTTCTCTCGAAAGAAGTGAGTGGGAGGAAAGTAGAACTTGATGAGATAACAGTATCTACTCCCTTATTGAGAAGTAGTACGTCACAGAAATCTGTTCCTGTGACACCTACATCAAATAGGGAGGAAGCTAATGATAATGATCATGAAACTTCAGATCAAGTTTCTACTGAACTTCGTAGATCAACCAGAGTAAGATCCGCACCAGAGTGGTACGGTAATCCTATTTTGGAAGTCATGTTACTAGACCATGATGAACCTACGAACTATGAAGAAGCGATGGTGAGCCCAGATTCCGCAAAGTGGCTTGAGGCCATGAAATCTGAGATGGGATCCATGTATGATAACAAAGTATGGACTTTGGTTGACTTGCCCGATGATCGGCAAGCAATTGAGAATAAATGGATTTTTAAGAAGAAGACTGACGCTGATGGTAATGTTACTGTCTACAAAGCTCGACTTGTCGCAAAAGTTTTTCGACAAGTTCAAGGGATTGACTACGATGAGACTTTCTCACCCGTAGCGATGCTTAAGTCTGTCCGAATCATGTTAGCAGTTGCCGCATTTTATGATTATGAAATTTGGCAAATGGATGTCAAAACTGCATTCCTGAATGGATTTCTGGAAGAAGAGTTGTATATGATGCAACCAGAAGGTTTTGTCGATCCAAAGGAAGCTAACAAAGTGTGCAAGCTCCAGCGATCCATTTATGGACTGGTGCAAGCCTCTCGGAGTTGGAATAAACGCTTTGATAGTGTAATCAAAGCTTTTGGTTTTATACAGACTTTCGGAGAAGCCTGTATTTACAAGAAAGTGAGTGGGAGCTCTGTAGCATTTCTGATATTATATGTGGATGACATATTACTGATCGGAAATAATATAGAATTTCTGGATAGCATAAAGGGATACTTGAATAAAAGTTTTTCAATGAAAGACCTCGGGGAAGCTGCTTACATATTGGGCATTAAGATCTATAGAGATAGATCAAGACGCCTAATAGGACTTTCACAAAGCACATACCTTGACAAAGTTTTGAAAAAGTTCAGAATGGATCAGGCAAAGAAAGGGTTCTTGCCTGTGGCACAAGGTGTGAAATTGAGTAAGACTCAATGCCCGACCACCGCAGAAGATAGAGAGAAAATGAAAAATGTTCCCTATGCTTCAGCCATAGGCTCTATCATGTATGCAATGCTGTGTACCAGACCAGATGTGTGCCTTGCTGTAAGTTTAGCAGGCAGGTACCAAAGTAATCCAGGAGTGGATCACTGGACAGCGGTCAAGAACATCCTTAAGTACTTGAGAAGGACTAAGGATATGTTTCTCATTTATGGAGGTGACAAAGAGCTCGTCGTAAACGGTTATGTCGATGCAAGCTTTGACACTGATCCGGACGATTCTAAATCGCAAACCGGATACGTATTTACATTAAACGGTGGAGCTGTCAGTTGGTGCAGTTCTAAACAAAGCGTCATGGCGGGATCTACATGTGAAGCTGAGTACATAGCCGCTTCGGAAGCAGCCAATGAAGGAGTCTGGATGAAGGAGTTCATATCCGATCTAGGTGTTGTACCTAGCGTATCGGGTCCAATGAAAATCTTTTGTGACAATACTGGTGCAATTGCCTTGGCAAAGGAATCCAGATTTCACAAAAGAACCAAACACATCAAAAGACGCTTCAACTCTATCTGGGATTTGGTCCAGGTGGGAGACATAGAGATATGCAAGATACATACGGATCTGAATGTTGCAGACCCGTTGACTAAGCCTCTTCCACGAGCAAAACATGATCAGCACCAAAACTCCATGGGTGTTAGAATCATTACTTTGTAATCTAGATTATTGACTCTAGTGCAAGTGGGAGACTGAAGGAAATATGCCCTAGAGGCAATAATAAAGTTATTATTTATTTCCTTATATCATGATAAATGTTTATTATTCATGCTAGAATTGTATTAACTGGAAACATAATACATGTGTGAATACATAGACAAACAGAGTGTCACTAGTATGCCTCTACTTGACTAGCTCATTAATCAAAGATGGTTATGTTTCCTAGCCATGAACAAAGAGTTGTTATTTGATTAACGAGATCACATCATTAGTTGAATGATCTGATTGACATGACCCATTACATTTAGCATAGCACCCGATCGTTTAGTATGTTGCTATTGCTTTTATCCATGACTTATACATGTTCCTTCAACTATGAGAATATGCAACTCCCATTTACCGTAGGGACACTTTGTGTGCTACCAAACGTCACAACGTAACTGGGTGATTATAAAGGTGCTCTACAAGTGTCTCCGAAGGTACATGTTGAGTTGGCATATTTCGAGATTAGGATTTGTCACTCCGATTGTCGGAGAGGTATCTCAGGGCCTTCTCGGTAATGCACATCACATAAAGCCTTGCAAGCATTGCAACCAATGAGTTAGTTGCCATATGATGTATTACAGAACGAGAAAAGAGACTTGCCGGTAACGAGATTGAACTAGGTATTGGATACCGACGATCGAATCTCGGGCAAGTAACATACCGATGACAAAGGGAACAACGT
This sequence comes from Aegilops umbellulata, assembly GCA_032464435.1. Taxonomy (NCBI): domain Eukaryota; kingdom Viridiplantae; phylum Streptophyta; class Magnoliopsida; order Poales; family Poaceae; genus Aegilops; species Aegilops umbellulata. Next base: position 307,441,446 of record CP136055.1, on the reverse strand, counting down.
ATGTTGTTATGCGGTCTGACCGATAAAGATCTTCGTAGAATATGTAGGAGCCAATATGGGCATCCAGGTCCCGCTATTGGTTATTGACCGGAGACGTGTCTCGGTCATGTCTACATTGTTCTCGAACCGTAGGGTCCGCACGCTTAACGTTACGATGACAGTTATTATGAGTTTATGCATTTTGATGTACCGAAGGAGTTCGGAGTCCCGGATGTGATCACGGACATGACGAGGAGTCTCGAAAAGGTCGAGACATAAAGAATTATATATTGGAAGCCTATGTTTGGACATCGGATGCATTCCAGGTGAAATCAGGATTTTACCGGAATACCGGGAGGGTTACCGAAACCCCCCGGGAGCATAATGGGCCAACATGGGCCTTGGAGGAGAAGTGAGAGGGCAGCCCTAGGGGCTGCGCGCCTCCCCCCTTCCCCTAGTCCTATTAGGACTAGGAGAGCTGGGCGCCCCCCTCTCCTTCTCTCTCCCCCTTGAAGAATCCTAGTCCAACTAGGATTGGGGGGGGGGGAATCCTACTCCCAGAGGGAGTAGGACTCCTCCTGCGCCTCCCTCCTTTGGCCGGCCAGCCTCCCCCCCTTCATCCTTTATATACGGGGGCAGGGGACACCCCATGACACACAAGTTGATCTACGGATCGTTCCTTAGCCGTGTGCGGTGCCCCCTTCCACCAAATTCCACCTCGATTATATCGTTGCAGTGCTTAGGCGAAGCCCTGCGCCGGTGACACATCAAGATCGTCACCACGCCGTCGTGCTGACGGAACTCTTCCTCGACGCTTTGCTGGATCGGAGCCCGGGGATCGTCATCGAGCTGAACGTGTGCCAAGAACTCGGAGGTGCCGGAGTAACGGTGCTGTGATCGGTTGGATCGCGAGGAGAACGTACGACTACTTCCTCTACGTACGACTACTTCCTCTACGTTGTGTCAACGCTTCCGCTTCGGTCTACGAGGGTACGTAGACAAACACTCTTCCCTCTCGTTGCTATGCATCACCATGATCTTGCGTGTGCGTAGGAAATTTTTTGAAATTACTACGTTACCCAACAAATTCATCTTCAACGTAGGGGAAGAGTGGTTGTTCTGCTCCTCTACGACCTCTATCTGATGGGTGATCGGCGGTGTCGTGGAATTGTCACGGCAGATGTCCTTAGTGTCAGGACTTAGTCGCGAGGCCAACGCATCTATGTGGTAGCTTGAGAGGGGTTGAGTGGGACGAGAGACGCAGGGCGGATCAACACACAAGACAAGGGTTTATATAGCTTCGGGCCCCGGGAAACATCATTCGGTAATAACCCTACATGCTGTTTGAGGCTAGATCTCATTATGCTCATGAGGGAATCGCCGGTTTTACCGGCTTTTTGTGTCTAACCCTAACATTGTTTCTTCTTGCTTGTATCTTCTAAGTTCTAACTTGTCCCTCTTTGGGGAGCCCTGCCCCTCCTTATATATGTTGAAGGGGCGGTTTACATGTGGAGTCCTATTAGGATTAGGACTAGTCTATCTCTAATACAAACCGGATACAAGTCCAGGTCTTAACTCTTTATAAGACAAATATTCCTTTCCTCTTAAACCGACCCACCATAGTTGAACCGGCCTTCTGGGCCTTGGGCCTCGTCCATCATCTAATCCGCCCGCCGGGTTGCCAGTGAGTCATAACGACCAAGCGGGTTGCTTGTAAACCGCCAAGGTCAGGGCGGGTCTTCAGATAAACCGCCAAGTCCGGCCGGGTTAACTTCCGGCCGGTTTACGCCGCGGGGTATATCCCCGACATTAGCCCCCAAGTTTAGCTTGGATTTATCTATGGTAAACTTATGCTGCAAATAAACACCAGAACAAATTTGACAGGTTGTGCTCCGGGTTAAGAATTTTTGTAAACCGGCACCTGATCGTCCTTAAGTCCTTGTCATTTCCTCCTTCTAGAAAATCCGGGTCAATAACCAGCTTCATACTCAATTTGCTGACATTGGTTTCCCACAGAAAAATATTATGAAGAATAATCCACTTGAGTCGGCTTCCAAAGCGCCGGCTTAAGAAATTTTGGTCTTGAAATACTCATCTGATATCCGGCCGGTTTGAAGATGTAAAACTTGCCGGTTCAATATTACCAAAATTACCGGGTTATGATAATTCCGGGTAATGGTTGTTGCTAATGCCGGTTCATGATTGTTGCCAACGCCGGTTCAATCTGGTTTGCTCAAACAGATAATTTGAAAATATTTCTTCGATAATAATTGATACATGTAGCCCCCAAGTCTTCGAGCAGAACAAAGTGATGGCTTAAGACTTGCTTCAATATAAATACTGCCAATTTTGAAGAAATCCATGTTGTTCATCCCAGTCACTAGTAAAAACGGAATACTCCATATTATGTAGCCCCCAAGTGCCGGGTTGTCATGCTTGCAGCAACCTGGGACTTGTAATTGACTGATGCCCATAAAACTTCAACCAATGTAGCCCCCAACACTACTGGAAACAGGGAATTTGCCATCAGTCAGCTCTTTGCCGTCTGCTAGCGGACGGCAAAGAAGGTCTTTGCCATCTGCTTGCAAAAAACAGACGGTAAAGAACTGACAGACGGCAAAGAACCTGGTTGCCATCAGTCAGCTCTTTGCCGTCTGCCAGCAGATAGCAAAGAATCTTTGCCGTCCGCTGGCAGACGGCAAAGAGGTGCCTAGCAGACGGCAAAGAGGTGCCCCATGGTAGCCACCCCCTCTCTCTCTCCCCAGCCCCACCACATCGGCCGGATCCACTCCCACCCCACCACTCTGTCTCTCTCTCTCGTCCTTAAAAAAACTCTCTCACGAACTCACCCCCACCCCTCGGTCCACCCCACCCCGGCTCCTCTCCACATGATCTCCTCGCCGTCGCCACCACCCATGCCGGCCGGTTCTGGCGAGCACCGGCCGCACGCATAACTCCCCCAAGCTCGGCCCCTTCCTCCCCTCCGTCCAGATCCGTGCCTCAAGGCCTGCACCCTTGCCCGCGGCTAGGGTTTCGGGCGCCTCCCGTGTTCTTGCCGGAATCCACCACAATCGGCGATGGCGAGACCGGAGCTTGCTGAATCCGTCACCGGCGTTGCCCAGGTAGGCCCTTCCCCTCCTTCCTTGCTCTGGTCCACCCTCTCCTCCTCACCTTGCCTTCCCTTCCGATCCGTCCCTTTGCTGTAGGTCGCCATGGCAGACGCCGCCACAGCCCCAGCGCACACGCGCCGTTCTCGACGGCTACGAGATGGCCGCAGCCACCCCCGCTGCCTCCGAGGTCAGGGTCGACTCGGTGGAGAACGACGACGTCATAGCATACGCGCTACAGGAGGAGCTCGCGCAGGTCGCCATGGCCGAGCCGTTCGGTGCCGACGGCGGTGAGGCTGAGCAACGCGCCACCATCCTTGCAGGAGCCCTCCGCCAACCTCCCCGTGAGCATCCCCTTACGTCCTCCCTTCTCTCTGTTTGTTTCCCCTTGCATAAACCTGAATCAAACGTGCGTCCTCAGAAACAATTGCTAAGGTTGTAGAGTGGGGGAATGCGCCAAACGGTTGATGATGGAACGGTCGTCCAATTATTGATGAATTATTGATGAAATTCATATTGCAATAAGTATTATTGATGAATATTGTCCAATTTTGCAAGTAGCTTATCATCTCTGTTCTTGGCACACGATCTCTGGACATTACTGCATATTGTACCATAGGTAATTACTGAGAATCCATGGACAATGTAAATTTGCAGCACGGGCAATAGTTACTCCAATATTTATTTTTTCATGTTCCTTTTATTGAGATTTTACGATTTATATTTGAAGCCCCAATGTGATGCATGCTATGTTCTGTTGTGGGATTGAATTTGCATACATAAAAAAATACGCCAGATAAAGTATCCTCTGTTTATTAAGTTCAACTTATAATGAAGATAGAAGTTCAGTTTTTCATTCCTACGCTGTTCATACATGTCGTTGTTGAGCTATAAGACACAATAATCCCATTCCACATACTTCACAACCTTAGGCTATAGAATACGACCTATATGGCTTCAACACAATTTATTACGTCTCGTTCGGTCCTCTAATACATTTAGTACCTTATACTAAATAGTAAAGACAATGAAATTTTTGTTTTGCGGCAAACGTGTACATATAAAATATTATATCATAGTCACAAATATGAAGTTGTTGATAATAGCCCTACTACATGTTCATAAACACATTTCTAACCATTGAAATTCATAAAAATATTATAATAAATTAATCATGTAAGAAATATATACATTTTCAACTAAATTAACTAAATGTTTAGCACTCACACCAATTCTAAAAATTTAATTCATTGGTTAACTAATTGGTTGCTCAAAGTAAAAAAATATGTACTCTAGACTGAATATGTACTTGTTGTCGTATTTTTTAGAAGTATGCAATATGATGTCAGAAGTAGTAACAGGTGAAGCTCCCTTTCTTCTCTTGTAATCCTGCAGGAGGGACAGCCTCAGGGACGCTAGCTGCCTGCTTAACTGTACCTGGGGTTTCTCTTTTGGTTGCTGCATGTGTGAGTGCAGGAGATCAACTTCCTTCTCAACCGATGGGTGGGTAAGCAAGCTCCCCATCCACTCAAGTTCTAAACAAGCAGATAATCATTTGGGGTGCTACCCTGCTATTTCTTCTATGCTATAGTTACTTTACTCATGAACAGATACTCACTTGTTCTTAGTTGTTTTACTTCTAATACTGATATGAACAGATACCACTTGGTTTGGCTATTCCTATTGGTCTCTTTCTAATAGCCTATGAACAGATGCTATACTTGGTTTTGGCTGTTACTTTCCTAGTTTTCTACTGATAAGATAGATACTACATCTGATTTGGGCAGTGATGCTGGTCTGAGCCCCCCCCCCCTCTCTTAGGCTTAATTTACATGTGGCTATCCCTGTGCTGTGATGAACTAGCCCTGGCACTTTCAGGCTGTCTAAGCACATAATCCCTCAAGTATACCTTGAGGTCTTCTGTAGCTTGGTCTTGTGGATTCTGGTAACCCTGCTTCTTGTGGACAGCCTGCTCCTCCTAGCTGCTTCACACTATCTCACAGATATGGTTTTGGGCCCAGTCCTGTTTGATGTTTTGGACACCAAGTGTCTAATAGAACCTACTCTACTGTTGGTCGCCCTATTTATACTGGCCTAAATGGTGTGACTAAGTTGTGTGTGTGTGTGTGTGTGTGTGTGTGTGTTTGTGTTGTCCTCACGGGTGGCCTGAATGAAGTCTAATCCTTGGCTTTAATCACTATTTTTTAGTTGGCTTAATTCCTGGAGCTAGTACTGATAGTGGTCTTTGTGTTGGCTTCTTGATTGGGTCCTTGGCTGGTTCTCTCCTTTGGCTCTTTGGTATTGGTTTACTCTATTTGGCTTTCTAATTAAGATCACTTTGAAAATCAGGATCTTAACTAAGATTATCTTGATCTCAAGTACTGGCTCCTACAACAATGCATTTCACCAAGTGAAATGCTACATTTCTACTCCTAACACATTCTCTCTTTCTTAGTGTTTTTGTTATGCAGGTTGGAAGAAAAGAAGAAGATCCAGAGAAGATCTTAGTAATAAGATAGTTTTTAGGGAAATAGATATTTAGTTTTAGGTCATTCCTTGTAATATGTGTTGGATATGTGTTGGATATATATGTGTTCTTGACTATTGGTAACATGTGTTGGATATGTGTTGAATATATATGTGTTCATGACTATTGGTAATATGTGTTGGATATGCTATATATGTGTTCACGACGGATATATATCTGTGTTTGGTTTTCTGTGGAAATGAATTGATATAAGAAGAAACAGAATTAATGCCTATTTGGTCTCTTTGCCATCTGCTGTCGTCTGCTAGCAGATGGCAAAGAGCCATTCCCTTTGCCGTCTGTCGGCAGATGGCAAAGTGCCATGCCCTTTGTCGTCTGCCAGCAGATGGCAAAGAGCCATGCCCTTTGCCGTCTGCCACTGACGGCAAAGGCCTCTTTGCCGTCCGCTGCAAAAAACAGACGGCAAAGAAGGCCTTTGCCGACCCTGTCTTTGCCGTCCCCTTTTGCCGTCCGCGGCAGACGGCAAAGACCTTTGCCGTCCGCCATCCGTGCCTTTGCCGTCCGCCGTGGCTGATGGCAAAGTACCAGATTCCTGTAGTGCAAGGGCCGGGTCATTATGTAATAATCAGCAGGGACTTTGTAAATATAATCTTGTTAACTTTGAACAGCAACGTGTAGCCCCCAAGGGCCGGCTCAGTAAGATAATATTGAGCTGGGACTTTGATATATACTTCAATGAAAATAACATCATATGATGTAACCCCCATCATGGGCCTTGAATCCACGTCCACAAGGTGAAGAGCCTTGTGCTTTACCAACTGAGCAGTGGACCCTTCAATATAATGGATAAAAACCTTTGTACCTTGAATAGTTGACAGGAGCAATTGGTAGCCCCCAAGGGCCAGATCATTACGATGTGATGAGTTGGGTCTTCAATAAGATGAGCAAAAATGACCTTGCATTAGCCCCCAAGTGTCATGGTGCATGCTTGCGGCGACATGAGACTTGCATATTTGATGTAATCTCAATTTTGAATAATGTAGCCCCCAAGTGCCGGGTTGTAAGCCTGCAGCGACTCAGGACTATTCCTTCAATTGTAGAAAATGATAACCATTGCGCTAAAGCGACTTTGAAAAACCTTAATCCTAATATTAATAATAAAAATCCAGCCATGTTGGCTATTCAAGATAATATAATCTGGTATGAAAACCTTATTCATCCAATATCACAATGAAAATTCAGCCAAGTTTGGCTATTTGAATAATATAATCCAATAATTTATAAGCGCAAGATTCCAATGGCGCAATCCAAATATATACTGGCGACTTATAGTCCAAAGCCAGACCGGTTTAACAAACACCGGATAATTTATCATCATACTAGCGACTTATCGTCTTAAAGCCAGGCCGGTTTAATAAACACCAGACAATTTATAATCATGCTTTATTCAACATGTCTCTGCATACAACAAGTTTTAAAGTGTCCCGGCGGTTTACCGCCGGGCGGGTCATAATGCCCAACATATAACCTGGGTTTATAACCAAGGCTGCACTTAAAAATATGAAATATATCATACCTGTGACATTGAATCACATCATTGGTTTACCAATTTTTTGTAGTAAGAGTGATAACCCCAATCTTGAGTAATGATAACTCCTTCCATATTGTGCCGGTTTATGATAAAACCGTACCGGGCTGTGATAAACACCGGATTAACCATATATAATACTGGTGACTTGTAGTCAAACCAGACCGGGCTGATAATCTCCGGATTATAACTTGATCATGTACTCACAACTTGTAGTTGAAAACCGAGCCGGGTTGATAAACACCGGTTTACTCCATAATAGGATGGTAACAGAAAATCAAACCGGGCAGATAATCTCCGGTCTAAAAATGGACCGTGTTCCGCCAATTTAGCTGTTTGAACCGGTACAAAATACTGTCGGTTTAAAAAACGCAAATAAAATAGCAACTTCTCAAGAAAGGCTATTAAAGCAAAAGCAATGGCAACAACTTTTTGCAAAAGAAGAGCTCTACTGAGCTTGGTCAGATGGAATTACCATGGTCAGACGCAACCAAGCCCCCCGAAGGCGTAGCGATGGTGCCAGTCAGCCAGGACCCCAAAATGACGCGTGGCGTTACGCCGGCCAAGTGGCATTGCTATGGTTCGGGTTCGACCAAGCCCCCAAATGACTCTAAGGCCCGTAGGCCGACCAAGAGGCGTGACCGGTTCAGACGTGACCGTGTCCCCAAATGATCTGGTGGCTTTCGCCGGCCAAGAGGTATTGCATCGGTTCGGACACGACCGAGCCCCCAAGTGACCTGGTGGCTTTCGCCGGCCAAGAGGCATTGCATCGGTTCAAAACATGACCGAGCCCCCAAATGACCTTATAAGGACGGGTATGTTCTCTTTGGTTCGAATACGACCTATGTTTGAACAGGAAGCCCCAAGTGATCTTGATAAGACTTGCAAGGGGTAAACCGGATGTTGTTTTAAAACAACTCCATGTAACCACACATGATATAAAAGAATAGATACCCCGCTTTATAAAGCAGGAGCCCCCATGTGATCAATAACATATTAGGCCAATAAGGCGGGATACCTATGTTTAAAGCGCGCATCATGGCAGCAGGTCCTCTTCGATAATTTTTAACTTTTTTCAAGAGATAAATTCTTCTTGAACCGGGATCTTGAACCGGATATTGAAAGCTTCAAAGCTGTGGGAGACATCTTTCCCTTGAACCGGATTTTAAACCGGAATCTTCATTTTTAGCAGGAAATTTTCTGACGACCTTTGCGAGAAGTTAATTCCTTTTTGAACCGGACATTTTTAAACCGGATTTGAGCGCTTCAGAGCTTTGTGGGAGAATAGATTTCCCTTGAACTGGATTGTAAACCGGATATTGAGAGCTTCAGTGAAACTGATTTCCCTTGAACCGGATTGTAAACCGGAATCCTTTTTTGATGACCCGAAACTTCTTCATTGAGCCGGGATTTTGTAACTGTCATATACTTTCTAATCCGGAAATCTTCTGACAGCAGAATGTGAATCCGGGACCGGGTTATCTTTCCATCCAACGTATTGGGGTTCTTGACTTCACTGAAAGCCGGCAACGTTTGCTAAATCATATCATTGTAGCCCCCAAGTCTCAAGGTGACTCGAGGAGTTGGCTTGAGATTCTCCATATTTGACCGTGATATAAACCGACATAACTTGTATATCATTGGTGTTGATAGCACAATGTGAATCCACAGAAGGTTGAGGTGACTGCGGCCGGCTATAAATAATCCCGTATGAGCCGTGTCAGTAACTCGGCCAATGGTTCCTTCCAACTGGCGATTTGAAATTAACCAAACTGTAGTGGCGGCGACTTGTGCGCCTGCCCATTGAGCCATCCAGTGCAGACGGCGGTTGATAGTATATGATAATTTGCCTCCTTTTTGTTGAAAGAAAACCGGGCTACCCAAGCTGTGACTTGCTCATACTCAATAAATAGCTCATGCAGACAGGTGCGGCCTGGTATGTTGATGTAGACCAGGCCGCGAGAGACGGACGACAAAAATGACCCCAACATCAGAGGCAACTCGGATAGATGAGTCGGCCGCGGCATTGTAAACCGGTGCGGACGGGGAAGATCAGCAGCGGTGTCGTAAACCGGCACGGACGGGCGAGTTAATCGCTGGCATGGTCCCGGCAAGCTGATGTAAACCGGGCCACAGGGACGGCGACTTGCTCACGTTCATTCACCGGGTGGTATGACACGGATTAAACGCCAGTGCAGAACGTTGCTAACGTGTGCTCCGTACCCATGGTATAGACCACGTTTACAATGCATGATTGTCATGTATATAAAATATACAGCCCAAAGTAATTGTTCTTCTGACAACAAAAAAACAATATAAGTCAAAAATGGACTTAGATAGATGTCACCTAATATGTTAGGCCGGAATTTATCCGCCGCTGTGAAGCTAAAATCAACCACGGATGAGTCACCCGCAGGAGCAAACGGATGAACCGGCCGCGGCGTTGTAAGCCGGTGCGAACGGGCAAGTTGGCCGCGGCGTTGTAAGCCAGTGCGGACGGGCGAGTTGGCCCCGACGTTGATGAAGCGGGGGACGGCGACTTACCCATGTAACCGTCCAGCAGCATGGCACAGACCGGCCCTAGTGCAATAATCTTGGCGCGCGCCCCTTTGCGTCACCTTTATAACAAATAATGGTCCTGCCAAAAATAGCAAAGACCAGAGTAATTGTTCTTGAAAAAAAACATTATTTGTACTGATAAAATATGTAGGCAGGATAGCACCTCGTTGTATTGTGCAGTGCCAGTAGGCCGGCTTGTCGCGGGTACCCCGGGTTGCATCCATGGTCACAACAGTGGCAGCAGGGGCGGAGACGTGGAGCAGTGTAAAATTGGGTACAACTGCTGCACTCATCTACAGCACCACTCTGGTGGAGTATGCCTTCTTCGGCAACTTGTGATCTGACGGTCCACGAGGCACACACTACGCCGCGCTCCCGTCAGTCTTCATGATTTGATTGATCTGACTCCGAATCACTGGATGTGAGCGGTGGTTTGATCCTCTCCCAGGTTTGATCTCCAAAAGCATAGCATCCTTTGTCTCTTCAGTTCACGCATTGTCCAATTGCCTTCCCAAATGCTTCAGTAAGAAAGTCCATGCATGATTACTGTCAGAGAACACCAATGGTACTTCATCCTCTAATCCATTTTCTCCATTAACTGAAGAAGCAGTCGATAACTTCCATTGCTTTATTCAGTTTTGCAATTACTGTATCAAGGAAAAGGAGTGGCCTGGCTCGGGCGATTCAACATGCATCCGTGGGGGCACTTGCGGGTAGGGCCACAGTGGAGGCGGTAGGAGCAGTGGGGCGGATCAACACAGGCGCAACGGCGCTTCAGGCGGCGCAGCCGGCAACTTGTCGAGGCACGGCCGCGCACGAGGAAGTCGGAGGTATACGCCGGGCAGCTCGACGCAAAGCATGATGGCCTGGAGATGGAGCGGAGACGGCCGTGGCCAGCTTGAGGCATCCCTGGCTAGCAGAGGCGGGCGACCCGTACAGAGCGGCGGCTCTCCGCGGCGGCGATGTCAATGCAATGCACTCAGCGACGGCGACTTGTGGCCGAACGATGAAGATACGCCGGCGAGGCGGCGAGTTGAGGCGGGCGCTTTGGAAGCATCAAGCGGCTCAGGTGGAAGCGCATCGCGACGGCGCGTGGGAGCCTAGTACGACGGCTCTCGACAGAGCAATAGCATGAGACCGAGCAGAGGCAGCCATGGAGGAGTGACGGCACGACGGTCGCGGTGGCAGAAGAGTCCGGGGCGGCACGACGGCGGCGGTTGATGTCGACTGCAGAGACAGTGGCGGAGCGCCAGCGAAGGGAGGTCGACCCGAGGTAGGCCGCTCGGAGGTGACTTGACGCGGAGGCAAAAATTGGCGAGGCGCAGGCGACCAGTGTTGGAGACGAACCGGGGGTTGACTCCGAGTCCACGCCCGTTTCTTTTCAGGCTGGTTTGTTCAATACTCCACTTGATATTTCCTGTGTCTTCACGTGATGACGCCAGCCGCAATAATTCAATCCTCTTCGGTAGCAGCCTAACAAAGAATCCGATCAGGTCACAAGTAGATGTCTTCTCGGTTTACACGGCTGCCGTCGCAGCATATACTAGCCAGTCTTCGGATTCGACGGATCGTCAGGTTACATCCGTCTGCCGCGCAGCACGCAATGACGCAAACCTAATTTTCTCTTGTACTGTCAGCTCCAGAGTTAATCACACGATGATTTTTGCCGGTTCTACTCAGGGTTTTCCCATGGCGGGTTATCCTGCGAGATTGCTCCGTGCCAGCTCCTCTTGATCTAACCAACTGTGATCTCCTCGAACCCTAAGAAAAGTCCCTTCAAGAACTCAACACCACCGTGCGCATGCCCCACGGTGGGCGCCAACTGTCGTGGAATTGTCACGGCAGATGTCCTTAGTGTCAGGACTTAGTCGCGAGGCCAACGCATCTATGTGGTAGCTTGAGACGGGTTGAGTGGGACGAGAGACGCAGGGCGGATCAACACACAAGACAAGGGTTTAGACAGCTTCGGGCCCCGGGAAACATCATCCGGTAATAACCCTACATGCTGTTTGAGGCTAGATCCCATTATGCTCATGAGGGAATCGCCGGTTTTACTGGCTTTTTGTGTCTAGCCCTAACATTGTTTCTTCTTGCTTGTATCTTCTAACTTGTAACTTGTCCCTCTTTGGGGAGCCCTGCCCCTCCTTATATATGTTGAAGGGGCGGTTTACATGTGGAGTCCTATTAGGATTAGGACTAGTCTATCTCTAATACAAACCGGATACAAGTCCAGGTCTTAACTCTTTATAAGACAAATATTCCTTTCCTCTTAAACCGGCCCACCATAGTTGAACCGGCCTTCTGGGCCTTGGGCCTCGTCCATCATCTAATCCACCCGCCGGGTTGCCAGTGAGTCATAACGACCATGTGGGTTGCTTGTAAACCGCCAAGGTCAGGGCGGGTCTTCAGATAAACCGCCAAGTCCGGCCGGGTTAACTTCCGGCCGGTTTACGCCGCGGGGTATATCCCCGACAGGCGGAGATTTGATTTCTCTATGATCGGGTTTAAGCCCAATCCGATCTTAGTCTATAGCAACCCCCACGGCGGCGATGTGATCCAGAAGTTAGTTTAAAGACGACAACTCTGCCAGATCCATCCGTTTGGAGTATTCGGAGTCAACACAGAGGCGATTTTTGATGACCTGAGAAGTCATCGTCGGCTTTAAGGCCGAACGGGCTATCATGGTGAAGTCGCCCAACCGGAGGGTTTGGCCAAAGGCCAGGGATCCTCCGGAAGTGATGTTGTCCTTGATAACAAGGCGAGCCATCAATCCTGTCTTCGACATCACAGAGGAACTCTCAATGGAAGCACCAATGTCGGTGTCAAAACCGGCGAATCTCGGGTAGGGTGTCCCAAACTATGCATCTAGGGTCGATGGTAACAGGAGACGGGGGACACGATGTTTACCCAGGTTTGGGCCCTCTTAATGGAGGTAATACCCTACTTCCTGCTGGATTGATCTTGATGAATATGAAGATTATAAGAGTTGATCTACCACGAGATCGTAATGGCTAAACCCTAGATGTTTAGCCTGTATGATTATGATCGCCCTCTACGGACTAAACCCTCCGGTTTATATAGACACCGGAGGGGCCTAGGGTTGTACAGAGTCGGTTTACAAAGGAAGGAATCTACATATCCGAATGCCAGGCTTGCCATCCACGCAAAGGAGAGTCCCATCCGGACACGGGAAGAAGTCTTCTGTCTTGTATGTTCATAGCCCATCAGTCCGGCCCATGTTACATAGTCCGGACGGCCGAGGACCCCTTAATCCAGGACTCCCTCACCATGTGCTATTTGAAAACATTTTTTGGGAGGGCATATTCGAAAACATTTACATGTGTTGTTGAAAGGGATGAGGATTGCCGTTCGGTCAAGGAGAATCCAATGGTGCAGATGTACGATCAGTGGGGTTTGGGTTCTGGCCAATCAAAATGTACGACTCAGATCGCGCGCGTGGCAGAGGGGGGGTTGCATCGGCCATGGTTTGGTGGACACACGTCTTTCATGAGTGAACTGTGTGCTCTTTGAAAACATTTACATTACCTAACATCATATTTTTGTTCGAATGAAAACTTGAGTTCATCGTTTCGACTCCAAATTTTTTTCCAAGGTAAGAAATCACGAGTATAGTGGAGAGTGTCATATACTAGTATCATGAATATACATATATATGATACTAGTGTATGATACTTCCTTCAATTAATTATAGCGCATAGTATAATACATAGAGTATAGTATCATATATAGACATATTTATTGCCATGCATGACACAAATTAGCATCACATTTAACATTATAAGGTATCTACCTATATGTTACTCTAACCCTCTTTATATATATATTTAATTTTTGCCACATCAACATACTTGTTATTTTCGAGTGCATGACATCGTCGGCTATAATACCGCCACTATGGCCAGCCTTATATTCTGGGGAGTATCATATACTATATATATATATATATAGTATATATATATATATTATCATGCATATGATACTAGTGTATGATACTACGTACGTACCTTCATACTGCATATAGTATCATAGAGTAGTATATATCATAGATGACCGTATTTATGGCCATGCATGACACAAAGTAGAATAGCATTTATTATATTTATATATATCTTATGGTATCTACCTATGTTACGGCTTCTTTGCCACATCATCATATTTTTTTATTCCCGAGTGCATGATACCAGCTATGATACCCCCACTATGGCCACCCTAATAAGGCCGGTCATAATATGGGAGTATCAAGCGGTATGATGCATGGCAACTAGACTTTTTGGATGATGGGGAACATAGTTAAATGAGGAAAGAGAGGGTGAGGTATCATATCATGATACTGTATCATATTAAATGTTGTACTACTTTGTGTCATGCATGGCAATTAATAGGGCAACCTAAGATACTAACTTATGATACTATGCATGTACGCATTACAGAGGTATTGCCAATCATATACTAGTATCATGCATATATATACTCCCTCCTTTCCGGTTTATATGCTTATCTCAAAATTTTAGTTTTTCCATTTTATAAGGCTCAATTTGGTTGTTCCCCATCACATGTTCGGATTCCAAGGTGCATTAAATCATTGCATGCATGTAAGTATTTATTAAGAGAAAGTTGATTGATGCATGCATGTATTGCAATTAATACATTGGAAAACATAATTTTTTTTGAGGAAAACAAAAGCATTAATTGGGTATTTTTGCAAACTACAAAAAGTATTCCACCACTCACCATCTACCTTGGTTGGTGAGACTTTTGAATTGAGCCCTATAAGGCTGGTAGTAATGGGGAGTATCATATACTAGTATCATGCATATGATATATACTAGTGTATGATACTACTTCCATAATGCATAGTATCATAAATTAGTACCTTAGGTTGCCTTATTGATTGGCATGCATCACACAAAGCAGTACAACATTTAATATGATACGGTATCATGATATGATACCACATCCTCTCTTTCCTCACTTAATTGTGTGCCACATCATCTAGAAAGTCTAGTTGGCATGCATGATACTGCTTATGATACTACCATTACAAACAACCTAAATCGGAAAGGAGGGAGTAATACTAGCTAGTCTATGATATACTAGCTACCTCACTAAGAGCATGGTTAATAATACAGCCAAGGGTCGGCTATAAGAAGTTGCCATGTCATATACAGCCAACCTCTTAGCGGGCATGTACAATAATAAGTTTTAAATACATACTAGTTTATCAATACTTACATCCTCACAAAGTGTCTTGGGTCTCGTGTTGCAGCTGACTCTACTAACCAAGAGCCTGCTTCTCTTCTCTCTCCTCTTCTCTTTCCTCCAACTAAAGCACATATATATTATTCTATTCCTTATAGCCTGCTTAGACTACCCACAGTGGGAGTAACATAGGTAGTAACATCACACGTATCTGGATAAAATAGATGATTTGACAAACAATAAATGAAGAAAGAGAGGAAAGTGGTAACATAGCTAGTTACTAGTAGTATGAGTAACATCACACATTTCAAGGCAAGATGAGTCTATATCCCAATAAATGAAGTGTTGCATGTTAGTACACATATGTTACTCCCCACTATAGGGGTAGTAACATAGACTAGTAACATTCTATGTTATTACCCGTTGTGGCTAGTCTTATGTCACTCTATTGTACTTGCTCTAATGCATAGTATCATAGAGTAGCTAGTATCATATGTAGTACTTTACTTATATTTTCATGCATGACACATAGTAGCATAGCATTTATTATGATACGGTTTCATGATATGATACTTAAACCTCTCTTTCTTCATTTAATTAATTCTATGACAGCTCATCAAAATTGCCTAGTTGGCATGCATGATACTAGCTATGATACCCCCTTACTATCAGCCTAGCAAAGAAGGTGTACAGATCACTTGTGCGTCGTTGTGTGAGTTTTCATCTGTTTGTTCGAGAAGCGGGGAGAAGTTTCAAACATTTCGGCCGCGAGGTGCGTCCACTGGCGTAGTCCTAGTTGGTATTTTAATTACAGGAAAGTCAGATGGAGTTCATACGTCATCAATATCGATGTGCGTGCTCTCACGACCCTGTGGAAAAAATTGGCAAAGTTTGGCACAAGATTTGATGACTGCTCCTTCCAAACCAGAGCATCTCACATGAAGGATCATGGTTTTCCAAAAGGAGATGTGTCAATTCAAACTCCTGTGGCCGGTGACTTCATCGTTTGTCCTCATAAAAATTTCCACGGTACACAATCACCATTATACCGCGGGTTTGATTTTCTGGCGCATTTCAGGTATCGTTGGCTATATTTAATACATTTTTTGATATTAACGTGCGTTTGTGCATAAAAATAAAATTACAACCGGAACTGCATGTGCTGCCGAAAGGGATGAGGATCGCCGTTCGATCTGGGAGCATCCAACAGTGCAGACGTACGATCCGTGGGGTTTGGGTTCTGGCCAATCAGAAAGCACGACTCATATCGTGGGCGGGGTTTGGTCGGCACACGACTTTCATCAACGAACCATGTGTTATTCACAAAACAGATTGCATATTTTTGTTAACACATACTGTAGTGAGATCAATTGAGTGTGCTACCTCTATGATATAATAATAATAACAAAAAACAGTTCATATTCATTGCCTGAGCTGACAGCATATCAAGATCAACATATTTATGGTTCTTACATCAACAGAAAACTGGGCATAACTCACAAATTCAGTACACGCGATAGTTCTAAATTGAATGAATTAAGTTGCAGGGTAGACATAAAGACTAGTCTCACGGCTTAATTCCCATGTACATAGGGGAACTGGGATCATTAAGTTGACCCCGAATGAACTTGGGGTTTTTGATGATTTTACACTGCTCTGTTACACAAGTGCGTGATCCCTTGGCTGGCAACTCATCATATTCATTGTACTCATACTCATCGGCAACATCGTCGACACCCAGTACTCTTCTCTTCCCATGCATCGCTAAATGGCAGTTCTTATGCAAGGGGTCTTCCACAAAGAAAATCTGGGTAGCATCGCTGGCAAGAATGAATGGGTCCGCATGATATGCCATCGTTGTCCTATTAACACAGGTCTTCCTGTAATCATCAATCCTTACCTGACCAAGACGGATCCATGTGCACCTGAATAATGCCACCTTGACTTTCACATAGTCAAGCTCCTAAATCTCTTTGATGGTTCCACAGTATACCCTTTTATCATCTTCATTTTACAGTCATGCATTCTATTCGAATAGAGTTGTTCTGATATGAGGTCTTCTGATCATGTTCCTCAGTGTCAAAGGTGTATTCATTTATGTAATATGCTTGGTACGTCAACACCGTAGGTGATGGATTTTGTGCCAACCACGTAGCAATGTCATTGGTGGATCCTTGTGCCAAACGATTCTTCAGCCATTCGGCGTAGTTAGTGTGCTCCTTCATCTCCACATCTGATGAAGGCACTGAGGGAGTCCTGGATTAGGGGGTGTCCGGATAGCCGGACTATACCTTCAGCCGGACTCCTGGATTATGAAGATACAAGATTGAAGACTTCGTCCCGTGTCCGGAAGGGACTTTCCTTGGCGTGGAAGGCAAGCTTGGCGATGCGGATATGTAGATATCCTACCATTGTAACCGACTCTGTGTAACCCTAACCCTCTCCGGTGTCTATATAAACCGGAGGGTTTTAGTCCGTAGGACAGAACAACAATCATACCATACGCTAGCTTCTAGGGTTTAGCCTCCTTGATCTCGTGGTAGATCTACTCTTGTACTACCCATATCATCAATATAATCACGCAGGAGTAGGGTTTTACCTCCATCGAGAGGGCCCGAACCTGGGTAAAAACATCGTGTCCCTTGTCTCCTGTTACCATCCGCCTAGAAGCACAGTTCGGGACCCCCTACCCGAGATCCGCCGGTTTTGACACCGACATTGGTGCTTTCATTGAGAGTTCCTCTATGTCGTCACTTTTAGGCCCGATGGCTCCTCCGATCATCAATCGCGATGCAGTCCAAGGTGAGACCTTTCTCCCCGGACAGATCTTCGTCTTTGGCGGCTTCGCACTGCGGGCCAATTCACTTGGCTATCTGGAGCAGATCGAAAGCTACGCCCCTGGCCGTCAGGTCAGATTTGGAAGCTTAAACTACATGGCTGACATCCGCGAGGACTTGATCTTAGACGGATTCGAGCCACTGCCGAGCGCGCCGCACTGTCACGATGGGCATGATCTAGCTCTGCCGCCGAACAGTGCCTTGGAGGCTGCACCCTTGTCCGCTCCGACCCTTAACTTGGAGCCGACCACACCAATCGAGGGCGGGTGGTTAGACACTGCCTTGGGGGCTGCAATCTCTATGGCGATCAGGCCGAACACCAGCCCTGCCCTCCGCGAGGCTCGTGACTCCAAGGAGCCGGACTCCTCTCTGGACTCCGAGCCCTCCGCGCCCCTGCAGATCGAATCCGATTGGGCGCCGATCATTGAGTTCATCGCCGCGGACATCTTTCAGCACTCGCCCTTTGGTGATATTCTGAAATCACTAAAGTCTCTCTCTTTATCAGGAGAGTCCTGGCCAGACTATGACCGGCATGATTGGGATGCGGACGACGAAGCAATTCGAAGCCCACCCACCACCCACTTGGTAGCCACTGTCGATAATCTAAACGACTTTCTCGACTTCGACTCCGAAGACATCAACGGTATGGATGACGGTGTAAGAGACGAACATTAACCAACGCCTATAGGGCACTGGACAACCACCTCATCTCATGATGTGTACATGGTGGACACACCTAAAGGAAGCGACGACGAGGAACACAGGGATGCAACGAGGGATCGTTCTCTCGAAAGGCAATCAAAGCGGCGACGTAAACGCCGCTCCAAGCCCCACCTCGACAATGACAGCAGCCATACAGACCCAGCCATAGAGCAGGACGAGCCGGCAGACGACGAACAGGGCAGCTTGAATAAACAAACCGAACAACCTGTCCCCGGCGAGAACAGCATTCCGGACGACCTTACGCCGGACAAGCTAATGGAGCAGAAGAACCTCCACCGAAGGCTCGTTGCCACTGCGCGTAGCCTAAAAAAGCAAAAGCGGAAGCTCAAAACTGCGGAAGATGCACTCAGAATCAGATGGAGCAAAGTACTCAACACCACAGAAAAATACGGCGGCAGTCGCCACACCAAAAGCTATCCGAAGCGAAAGCTACTGCCGGAATTTGACGAGGAGGCCTTAGAGCCGGCACAATCAAAAAATAAGAAAGCCACCCGGTCGGATAGACGACCCCATGGCCAGCATAAAGCGGCAAGCAGCGCCGCATACAAGCCGGCACGCGACACACTCAAGGATTCGCATCACAAAGATGGCCCAGCTAGATCTATCTATGGGCCAAGAAAGCAAGCTCTCGTAAGCAGTGCAACACAACCAATATCCGAACATCACAGCACACCCAAATACAGGGGTGCCGCACACCCCCTATGTTTCACCGATGAGGTTCTGGACCATGAATTTCCAGCGGGATTCAAGCCCGTAAACATAGAGGCGTACGATGAAACAACAGACCCTGGAGTCTGGATTTAGATTATATCCTCCACATACACATGGCAAGAGGAGATGACCTCCACGCCATAAAATACTTACCCCTCAAGCTTAAAGGGCCAGCCCGGCATTGGCTCAAAAGCCTTCCCGAAAACACCATTGGAAGTTGGGGAGAGCTCGAAGACGCTTTCCGGGCAAATTTTCAAGGGACCTATGTCCGCCCTCCGGATGCAGACGATCTAAGTCACATAACTCAACAGCCCGGAGAGTCAGCCCGGAAATTCTAGAACAGAGTCCTTACTAAAAAGAATCATATAGTCGACTATCCGGACGCCGAAGCCCTAGCAGCTTTTAAGCATAACGTTCGAGATGAATGGCTCGCCAGACACCTCGGCCAAGAAAAGCCAAGAACAATGGCCGCATTAACAAGCCTCATGACCCGCTTTTGCGTAGGAGAGGACAGCTGGTTGGCAAGATGTCGCACCAGCGACCCATGTACATCCGAAATTAGGGATGGAAACAGAAAACCGCTACGCAACAAGGACCAGCGCCGGACTAAGGAAAGCATTCCGAAGAGCACGACAGTCAATGACGGATTCAAAAGCTCTCGGCAAAATCAGAAAAAGCCGCCCCTCAAGGACAACAGGGACGAGCTATCGAACTTAAACAAAATCTTGGACAAGATATGTCAAATACATAGTACTCCCGGGAAGCCTGCAAACCATACCCATAGAGATTGTTGGGTTTTCAAGCAATCCGGCAAACTCAACACCGAACACAAGGGGCTCGACACACCAAGCGAAGACGATGACGAACCCCAAAAGCAGAGCACCAGGAAACAAAAGAATTTTCCACAAGAAGTCAAAACAGTAAACTTACTTCACATAACAAAACAAGCGGCGCCCATAGAGGTACGCACCATACGGCCTATCCCAAAGGAGTCTCACCACTGGTTGTTAAAACCGATCACCTTCAATCATCTGGATTACTCTAGAAGTATCCGGAACGCAGGCTGGACTGCCTTGGTATTAGATCCAAAAATCGGCGGACTCCGCTTTACAAATGTCCTGATGGATGGTGGCAGTGGTCTAAACCTGATATATCAGGACACAATCCGCCACATGGGGATAGACCCAGCAAAAATTCGCCATAGCGAAACCTCCTTTCAAGGGGTAACACCAGGCCCGGACGCCCATTGCACGGGTTCTCTCTGGATAGAAGTTAAATTCGGCTCCCCCGACAACTTCCGTCGCGAAAGGCTAACCTTCCATATCGCCCCATTCTCAAGCAGCTATCAAGCACTAATGGGACGCGAAGCTTTCGCCCGCTTTAATGCAATTCCGCACTATGCATCCCTTACGCTTAAGATGCTCGGTCCACGAGGCATCATCTCATTAAAGGGAAAGCATTGAGTACGCCTCCCGCGCGGAAGATTGTGCGGCTGCCTTAACAGACCCACAATAAAATGGCTTCACCAGCTAAAAACATCTAAACAGGTCATTAAGACCACGGACACGGCTAGACGAGTCCGGCATAAAAATACAATTGATAAAGGCTTAATAGCCATACACCCCTGTACTAGGGGCTCCGTGCATATAAAGAAAGAGACAATCAAGCTCAATTTTACCCATTTCAATTTATACTTTGTTTATTTAGTATAACTTCTGTTCGGCACGACCTTTCTTCAACTAAGTTCCTCTCTTTTACAGATGAACACCATGCTGCGCCCGTCCAGGATACGGCACAACGGAGACACAGGCGCAGACGTGCAGCAGGGACCCGTTCCAAGGATTCTTTTTAGATTAAGACCCTGCGTAAACCTTTTTTACTGTCTCTTGTTGATACACATTCCCTGGTTTTTTGGTATAACCAAGGAGGAGGCTGATGTCTTGGCATGTGGCCACGTCAGAATTTTGCGTGTACCTGGACACTAGGGGCTTATAATTAAGGGCGTTGTCCCGCTCGCCTTCATAAAGACCGAATACCTTAGGGAGTGTTCGGCGTCGCGAGTTTGGCCTTATATGCATCAGCTCCGAATCATGTCTTTGGTCAAATGTTGGGTTGCCCGGCTCCTGTGTTTTGCTGCCTTACGTTCCGCTCTATCGGCTAAGGCGACACCAGGAGAACTACTGCGATTGTGCCCCGGTTCGGCCAGGCGAGCACCTCAGTAGAGAAAGCCGAAAACTGACTGTCATGATATAGCGAGAGACTGGTCAACCACTCGATGACTCACCAGAATCTTTAGGATTCCTCCGCATTAACGAAGGGTCGTTTCCTGGCCAGGCACATACGCGCCCCGAGTTCGGGCGAGCGCAGGCGCCACCAGGGGCTATATAAGTAGCCTCACTGTCAAACTCCTATGGCTAAGTGAAAGTGTTAAAGCATTATAGTCCGATTGCCTAGTTCGTTGCGCTATCACCTCCTTTGTAGGACCAAGACGTTGGATCAAGTGTGAAAACACGCCTTCTGCGAACACCCCCGCTATATTTGCGTGGGGGCTGAAGCCGACGACTGCCATCTTTCAAATTACATATACATATATCCTAAACGGCCGCACAGGAGGTGTTACAATACTTGAAGGTGCAAGTATAAAAAGCTTCTACAATTTATCAAAAATTATTTTACAATAACATATGCTATTTAAACATAACATCCTTCGAGCACTGCGTCTCTATCACACGAGCGCCTTGAAGAACTTCCTGAAAATAGTGCTTGGCTGGTACTCGGCTTTCGTCCGAATCTCGGGATGCAACAACGGTGGTCTCCATCTCCGCCCAGTATGTTTTGACACGGGCAAGAGCCATCCGTGCACCCTATATGCATGCTGACCTCTTCATCGCATTAATATGCGGCACCGCACCAAGGAACTGCTGCACCAAGTTGAAATAACTTTTCGGCTCCGGCCTCTCCGGCCACAGGTGGCTCATGACACACTTCATGGCGAGTCCAGACAACCTATTCAGCTCAGCCCATTCGGCCAGACGATCGTCTACGGGCAGCGGACGCTCTGGACTATGGAACTGCGACCAGAAGAGCTTCTCCACTTCGCGATCTTCTTGATCTCGAAAGTGTTCGGTCGCATCCGCAGCACTCGCTGCCAAATCCAGATAGGTGTCCGCCGTACTCCACATTCGGTCTAGCGGAGCATGTTTAGGATCACAGAACTTCCTTCGCAGCATAAAGGGCTTCCCAGCCGCGATGTCTCCGGCCTAATGCAGCTCCTCCTTCATAGCTCTCATCGCAGAGCGAGCATCCTTGGCATCGGCAACGGCCTTCTCCAGGTCCGTCTGTTCCGCCCGGTCTTCTTTTTCAAGAAGCTTGCAATGGTCAGCAGCGCTTTTTAGCTTCACGGCCATCTCGGCCATTTCCTTCTTGCTTCGGCAGTGAGCAGCCTGTTCAGCTTTCAGCTCTTCAATTGCCTTTCCGGCAGCCGCATCACTTTTTCTGGCTTGCTCTTTGGCTCGGGCAAATTCCGCCCGAAGATTCTCCATGGTAGCAGCACCATTTGCATTACGCACACACATTTTAAGATACTGACATAAAGCTCCTCTTACTAGGTGCCACCGGAGGAACTACATACCTTGTGCCTCGTCAAGCCGCCTATTAACAAGCGTGATGTCGGCATCTGCCACGTCAAGTTGCCGCTTTAGCTCGGCAAATTCATCAGTCCGGCTGGCCGCCGGACACTTCGCAACCTACACATGAAGGCGGCATTTTAGACCTGGGGTTATGATCCTCTGTGCGCCGTCACTTTTGACAACGCACAGAGTCTCAGGGGCTACTATCTACACAGGGCGCATCTTGTTCGTGCGCAACTGTATACCTCAAAACCTGTCAGTAAACTCCTGACGGCCTCATGCAATCCGCTCTCCGCGGACGAAATCCTCTCAACCACCGTACCCATCAAGGCACGGTGCTCCTCTGAGATAGACGCTCGCCCAAGCAAATCTTTCAGCTCCTCCGACCGCGCACTGGACGGCGCCGGACTCGTCCGATGGCCCTTTTCGAAGGCCGGATGCGGAGGGCTTTGGGGGCCCAGATGACTACCGTCCGGCCCTGTCGGATCCGGAGAAACCCTCCGCGACGATACCTTAGGGTCGCCCACCTCGCTAGGCGGTACGGCAGGGGAAGGCGTTCCGCTCTCCATCATCTCCGGAAGAAGGTCCCCCGAAGACGAGCCCTGCTGAGAAGGGATGAGGTCCGAGCTACAAGGTAAAATTCGGTTACTTTTCTCAGATATAAAGCAAGGATTTCTCTTATCTCTTAAAAAGAAAACCTCTCTCTACTTACGGCTCGGTGAAGGGATGGTCCCCTTGAGGGCATAATTCGGCCGAGGTATCCCCCGGCGCAGGACCCTCTGACGAGGATTTCTTCCCCCGCTTTGAGGCCATGGTCTCCGAGTCTTCAGAGGCGGTCCTCTTGTTCCCCTAAGGAGAGGAATTTTCGATTCCTCCCTTCCGAACAGACTCCTTCGAGGAGGCCGTTGTTTCTTTGTCCCCTCCCTTGCTTTCCTCCAAAGGCACAATCTTCAACATCCTGACCAGCACGGGATCCGGCGTGGTCTCGGGGAGGGGAGCCGGACACCTGATAAGCTTTGCTTTCGCTATCCACTCCTGTTTAAAGGACAACTCTTTTAGGGGCAAGTTTATTACAAATATACTGATAGCGAGTCCAGGCACAAGGCTACTTACTTGAGTATCTGGGCGAATGCAGCTCAGACCTGCGTCCTCGATCAAGTCCGGACACGTTGCTTGTGATCGAAAGAACAATTGATACATCTCCGCGGGCGTTGCGTCCATGAAATGCTAGAGAGCTCGCGGTCCCTCCGAATTAAACTCCCACAGGCGAAGGGGGAGACGTTTGCCGGGCAGGGTTCGGCGGATCAGCATGACCTGTGTCACTTTGACCAGGCTGAGGTCTCTTTCTAAGAGATCCCTGATGCGGCCCTGCAACAAGGGCACGTCCTTGGATGGCCCCCAGTCTAGTCCTTTATTGACCCATGACGCTAGCTATGGTGGGGGACCCGAGCGAAAGGCAGGTGGCGCCACCAACTTGGTGCTCCTGGGAGTGGTGATATAGAACCACTCTCGTTGCCATAAGCCGAGCTCCTCTTGAAAAGAGCCCTCGGGCCATGGAGCATCAGCATTCTTGCTTATAACGGCACCTCCGCACTCCGGGTGTCATCCCTCGATCATCTTCGGCTCAACTTTGAAGGTCTTGAGCCATAGTCCGAAGTGAGGAGTAACACGGAGGAAGGCTTCACACATAACGATGAATGAGGAAATGTGGAGGATGGACTCCGGAGCTAAGTCGTGAAATTCCGACCCATAATAAAACATGAGCCCCCTCACAAAGGGATCCGTCTTGAAGCCTAGCCCCCGACAGAAGTGAGACATGAACATCATGCTCTCACCAGGCTTGGGAGTGGGAATGGCCTGCCCTTGAGCAGGCAACCTATGTGAGATTTCGCCGGTCAAAAACCTGGCCTCTCTCAGCTTTAGCACGTCCTCCTCCGTAACGGAGGAGGGAATCCATCGGCCTCGAAGGTCGGAACCGGACATTGTCGAAGATCCGAAGCGCCTGAAATCTGGAGCCTTGGGTATTGGAACTCGAGGCGAAGGGAGAACTCGTTTGAGATTGAAAAGAAGGAGTAAGGCCTTGGTCTCTTTATAAGAGGTTGAATACCAAGGGCCCTCCCCATAACCGTTTGGGACTCGCCTTTAATCGAGAAAACATGCCAACGGGGACGATTGGGTTACCCACGTCCGTATTGATGAGAATCCCGTAAATAAAGGGGACACGATCTCTGCTTTGACAAGATGTGCCAAGGAAACCGTCTCGCGAAACGCGCTGAGGTGGGGGAGTAAAAACGATTCGAATAAAGGCTTGGTCGTAGTGTGATGTCACGCTACGGAATACGTCAGCAGATTAGATTTGTGTAAATATTATTCTCTCTATGGCAATATGTGGAAATTTATTTTGCAGAGCCGGACACTATCCTCTGTGTTCAAAATCTTCTATGAAGTACTTGGAGGAGGAACCCGCCTTGCAATGCCGAAGACAATCTGCGCGCCGGACTCGTCGTCATTGAAGCCTGGTTCAGGGGCTACTGAGGGAGTCCTCGATTAGGGGGTGTCCAGATAGCCGGACTATACCTTCAGCCGGACTCCTGGATTATGAAGATACAAGATTGAAGACTTCGTCCGTGTCCGGAAGGGACTTTCCTTGGTGTGGAAGGCAAGCTTGGCGATGCGGATATGTAGATCTCCTACCATTGTAACCGACTCTTGTAACCCTAACCCTCTCCGGTGTCTATATAAACCGGAGGGTTTTAGTCCGTAGGACAGAACAAGAATCATACCATAGGCTAGCTTCTAGGGTTTAGCCTCCTTGATCTTGTGGTAGATCTACTCTTGTACTACCCATATCATCAATATTAATCAAGCAGGAGTAGGGTTTTACCTCCATCGAGAGGGCCCGAACCTGGGTAAAAACATCGTGTCCCTTGTCTCCTGTTACCATCCGCCTAGACGCACAGTTCGGGACCCCCTACCCGAGATCCTCCGGTTTTGACACCGACAGGCGCCATTGGTAAGAAGCTTTGGCATATCTCTGCCAAGTGTTCTTCGGCATAAGCGATGAGAACTGGGCTGTTAAGCTGTACCGTCAAATGGGCTTTCTCTACCAATTCTAAGGGTGCAGAAATTTGCGTGCCAACAAGGACCGACTTACCTTTCAGCCTTCCCTCGTGGTGAGAGAGGGGCAAAACTATAGGTCTTTGTTTCATGTATTCGGTGCAAAACTCAACCACCTCCTCTGCAGTATAACCTTGTAGGATGCTTGCCTATGGATGGTTTCGGTTCCGACAAAGGCGCTTCAGTATTCCAATGAACTGCTCGAAGGGATACATGTTGCAAAGAAACACATGACCACAATACTTTATATCGTTGACAAGGTGCACAGTGAGATGGACCATGACATCAAAGAATGACGGTGGGAAAAACATCTCTAGGTTGGACAATATTCTTACAATATCATCTTGCATATGATCCAACTCTTCAGGATTTAAAACTTTCTACCATAGTCGGTTGAAGAAATCACAGAGGTCAATGAGTGTGTTTCTTATATCTTTGTCCATCAGATACCTGATGGCCACCGGGAGGATTTGTGTCAACATTACGTGGCAATCATGTGAATTCATGTGTCCCAACTTCATTTTACCTGAGCTCACATCCACGAGACTTCTGATGTTTGCGCAGTAGGAAGAGGGTGTCTTAACTGACAACAAATAGGTGAAGAACTGTGTTGCTTCTTTTGTACTGAAATTGTAACACTAGCGAGCTTTGATGAATTTGTCATCATCTTCTGCTTCGCTCTTGTGTTTTGATTGATCAGCAAGCATATCGATCCGTGAACCGTCACCATCCTTTCTTTTACATTTAATCTTGAGCAGAGTACCAAGGATGCTTTCACATACGTTCTTCTCTATGTGCATGACATCGATGAAGTGAGGTACATGTAGAATCTCCCAGTAAGGTAATTTCCAGAACATCGATTTCTTCTTAAACACTTGATTCTTGGGTGTTTGTTTCACCGTCAAAGGGTGGTTCTTGCCAAGCACAACATTAATTTTTTAGCCATGTTGTGGACCACCTCCCCGTCATAGGGTCATGGGCCCGCACCTGCCTCTTCCATACCATCAAATTCAGCTTTCATCTGTCGGTATGGGCGGTTTTTCCGTAAGAACCTACGATGATGCAAATACACTGTTTTGCGCGAGTTGGGAAGTCTTCTACTAGCTGTCCTATCCATGCATGTGACACACCCTACATCTCCCTTTGTTTTCTGCCCCGATGTGTTGCCTAATGCCGGCATATCTTGAATGGTGTGCACCAGCATCGCATGTATATCGAAAATCTCCTTCCTGTAAGCATCATAACATTTTACAGCAGGCGCATCTATCCACACTGTCAGTTGTTCTTCTACCAGTAGCTGAAAGTAAATGTCAATGTCATTTCCAGGTTGCTTCGAGCCTCGGATAATAATTGACATCATAATGTATTTTTTCTTCATACACAACCGAGGAGCTAGGTTATATATGCATAGAAGCACCGGCCATGTGCTGTGATTGGTGCTCATATCGCCAAAAGGATTCATCTCGTCAATACACTACCCGAGCCTTATACTTCTAGGATCCTTGGCAAAATTTTCAAACTTTTTGTCGATTAATTCCCACTGAGCCCCATCTTTTGGGTGCCTCATAAACCTATATGCAATTCGCTCATCATGATGCCACCGCAACCTCTTTGCCTCTCTAAGGTTTGCAAACAAACACCTCAACCTTGGAATTAAAGGCAAGTACCAAACAACCTTGAACGGGATTCCTGTCTTGATCTTGTCGTCCAATTTGTACTTGTCCTTTGCTCTCCTGCGCTTGTATCGTGCATGCTTGCATGTGGGACATGCACGCAAATCTTTGTACTCACCACGTTACAATATACAATCATACACACAAGCGTGTATCTTCTGTACTTCAAGTTCCAATGGGCAAACAATTTTCTTCGCTTCATTCGTGCTTCTGGGGAGCACATTATCTTCCGTAAGAATTTCTTTGAAAAGACCTAACATCTCTGTGAAGCCCTTGTTTGATACCGTTTGCTGCTTTAAATCTGAAAAGCGCCAGGGTGGCACTCAACCTAGAATAATTCTTTTTGCAACCTAGATACAATTCTTTCTTGGAGTCTGCATCAATGGTTGGCAGATCCTTGTACCCAATCATATCCTTTTTTGGGCCCTCTAAATCTGCAATCATAGCACCAAAATCTGACATATCTAAATCATCGTCATCTGCGTTGACGTCCTAGTTTCCAGTGGGCGTTTCAGCTTTCCGGTGTTCCATTGGTAGCTTGACGCCTCTGCCCCGATGTTAGATTCAACATCCATGTGACACTGATCAGGGTTTGGCATCTCGCTGCCCTGGGTATCTTCATCCATGACCTCCTCTTCACCGTGTCTGGTCCAACGTGTATATCCATCCATGAATCCCCTAGAAACTAGGTGCATCTGGACATATGCAACTTCATGTGACTCTGTATTGGCACAACCAGTACATGGACACATAATGTAATCCGCATCACCAATTTTCCTCTTTGTACTTTCAGCCAAATTCATGAACTCTGTCATGCCATTGATAAAATCTGCGGTTTTCCAATTCTTTATCCATCGAGATCGTTCCATCTGTAGCATACAAATGGTAATTAAAAACAAAACAACAACATTAATACACGGATTAACTGCTGCCCAAAGATGCATGCATAAATCACAAGGTTTTATTTTAATAATCACTGAGGGCACTCCATGTTGTTATTCAGACGTGCAATGAAAAAAATTAATGGCCAGTCAATTTACACGTAGAGTACTAGTACAACACTACCCTTAGGAACTGAATACCTTAATTAAGCCACTCACGAAAAGACTACCTTAATTAATTAGACGCGCAACAGCTTCCACCCAGCAGACAGACAAGTGCGATGCGGCGGTATGCCGAGACAACAGGGTCGAGGAGCAAAGCTTAGTGCGGCTGCTGCCTGAAATTCGACCTCCACTATCCCGCCATCTACCGCGATGGATGTGCTCGAATCACGCCGCCGCCGACCTCGCTGGTTGAGCTCCTCCTATCTCCCGCCGCAGACCGAGGAATGACCTCCTATGATGCCACCACCGCCCACCGACCAAGGATTGACCTCTTCTATGGTAGCCGCTGCCTAGGCCGCCGCCGCCATCTTTATATGCAAAGCGGCTGTTTTTTTACGGATATCCGCAGAGCGGCTGTTTACACGGTATCTCACCATAACTCAATTATATGGACAAGGTAGTACATCACATACGGTTATGTAACGGCAACCTTGTCTAACCTATGTTGTCTTCTCACACGGTTTGGTGTGGAAATCGTGTGTGACGTTGTAATACCTAACACAAACGACATGTATAAATAGTGTGTTGTATACAACATATAGTGCCATAAGTAGTTCCCGATAGTTAGCTTATCTCCATAGTTTCCCCATTTCCCCAAAATCCCTACATAGCCTCCAAATTCCCTCGCGTGGCGCTGACATTGGGGGAATGCGGACGAGTGGTGCTGATGGTTTTGGTGCGGCTGCTCCTGCTCGTATCGCCGCCACGACGGCGGTCGCGGCCGAGCACTTGCCTAAGGTCATCATAAGGCAGGTTTACTATGGATCCAAATCGTCCTTTTAGGTTCCAATCTATCCCGATCATTTTTAGCATGTCCAAAGTATAGCTCCTTGCTGAATCCATCCTGAATCACACCCCTCTCCTAGGAAAGCAATCTGCCGCCGGATCCGGAGCTTGACTCTAGACTCGTGCAACACGAGTTCGACTCCGAGTTTTGCACCACCGAGAAGTACCAAAAGCTGAGTTATGTGCACAGGCACACTCCCGCTCGACGTGTATGCACGGAGGGATTCGACATTGGCAGGCGGTTTCTTGGTTGCCCCTTAGAGGTTAGTGCTAATTAAGTTCATCAATTTACTTCAGTTAATACCACCGCTCATCTAGAATACTATTTATCATTGGCAGGGATATGAGGCTTGTGCCTTTTTAACTGGCTGGATGAAGAATGGCATGGCAGGGCTCGGAGTGTTATCACCAAGTTCGCAGAAGATAAAATAAAGCTGAAGAAGAAACTGGCTGATCTGGAATGTACAATCAGTACAACGAAGCAAGAAAGAATCAATCACAGGTAACAGATGAAAGCAAGAGACAAGAAAGAACTAGCATGTGTAGTTGTGGTTGTCGCATTAGCCATGTTCTATGCGCTGTTCGCAATGATGATTAGGTTTTTTTTTGACAGTATTGCTAAAGCACATCTAGATGTGCTCTAAGTAATGCACATCTAGGTCCTATGCCATTGATGTTACGCGAAGATTCGTGCAGGTATTTTTCTTTGTCTTTTTCTTTTCCTTTCTAGTTTGATTATTACTGGCTTTATCAATAAGAAGAGCTCAATGTATTGCTTGCTAACTGTCCTACTCCGTTCGTACCGGTACCGGTGCATAATACCAAAACTCGTTCCTTGTTCTTGTCCTGAAAAAGGAAACCAGCCAAATAGCCAATAGTAGTCATGTGCAACCCCGGGAATTTGGAGCGACTGGGTACAAATAATTACGGTTGATTATATCAGCGGTTAGATAATACGTTAATCCCCACTTCAATCCTCGCTTCAATTGGCAGTTCCTCTTCTCTACATACCCCGCTTAAGTGTCCACCATCTTCACCGTCCCCGGCAGGCTGCGCTACACACTGGCACACACTCTCCAGCCATGTCGAGCGACAGCGAGGACGACAGTTCCGCCAACAGTCTGGCGCCCAATGATAGGTCAACATCGGAATCATCCCGCTCGTCTTCCGTGAGTCCGGTGTCGAGCCCAGACCTTGATTATATCCGGTTCATGGAAGGGACGCCGCCTCTGGAGTCGTTAGATGACAACCGAACGGACGAGGAGCCGTCGGGTGACGAAGAAGAGGACGACGATGATGAGGAGGAGGAATGGTTGAACGAGGAGGAGAACGACGATGATAGCGACGATGATGATGACGGCGGCGGCGATGAAAAGCCAACGGTCAGCGGCAAGAAGCGTCCTCGCCAAGACGATGTCACGGGGCCATCCAACAACAGCAACAACAAGTAGAAGGACCAAATTAAGCAGACTGTATATATGTCTGTTTATCCTGTCAATCTCGTCATAGATGGTTCATAATATGTATTTGACAAAGATCTTCTACATTATCGCCAACAGGTTGGTTTGTTGAACTGTGTGCCCTGACGAGCACACAATTCACAAAAAAGACCGTATGGGCTGTCTATAATGATCGCACACAATTCTGATTACCGACCTATTTGCGGGTATCACACACATCTTGTTGCGCCGAATTATTTGTGTTCACCTCAATCACCGCAAATGGTTCATCGAACTGAACTGTATGCCGTATATCGCACACAACTTGATCTGGCTGCTCGTTTTTGTTGTTCTGTCTCATCGCAAACAGTTCGTGCATATCAACTATATGCCCCTCATCGCACATGCAACTAAAATCTGAACCGTGTTTGATGTATCCTTCATCACAAACGTTTTGCATCTTTTTTGACGGGTTTTTTACATCACCGTTTGCGATTAATGCATCGCCCACAGTTTCGTCAAAGGGTCTCTGATCATAGTGTCATGTTAGCAGCATCCTGCAGTAGTGAGATACCCAATCTCGATGGAGCGGACATCAACATAGAGATTCTTCTTTGCCTTGAGCACATCAAAGAAGATAGAGAACTGAAACCGGTTCCAGAAGGGACGATTGACAAGAGCTAGATCTTGATCTTGAGTATACAGGTTGCGGCAACATGCCACATAGAATTTTTTAGTAGTCATCTCTGTCACAGACCTGGGATTCGTCTTGGGATTTCAATTATGTTGGGAGTCTAAGTCTTGATGATGCTCCTATACTTAAAACTACTAGATCTTATGCGGATACTATTTCACCACTAGTTCTGAAACTTGAAAAATAAATTTATTCGTACTCATCCTACTTTGCAAATATTGTTTTTTGAGCTTCCCGAAATAAAGAATCCTAGGGCTAAAAAGTTGTCCACTCTCGTTCTCATGAATGAGTTTGACTACATAATTCAGGAAGCTAGGGAAATCTTTGATTTTTATGGTATGAATCGTGAAAAACCTGTGATAGATGAAATTGTTTACAATAGTGACTATGCTTTGAGACACT
The DNA here is from genome assembly GCA_032464435.1 of Aegilops umbellulata. Lineage (NCBI taxonomy): Eukaryota > Viridiplantae > Streptophyta > Magnoliopsida > Poales > Poaceae > Aegilops > Aegilops umbellulata. Next base: position 307,409,388 of record CP136055.1, on the reverse strand, counting down.
TGCTTGGGGACAATAAAATCTTTGATGAGAATCTTAAAAAGGAAGTCCCAGCTTTAGATATAATCCAACAAGTTTTCAATAATGTTAATCAACGTTACTCTTGGATTGTTGCGGGAAATCAAAAGGGGTATGATGAAAACCAACTTAGGATTGCTAAGGCTTCTATGGATAACATGGTTTATGTTGTGTTTACAAATCCTCATGATGAAATACCTCTAAGAAAGTTAATAAGAAAGATGACAAAACTTAGATCCTTGCTTTATGCCTAGCTAAGGGCGTAAAACTATAGCGCTTGTTGGGAGGCAACCCAATGAATAAATTTTATTTTTTGCTTTTTTCTTTCTGTTTTTGAGTGTTAGCACAATTATGCTACTGTTATGATCGTGTTTTTTGTGTTTAGTTTAGTGTTTGTGCCAAGTAGAACCAATAGGATCTTCTTGGGTGATAGTTGTTTGATCTTGCTGAAAAATACAGAAACTTTGTGCTCACGAAAATATTTTTTTAAAATCACTAGAAGATGATGAAATGCCAATTAGTTTTGCAGAAGATTTATATACAAATTACCCAGGCCTTCCTAGTTTTTCAGAATTTTTGGAGTTCCAGAAGTATTCTAACAAATCATATTACTACAGACTGTTCTGTTTTGACAGATTCTGCTTTCTTTGTGTTGTGTGCTTATTTTGATGGCTATATGGTTTTCTTTGATGAGTTTTTGCCATAGAAAAGTTGGAATGCAGTACATATAATACAAAAAAATAAGAATTCGTTTGATACAACACTTATAGTAGTGATTTATTTTTCTTACACTAACGGATCTCACGAAGGTTTTGTTGAGTTTTGTGTGATTGAAGTTTTCAAGTTTTGGGTTATCTTATGATGGATGAAGGAAGGATAGAAGAGCCTAAGCTTGGGGATGCCCCGGCATCCCAAGCTATTATCTAAAAATTAGCAACCAACTAAGCTTGGGGATGCCCCCGAGTGGCATCCCTGCTTTCTACCAACAACTATCGGTATTTTACTTGAAACTATATTTTTATTCGTCACATGATTTGTGTTTTGCGTGGAGCATATTGTATGATACGAGTCTTTGCTTGTTTTATTTTGTGTTTTAAGTAATCAATCCTTGCTGGACACACCTATTTGAGAGAGCCAAAATTATGTCATGACTTGTTAGAATTGCTCTCTATGCTTCACTTAAATTTTTTATGAGCAATGGACTTGCTCTAGTGCTTCACTTATATCTTTTTGAGCACGGTGTGCTTAGTATTTTTGAAGAAATGCTCTCTTGCTTAACTTATATTTATTTGAGAGTTAGTAAAATTTTCAAGAAATTCTCTCTTGCTTCACTTAAATTATTTTGAGAGAAAGAAGGAAAATTATTCTCATGATCTTCACGTATATTTGTTTGAGCTTATGAAAAGCAACACATGAAAATTAGTCCCAATTAGTGATAGATATCCAAGAAGGATATAATAAAAAAATTCATGAAGATCATTGGAAAAAATAAACTTGATTCTTAGTAATAGTTTTGAGATATGATGATGTGATATGTGAGTTATGTTGATGAGTAATTATGCTTTAGTAAGAATATTGGTGTTAAGGTTTTTGATTCCCTAGGCAAGTATGAAAGTCAGTGGTCATGCAATGAAAATTATATCCTACTTGTGGTGCATTATTCGGTGTTATTTATGCTTAATGCTTGCTTATGAGATTATCCGTTTCTTGGTTGGTCGCTTCCCAATCTTTTGCTAGCCTTCACTTTGCACCAAGTATGACCTCTACTTGTGCATCCAAAAACCTTTAAACCAGTTTTGCCACATGAGTCCACTATATCTACCTATATGCGGTATTCTTTTGTCATTCTAAGCAAATTTGCATGTGCCATCTCTAGTTTTCAAAATAAACTTCTCTTTTGTGTGTTTCTTTCGCTCGCAGAGCGGTGACGGGTGGCTAATATTTTCTATGCTGGATGTGTTATTCTCACGGTGAGTGTTTATTCACTTGTCGGTGCAGTAGAGTAAGGCAAAGGTCTTAGGGATGCCCGGTCCCGAAATGCAAAAATGAATTTACTTTATGTTTTCAAATAATAAATTCCTTGGATAGTGTTGGTATGGAGGATAATCGTGGATACAGCTAGCCATGGAAAGTGAAAGTATGGTGAGAAAAGTAATAAACTTTATTTTCTGTTTGGGAACCGCCTATGGCATATCTAGCATGGAAAGTGTTGGGAACTCAAAGTCGTTTTCGTTGGTGGGATGGATACACCTCTCAAAATGTTTTTATCTCTAAGTTTTTCGCTTTGAGCTCTGGCACCTCTACAAATCCCTACTTCCCTCTGTGAAGGGCCTTTCTTTTACTTTATGCATTTTTTATTTTGAATTTGAGTCTCCATCTTCTCTTATAAAAGCACCAACTAGGAGGCAATACGATCGTACTTATGTATTAGTTGTAGCTATATTCGAGTGTGTTTCATGAATGGATCAATGTTTGAGCATGATGGGCTAGGGATAACTTATTTTAGCATTGATATTTTGAAAGACATGGTTGCTTGTTGATATGCTTGAGTATCTAAATTATTATGTCAAAACTAGACTATTGCTTTTAATCACATAAAAAGTCCAAATGTCCATGCTATAAAGAAAAGAATATGATATGACATGATAAGCAACATTCCACATCAACAAATTTGTTTTTATCACTTACCTACTCGAGGACGAGCAGGAGTTAAGCTTGGGGATGTTGATACGTCGCCAACGTATCTATAATTTTTTATCGTTCCATGCTGTTATATTATCAATCTTAGATGTTTTATAATCATTATATAGTCATTTTATATCATTTTTTGGTACTAACCTATTGACATAGTGCCAAGTGCCAGTTGCTGTTTTTCCCTGTTTTTTACATCGCAGAAAATCAATAGCAGACGGAGTCCAAATGCCACGAAACTACACGATGATTTTTTATGGGCCAGGAGGAACACAACGGGCCCTGGCTGCGCCTGGGGGGTGCCCCGAGGGAGGCACAACCTACCAGGGCACGCCAGGAGGCCCAGGCGTGCCTTGATGAGTTGTGCCCACCTCGGGTGCCCCCAGACCGCCTCTTTGCTGTATAAATACCCCAATCTTCCAGAAACCCTAGGGGAGTCGACGAAATATTCATCCAGCCACCGCAGAGTCCAGAACCACCAGATCCAATCTAGACACCATCTCGGATGGGGTTCACCACCTCCATTGGTGCCTCTCCAATGATGCGTGAGTAGTTCTTTGTAGACCTTCGGGTCCATCGTTATTAGCTAGATGGCTTTCTCTCTCTCGCTGAATTCTCAATACAATGGTCTCTTGGAGATCCATATGATGTAACTCTTTTGCGGTGTGTTTGTTGGGATCTGATGAACTTCGAGTTTATGATCAGTTATATCTTTTTATATCCATGAAAGTTATTTGAGTTTCTTTGATCTCTTATATGCATGATTTCTTGTAGACTCGTATTTCTTCTCCGATATTTGGGTTTTGTTTGGCCAACTTGATGTATTTATCTTGTAATGGGAAGAGGTGCCCGGTAGTGGGTTCGATCTTACGGTGCTTGATCCCAGTGACAGAAAGGGAACCGACACGTATGTATCGTTGCTACTAAGCATAAAACTATGGGGTCTATCTCTACATAGATAGATCTTGTCTACATCATGTCATCGTTCTTATTGCATTACTCCATTTTTTCATGAACTTAATACACTAGATGCATGCTGGATAGCGGTCGGTGTGTGGAGTAATAGTAGTAGATGCAGGGAGGAGTCGGTCTATGAATCTTGGACGTGATGCCTATATAATGATCATTGCCTGGAAATTGTCATGATTATTTGAAGTTCTATCAATTGCCCAACAGTAATTTGTTTACCCACCGTTTGCTATTTTTCTCGAGAGAAGCCACTAGTGAAACCAACGGCCCCCGGGTCTTATTTCTCATATATTTGCCTTCACGATCTACTTTTCCTTGCATTTATTTTCAGATTTATTAAACCAGAAATACACAAATACCTCGCCGTGTTTTATTTACATTTATTTTATTTGGCGTTCGATCTATCAATCTACTACAATTTATCTCACGTCCGTTTGCCTATTTTGAGGCGTCGTACCCAGGAAGGGATTGACAACCCCTTTAACACGTCGGGTTGCAAGGTGTTGTTATTTGTGTGCAGGGTTGTTTACGTTGTGTTTTGCTTGGTTCCCCTACTGGTTCGATAACCTTGGTTTCATATCTGAGGGAAATATCTAACGCAGTTGTGCTGCATCATCCCTTCCTCTTTGGGGAAATACCGATGTAGCTTCAAGCGACATCATCATCCTACAACCAAAACTTGGCAAATTATTTTTATAATACAATGAATATATACAAGTGGATACTTGTTTTTGAGAAACTTCCATGAAAAATTCTACATTGTTTCCATGAGCATGAACACAAGTGTTCAAGGTCGACCCTCACATGTCCAATGCACAACCTTCCAATTATTTATCTTTTGAAAAAGATTTTAGGCATAAGAGGCAAGTAATTTTTCTTGAATTTTGTGAAGGGAAAACAAAACATACTTAGTGAAGAAATAAAACAAGCATACACGAGAATACCGACACCATGCTCCAGCAACGGCGCCAGAAAAGAGCTTGATAATCCTCAAGTGCAAGGAATCATCATAGCACTTTCCAAAGGTGGAAGTGATAAGTATGGAGTGCTGAACCCACAAGGAGCTAAAGGTAAGATCAATATTCTCTCAAGTCCTATCTACCACGGATACGACTCTACGTACACCGAAAGTTTGCTCTTATCTCGAAACGAGAGATAAAACTACGTTGTGGGTATGAAGAGGGTAACTTGGCATGATATCGTAGAACTAAAATATGAAAGTAGGTGATGTTATCATAAAGTTAGAGTATATTACTATATATTATAAATAGCGAGTGTGGAATAATGATGGGTCGGTGTGCGGAATTGTCCTAGGCAATTGTTAACAAGATCGGTAGTCGTCATTGCAATTTTATATGAGGGAGAGGCATAAGCTAACATACTTTCTCTTCTTGGATCATATGCACTTATGATTGGAACTCTAGCAAGAATCTGCAACTACTAAAGAACACTAAGGTAAAACCCAACCATAGCATTAAAGCATCAAGTCCCCTTTATCCCATACGCAACAATCCCCTTAGCCGGGTTTAAACTTTTGTCACTCTAGCAACCCACTATAAGAGAACCATGAACGTATTGCAACACCCTACATCGGGAATCTTTCACGTGTGCGCGACACGGAAGGCACCATAGGACAGCACCAAAATAAAACACACAACTCAGACCAATCTATATCATCAATCAATCCAAAAGACAAAAGAAATCTACTCAAAACATCACAGGATGGCAACACATCATTGGATCATAATATGTGGCATAAAGCATCATGTTCAAGTAGATGATTACAGCAGGGTGCGGGAGAGTGGACCGCGTAAAAGAGATGAGGATGGTGATATTGATGAAGACAATCACCGCGGCGATGATTCCCCTGATGGCACTCCGGCGCCAGCAAGAGAGAGGGGGAGTGGTACTCCACTTTGTCCTTCCTCCTCCATGGCCTCCCCGTTAGACGGGGAAAGGTTCTCCCTCTGGTCTTGGCCTCCATGGTGATGGTGACCCCTCCGGCTTCCTCCTCCATGGCCTCCGGTGATGTTGGCTCCCTCCGGCAGAGTGCCAGAGAGGGCCTAGATTGGTTTTTCATGGCTATAGAGGCTTGCGGCGGCGGAACTTCCGATCTCTCTTTGTTTTGGGGCTTTTGGATTTATAGGAGGAGTTGGTGTCGGTTTCACGTCAGGGGGGCCCACGAGGCGATTCCAAGGTCGAGGGGCGCGCCCTAGGGGGGCGCACCCCCACCCTTGTGCTGGCCCCGGGACTCCTCTTCCATATCTTTTTCTTCCAGTATTTTTCACATTTTCCAGAAAAATTCTCCGTTAATTTTCAGCTCGTTCCAACGACTACTATTTCTCCACAAAAACAACACCACGGTAGTTCTCCTAAAAACAATGTCAGTCTGGGTTAGTTCTAATCAAATCATACCAAAATCATATGGAATCGTTGTAAACATGGCATAAATACTTGGGACTTGTTTAAGATCATAGAGGGCCTTTTTGAGTTTGTATACATGAGTGGGGAGCTTGGGATCCTCGAATCCCGGAGGTTGTCTGACATACACCAACTCATTAACCGGATCATTAAGGAATGCACTCTTCACATCCATTTATTGCAATTTAAAATCATGATGAGATGCATATGCAAGCAACATGTGAATAGATTCAAGACATGCAACGGGGGCAAAGGTTTTACCGTAGTCGATGCCCTCAACTTGGGAGTAGCCTTGTGCCACCAATCTTGCCTTGTTTCGAACAACCACACCGTTCGCATCTTGCTTGTTCTTGAAGATCCATTTGGTCTCGATTACATTATGTTCCTCCGTTGGCCTTGGCACTAATTCCAAAACTTGATTGCGCTCGAAGTTGTTAAGTTCATCGTGCATAGCTTCAAGCCAATCCACATCATCAACCGCCTCATGTACCTTCTAGATTTCAACACATGAAACAAACGCCTGATGCTCACAAAATTTTAACAATTTTTTATGAGTAGTTACCCCTTTTCTCAAGCTTCCAAGCCCATTCTCCATGAAATGTTGTTGATGATTGAGCCTGGAAGCCACCTTAGCGGCATGGCGCTCCAAAAGTTCCTAGATGGGCATTTGAGGATCATCTTGCACATCTTGAGCACCATCTTGAGTTTGCTCTTGATCTTGAGCACCTTCTTTATTTGCTCTTGATCTTGAACTTGATCTTGATCTTGAGCATCGTCTTGAGTTTGCTCTTGATCTTGAGGGCGCTCGGAGGCATGAACTTGATCTTGGGCATCCTTTGGTGCATCACCATCTCCATGGAGTTGATATTGCCCTTGATCTTGTTCATTGGGTTGAGGGCCTTCATTTTGTTCTTCGGAAGCGTGTGGATCTAGCATAGGTGATGGATCCACTTGAGTAGAGCATTGTCCATCCCCTTCGGCCACAAGGGTTTCCTCAATGGGGGGTATTTGACCAATCGCCATTCTTCTTATGGCTTGGGGAGGAATTTCATCACCTACATCACAAAGACCACTTTGCTCCACTTGGGAGCCGTTATTTTCATCAAACTCCACGTTACACGTCTCCTCAATTAGTCCGGTGGACTTGTTGAGAACACAGTAAGCATGAGAGTTTATAGCATAACCAAGAAATATGCCCTCTTGAGCTCTAGGTTCGAATTTAGACAAACGAACACCTTTCTTGAGAATGAAACACTTGCAACCGAACACCGGAAGTACTAGAGGTTGGGCTTGTTGCCGGTAAGTATCTCATACGGAGTCTTGTTCAAGCCTTTGCAGAGGTAGAGCCTATTGGAAGCATGACATGCGGTGTTGATGGCTTCGGCCCAAAAGTTGTACGGAGATTTGAATTCTGCCATCATGGTCCTTACCGCATCCATCAACATCTGGTTATTCCTCTCCGGTATTTGGCAAAACTCACATTTGTTAGTCCACGCATGTGGTCCCCTTTGAGGAGACTTTACAAAGATCTCATATTGACGTGGGTTAGACAGCGATGCCACACCAACCCACATCAACTTTAGCCATTAGGCAAGTCGCGGTCTTAGTGGGTTGCTCCGAAAAGTTCACCACATAGAGACCGTTCTCGACATGCCCAACAAAGGCTACTTTAAGATTCTTGCTCCACAAAAGGGCCACGGTATCAAGATCAAAGAATGTTGCAAAGTCCATAAGTGCAAGTTGACGAACGGAAAGTAAATTGCATTCAAGGGACTCAACAAGCATGACCTTCTCAATAGATAAATCTTGAGAGGTGACCACCTTGCCAAGCCCCAATACCTTAGAAGTTGAAGCATCACCGAATTGGACATGGGTGGGCATAGATGGAATTGGATGCACATCCACCACCAAGTCCTTGCTCCCGGTCATATGATTTGTTGCTCCACTATCGAGCAACCATGACACCCCACCGGGCGCAAACTCCTACAAGAGATCAATGCTTGGATTTAGGTACCCATTTTTGAATGGGTCCTTTGATGTTAGTAACGAGGGTCATAGGAACCCAAATAGACCATTCAATGTACTCATAAGAAGAACCAACAAACTTAGCATAAACATGCCCATCACTAGTGCGACACAACACATAAGAGGGGATAAACTCGCCCGCTTCGTTGCTAGGGCGGTTTTGCTGTTCTTGGCATTACCACCCACTTCCTTGTTCTTCTTCTCATGAGCTCCCTCACACACTTTGACAAAGGTGTCTGTCGGTGTCAAAACCGGCGGATCTCGGGTAGGGGGTCCCGAACTGTGCGTCTAGGCGAATGGTAACAGGAGACAAGGGACACGATGTTTTTACCCAGGTTCGAGCCCTCTCGATGGAGGTAAAACCCTACTCCTGCTTGATTAATATTGATTATATGGGTAGTACAAGAGTAGATCTACCACGAGATCAAGGAGGCTAAACCCTAGAAGCTAGCCTATGGTATGATTGTTGTTCTGTCCTACGGACTAAAACCCTCCGGTTTATATAGACACCGGAGAGGGTTAGGGTTACACAGAGTCGGTTACAATGGTAGGAGATCTACATATCCACATCACCAAGCTTGCCTTACATGCCAAGGAAAGTCCCTCCCGGATATGGGACGAAGTCTTCAATCTTGTATCTTCATAGTCCAGGAGTCCGGCTGAAGGTATCGTCCGGCTATTTGGACACCCCCTAATCCAGGACTCCCTCAGTAGCCCCCGAACTAGGCTTCAATGACGACGAGTCCGGCGCGCAAATTGTCTTTGGCATTGCAAGGCGGGTTCTCCTCCAAATTCCGTGTACCTGTTGAATAATGTCCGGTTTCTTGTGAATGTAGCACTCCTTGGCTTCTACGTCCAATAATGGCCGCCTTCCACGTGTCAAACGAATACGAAAAGTTTGGGTGTTTCTACATTCACACCCCTAGCTGCGTAAATGAGCCGCCTTTTTAAAGGGATGAGGATTCAGATCCAAACCACACCTTCTCCCCTCCGCGAGTATTCATCAGAGCGCATCCGACAAAGGTCTGTTCCACCATGGCCAGCCGTCGCGACTCCTCCTCTCGCCCTTCCAGTCCTAAGCCTGGAGATTGGGAGAGATGCTCTATCCCACACAGCGAGCTGGTGACGCTCCAGACCAAGGGATTTCTCCCTCCGGCCTATATGGTCCCGGTTTGAGCCGGACTTGCCACCTATAACGGCGGAGAGCAAGCAGAGAGCGCCCCCAATCCCTCCAAAGGAGAGCGGGTATGCCTTGTCCCTTATTTAATAAGAGGGCTCGGATTTCCAATTCATTCGTTTCTCCGGGGGCTCCTGGAGTTCTATGGTCTCTAGCTGCACAACCTCACGCCTGCCTCCATATTGCATATCGCGGCCTTCGTAGCCCTTTGCGAGCTGTTTTTGGGTGCTGAGGCTCATTTCGCGCTGTGGAAGTGGCTATTCTGCGTGGTGCCCCGTTCTCAGGAGGGGTCAATATATCAAGTGGGCGGAGCCGAAGTGTGGCGCACCACCGGGACCGGATATTTATCCGGAACCCCAAAGGAGGCGTCCGAGAATTAGCCTTCGGAATGGTTTTATATAGAGGACGTCCCGTTGCCGGATCCTGTTCGGATCGGCCTCCCTAAGTTCGACAATGCTCCCCTGAAGAAGCGCCTAAGCTGGCGTCCACGGAGCCCTCAGAAGGAAAGTGACAAGGTCGTCCTTTACCTGATGGGCCGGATAAGATTATTAGCTCATTCCGGACTAACCATGATCGGAGTCATGGCCGCATGCATTATGCGGGGGTGCAGCCGCTTCAATATAGAGGCCACCCTATGTGGGACTTCAACGGGGAGGACGACGCCACCCGTCATGGCCGTAAGGGGTCGGACTCGACTGCCGCTCTAATAAAGATCTTGTCCGCTTTGTACAAGGGAGAAGAGGAGGAAATTCTCCGCGTCAATCCTCAGGGTGGATTTACAATGTATAATCCTCCAAGGTGGGTAAGTGGACACTTTTAGTTGTCCCTCCGTTTTGTATTCCCATTGTCAAATATATAGTCTAACGACTTAAAAGCAGGAGCTGCGCCAGGCTTTTAAAGAAATAAATAGCTCCCCTCCACAACACGAGGATCCGGGACGGTCCCTTGACCCGGCTTCCCAAGAGGATCCGAACTTATCTGTGGAGCTAATTGATGGGTTGTTTCATCAATTGAGCAAGGACAACGCCTTGGTGGCCATTACAGCCGATTACCCAGGGCTACTCCCAGCCTCCCAGGTGACTGAGACCGAAATCCCAGCACTTTGAAAAGGGGCCCGTCCTCGCGTGTTTTCGATTACCGTATAACAGCCGTGTTTTGCAGAGGAGGTCCTTGAGGCGGGAGGCCGGGCCTGCGGCGACTAGCCAATGAGGGGCCGCAAGGCCCCAGGGCCTGAAAAGAAGTGCGGTCCAGACTGAGACGCCGGCGCAAAGGTATAACGCGCCATCTCATCCTCTGGTGTTATTCCTTCAAGGCATATTAACACTCGTGCTCTTTTTAGGACAAAGAGACCTCGCCGGACTATATCCGGAGAGGTTGCCAATCGCGCCTCCACCAGCCAGGCTCCAAAGCCTGGTCCGGAGGCGGAGGTGATCACGAAGCGCGCACTGGACGCTCCTCCAACAAAGGATGCGAACAAGCTGTCTGCCACCAATTCCGAGGTGGAGAGTGCCATGAACCACCGGCGTCGCCGGACAGTTCTTCGCGATGCTTGTTTCTCCCCAGAGGCGTTGGATGCCTTCAATTCGGGAGACGCGTACCTCTGTGCCACTCAAAATGGTCTAGCCAGAGCCACGGAGCAGTATGTGAAAGACATACGGGTGAGAAAATTTGATGGTTATATATATCAGTAGCCCCCGAGACTTGAAACAGTTAGAATAACCGATTTAAGGATCATGTAATATGCAGGTTCTTTCAGAGAAGAATACCTAACTGTCCCAGGAGCTAGAAGAGTGCAAAGCCCAACTTGCGGCCGCACTAGCCGCGACAGGGGAGCCCAAGGAGACCCCCTCTGGTAATATATGCTTCAAAAAGATATGTATTGTGTGAAGTCCGGCGTGTGTGCAAATCTGACAAATGAAATTGCAGATGGCGCCGGATTAGATCCAGAAAAGCAACAACTCCTACGCCAGCTAACGGCTGGTGAGAGCATGCTGACAAAGGTGAGGCGGGAGAAGAATGATCTCCAGGATGCCAACACCAAGCTGGGCGTTGAACTGAAAGATGTCCGTGCCCAGCTGTCGGACTCCGCTAAGGAGAATCAGCGGCTTCGACGCGGCATATTTGGTAAATGCTTAAGCAAACTTTTGAAAAAAAAGAAAAAAGAGTTCGGCGAGGAAGTCGACTAACAGAGTGATGTCTGTAGGTGTGCTAATAGGTCGTCCTGCAGAGGAGATGCCCGGTTCCACGAGTGACCTTCTTCTCGAGCTCTCACAACTGCACGAGCGAGTTCGGCAGGTGATGCAAGGCGTTGCCCAGGCCTTGTGGCCATCCATCTCCATGCCCGAAGGCCTTGGATAGCTTGCAGAGAAGCTGAAGGGAGCGCGGCGGCGCTTCCAATTGTGGAAGATATCGGCCAGCCATCAAGGCGCTAGGGAGGCCTGGGCCATGGTGAAGACGCGGTACACGAAGGCTGACCCAAACCACGTGGCCAAGGTCGGACCTATTGGGCCCGACGGGAAGAATATCCCTGTAAGCTTAGCGTACGGCCAAGTAGGATTGGCCGCAAAGTATTCCCAGCAGGACTGTAAACTAGATAGCCTGTTAGATGGTATTGAAGAGGAATACAATTAGTCAGAATGACTATGTAAATTTAATTGACATGTGTAATGCCTTCTAGCCGGATTGTAGATCGTTTGTCATGGCCGACCTTTTCGCTTCAGCCTCGGGACCTAACGGTCCAGAGTGTGTCCGAATTCCCATGCGGTTATATAAGAACCGGGGTATGCATGGAGACCAGGCGTAGGGGTCATTATTGCTTGAACAGACAAGTGCCCAACTAGTTATGTTATATTACATGGTTAGTAAGAAACATCTTCCAGGGAGAATAGTTCCGTTAGGGGTTCCTTTCCCTAGGCGGCATGCCCTAAAGTGCATGTCCATGCTGCGAAAAGAGACACAGGAAAAATCATCTGGGAGCACATAAATAAATAAGTGAAAAGGTCATCTTTAGTTCACCGACCGAATATTCCCTTAAGAACGCTAGCTTTCGGCTTCACCCAGTCTAAGGTACATATCCGGCTGAACCGGCAGTAACAATCGCAGAGGTGCTCCCTTTACCACCTAGCCGGACAATCGGGAATGTAGGGGTAAGCACAGGAGCCAGGCAACCCAGCTTGGCCAAAACTTAAGTCATATCGATGCATATAATGGTGAATAAAGGTACATGCGGAAGTGTGACACATGTGTTGGGCATGAAGCCCGTTTAAATAAGCTTCTGTTTAAAGAAGCCCCCAGGTTTAATGAGCGCGGATAGCGCATCACTTATTGGGCCTTTAAAGGCTAGAAGGAAAGGGGAGGAGGAGAGGAATGTAAGACAAAAAATATAAAGAATGGACAGAGGAAGGAGACGAACACAGAGTCCGGCGCTAGGCATAGAATCTTTGGAGACGGGCTGCGTTCCATGAGTTCGGCTCGAGTCGGTTATCCAATGCATCTCGCAGGCGGTACGCTCCACCAGTCAGGACTTGGTCAATTATGAAGGGACCTTCCCACTTGGGCTTGAGTTTGTCCTTTTTCTTGTCCGGCAGGCGTAGAACTAATTCGCCAACGTTGTAATTTTTGGCCCGTACTTCTCTGCTTTGATATCTTCGAGCCTGCTGTTGATAGAATGCGGAACGGGCTTTTGCCACATCACGCTCCTCCTCCAAGGCGTCCAAACTGTCCTGCCGATCGAGCTCGGCTTCTCTTCCTTCGTACATGCGTACTCGAGGTGAGTCATGAATTATGCCGCAGGGCAAAACTGCTTCTGCGCCGTACACCATGAAGAATGGTGTGTATCCGGTGGTGCGATTGGGCGCGGTCCGCAGCCCCCAGAGTACGGAGTCGAGCTCCTCTACCCAGTGCGTATTAGATTCCTTAAGGGACCGCACTAATCTGGGTTTGATGCCGCTCATGATAAGACCATTTGCACGTTCGACCTGGCCGTTAGTTTGTGGGTGATAGACGGAAGCATAATCGAGCTTGATGCCCATGTTTTTGCACCAGAGTTTTACCTCATCGGCCATAAAGTTCGTGCCGTTATCAGTGATGATGCTATGGGGGACGCCATAACGGTGTACGACCCCAGATATAAAGTCTATCATCGGTCCGGATTCGGCCGTCTTAACAGGCTTGGCTTCTATCCATTTGGTGAACTTATCCACCATGACCAGTAAGTATTTTTTCTTGTGGGTTCCGCCTTTAAGGGTCCAACCATGTCAAGCCCCCAGACCACGAAGGGCCAAGCGATGGGGATAGTTTGGAGGGCGGTGGGTGCCATATGGCTTTGGTTTGCAAAAATCTGGCAACCGACGCATCGTTGGGCTAAGTCGTGAGCGTCTGCCCGGGCCGTCGGCCAATAAAAGCCTGTACGGAAAGCTTTGCTTACGAGGGACCGAGCTGCAGCGTGATGACCACCGAGTCCGGTGTGCATTTCAGCCAGCAGGTTCCGCCCTTGCTCTTCGGAGATGCACCTTTGAAGGACTCCGGTAGTGCTTTTGTTATAAAGCTCTCCCTCATGGACTTTATAGGCTTTAGATCGCCGCACTATGCAGCGTGCCTTGTTTTGGTCCTCTGGGAGTTCCTGCCTAGTAAGGTAGGCTAGGAATGGTTCTCTCCATGGGGCGATGACGTCCAATATTGCGTGGGCTGAACGTGTAATTTCATTGGCAGAGCCTCCAATTATGTTAGATTGTTCGGTGTCGGGCAGTGCGGTTGGGTCCGGGCTGTTATTGTTCGGTTCCCCTTCCCATACTACGGATGGCTTGAACATCCTTTCCAAGAAGATGTTGGGGGGAGGACTACATCGCGTTTTGCGCCAACGCGTGCCAGGACATCTGCCGCCTGATTATTTTCCCGGGCTATATGGTGAAATTCAAGCCCTTCGAACCGAGCTGACATTTTTAAGACGGCGTTGCGGTAAGCTGCCATTTTTGGATCCTTGGCATCGAAGTCTCTATTTATTTGGGATATCGCGAGGTTCGAATCCCCGCGCACCTCTAGGCGTTGAATGCCCATGGATACTGCCATCCGGAGACCATGTAAAAGGGTCTCATATTCGGCTGCATTGTTGGAGTCTGTGTACATAATCTGGAGTACATATTGAACTGTGTCTCCTGTGGGGGACGTCAAAACGACGCCGGCCCCTAGATCGGCCAACATCTTGGAGCCGTCGAAATGCATGATCCAATTTGAATATGTGTCGTACTCTTTAGGGAGTTCGGCCTCCGTCCATTCTACAACGAAGTCGGCCAAAACTTGCGACTTGATAGCTCGTCGTGGCTTATAAGTTTGTCACCTCCTGATACCTCTTGAGCCGGACTCCCTAAAGGTCATATTGGACTTGGTGAGGCGAAAGCCGTCCACTATTGGACTGAGGACCAATGCGGCTGGTGCTCGGGCTATTTGGAATTTAGGTTCATCACTGGCATTAAAAGTAATAGCCGTGTCACTCCATGGGTTTATTGTTGCTACTTGGTAGACTTCGGCAAGGCTGCGGAGTGTTCTTTTTCGCATATTATTTGATGCTGAAGTCTCGAATACTGTTAATACCGTATTGGTGTCCCTGGGGTGGCTTTCTGTGGCCTTCAGAATTAGGAGATCTTTGCCAATTTTGGCCACCTGCCGGAGTATCCAACATGCTCTAAGGCTGTGAGTTGGTGTGGCGCCCTCTGTACTGTGAATTTTACAGGGTCCATTAAGCCATCCTTCCAGTACGGTTCCATGCCCTGTAGAGGGTTTTTGCTTTTTGGTGTTTGACCCGGGTGTCTGGCGATGATGCACCCTTTTATTTCGGACTGGGTTTGTATTCAGGGCCGGATCGTCCCAAAATTTTATTTCGGTTTTCCAGGCGCTTTCCATCGCACAGTACTTTCGTACTATGGACGCCAAGTCAGCGAAGTGTGTAATATCACGGCGACTTATGGCGTTGAGGATTCCCTTGTCCGTGCAATTATTGCAGAAGATTGAGATTGTGTCTTCCTCGCGGCAGTCCTTTATCCTGTTCCTAACCAGGAGGAATCTGGCCTAGTAATGATGTACTGTTTCTTCGGGCTTTTGCCTGATTTGGGATAGATCGCTTATGTTCGGGTGGGTGGGTGGAATTAAATCCGAAACCTCACCCAATTTGAGACTCAGAGGCCGAGTAGTTTCCAAACTCGAAAATTTGGATTCTTGGATGTTGTCCAATGAATCCAGCCCGTCGCCTGACTCTAAGTTCAGGTCTTGAGTGATATCCTCCCCTCCGCGGGTATCCGGCTTGGAGGGATCGGGAATCCGGACGTAGCTAGTCCTTAAGATAGATGAAGGGTCGCCGCACTGTCCCTCTATCACGGCAACGTGATGGGTGACTTGGGGAGATTTAATCTCTCTCAGATCGGGTTTAGGCCCAATCTGGTCGTGATCCGTAGCGACTCCTAGGGCCGCGATGCGATCCAAGAGCTCGTTTATGGTGGAGAGCTCCATTGGATCTAACTGCTCGGCGAGTTCTGAGCTGACATAAAGATTGTTTTTGATGGCCCAAGAGGTCATCATCGGCGCACAAGCCGAACAGGCGGTCATAAGAAAACCACCTAGCCGGAGAGTTTGGCCGATAGCCAAAGCTCCCTTAGCAACGGTGCCGTCTTTAAAGACGGGATGAGGCATCCTTCCTGATGGCGACGACACAGAGGAACTCTCAATGAAAGCACCAATGTAGGTGTCAAAACCGGCAGATCTCGGGTAGGGGGTCCCAAACTGTGCGTCTAGGCGGATGGTAACAGGAGACAAGGGACACGATGTTTTTACCCAGGTTCGGGCCCTCTCGATGGAGGTAAAACCCTACTCCTGCTTGATTAATATTGATGATATGGGTAGTACAAGAGTAGATCTACCACGAGATCAAGGAGACTAAACCCTAGAAGCTAGCCTATGGTATGATTGTTGTTCTGTACTAGGGAATAAAACCCTCCAGTTTATATAGACACCGGAGAGGGTTAGGGTTACACAGAGTCGGTTACAATGGTAGGAGATCTACATATCCACATCGCCAAGCTTGCCTTCCACGCCAAGGAAAGTCCCTCCCGGATACGGGACGAAGTCTTCAATCTTGTATCTTCATAGTCCAGGAGTCCGGCTGAAGGTATCGTCCGGCTATCCGGACACCCCCTAATCCAGGACTCCCTCAGTGTCCTTGAGCGGGAGAGATTGCTTGGTCTTGCTCTTCTTCTTCTTGTTCTTTGACTTGGGTACAAACCCAAGTCCTTCCTTTCCTACAACTTCCTTTTGATTGCTCAAAAGGTCATTGAGGTTCTTCTCGCCTTGTATGCAAGTTCGAAGACCCTTGTCAAGTTGCTCTTTCAACTTTGCATTTTCCTCCTTGAGATGCACATGCTTGCAATAAGGGTAGTAGCATGGGCATTATCAATTTGAACAAAGGGAGGACAAGTGGAAATCTCCTTGGCTAGCTTCACTTGGAGTTGATGATGAGACTCTTTGAGAGAAGCATGAACACCCTTCAAGACCTTGTGAGCCTTATCAAGTGTATCAAATTCTTCCTTCAGTCTATCATGGCCAATCCCAAGTGTGGCTTTCTCGGATTTAAGCACACGAGTAAGAACAATAGCATGATCAAGATATTTTTGCAATTTAGCATGATCAACATTGTGTGACTCCTCAAGAGCCAAACGAAGATCTCGCTTTTCCTCTAGAGCAATGGAAAGATTCGCAATCTCATCAGCATAGTCACGACTATGCCCCTCCAACTTGGAGATGGTATCCTCATGCGACTCAATGATATCATTGGCCTCACCAAGTTGTTCCAAGAGAGAAACAAAGTGCTTCTTGGACTCACCCTTGAGCTTGCTCACAAACTTGGTGAACTCATTCTCATCAACTTTCTTCACCTCACTATCATCAACACAATCTAACAATGAAGGAATAGTAATGATGGTCGTTTTGATGTTAGGAGTTACCTTGTTGATACCTTTGGCCATGAGACATTTGGCAATGGTGTTTTCGTTGGGGGCGCCGAAGAGAGACACCTTGTAGGGGTACTCTTCATGTGCCGCCAAGACCTTTGAAGGAGTCTTCTTGGTGAAATTGTTCTTGCTAGGGAAGGACTTGCGTTTATCTTTGTGAATGAGTTTGCCAACATTTTCTTCCCTCTTCTCGTAGGGGAAATCCACCATAAAGTGACTCACATTGCCACAACTGTAGCAAGTTCTTACACGTTGCTTGTTCTTTGACCCACTTGAGTTGTTCTTGGTGAAGTTGGGCCTTGAGTTCCTCTTGTTGCTACAAAATTTCCTTGATGCAAGAGCCATGTGCTCATGGTAAGCATATTTGGTGTCTTCGGGGCCACACTCCTCTTCTTCTTCCGAAATGGCCTTGGCCTTCAAAGCAATGGTGGGAGTGATTTTCTTTGACCGGACACGAGCAAGAGCATTGTCGGCGGTCTTTTTCATGATGTTCATGGCAATAAACTCATCCAACAATTCACTTGAGTTTAACGTGTGAAAGTTCGGCCTTTGTCGAATCACAGAATACATGGGCATGTTGAATCACATGATGGCCTTGAGGAACTTCCGCTTAATTCCAAGTGTCATATGTATCCTTGCTTCGATGGTCTTGGAGAGCAACCGAAAGAGTATTCACCCTCTGGTAAAGATCACATGGATCCTCATCTTCAAGCATCACAAATTCATCGACCTCATCAAGGACCACTTCAAAGTTAGACCGTTGGATGATTGAGCTCCCCTTGAACATAGAAACAATGTGCTCCCAAGAATCCTTTGCACGAGTGAAAGGTCGTAGGTGCGCTAGGTCTTCGGGAGGGACCGCTTCTTGAAGGATGAACAAAGCAGAGTGATTGTATTGATTGTCCGCTTCTTCTCTTGGGGTGAAGTTGTTTGCACTACTAAAAAAAGACACATCCGTGATATTTTGGGCCAAACGAAAAAAAATTCGGTCATACTTACGACACCTCTATGACAATAATTGTGACAAAACCCGGTATCATCATAGATGTGGTGGGATCCTACTTCTATGACAAAAAATCATGATAGAAAATGGGCTTTTCGTCCTGGGCGGGACGGAGACGCAGCTGCATGACATTCTTTGGGACGTCCATGACGGAAAAAACTGTGGTAGAAGCGAGGGCGAGGAAAATATCGGGGTGTTCCCGGTTACAGTTGGTGGTCGGGGCCGAGCGATGCGCGTTTCTCTCATACACGCACGCGCGTGGGTGCGAGGCGTTGGGCTCTAACAGAACCCGAGCGAGGCGTTGGGCTATAACTGAACCCAAGCGATTGCACTTCAGGCTACGCCTTACTGAACCCGAGCGATTGATCAATGGTTGTTAACTGAACCCGATCAAGCGATTCCTTCGCTACTGCTGCTAACTGAAGCCGATCGATGTTGCCTCTGGATGAAAAGTGAGCATTGCTGGGGGGTTGGATGAACAGTTCCCGGTGGGGGTGGATGAACAGGACCCCGTGTGTTGCCTCTGGATGGACAGGACCCCGATCGATCGAGCCGGTTGGGGCTAGATGAACAGGACCCCGTGGAGGGTTGGATAAACAGGACCACCCCATGGAGGGCTGGATGAACAGTAGACGGTTGTAACACCCCGGATGTAACCTGCCATATTTGTAACTCCAACTCTTGCCATTTTCGGCAATGTGATATGATATTCCCTCCGTGGTTGGGTTTCCCTTCATTTTGCATTTTGTCCTTGTCATGCATTTCATGTCATGTCATCATGTGCTGCGCATTCGCATACGTGTTCGTTTCATGAATCCGAGCATTTTCCCCGTTGTCCGTTTTGCGATCCGGCACTCCTATGTTCCCCGGCGCCCCCTTTTGCCTCTTTTCATGTGCGAGTGTTAAATGGTCTCAGAATGGACCGAGATTTGCCAAGCGGCCTTGGTATAGCACCGGTAGACCGCCTGTCAAGTTTCGGGTCAATCGTAGGTCGTTTGGTACTCCAACGGCTAACCGAGTAGCCGCAAAGGCCTCTTTGGCGTGCAGCCCAACACCCCCTTCAAAGTGGCCCAAAACCCACCCAAGTCACTTCCATAATCTCGGTTCTTCGATCACGATCGCGTGGCCGAAAACGGCACTCCATTTGGAGCCTCCTAGCCCCTCCTAGCTATCAATAGGTGCCTCCCCCTCCATTTTCGCGGATGAAACCCTAAAAACCTCCCTCTCGCCCGCCGGACATGTCCGCGCGCCGCCGGACAAAGTCTCCGCCGCCACCCACGTGTCGCGCCGCCGTCTCCCGAGCGCCTCCCCGCGCCGCGGCCCGCCTGGCCCAGGGCAGGCCCGCGCCGCATCGCCTCGGGCCCGAGCGCCGCTGCCTCGCCTCCGCCCGCGCCGAGCCTGGCTCCCGCCGCCCGTCTCCGTCCTCGCCGGCGTCGCCGTGCTCCCCGGCGAGCTCCGCCGCCGCCGCGGTCGCCGGCCGCCGCCCGAGCGCTCGCCCCGAGCTCCCGCCGGAGCTCCGCCTCGACCCGGACCGGATCCGGCGAGATCCGGCCGGAGGAGCTCCGGTTCCGCCCTCCCCGGCGTCATCCCGGCCTTCTCCGCCGCTCCAGCCGCCGTCCCGTCTTCTCCGGCGAAGTCCCGACCTCGCCTCGACATCCGTGCCAAGTCAAACCCTAGATCTGCGAGGGTAAATTTTCCCTAAGTCCCGGATCTGCTGTTATTTTCATGCCCTGTTCATCATGCCATAACTCTCTGCATACTACTCCGTTTCGTGCGTGTTATATGTCAAATTATTCGCCTCGATGAGCACATCATTTCATCTCATTGCATCATTTTCATTGGAGCTCATATTGATGCCCGAAATGCTGTTAGAAGAGGGCTATGTGATGTTAGTTTCAGATCTGTTTCAGTAGATGCACTTTTGTCATTTTTGCCATGATTGATGTGTGCACCCTATGAAATTGAGTCCTACATGTGTTTTGTAATATGCCATGCTATCTTTCCAGGGGTGTATGCCATGTATTTTTGTGATCTTTGTGGTGACTAGCACAAGCATGCAAACTAGAGATCTTATTATTACTGATTTCAGAGACTTAGTAATTTCACTAAGTCATTCCCTGCTGTTATCTTTATGCCATGTGTTCATGTTGTTTCAGAGAGATCTATGCCTCTTTTGAGCATGATCAGTAAGGATGTTTTGAACATATGGATTTTCTCTATCCATCCATGCCTTTTTTTGTAATTCTGGAGTGCCATAGCTTGAGTCAATCGAGCTCTACTTTTGTTATAAAATATTACTGGCAGATTGTTTACATGTTATTCGATTTTTGCCAAGCTTGTTGTTCTTGCCATGTATAGCTTCTATGCCATGTCTTCTTGATGCGTGTATGCTTAGTTTATCATGAAATCCTCTGTAGTGAGTGCATCGAGCTCATAAACATGCCTACTTGCTATCTGGTTTTGACATGTCCAGTTTTCTGCTGTCTGAAATCTGTAACGAAACTTGCTTATTTGACATGGGTGCTAGTATATGTTCTGGTCCTTTTTGGCTCATGGTCAGTAAGGGACTTTTGTTCTATATTTTGAGTAGATTCATGCCATGCCTTGTTTTTCTATATTGTGTTCCTATAGCAGGTTGTTTACTTTCTCTAAACATGTCATCCTGATGTTAATTTCTGGCATGATAGTATTTTCACTAAGTCTGTGAACCTGTTATCTTTTGCACTTTTGCCATGCTTGTTTGAACCTGTTGTGTTGTGATTTAGCCATAGCTCAGTTTTCATCTTTTGTCGAGAATCTTGAGTACATCACTGTCATATGCTGTTTTGGTATGTTTGGATGCAGTAGCTTAATTTCTTGTTGCATGCTAAGTGGCATCATGCTGTTAATGGCAGAATCTTGTCATTCTTGTTTTGCTTGTCATTTGCAAACCGTGCATCCGATTCCGGTGATCTTTATATCGATTTCAACCGAAATCACCTCACCTTTTCAGAGGCATACTTGGTTTTCCAAGATTATGCCTTGTTCATATTTTTCCTTCCGGAGCACGCATATGCATTGCATACCACATCTCGCATATCATGCCATGTTTTGCATCATGTTGCTTGCGCATTGCATCGTGGTTGATAGTTGTTCCTTTGCTTGTGTTCTTGTTTTGGGTAGAGCCGGGAGACGAGTACTTGAACGAGGAACCTGTTGAGAACACTTACGAGGATCAAGCCTTCGACTACTCTGAGAACCTTGCAGGCAAGATGACCATACCCTCGAAATCACTTCTATCTTTGCTTGCTAGATGCTCGCTCTTTTGCTATGCCTATGCTGTGATACCTACCACTTGCTTATCATGCCTCCCATATTGCTAAACCAAGCCTCTAACCCACCTTGTCCTAGCAAACCGTTGTTTGGCTATGTTACCGCTTTGCTCAGCCCCTCTTATAGCGTTGTTAGTTGCAGGTGAAGATGAAGTTTGTTCCTTGTTGGAACATGGAGATGTTGTTCCTTGATTGGAACATGTTTACTTGTTGGGATATCACAATATATCTTATTTAATTAATGCATCTATATACTTGGTAAAGGGTGGAAGGCTCGTCCTTATGCCTGGTGTTTTGTTCCACTCTTGCCGCCCTAGTTTCCGTCATATCGGTATTATGTTCCCGGATTTTGCGTCCCTAACACGGTCGTGTGATTTATGGGACCCCTTGACAGTTTGCTTTGAATAAGACTTTTCCAGCAAGGCCCAACCTTGGTTTTACCATTTGCCTCACCACCACCTACTTTCCCTTGGGAGTAATTAACCCAAGGGTCATCTTTATTTAGCCCCCCCCCCCGGGCCAATGCTTGTCTAAGTGTTGGTCCGAACCGAGCAACCTGCGGGGCCACCTCGGGGAAACTCGAAGTCTGGTTTTACTCGTAGCTTGACTTATCCGGTGTTGCCCTGAGAACGAGATATGTGCACCTCCTATCAGGATGTCGGCGCATCGGGCGGTTTTGCTGGTCTTGTTTTATTACTATCGAAATGTCTTGTAGCCGGGATTCCGAGACTGATCGGGTCTTCCCGGGGAGAAGGAATATCCTTCGTTGATCGCGAGAGCTTATCATAGGCTAAGTTGGGACACCCCTGCAGGGTTTGAACTTTTGAAAGCCGTGCCCGCGGTTATGTGGCAGATGGGAATTTGTTAATGTCCGGTTGTAGAAAACCCGAAGTTGATTTTAATTAAAATACACCAACCGCGTGTGTAACCGTGATGGTCTCTTCTCGGCGGAGTCCGGGAAGTGAACACGGTGTTGGAGTTATGCTTGACGTAAGTAGTTTCAGGATCACTTCTTGATCATAGTTGTTCGACCGTGCTTTTGCCTTCTCTTCTCGCTCTCATTTGCGTATGTTAGACACCAGATATGCTAGTCGCTTGCTGCAGCTCCACCTCACTACCCTGTCCTACCTTTAAGCTTAAATAGTCTTGATCTCGCGGGTGTGAGATTGCTGAGTTCCCGTGACTCACAGATACTTCCAAAACCAGTTTGCAGGTGCCGATGAAACCGTGCAGGTGACGCACCCGAGCTCAAGGAGGAGCTCGATGAAGATCTTGTTCATTGTGTTGTTTCGTTTCAGTTGATCAGTAGTGGAGCCCAGTCGGGACGATCGGGGATCTGTGTAGCATTTGGGGTAGTCTTCTTTCATTTTGGTTCCGTAGTCGGAGCTTGAGTGTAATCTGGACAATGAATGTTTATTTATGTATTGTGTGAAGTGGCGACTGTAAGCCAACTATGTATCTCTTTCCATTATGTATTACATGGGTTGTGTGAAGATTACCTCACTTGCGACATTGCTTTCAATGCGGTTATGCCTCTAAGTCGTGCTTCGACACGTGGGAGATAGAGCCGCATCGAGGGCGTTATAACGGTGGAGGGCTGGATGAATAGTAGCCCGTGGAGGGGTGATTGAACAGGAGCCCGTGGAGAGGGCTGGTTGAACAGTAGCCGGTGGAGTAGCGCACGGTGGAGGCTGGATGAACTGTCGCATGTGGAGGCTGGAGGAGGTCGACGGTGGATGAATAGTAGCCCGTGGAGGCTAGAGGGGGTCGACAGTGGAGATGAACAGTATCCCGTGGAGTCCCGTTTTGCAGTACGCCACACCCCTCCCGATGAACAGGACCCCCGTTTCGACCATACCGCTCCAACACAAGTCCGTTTCCTCCGTTTTGCGGTACGCCACACCCCTCCCGATCAACAGGCCCCCGTTTTGACCGTAGGAGGTCCGTTTCCTCCGTTTTGCGGTACGCCAGACCCCTCCCGATGAACAAGATCCCGTTTCGAACGTGGTCGGTCGAACACAAGGCCGTTTCCACTGTTCGGTTGTTCCGCCCAAGCCCTCCCGATGAACACGGACGCATTTCGTTCCGACCTAGCCGGTTGGCTCCCCATGAACACGACGTCGACGTTGTTTCTCTGTTTCGACCCAGCCATGTACACGAGCCCTGGCCATACGTATGCGCGAGTAGGCATTCGATACCTTGCCTGTATGTACGTACGTGGCCGTATTTTCTTTCTTGCACACTGGCTGTTGTACGTACGTGTACATGCTACATGCGCGCCTCTACTACGACACGTGCACGCTCTACATCGACCAGTATGTACATACACGTTCGCGACCAGAATAACAACACTACGTACGCTTCGACCAGGTGGGTCCCGACTGTTAGGCACTTCCTTGCGTGCGAAGATGTAGCTGGTGGGTCCCAGCAGTCAGGGGGGCGAATCATTTTTTTACCCGGACGCACTTCCTTGCATGCGAAGATGTAGCTGGTAGGTCCCACCAGTCAGGGGGGAAACGTTTTTTTCGCGAAATACAATTGCCCGTCCGGTGGGTCCCTGCTATCAGGTGGAGGAATAATTATTTTGCGCGTAATAAGGAGGCACTTCCTTGCGGCCACCGTGGACCCAGCTGTTGGCCTCTCCACATACAGTACTCTTTCGATGGAAGTCGTTCCTTGACCATGTTGACCACGCCGCACCGAGAGCACCAGGGCGATGGACGATGGCGAGGCCTAGGAAGGGGACGACGCGGAGCCGGGGAAGACGCGACAGTGGAAGCCCGCGCGGAGAGGAGTACGAGGGTTCACTGGTTCGGCTGCGGTGTGAGGTTGTCGTCGCCGTAGAATAACAGGGGGTGTGGGTGAGTAGAGGGATGCCCTAGCCAGCGGTGGGAGTAGTAGGGGCGGTGAGGCCTGCGCGGCAGCATAGCCGGCCACAAGAGGCAGGAGCAGGCGGCACGACCGACGCTGCTTTGGGCGGTTGAAGCAAGAAGACCAGAGGTTGAAGAAGCACGACGGTCATTGGATGGACATCGTACGGTCACTTCATCTAGAATCGTTTATATTGATTAAGTTGTCAAAGCCCTTGACGGGTCAACTTAGTAGGCCCACAGGTCAACTTCCCAAATGGTGCGCCCCAGATGTCAGGGCGAGGAATCATTTTTGGGGCAGGTGAAGCTAGAATATCCGAGATTGAAGAAGAAGCACAACATCCATTGGATGGACATCCAACGGCCACTGCTGCTAGAACCGCGTGTTGACTATAAGTTGACATAGCCTTACATAAGCGTCAACTCTTCTTTTATGGGACGCGTCAATTTAGTAAGCACAAGTGTGTGGGAGAGAACTTATAGCCCATTTGAGATTTGTAAGAATGTGCGGCCAATTTTTGAATTCTAATGGAATTTACAACAGCCCATTTACAGTTTGTTAAAAGTACAACCCATTTCAACCAACCGTTCAAAACATAATTCAATAAAATTTCTCACATTTCGATGAGATCTGTAATATTTTTATTCCAAAATTTCTAGTCAGATTAAATACAATTTCAATATAAATTTATATTATGTAAAAATCCAACAAAACATTGCGCTCGCAACAATTAATGAAATTAAAATTTCCAATATCCAAAATATATATTTTATAAAGTAATTACATGTTTGGTGCATTTTTGTAGTTACTGCCCAGTTTTTATAATTACATCCCATTTATTATTTCTTAAATTCCATTTTCTTGTTAAGCCTAATGCATCCCTCCTAGGAAAGATTTGCAGCCCAGTGGGGCGGAGAATAACAACTTGACCTTGCCTGGGTATTCCTAAAAAAAGTATAGCTAGGCTAGCCATTTTCAGCTTTAAAAAAATTAATATCTGGGCTGGATATCTGGCCTGGGCTAGACGGGTCACAACCCACCCAGTTAATACCTGCAGCGATGTTTTCGTTGTTGTTCAGAGGAGAAAAATTAATATCTGGGCTAAACATCGCTCAAGAAAAACTCTGCAGTGCTCACACCTCAAAAACACAAATATAGCTCGAGCTGCTTGGTCCCAGCTGTCGGCCGCTTCTTGTGCAATTCTCTCATTTATTGACTACATAGGTTGACAATGGTGTGGGACCGTGATGTCAGGAAACTAGGAGGAAGCAAAAAATATAGTTTTATATACTAATAAGGAGGCACTTGCATACGTGCGGTTATGGCCCTGGTGGGCCCCCACTGTCATCCTCTCCAAGTAAAGTCATCTCCTCATCCTCATGTTCGTTGACCATGTTGACAACGCGAGACGGCGGCGCCACGGCGAGTGCAACAACTCAAAGGACGACGGAGAGGCCTCGCGGGCCCTCCGGATGGTCTGATGCAGTGCCCGCTGCTCATTTGGGAAGCCAGGATCATAGGGCCACATGTCCGCGATGGCATTGTCGTTCGCTTGTTCATCGGTGCTCGTTGAGGATACGGAGGTTGCAGCACAGGTCCTCCTGCGCTGGTAGCTCTTCCGCCATTAGGGCGTCAAAGTGCGGCCGTACCTGCTCTATGGTGAACCGAACATGGCTGCTGGACCGACCCACTGCCAAGCACGAGTCTGACTGCCCTGGCCCACCCAGACCGCCTCCCTCGCCCGCGCTTGCTTTCCTCCCCGAATGGTCAGCGCTGCCCGCCCCGCTTCCCGGTGCAGGCGATTGCTCCGCCTTCAAACGACACAAGTGTCGCCGTCCGTCCTTCTTCCACCCACATTAATGATACGTTGTTGCCGAGGCGGCTACTCCGGCGCCACATGCCTGTGCCTCCGTCGCCCAACATTGCTATATAAACTGCTGCGCCGGCCATAGCCGCAGTCATCCGCATTTGTTCCCTTTCTCCTGTCCACACCACTATTGCCCACCATGGCTTCCTCGCGCTCCAGCACTCTTCGGGACGGGCGGACGACGGACCACAAGGAGATGGCAGCCATTGCTGCCGACTGGCTGGTCGGCAGGCAGGCGGAGGATGACGACGTCCCAATGGAGAACATGGTAGTCAACGATCCAGCGCCAACCCCTCCTCAGCGCCATCCTCACAGGTGCATTGCACCATGACCATCAGCGAGGCCCGTGCCCAATATATGGACACGATGAGGCAGAAGCGTGAGGAGCAGTTCTGGGAGGCCCAGGCCGACGCCGCCTACAACCACCATATTCTCCAGGAGCACCTCCAGGTAAAGAAGCAGATCGCCACGGAGCGGGCGGAGCAGGAGGCGCTGCTCGACTCGTACCGCTTCGCCCGCGAGGGCCGCCTCGAGCGTTGGCGGTACCGCATGCGGATGGCGGAGGCTGCAGCCGCCTACAAAGAGGGCGATGAAGCGGGTGAGGCGCTGTTTGGCGAGACCGAGGACGAGGCAGAGGACAATGGCGGCTCCGACGAGTCCCCGCTCCGCTGGCGTCGACGAGGCCCTGCTCCGCCGAGGCCCCGCCGCGCCAACAACGAGGTAGAGGACACCGCCGGCTCCACCGAGGCCCCACCCTGCCAGCAATGAGGGGGAGGATTTCCCCCGCTCCGCCGAGGCCCCGTCCACCGACAACGAGACAGAGGACATCGCCCCGCTGCCAGGGAGGTCGCGCCACACAGAAAACGAGGAAGAGGAACACGGTTGGTCGCCGCCGCTCGGGTCCAAGTAAGGCCACCGCTGCTACCCTCCGGTTGAAGCCAAGCTAGGCGGGTTGACCACTAATGGCCGGTTAACTTCTTGGCGGCGATGTGGAGTCGGAGAGCTATGTTGGAGAAGGACGCTACTTCTACTTAACTGCTGGTGCAGTTGGCTGACTGACACGTGGGCCCAACAGGCATCTGGGCCACATGTCAGTTACGCAACTGCACCAGCAGTTATGTCACTGAAGCTTCTGTTCGGCTTAGCCGGACACAGGTGGGTAGCTTCGATTAATTAATTATACCTCCAGCGCACCCCTTTTTAGTTGAAGAATGTATGAAATGTGATGAAATCCAGCATGTTTATATGAAATCCGACCGTGTATGAATGAATTTATTTCGATTAGTTCATATTCTTGTATCACTGGCATTGGATGAACATGCAAAACAATACGTACTAGCATTTTTCCCAGGGTGATCACCTCGTTTGCAGCAGTTTCACATGTACTCCCTCTGGCCCTTTCTAGTCTGCATACAAGTTTTGTCTGCAGTCAAAGTATCTCTGCTTTGACCAATCTTATAGAAAAAAGTATGCACTTTCACAATGTGCGAAGTAAAAAGGAACAGAAGGAGTACAAAGAGTTTGAGCATCTTTTTAGCGTTCCTGTACATTGCAATCAAACACACAAGCCTGGCAATTCATAGAGAACATTCAAAACAATCGATGATTATGCATCTTAGTGATTCACATGTCAGAGCCAATATTTACTTCACAACTAAAGAATAAAGAAAAAATGGATCGACACTACTGGCAGGAAAGGGCATCCCATTCGAAAATATCAAACACATGTCTTCTTGCTAAAATCAATGAGCAAAATTTGACAAGGTTTTTCCATTCCAAAATATCAAATGCCTACGATTGTGGAATGGGCAGGGTTTGCCATCAGTTCTGACATTGACATGGCACCTCGTGCTAAATAAATCAGCTTTTCTTTCTGTGTAGTTCCCCCAAAATCAACCAAATTCGCACGTAGTTTGTATGATTTCGCCCTTATATGTTGCAACGCCTTGAACTTATCGGCACCTACTTTCTTGTGGTGGAAATGAATGATTCGATGTATTCATGAACATTTTGTGCAGTTCCCATTGAAATCAAGCTGAGCACCCCTGTTTGCACAAATACAAAAAAAGTGATTAGTATAAAGCAAATTGTACTATGAATTGACAGTTTAAACATGCACCTACATGGTCACTTTTAAAAAAATGGAACTCACCGGAAAGAATCCTAGAACAACATTGTACTCGCGCATCACAGCAAGAAATTGGAGATTTGTCAGTCCTTCTGAGTTGAAGTTAGTTTGGTCTTGTGGGGAGTAATGTAACCATCCTTCAAATGCTCCTTCTAACGAGAAGATAGACAGGGCTTCTTCATCCTAGCATAATCTGAACTAGTCATTTCACGTACTCCATATTCTTCTTCAGAGGAGGATGATCCTGTTGTGCAAAGACAAGAGGACAACTAAATGGTAGCATCCCTGTTTGCTCAAAAAAGGAAAGGAAATATTTAAAACTACACAGATGAAGCACTTCTCAAGGACAATACCGCTTTTTCATGACAGTATCTAAACAGTAGCACAACACCAATAGAGATGACAAAGCTCAATCGTATGGATGAAATCAGTGGGCGAGTACCAACCTTTGTTAGGAGGCTTATTGTGTAGAGCATACAGATGAAGCACTTCTCCAGAACCATGTGTTGCTATCGACTGTAGTGGCCATGCTTACTATAAACTCCTCAATTAGTTTAATGTTTCCAACATCTTCTTGTGCAGTTCCACTAAAATATATGGTATCTTCAAAGAAGATCCCTGTTCGCACAAGTAGAGATAATTACGTATTACATTAAGAGTGGCATCAAATCAGTGGCAAAACAATTGCTCGTTCCAGCCATAGCAATAAATTAAGATGCAAAACTATATCATTACTTGTGTCATCACAGTTCCAGTGCTTCATTACAGCACCGGGAGTTGATTTTTGTTTTTCTTCCGCTTGTTATTCCCCTTCATCACTTGGTTCAATAACAGACAAGCTTCGCCTTCAATTTAAGATTTGGCATGTCAATTAGGTTGCACAAGTATAGCACTAAACAATGACATTAACTTTCTGATGAAAGTGGCAAAATATAGGCCAACAGTTGTGAAATATCCTTATCTTACCTCAATGGGATATTACGGTGCACATACAGATTGGAAATCTTGTCTCCATTTGTGCAGTTCACTAAAATCAAGCAACATTACCGTACAAGTAGCACAACATATGAAAGCACACTACAGAATCATGTGAAAGAAGGCTAGTACTGACCTCTCATGACGCGGAATTCAAACAACTCACAAGAAGAAAATCAAAACCAAATTTGCCAACACGGATAGGAAGTAAGATCTCCTCTTGTGCAGTTCCACTAAGATCAAGCAATCAAGCAACATTGTCGCTATGACATTTTGGTTGAACTGCAGAAAACACTCTTAAAACAAAAGTGTTTTGTGCAGTGCAACAAAAGGTCACAATGGCAATGAGGTGAAGTAGATTACCCTGTTTACGCAGAGGTGCAAAGGAAACAACTAGTGATCAATAACGGTGGATGACACACAAGCCAACAAAAAGAAGCATCTACCTTATCTAAATGGGAAAGAAAGCAAGACAGTAGCATTTCTCAAACGGTGGCATTGATTTATATTAGCAGAGAGATTATATTAACAATAAAATACATTAAACATGCAATTTGGTTTTAACTGTGGCATTGCATCAATTTTCCAGCGGCATTATTAGATGATGTTTGTTTATAGGGACATTTTGGTGGAGGGACTAAAAAAACTCCGTGTCAGTCCCATCTAAACCAAACAGGAGGGACTTTTAGGGACTAAAAGTGAGCATTTGGGACTAAAGAAATAAGACCGGGAGGGAGAGTCTTTTTGGGACTTTTTCCAACAGTTACCCCTGCCACGCATCGCACCTTGTCTCTATTAGTTCATTACTAGGGCTAACATGGTCTTTTAGCATGTCATTTAATAACCTCTAGTCCATGTTTAGTCCCTGGAACCAAGCAGGTAGGGACTAGGGAGCTTTTAACCAAACAGGGCCTTAGATTAACAACAACTAAAGAGTTGCACGGGACAGTGGACGCACCAACACCATGTGCATCTACCGATGTACTGGGGTGATGCACAGTCTGTTGCAACAAAGAACAAACAACCAAGGAGCATATTTGTGTTGGTCCCAGTTTTGTTATCTTTAGACACCTTTCCCTATGTGAGCGCAACAAATCTAGTCCTGCTCAAACTCTACAGCCTTGTCCCCCAAAACAAAAGATCAGTTTGTTACAGATGTGCTTACTGCGTTTGTCATTGTTTTCCCTTTTCGACCAACGTAGGTGCTGGATAGCCAGTTTGTACTAGTACTTTCCCCACTTCCTTTCCTCTTTGAACCACGTCCTAGATTTATGCTATACAACTTTCCCCACTACTTTCCCCCATTCCTGTCCTCTTTGAACCACGTCTTAGATTCATGCGATACAACTTTCCCCCTTCCTTTCCTTTTTGAACCACGTTCTAGATTCATGCTATACAACTTTTCCCACTACATTCCCCCATTCCTTTCCTCCTTGAACCACGACCTAGATTCATGGTATACAACTTTCCCCACTACTTTCCTGTTTGATCCAACACCTAGATTCGAGTGCAGAAGCGGAAAAAGCCCACATGCAGCTAGAGCAATGCATGTGGAATAAGTAAATTATACCTTAAGGTTCTTGAGGTGTGGTTTGGTGGGCGACCGGAGGCCGTTCGACCCACACTATGTACGGCGGCGAATAGGAAGGGGTCGGAGGCCCTCCGGCGCCGCCGCTCGGTGAAAGTGAACAGCTGCACCGGTAGTGGATTCCCTCCCTCGCCAAAGGCGACAGCATTAAGCCTCCTTCCCTTCTTGGCGGACGGATCCTGCCGGCTCTTTGACCAGCAGTGAGGGGAGAGAGAGAGGCCAACGAAGTCTTGTTTAGATTTGGAGAGGGTGAGAGAGTGTGAAGAGAGCAACTACAAGAAGACCAACAGTGAGGGGATAGAGAGGCCAACGAAGTCTTGTTTAGATCTGGAGAGGGCGAGAGAGTGTGAAGAGAGCAACTAAAAGCGCTGAGGCTCCAGTTTGTATATATATACTGGAGAGAGTGTGAAGAGTGCAAACCCTAGAAAACAAGCGCCAAGGCTGCATCTTATACGTGATGAGGTGATTATACGGTCACTACGAGATCGTCTAGCTCCATATCCATCCATTTTGACCAGTCAAAGAATCCTCCTGGCACGAATTATGCTCAAGTGTAGTTATCAAACCCGAGACTTCAAGTTTGATGAGCGAACAGGCTAACCAGCTACACAACCCTCCCGTTATGTTCAACGAGAGGAAAATAACCTTTTATACATTCCTGCATTCGTGTGACAAGCATGCCGTGTTTTTTTTGTATGTGGTAGTCATTGGGATTTAAATCATAATCGTGTCATGTGGCTTTGGTGGTAAGACTATCCACAGTGGTGCAGAAATAATGCAGCCTTAGTCACCTTATCTCTCTCCATGTAGTACGTTGGGTCCCACCAGTCAGAGGGTAAAAAAACAAATTAATAAGAAAAATGAAAAGCGCCAGCGGTGTATCTTACCTCACACATCTCGCTACTGCTTGGGAACACTGTCCGATTGATCCCCCTGTTCGCTCACGTACTATTTTAAGTGAATCCTTATTATAACATGCACTCAATTTTGGGCACTTGTATTCGACCTAAGTCAGTGTGCCACCGTATCTCGTACGACTCCCTCCGTCTAGGTGTAATAAGTCACGTTAGAAGGTGCAGCGGGACCAAGGTGCAAGCAGATTGGAGGAGAAGGAGAAACTTGACCGGTCATTCCTCCAATCAAAGCCCTAATGTCTATCTCTAAATGCAACAATTAATCCAAAAAACTAACAGATGTCGTTTTAGCTACCATGCAGGGCCACGTATTAACTCGCATGCAAGCTGACTTTGATTTCTTGACTGATCAACGCGTAGTTGCACTCCATGCATTGGGTTTCCGGGGGAGATAACCAAGCAGAGTAAGGAGCGTTTGGTTACATTGCTTAGGCTGGTCATAGTGGTGAGTAACTTGGACTAGTAACATGCATATGTTACTAGTCTATGTTACTACTATGCGAAGTTTTCCCTCGGAAGCATGCCGATCTGGCTCTCCTGAGCTAGCAAGGTTTTTCTAGCCCACCCAAGCTAGCTGGCCCACAAACTCTAACATATTTTAACAGTTCCAAACGCCTAACCTTGCCCGGCTATGCTTTAAGCTGTTCTTGCTAAGGATCCAAATGCTCCCTAAGTTACAACGCTTGCTAGAAGCGAGGCCAGGAGGGGATTGAGATGCGAAGTTAATGGACGACGCCTAAACATTTTGGGAATATCTGATTTCTGTAGGATGACTTAACAGCTAGACGGAGGGAGTACTACTCCTCAGTCTAGGTTTGATGGAATATTCGTCACCTCTTCTCTTCTTGTACGTACTCCATTTGTATCTCACTTCCTGTGGCTTCGCACTCGCATGATTTTCCTATTCCATGAACATGTGTGTGTGTGCGTGTGTGTGTGTGTGTTTATCAGCATGTGTGTGTTAGAGAGAGCGACAGATCGACCTAATCCTACAAAGAGATGGTGTGTAGTGTACGATTTTAGCCGTGAGAGTCCGTGCATCCTCTCGTTTCTAGGCGTCCGGTAGGGACAGGCGGACAGCTGCCACGCCCGCTCCTGACCAGCCTGGCCCACCCAAAGCCCCTCCATCGCCCGCGTGCGCTTCCCGCCCGAAACGGTCAGCGCCGCTCCAAAGAATCGGTGCCGCATTCATGCCCGGGAACAGCGGATGCGACCTCTCAATGGCGCCTACGTTGAAGGGAGAAGCGGATTCAAGAGTGATGGTTGCTTCGTCCGTCCAACTTACTGCTGGGTCTATGTGATTTGACGGCTCATTGTTCATTATTGCTAAGGTGGTAGGACTGCTGGATGTCCCACACTTTCGGCAGAAGGAGGTACTACTAGATTACAATTTTCTCCATTCTTACGGTGGAGGAGTGCCAGAGCAGTGAAAACACGCAGGTTCAGTGATTACATGACCCACCTCACACTATCACCATATTTTCTGGACACCGTGCGACACCTAACTCTTTACATAGTACTCCCTCCGTTCCTAAATATAAGTCTTTGTAGAGATTCCACTAGGTGGACTACATACGAAACGAAATGAATGAATCTACACTTAAAATGCATCTATGTACATCCCTATGTGGTTCATGATGAAATCTCTACAAAGACTTATATTTAGGAACGGAGGAAGTACTTGTATAGTATGTAATTGTCGGCGTTCTGGGAACGGGGGTCCCCAGACTTGCCTGCCTGCGGCGTGGCTCAAATGGGGGCCCAGCATGGCCCATCTTCATCAACACAAGACTCAAGACCCTCGCGAGGGGCCAAGCCTCGCGGGGCGGACGACACGGCGTTTCCTCAGGCGCGGCCTCCTCAGGCTGGCTCGCAAGGAGGCGGAGAGATCAAGGCGGGGTACCTCGTGAGGTGCCCATGACGCAAGCCATGACGATCGAGGGTGCCAGGCGGGCGCCAGCCCGCGCAGCGTTCCCCTTTCCTCTTTGGTGCAAAGGGGGCAAGCGCAGGCGAGAGGATCAAGCAAAGGCACCCATTTCGGTGCAACAAGACCAAGACCAGTCCAACGGTGGGAAGGAGGTCACCATGGAGCCCAGAACGGCGTCACCACAGGGCCTTTGGCAGGCGAAGACCAACTTTAGTCAGGATAAGTGTACCAGATGTTCCCCTTCGAATTGGCCAATTGTTGGCGCCCTTCCCGCTCAAATATTTGGGAAGAGGCCCAGGGCCTTTGCCTATAAATAGGACTAGCCATCCCCAGGGTAGGGGCATCTTGGCATCTAGAGATCTAGAGAAAAAGGAGTATTCAGAGCAAGCAGAGAACAAGTAGAGACAGAGAGAGAAGGGCGATTGAACTCCCCCAGAAGTTCATCCCCTAGCCAAGAATAGACCCTCGCGAGGTTGTTCTTCCTTGTACTGTTCATCCTCATCAGCCCAAGAGGCAATCCACCCACCACAAACTAGAGTAGGGTATTACACCACAATGGTGGCCCGAACTAGTATAAACCCTGCGTCTCTTGTGCTGTTCGTTCTGTAGTTTAGATCCTTGTGAGACGGAGAGGTAGAGGGCATAATCTCCGCGCGCACCCCAGAGTTCGAACCTTAGGGGTCTGCCGGAACCCGTGATCCGACATTTGGCGTGCCAGGTAGGGGTGCGCCGGAATCTGCCTTCCACCGCTCCGCTCTCCTCCGACCGTCGCATCCATGTCTGACGCTCGTCAGGCCCGCGCCGAGCGCCGGGCCGCCATCGCTTCCCGCGTCACCCAGACGGCCCCCGTCGATGGGCGTCCTCGTTGTTCTCCGTCGCCCGCCGTCAATGCCGCCACCGGCCCGGCGGGGAACGAGCAGCAAGCATCGTCTCAGCACCCGTCCGTGCGGCAAGACGGCCGCACCGCTACTCCGTCGCTCACCCCGGCCGGCTCTTCGTCCCGCACGCTCCGCGCACCCTTGGAGGCTCGAGCTATGCTCATCGCGGCGAACGAGCTCCTGCGCTACCGCCCCGTCGACGACGTCTACGAGGAGTGGCTCGACCGCGTCGCCGAGCTCGTCCGCGCCGCAGGGGGCTCTCCCGCGTCGTCCGCACCGCTGCGCCGCACTCCGCCCCGCGTGGGCAATGAAGCTCTGGGGGACCCGCAAGGCCAAGCTCTCCCTCAACCGAAGCCTCCCGTGGCCGCCGCGGGCTGCCACCGAGCTGCGCAGCGTCGCATGGCCCGGCAAGTTCAAGCCGGACCTGCCCCCTCGCTACGACGGCACAACCGATCCCGCAGAGTTCCTCCAGCTCTACGAGCTGGGAATCAAAGCCGCCAGCGGGGACGAAAAGGTCATGGTGAACTGGTTCCCCATGGCGCTGAAGGAAGGTGCTCGCACTTGGCTCCTGAACCTGGCCCCAGGCACGATCTCCTCCTGGGACCAGATGCGTACTCGCTTCATCGCCAACTTCCAAGGTACCCGCGACCGGCCTCCCGCCATGCGCGACATGCGCCGCATCGAGCAGCAACCTGGGGAGACCCTACAAAAGTACATCCAGCGCTTCAACAGCGCGTGCCTCAAGATCCCCAGGGTGTCAGAGGAAGCTCATTTTGGACTTCTCCGATGGAGTGCGCGACGTCAAGATGAAGGAGGAGCTGGCGATGCATGAAGACCTCTGCACCTCCCTGGAGCTGTTCAACTTGGCGACCAAGTGCGCCAGGGCTGAGGAGGGACGCCTCTCCCTCCTCGAGCTGCCTGCAGCAGACCCAGAAGAGAAGAAGCCCAAGGCCAAGGACGTGAAGCGCAAGGGGGCTGCCGTACTCGCGGCAGAACCGGACACCAAGCGGGGCAAGGATCTGCCCGAATCCTCCAGGGGAAGCCGGTACTTCGTGTACCACGACCTCCACACCCACAACACCAAGGAATGTCAAGAACTCCGCGCCGTGCGAGAAGGAAGGATCGGCCGTCGCCCTGACCGCGCTGACCGGGGCTACGGCCGAGGAGGAGGAAGAAACCCAGGACGCTGGGAAGATCGCGGCCCGCGCCAAGGATGGCGCGACCAACCTCGCGAGGACCGCTGGCGGGACCTGCCTCGCGAGGGGGACTGGAGGGATGAGCCTCGTGAGGATCGCCTGCAGGGCAACGCAGGCCTCCCTCCACTGCCGCCTCAGCCAAGGAGGAACGAGGACCGCCATCAAGACGAGGGGGCTGGGGGCTTCCAGGAGCCGCGCGCAATCGCATGCATCCTGGGCGGAGCTCAAGCCCCAGCCTCCCAACGCATCTTCAAGCAGTTTGCCCGCGAGGTGAATGCATTTCTCCCCAAGCTCGAAGCAACGCGCCCCCTCAGGTGGTCAGCGTGCGCCATCACGTTCAGTTCGGCAGACCAGCTCAAGTGCGCGGCCACAGCCGGAGTCCTCCCGATGCTTTGTTCCCCAGTCATCAGCAACGTTCTGGTCACCAGGACCCTCATCGACGGTGGAGCAGGGCTCAACGTCTTGTCCGTGGAAACATTCAACAACCTCCAAGTGCCCTATGATCAGCTTCAGCCAACCAAGCCTTTCTCCGGAGTCACCGACGGCTCCACAGTCCCAATCGGGCAGGTCCGCCTCCCCGTCACCTTCGGGGCCCGCGGCAACTACCGCACCGAGCTCATCGACTTTGACGTCGCCCACATCCGCCTGCCGTACAACGCCATCCTCAGGTACCCAGCGCTGGCCAAGTTCATGGCTGTGACCCACCACGGCTACAACGTCCTCAAGATGCCGGGAAGTGGCGTTGTCATCACGGTGCCCTGTGAAGAGAAGGACGCAGTGTGTTCCCTGGAGCAAGCCTTTCAGGCCGCGTCGCTAGAAGACCCAGATCGCGGAAGCAGGAGGCTTCCTGAGACCACCCCCAAGAAGAAGAAGACGTCGTCAGGCTTAGTCCCTCAGGAGGCAGGCCCTTCAGGGCCCGTGTCTGCACAGGGGGACCCTCCTTTCATCGCATAGGAAAGCGCGCCTGGCGCCCTCCTCAGGCAGGGCTCGGGGGCTCTCACCTGGAGGGCCACCGACCGTGCCAGGGTCATGAGGGAGGCGCTTGGGCACCATGTGGAGTCGTGCTTCGAAGCGCGATTCCCTCGAGAAGGAGCCAGGCAAGGAAGGTCAGACCAGCAGGAGTTCGTTAACAAGGCCATTCAAGAACTACAGGAGTCAAGGATCATGAGAGGTTGCTGTCGTCCACCAGTTGTGGCTCCACATCCAGGCGAGGGTGGTGGGCTACGCGTCTGCGTCCACGTACCAGGGCTCAAGCAGATCGCC
Organism: Aegilops umbellulata; assembly: GCA_032464435.1. Taxonomy (NCBI): domain Eukaryota; kingdom Viridiplantae; phylum Streptophyta; class Magnoliopsida; order Poales; family Poaceae; genus Aegilops; species Aegilops umbellulata. Next base: position 307,372,175 of record CP136055.1, on the reverse strand, counting down.
ACGACGGAGCGCCTCTGGCCCTCCCGAGTGGGGTGCTGCGGAGGACCGCCCCACAGCTATGTTCGCATGCCTTACGGCCTGCCGAGCATGGCTGCGGCGTACCAGCGCCTCATGAGGGGCATCTTGGAGGCTCAGGAAGACAGGCATTCTGCGGCTCTGGCGGAGATGGGGACAGCTCGCGAGGAGCCACCAGTGCCTCTGGAGCCTCCCGAGGCCCCAGGGCCTGGGGGCTCGTGAGGATCGACTTCCGCAGCCCACCGAGTTTGCTGCACCAACGCCACTTCGCCGACGACATCTTCAGGTGACATCTTTCAAGTTTCATTGCCAGCTGGGAGCGCCCTCCCAGGGTTGCGTCACTCCCAGGCCGCGTGGGTCCGTCCTCGTGGCATGTATCCCTCTTTATTTTCTTTAGTCGTTAGCTTGCTTTGCTAGGGGCGTCCCTCGGTCTGCATCATCCCCAAGCTGCTTGGGCTAGGCCCAGCGGCGTGTACCTCCCCTGCGTTTATTTCCAATTATGCATTCGCCTATCATTCTTGATTACTTGATGCCGTCCACGGCACCTATTCTTCTCCATGTCGACCACTTGCACGTTAAAGGGGGGTGCCTGAGCATCGCGACTCAGGGCTCTTACTGGCTCTCCATCCCTCACCCTCTGGCCTTGTCCACGGCATCGCGACCTGGCATACCAGCGACGGCTGAGACAAGCTCGAGGGCCGGGACCCGAGGACGTAGAGTGCCGGCATCTAACCAAATTTTGCAGGAACACATCTCAAGATACGGCCCAGTGCCAGGCGCAACCCGCCTAAGAGGTAGGTCCTCGTGAGTCCCGCGCTGGCTCACGGGTGCCCTGATACACCTCACCTACTCCAACCAACGAGCTCTTGAGCGACTAACGATCGACTGACAACTGCCATGGCAGCCCCATCTTCTTTCTTTGATGAATCTGCAGGATCCTTAGGGGAAACTGCGCTAGCCAAGGCCCTCACGGCGTTTCCTTCACCCTCGCCCGCGCAAACCGCTTGCACGTTAAAGGGGGGGGGGTGCCTGAGCATCGCGACTCAGGGCTCCTACTGGCTCTCCAGCCCTCAGCCTCTGGCCTTGTCCACGGCATCGCGACCTGGCATACCAGCGACGGCTGAGACCAGCTCGAGGGCCGGGACCCGAGGACGTAGAGCAGAAAGGGGAGCAGAGGCGAGGGAGAAGGGGCACGCGAGGACCTCGTCAAGTAACTCTGTTCGGATTACCCTCCGGACCCAATGGCGCGATGGGGGCGATCCCCGATTCTCAAGATAAGTTACCATCCAAAGCATTGGCTACCATGGCACTACCCCCGCACCTAAAGCGACTCCGTACTAGCAACGTTGCTTCCCTTTCTCACCAAGCGACGATTGCTTGGGCGCCAAAGGGGACCTCCTAAGCATCGTGACTCAGGGGCTCTTACCGGACCCCGGGTCGCTCACCTCCTGGCCTTGACCACGGCATCGCGACCTGGCATACCAGTGACGGCTGACGCCGCCTTGGGACTAGGACCTGTCGACGCAGAGCACCAAGCCCTCGCGAGGTGCGAATGGGAGGACTGAACTATGACGGAATTTGCGATTCGCACAGATCCATAGCAAGGGTTACATATTAACATCAAGGATCACAACTGCCTTACAAGCCCCTATGGGGCGCAATGTGATTCCTCGCAGGGAACGGATCCTAAAGGGTGCTAACTACACGTGCCCCTGCAAAAGACGCCATCATCAACAGTGGGCCGTCAAGCGCCGGCGCCAACCCCATCCAGATAAGGGTTGGCGACGGCCAAGCAAGTCTGCCCTGCTCCGGGAGCGGCATTGGCTCGTGGGCTCGTAGCTGCCGTCGCTTGTCTCCGGAGTCGCGAAGATTTCACTAGAGTCGCTGGATCCTCCGGCGCTCCCGTCGCTTGTGGAGCTACCCGGGGAGCGGTCGGCGGGACCAGCCCTCACCGCGGCAGAGTCCTGGCCGCCTCCCCTGGGGCAGCACTTCAGCCGGCGCCCGATCGCGTCAAAGATCTTGAAGAACATCACCGAAGCGCCATCATACTCCAGGTGGATCGTATGGGCGCCCCTCGCTCTGCAACCCCGAGCAATTTCGCCCCAGCCGCGAGTCATGAAGACCTCGCCCGAGGCAATGCTCGCGACCTCTGCCTCGGTCGCGGGAGTGCTGCACTCGGCGTGCTGCAGCCATAGCTCCAGGAGTCACCCCTGCAGGAAGACGGAGGCGAAGAAGGGAGGAAAGGGAATCCAAGTTCGAGGAGGCATGGCGGCGTGGAGCACGAGCTCGCGGGACGAGCCCTCGGCATGGACCCCAGGAGGGACGACCAACACCTTCGTGATCCATCAGCGCCGGCGACGGTGCTGGCCGCGGGAACCGGCACCGACCCCCTCAAGGCCCTCGGCGTGGGCGTACAAAGGAAACGGGAACCCCGGTGGAGGCTGCTCATACCAAGGCCTCGGCGCCGCCTGACGGCCCTCCTCGTCGCAACCGCGGAGGGCAGGTCGCTTCTTCGGCGGGAGAGGGTCTGGCCCCTCTCGAGGAGCCTTTCCCTTCTCCGCCGCAGAAAACCGGCGAATTGGAGCCATCACACCAAGACGGAGCAAGAACTGAGGCAGAGGAGGAAGCAAGAAGAGATGGGCTGGAAGTACACGCGCGGTGTCGTGCATATAGCCGGCGAAGGCCAACCGTCGGCCTCCACGATCGCAGGTAATCATGACACGATTTGCATGCAGGGACTTGTCCAATCCGCGCAGTCACCAAGGCGTCATGGGGAAGTGGAGACGCCCACGTCCAATCAACCGCCACGCGGCGCCCAAGGTCGCAGGCTGTTAGGGCCCGCGGCGCTTCGCCCTTGCCCTTTCGCCTCTCGCCACGGCAAAGTCCATGCGCGCCTTGGGCCCGGGGGCTACTGTCGGCGTTCTGGGAATGGGGGTCCCCAGACTTGCCTGCCTGCAGCCTGCGGCGTGGCTCAAATGGGGGCCCAGCGTGGCCCATCTTCATCAACACAAGACTCAAGACCCTCGCGAGGGGCCAAGCCTCGCGGGGCGGACGACACGGCGCTTCCTCAGGCGCGGCCTCCTCAGGCTGGCTCGCGAGGAGGCGGAGAGATCAAGGCGGGGTACCTCGCGAGGTGCCCATGACACAAGCCATGACGATCGAGGGTGCCAGGCGGGTGCCAGGCGGGCGCCAGCCCGCGCAGCGTTCCCCTTTCCTCTTTGGTGCGAAGGGGGCAAGCGCAGGCGAGAGGATCAAGCAAAGGCACCCATTTCGATGCAACAAGACCAAGACCAGTCCAACGGTGGGAAGGAGGTCACCATGGAGCCCAGAACGGCGTCACAACAGGGCCTTTGGCAGGCGAAGACCAACTTTAGTCAGGATAAGTGTACCAGATGTTCCCGTTCGAATTGGCCAATTCTTGGCGCCCTTCCCGCTCAAATATTTGGGAAGAGGCCCAGGGCCTTTGCCTATAAATAGGACTAGCCACCCCCAGGGTAGAGTCATCTTGGCATCTAGAGATCTAGAGAAAAAGGAGTATTCAGAGCAAGCAGAGAACAAGTAGAGATAGAGAAGGGAGGCTGAACTCCCCCAGCAGTTCATCCCCTAGCCAAGAACAGACCCTCGCGAGGCTGTTCTTCCTTGTATTGTTCATCCTCATCAGCTCAAGAGGCAATCCACCCACCACAAACTAGAGTAGGGTATTACACCACAATGGTGGCCCGAACTAGTATAAACCCTGCGTCTCTTGTGCTGTTCGTTCTGTAGTTTAGATCCCTGTGAGACGGAGAGGTAGAGGGCATAATCTCCGTGCGCACCCCAGAGTTCAAACCTTAAGGGTCTGCCGGAACCCGTGATCCGACAGTAATGTAATTTATCAGCGAGATAGTACAATGTTATGAAGCTTCCAGCTTCTGTTACATGTATCTTGCATCCAAGGTTGCCCGTTGCAACATTTCATCAAATACAAAGGAGACTAACATGCATGCTATTGCATCTCAATGATTGACAGATCATAGCAAAATCGGTTCCTCAAAAAGATCATAGCAAATATGTACTCCCTCCGTTCCAAAATAAGTGTCTCAACTTTATGCAGGGGGTGTTTGTTTCCAGGGACTTTTCAGTGTAGGGACTAGAAAAAGTCCCTCTTAGAGACTTCTTAACCAAATAGGAGGGACTACTAGGGACTAAAACTTGCTTTTTGGGACTTAATGAAGAAGACTCTCAAGGAGAGTCTTTTTTGGGACTTTTCCAACAATGCCCCTCCTTGCACCCATTGCCCCGCCGCCCCATGGTGTTGTTTGGTTGCTATTTTTCTGTATACTGGAGGTAACATGGTCATTCAATAACCTCTAGGGAGGGACTAGGGACTTTTTAGTCCCTGAAAACAAACAAGGAGGGACTTTTTAAGGAGTAGGGACTTTTTAGTTGGGACTAGAAAAAGTCCTACGACTTATGAACAAAATAGGGCCTCAATATGGACAACATACGAAGCAAAATGAGTGAATCTACACTCTAAAATACGTCTATATACATCAGTGTTTGGAGTATGTACTAGTAGTTCATATTGAAATCTACTAAAGGACATATATATTCCAAACAATATGATAATCTCTCTAACCAAGGTAGTAGGGACGAGGAGTAAACGGAGGGAGTAGTAAAATTTTCTCCTCGTCCTGCGATCCACCGCGCGCGTGGGTGAGGGAGCGGGCGTAAGGCGTGTAGTACTACTACTAGTAAGCAAGCTTCACCTCATCCTACGATCCACCGCGCCCGTGGGCAGGGGAGACGGTGTACTAAGCAAGCTTCTCCTCGTTCTACGAGTTGACGAGACACATCAAAAGTACTCCAGTTAATAGAGCCTTGCCTCTAAGGTAGGCCCCACATGGTTTGCCTCTTTTTTAACATAACGCGTCAAGTTGAAATTTGTTTGTTCACCCATGGTAGACGATCCTCCCTCCACCAAGTGGACAACCAGTACACGGTCAAATTACCATGTGGGCTGCCTTTTCGTACAGAAATGAGCTCCACCATGTACCCGCGCGGGTGTGGTTGGGAAAGAGATGGGAGTACGTGCGCCGTGCGTGCACCTCTTCTCTTCGTGCACGTACCCCACCTACGTGGGTGTGTGTGAGAGATACAAACCTAGATAAATGGCTTGTGCGTTCGTGAGTGTTTTTTGTTTTGGGGGGTGTTGATTTCGTGAATGTATTTCTGGGAATATGTGTCGATGACATCTCAAACAAAATTTTGCATGCAATGTCGTCTGTGAAATGGAGGCCTATCCATATCATATATAGAGGGCCGGGCGATCCACGAGAAGATAGGGAGGGGTCATAGATATCGATAGAGTCGAAGAGAGGATCAAGTGGGTGGGTGCGAGATCGATGAAGAGAGCCAACGAAATTGTGTGTGCGTGTGCAAGTCAAAGATATAGGGCGACTGACCTACCGGAACGTCAGAGGGCACATGTCATGTTTGTGTGTGGCAGGGAGACATGACTATAGCGCTTGATGTATCGGTGTGTGTGTGTGTGGGAGGGGGTGGGGGAGGGGTAGGCAGAGGCCTAACTATAGAGGTAGAACGACTCTCCTATGTGTTGAGAAGGAGAGACCCAGCTATGTCTTGAGGGAGATCGGTCGACATCCATACATAACTGAAGGATGGGAAATAGGATGGGACAGAGAGAGAGAGAGAGAGAGGAGAGAGGGAGGGAGGGAGGGAGAGGGGTAGAGTGATGGATGGGTGATGGAGTTGCTTCTCGAAGATGGTGGGAGAGGCCTACTAGACAAACTGAGGGTGGAACTGCAATATTATCAGTAAGAGTGGGGATGTGTTTCTATGTATGCCTGTGCGTGATAGATCTGTTGGGACGCATCCATGGATGATGAAGGGGAACCATGTGTTTGGTAAGCAAACCTAACTAGATCGGTAGATCAATTGTTGTTTGTCAAAGGAAGGGAGAGACATAACTAATGAGGTAAATCGATTGACGCGCGGGGAAAATGAGTTATAAGGACCTAGCTAGCTATATGTATAGCGGGAGATCGGTCAGTGTACGTCCATTTGTTAGAGGCAAATAAGGCCCGGCGAGACGGATAGATAGAGAGAATGGAGCCAGGAGGTGGTGCGAGAGGCCCAGCTACTAGCTAGATAGGGGGAGGAGTGTGCGGTTGTGAGATCGATGAAAAGAGGGGCGAGAGTTTACACGTTTGTGGGACCGTATGAGAGACACGAGGCAAGGACACATAAAGGAGGAGATTGAAGGTGCGTGTCTATGTTGTAGGCAGACATCGCTGGAGAGGTTTATTGATCGGTGTGTGTCGCAAAAAATTTGTGGAGACTGCGGGAGAACGATCTAAAGAAAAAAATTGGATGTGCGCGATGGATATAATGCTGATGGAGGGGAGGGCGATGAGGGCGTGTGCATGCACGAGAGAAAGTTAGTGGTAGCTACAAAGGTTAGAGGATTGTGTGGGTGTAAGAGACTAACAAAGATCATAATTTGATATGAAAGTCGATTAATATATATGAATAGGAGATCATAGTATTTTAAACATATGCATGCATGAATATAGCGGTGATACGCGTGTTGTGGTTTTGCACATGTTATACCATAATGTGATAATGCATGGCGTTTGCAACTCACAGCTAAATGTCGAACAATCTAAACCATACTATACATCGAACAATCTCACATTTTATTTGAATTTGTGATAATGTGTGGCGTTTGCAGCTTACAACTAAATATCAAACAATCTAAACAATACTATATATCGAACATTCTCACATTTTATTTGAATTTGTGGTAATGTGTGGTGTTTGCAACTCACATCTAAATACTTGTATGCGTAGGGGGCGGGGCACCATACATAATGTGATAAACACATTATACATACGAGACATGGTTTAGATTATGAAGATCTAGCTAGAGCTTGAAATGTACTGTGATTTGAAATCAACATAAAGTGGATTCAAAAAATCGAGTTCGAGTTCGTATAGTACACATAGTTCATATGTAACTCGAGACTAATCATATGGTGTGTTGTGAAGATAATACACAATGGTTTAACTTGACAATAATGGTGATTGTAGATCTTATTAAAACAGAGAAACGAATTCAAATGCTTTGACATCACAACAATCATTAATGTAGATCTTATTCAAATAGAGAAACGAATTAAAATTTAGTTCATATTGAAGCGGTAGTATATACGTTTGGAATGCACTAAAACGTTCATTTGAATAGTAGGTTGCATGCATTATACACATAGCGAAGTATTTTAATTGAACATAACATGAATTCAAAGTTTTGAATGACATTTGTAGTGCAAATTGATTTGGTACAGTACATGTTAGGCTTGTCCGGAAATTTCAACCCGCGCCTTGTTAGCCCGAAATATTTAAGATATATCTTTGTCTCGTTGTGCTCCGACAACACCCTCCATCTCAACCTGCGCCTTGCTATTCCAAAATTACAATGCGCGTGAAAACTCCCACCTCCTGTGAAATTCCGACACGCGAAATGCTCGTGATACCCCTGAACCGAAAGAACCGCCTCAAATCGGTGGGGGTACTTTCGTAACTTACCCCACATTTCGGACAAGCGCGTCCCTAAGCCATGGTTCCCCACTCCCATCCCATCCGCCCACCCATTCGTACACCGAGGCCGGTAAAACACGCGAAGCCCCGCACCCTCCTCCGTCCGCCACCCAGCCGGAGCCTCTTCCCCGACGACGTCGTCCACAGCAACACCTCGACGTCCCTCACCCACCGTACCGGATGAGGATCCGTCGTCGATCTGGTCGTCCCGCCGGTTCCGCCACCCCGTCCTCCACCTCCAAGGAGCTGCCCCGATGTTCCCCTCGTCTTTCGCGCCACCTCCATTCCCACACCGCCGTCTTCACCTGCACCACTGGAAGAGCATCATCATCACCGTTTCCTCGGATAAAGTTGCGGCCTGATTGGTGCCACCAAAGAGGTTGTACACTAAGCGCCGCATTTTCTTCTTGATTCGATCTCACGGTGCTGCCAGCGCTCAGTCCCGAGCCGACACGGAGCGGCTCCATCCGAGGCGGCGGCGCCGGCCACTTCCACCATGGTGTCGCTCCCTCGGCGGCGATGTCCACATTAGTAGGAGCTACTAATGCTTTAGCTCTCGCTCGCGCTGCTGCTCTGCTCTTGCTCTCGATCCCCTGCCCGGTCTGCTCTTGCTCTTGCTGCTGCTCTCGCTCTTGCTCTTGCTTGCGATGCTGCTCCTATTTAGCTACACTTTAGTCGACTCAATCGACTTTTGGGTCAGTTGATTTTCAGGGGGTGGGGGGACTCGCCGGAGTTAAGGAAGAACCAGCCGTAGCGGGGAGGGGGGCTCGCCGGAGAGGTACCCCACTATCTATCTTAGGGTTCAGGGAGGGGGCGGTGGTCGCCGGCGGTGGCCTGGGGATCGCCCGAGAAAAATCTCGGCACGGGGGGGGGGGCCTAGAAGGATGGCCGGGGCGGCGGCGGATAGGCGGTGGGGAGTGTTTTCAGGGCGGGCCGGGGCGGGCGGCAGGGGCGGCTGTTTGGCCGGTGGTGGCTGGCGGTTCAGGGGGTGGGGGTTGAAGATGAACTGCATGCCCTTGATTTCGTATCCAACGGCTGCAAAATCGACTGACCAGAGATGAAAAAGTCAGTCGACTGATGTGTAGCCTCACCTCTAGTGCATTCAGTTTCGACAGCAAAATTCAGTTTCGACAGTTAAGTTCAGTTTCGACAGTTAAATTCAGTTTCAACAGTTAAGTTCAGAGATGAGCGGCTGATGTATACATCTAGCACTTTGTGGATATGTATTTTACGTCATCTATTGGAGATGCTATTAGAATTCCACTTAGGTTAACATTGTCTCTCTTGTCCTGCTTCAGCCTCAGCATCGTACAACTCACCAGAGCTGCTCCAACGATGAAACCCTCCATCACAGCGAAGCAGTACCTCAAGCTCCATCTCCAGACGCCTAAGATCTTCTTCCCATCCTCCGACAGCCAAGTCAGCCGGAGCATCCTCACCGACCAACCCAATCACGCTGAGATCAACTTGGCTTCGCCAAAGAGGTTGTACACTTCTTGTGGTTTGACTTAATCTCACCATGCTTCTTTGCATCATGTGATCTTCCAAGTGAACCAAACACCCAGATTGGCAGAAATCCTGTATTTTTAAATTCTCTGTTTTGCACATGCATTCCTATCTAATTCCTATCCCTGCATTGTTAGAATCCTCAAATTCAAACAAGCCCTTACACAATTACTTCTGTTACAGATATGTGTCAAAGAAAACCTTGTGTGGTTTGTCCTGCTCATGCGGTCCTGTGTTCCACCCCAGCTAAGCTGCTCCAACGACGGAAGGGTTCACCACAGCAAGAATCCGCTCTCCAGACTGTCTTTCGCCGCCTCAGATCTTCTTCCCCGCCGCCGGTAGCCATGACAACTGCATTACCATCATCAACTAAGCAGATGACCTTGAGGACTACACGGGTCCACAAGAGAGGTCGCACTCTTCCGTGTCTGCTTACGTTATGCATCGTTTAATATGATGACATGCTACTTTATCGTCATGTTCACCTATTAGACTCCGAGTCAGGTCCAAACTTATGCTGAAACTTGAGTTTTTAAATGGTTGTGGGGTACATATTGGGGCAGCAATCAGTACTATCTACTATCTGGTTAATCTCGGGTGTCTACTATGAGTTTCATGTTGGGTGCAAACAAACATTAAAGGAGCCATTATCTGTATTTTTTAACTAAGGCTATTATCTACCTGCTATCATGGTTTTGGGTCTATCCACAGTTTGCTACCATCACTCTGGATTTGTGCATGCACTCCTTACATAATATCACTATGTTTTATTCCAATGCATGTCAGTTATTGTACACAATGGAACTGAACATGTAGAGCAAAAGAGACGAGCCTTGCGTGGCAATAAAATTTCATGCAGACGTCGCTCCATGGTGGGCGCAAAGGCAGCCCCCCTCCACCCATTTTGGATCGTAATCAAGAGGAATATAACTGTTCTGAGGGGGATTCAGAAGCAGAAGACCACTCCTATTTACCCCATGAGGTCTTTTCTCTAACTTGGCATGCTGATGTTGGTAATATCATGTATATGGTGCCTTGCATTGCTTACTTTATACATCAAAGATGTCATCTACTTAGTTTAGACATGCTTTGTGTCAATGCCATCTGTTTAGTTTCTTTATCGTATATGTGAATCATGCAATGCCATCTTGTTTAGCTAGGAATCATATATATGAATTTTGCAAGGCCACCCTGGTTAGCCAGTCATCTTATATGTGAATTATATCATGACATCATTTTTTTATTACGTGTTAAATTTGTCAACAATTTTAGTACATTCAATTACTCTTCCTGTGCATCAGCCATTCGGCACGGTCATGGGAAAATCTGGAGTGGAAACAAGGTCTTTAGAGCAGACAATGCTATCTGACGAAGCGCATGTCTTGCTGGTTACAGATAGCTCCTCAGAGGAGGATTCAGAGAGAGATGACCAGTCCTATCCCCCCCCCGAGGTGCATGCTCTAACTTGGCAGGGTTATGTTTCTCATATTGTGCGTATGGTGTCTTGCATTGCTATGTCATTTGCTTAGTTTAGACATGCTTTGTGTGAATGCCACCTGTTTAGTGTCTAATTACCTTATATGTGAATTATGCAATGCCATCTTGTTGCAAGACATTATATATGTGAATTATGCAATGCTATCTTGTTGCAAGGCATTATGTATGTGAATTATGCAATGCCATGCTTTTTAGCAAAGCATCATATATGTGAATTATATCATGCCATCCTTTTTTTGTATTTCTCATTGCTTTTGTCGACAATGTTTGTATATTCAACTGATCTTCCTGTGCATCAGCCATTTGAATTGGTGATGGAGAAATCTGGAGTGAAAACAAGGTTTTCGGAGCAGACAATGCTACCTGCTGAATCAGATATCTTTCTGATTACAAATAGCTCTTCGGAGGAGGATTCAGAGGCAGATGACCAGTCCTATTATTCCCCTGAGGTGTATGCTCAAACTTGGCAGGGTTATATTACTCATATCATGCATATGTTGTATTGCAATGCTTAGTTTTACATCATATACACGATATTGAATGCCATCTCCTTAGTTGACACATCATATATGCGGTTGCCCTATGCTCACTTCCTTAGTATATAAATCATATATTTGAATTATATCATGCCATGCTGTTTACATAGTCAGCACGTATCTGAATTATGGCATGCCAACCCATTTTATAAAGACATAATATAGTCATATCATCTCATCATGTTCACATAGTCATCATATTTTGAATTATGTCATTCTATCCGTGAATTATATCATGCCATCATGTTTCCATCGACGGGATGTTTGTGATTTATGGCATGCCAACCACTTTAATAGACACATCGTATAGTTATGTCATGTCATCCTATTTACATAGTCAACATATTTTGAAGTATGTCATTCTATCACTACTAGGAAATACCTTATAGACAGATTCTTAGCATTAGAGAGGGGTATAAACCCCACGCTACTACTAATTAGTAGTAGTGCGGGTTATAAACCCACGCTACTACTAAGTTGATAGTACTAGAGCGAGGTATAATCCCACGCTACTACTAAATGGTCTCCACCATGCTCACCAGGACAAGCAGTAGGGTATAAACCCACGCTACTACTAAGTTAATAGTAGTAGCACGCTGTATAAACCCCATGCTAGTACTATGTGGCATGCATCGTGCCTCCCGCGATAGGCCGTAGTAGCAGCTCGGGGTATAAACCCAGAGCTACGACTATAGAACCACCGACGCATGTATACACAGGTAGCTCGTGTAGGCCAAAGCCAAAATTCCCCTCCGCCTCGCCTGACCACTCCGCCCGCTCTTCCTCTCCTTTTTCCCAAATCCCCAGCGCCGCCGCCCGCCGTCCCCACAAGCACCATCCGTCCGCCACCGCCTCCCTCCCCCTCTCCACCCGCGCGCGCCACCTCCCCCAGCGCCCCGTCCCCCTCGCCGTCTCCTCCTTCGGAAGGGGTCGGCCCCGTGGCGCCGACGCGGGGCGATGTGTACCTGGGGCGGCAGCTCGTTGCCACGGCCGCGATGGGCGCCCGCACGTGCGCGCCGGAGGAGGACGCTGAGAGGCGCTGCTGCCGCAAGGATAAGCGGAGGGCCCTGGCCAAGAAGACGCCCTCCGACGTCGCCTGCTGCTACGGCTGCGGTGCCCCGCTGCACACCAGCGAGGAGGGGTCCCCCGGCCACGTTGAGCCCGCCACCTACGACCGGGTAAGCAGGCGCCCTGGCCAAGATATATTTGTACAATGATACCAGCACAACGGGAGTCATCCAGCCTTTCAACACTGAATATAGGGTCAGTTAATGCCAAAGTTATTAAACAGATACTAGAATACAGCTGCATTGTAGTGAAAAACACACTAATTTGATATGCAGTTTATGTTTTTTGCATTACACAACCTTAAGATTTTAATTCATAAGTAAAAGTCAGTTTCAATTACAGGAAGTATCACACAAGGACATCATTGTCCATGACACCATACATCTGAAAATAAGCAATAGGTCAGTAAAAAAAATACAAGGCCGTAGTCTAGTCAATTATAGACAAAACAAGAAGCAAATCTAATTTTAACACTGTTGGTACGGGAGAGAGAGAAAGAGATGTTTCCTATGGATCAAGAGCTGCTTAGAGCTCGCTCTGGGAAAGGGCACAGTCCCATGTAGCAATTTCCTTCCCAATGGTACTCATGAAGCCTACTGCCTTTTTTAAGAAAAAGAAGCAAGCACGATGCATAATCAGATTATCAAGGGAACAATGATCCCTTTGCCAATATATGCTTCCAATGGATAGATGGATATGATACTACTAATCAAAAAGAGAATGAGAGAGCACATTAGTTTGATATGACAAAATGAGTCCTGGATATGGTCATGGAACTATGTTTTGACTATAGCAGGGAAAGTAGTAGGCACTCCTCTTTGTACGGGACATAGAGTTTCAGTATTTTTTACAAAAAAAATATCATGGACACTAAAGCAAGTATTGAAGATGCTTTTCTGAAATTCATCTACATAAACTTCAGACCTGTAGATGGGACTTAATTTTAGTGATCTGAATTAAACTGTCCTTTGTAAATTTTGCAATGGAGTTGGACTGCCCTTCGTTATCCTTATCTGAAACACGTCAGAACCATGATACCTAAGAAATTGTGCTCTAGGCTAATGGATGCTTGTTTTTTGGCCTACACCATTTGTTAAATATTCAACACTAATTAATTTATGATCAGTTCATGTATTTTTTTAAGAAAAAGTCGTACCTGCTTCTAATTCAAAATTGTGACGGCCTGCTGATATGTTGCATAATGTTTGTAGAGCGAAGCCCTCCAATTGAGGAAGTGATCAACACAGGCGTGGTGCCTCGCTTCACTGAGTTCCTCACACGGGAGGACTATCCCGAACTCCAGGGAGAACAATCCTAATGATGAAGTTATGTTAATTTGATTGTAGTTGCATTTAATCACTCAAAGTGGCACGTGCTTACCTAATTTTTTCTGATACAGTTTGAGGCTGCATGGGCACTCACCATCATTGCGTCTGGCACATCAGACAACATTGCGTCAGGCACATCAGACAACATCACCCAAAGGTTGTGCTCTCCTAGTAAGGATGTCCGCGAACAGGCATGAGAACAACTCATAAGATTTTCTTCTTTCAGAGGCTTTACGACATGATGCTAATGTGTTCCATATTTGTATTTTCAGGCTGTTTGGGCTCCGGGGAATGTTGCTGGTGACTCTCCAAAGTGTCGTGACCTTGTGCTTGGAAGTGGTGGTCTGTTCCCTTTGTTGCAGCAGCTCAATGAGCATGCCAAGCTCTCAATGCTCAGGAATGCCACATGGACACTCTCCAACTTCTGCCGTGGGAAACCACAGCCAAACTTTGAACAGGTTTAATTCTGGGAAGTTGTCTCATTGATTGAACTTGCTGTAAAAAATGATGCTTATGAGTTGATCTGTGTGTGTGGTAGGTCAAACCGACTCTCTCAGCATTGCAGCGCCTTATCCACTCTCAGGATGAGAGGTGCTCACTGATGCATGCTGGGCTCTCTCGTACTTGTCTGATGGTACTAATGACAAGATCCAATCTGTGATTGAGTCTGGTGTTTTTCGTCGCCTTGTGCAGCTTCTCTTGTAAGAGCATTTTTCATGTTCACCTTTTCCCTCATCTACACATGGTTGATGTGCTAATTCCTATTATTTGATTTAGGTACCCTTCGGCTTCTGTTCTCATTCTAGCTCTGCGCACGGTGGGTAACATTGTCACTGGTGATGATTTGCAGAGTCAGGTAAGCTCATTTGAGTGATGTTCTCTTTTTATATATGACCTGCTGTTATTTCAATGATTAAAGTTGTAATTCCTTGTTGTCCATGTGGTAGTTAGTAGTACCTTGGGTATTTAATTATGTGTCCTCGGTGTCTATAAATTTCAACATAACTTACAGCTCATATAAGTGATAAAATAACTTGACAACGATTATATGTTCGTTTATGTTGGAGCTTATTTAGGTATGTTGGTTGTTGAATTGCAATGGTGGTTCATGGAATGTATGATTCTTAGATGTTTTGTTGAATAGTAGCTCATTTATTTAGCTTTGTTGGTCCCTCTCTTTTCATAATTTAGATGAGCTGTTTTACAATTCCTTTTCCTGGCTACACGAGTACAGCATGCATGCGTCTAAGTAGTGCTCCAAACAAGATGATCCCTTCGTTATCAATTTTATTATGGCAACCATACAGCTTTTTTTGCTTTTTGGTCTAAGATGAAGTTTATTCAGGATAATTTTTTATGTGTCCTATAAATTTTTGCCTAAGTAACCGACCATGTGTCATATGAAAAACTTAATTTAGGTTAGCATATGTGGTTGCCTCATTTTCACGCTAGCACTAATTTTTGTTCATGTAGCTCATTGCTCCTCTATTTTGTTTTCCACCTGATTGACTGACTTGTTGAGTAATGTTACACAAGGCCGTTTTACTGCATTCGAGAAGGTGCACAAGATGGATCCAAACTCGAGCAGGCGCGGAGTTCGGCAGTTTAAAACCTATCTGTTGCATAGGCTGGAAAAGGTATGTATGTGCATGCATGCTGCTATAACCAAATTACTTACTGCAAAAGCAGAGGATTAATCATCTCTTGGTGTCATGATAAATTCGTCCGGTCGGCCAAGTAATTTTGTTGAAATGCAGCAATCCAGACCGCGTCACACAGATGATTGTCCAGGTGATTGCAATGTCGGAGGTCGCCGAGGTTGAGAACCTTGACGTCACCGTCTGGAGGTCGTCGAGGTGGAGGACCTCGATGCCACCGTCTCGGGGTTGCCGAGGTGGAGGACCTCGATGCCACCGTCTCGAGGTTGCCAAGGTGAAGGACCTCGACGCCTTGGTAGATACATCTAGAGAAGTGGTCATGTTAGGTTGGTGATGGAAAGCTAGGGAAGGTACCCACCTTTCGGTGACGGTTGTGTGCGTCTGATGTATAAATGGTATCTCGTGATCTCTTTGAGTTGAGATGTTTAATGTTGTATCCATGAATGTTGCAAGTGCTAAGATGGTTCTGTGACCTTCTTTTATTTTTCCTTGGATGTGTCTTGTTTTCCATCCATGAATATTGCATGTAATTTTTTTAAAAAAAATTAATTACTTAGCTGTAGCGTGGGGGAAGAATGGCATGCTACTAGTACTTAGAATAGTGGTAGCGTGCGGGAAGAATGGCACGCTACCACTACTTAGACTAGTAGTAGCGTGGGGGAAGAATGACACGCTACTAGTAGTTAGGAGTAGTTGTAGCGCGGGGTAAAAAACGTGCTACTGCTAAAATTTAGATGTAGCGTCGTAGTAGTAGCATGGGCACCAGCGGTACTAATAGCTAAAAAAAACCACGCTACTAGTAGCCCTTTTCCTAGTAGTGTATCCTGTTTAGTTAGCCATCATACATGTGAAATTGTGTCATGCTATCCTGTTTAGTTAGCCATCATACATGTGAAATTGTGTCATGCTATCCTGTTTAATTAGCCATCATATATGTGAAATTATGTCCTCCTATTTTGTTTGGTTAGACAACATAAATGTGAATTATTCCATGCCCTGTTTTCTTCCCTACTATCCATTGCACATGTCTATCTTACAATGTCTGTACATTCAATTTCTTTTCTTGTTTATCAGCCATTTCAATCGAGGGGGTGATGGTAGTATCTGTGAGAGTAAAAACACAGTCTTCAGAAAAGATCATGCTACGTGTTGATGGAGATAGAACCACGGTTGTACTTGCCCAAGAACCAGCCCCACCACACATAACCCAGACTCACGCAGATTGTACCCCTACCCAGTTGGACAGAGAACCAGCTACACCACTTCTAACCCTAACCCCAGCAGATAGTAACCCAGTTCCCGTTGACACAACACCGTCTCCACCACAGAGCACCCAAACACGAGCAGTTAGTAAGGCAACTACAGTGCCCAAAGCATGAGGACCACCACTCGGAACCCCAAGTCAACGCTTAAAGCAGAAGAAAAATTGTTCTCGGATAAGGTTCCGTAGCTATGGTTGATACTACTTTGCTCTTGCATCACTGTATTTACTCATACCAACTAATTTCAAATTTGAAGGATGCAAGTGAAACTCCAGTGGTGCAACAGGTATGTTTTAAAGCTGTTTCTTTAATGTGTTTGCTGTTGTAACTTGCTCTATGTTGCTTTCATTTCAATTGAATAAACAGTTATGTTCTCATGCCATGCACATTACAAGTGTTGTTATTGCTGTGTAGTTTCCCACACTTATATTCTATCTATGCTGCTTTGTCTTAAATAGATATGATTCAAACAGTATCTATCTTGATTTGGCAACATAAACTAGAATGATATAGACCATACAGTGACCATACTACATAGATATATGTTTGTTTCATGCTGTTATCCTGTCCACCTTACTACTGAACTGGTTTACCAAAATGAGTTTCATATACTACATTGTAAACCTGTGATGTGTTTGTTTGTTTCTCTTTTAGAACGCGGATAAAATATTGGAGAAGAGTACCCCATTATGCAATGGTACAGGAAGTAATGCAGACAAGGTTAAAGATAGTGAGACATCCCTGTTGGTCTCCAAGAAAGTTGATAAAAACTATATTGAAGACACTAAGACAACCCCAAAGTCCCGTCTTGATTAGTGTTCGAGTTATTGGCTACTACTGCTGGCACCAGCTCTTCGAACTCGCTGCCTGAATCAGTTCGGCTTCTTGTGTCTCAACTTCAAGTTGAAAGACATCGATCAGATGTTATGCGACAGGAAGCCGAAGGACTGAGGAAGTCCCTGCAGAATTCAGATGCATACTTTCTGGTGCAACAACAAGTGATGGAGGATTTAAGCGCCAAACAAGAGAAAGTTAATAGGCTTGCTAAGCATCTTGCCAGCATTATGGGTACCCAGGATATTGTTTCTTGAGCTCTTCTGAAGTGGTTTTAGTTCTGGACTTGTTTTGCTGCGGCGTTTATAGGCTGCTTTGTTCCCTATATTTGCATTGGTGGCGAACTTTGATGCCCAGTGGATGTAATATGTGTAATAGCCGTGATAGCCTAGCGCAAGTTGCTTGCTTATTTATTTCCTTATTGTCTTGTTTATTTGTTTTCTTGTAGTCAGTACAGTTTTTTTTTCGCGGTTAGCTAGTGGCCGCAATAACCTATTTTTTTAAAACTAGGACACATTAACCATGGGCTACATATTTACTGTAGTTAACATGGGCCTCCTACGGGCCGTAGAAACAATGGGCCTTCTAAGGGCCGTAGAAACAATGGGCCTTCTATGGGGCATAGAAACAATGGGCCTTATACGGGTCATAGAAACAACGGGCCTTGTACGGGCCGTATCATCAATGGGCCTTCTACGGGCCGTATGATCGGTTGGCCAAACATCGGCCAATAACAGACCACATTACGGGCCGTATGATCGGTTGTCAATCCCTTCATAGTCACTTACGAGAGTGAGATCTGATAGAGATGATAGATAATATTTTTGGTATTTTTGATATAGAGATGCAAGGTAAAATAAAAGGCAAAGTAAAAAAAAGCAAAGCAATAATAAAGTGATGGAGATTGATATGATGAGAATAGACCTGGGGGCCATAGATTCCACTAGTGGCTTCTCTCAAGAGCATAAGTATTCTACGGTGGGTGAACAAATTACTGTTGAGCAATTGACAGAATTGAGCATAGTTATGAGAATATCTAGGTATGATCATGTATATAGGCATCACGTCCGAGACAAGTAGACCGACTCCTGCCTGCATCTACTACTATTACTCCACTCATCGACCGCTATCCAGAATGCATCTAGAGTATTAAGTTCAAGAAAACAGAGTAACGCCTTAAGTAAGATGACATGATGTAGAGGAATAAATTCATGCAATATGATCAATACCCCATCTCAGAGCTATCCTCGATGGCAACAATACAATACGTGCCTTGCTGCCCCTACTGTCACTAGGAAAGGACACCGCAAGATTGAACCCAAAGCTAAGCACTTCTCCCATTGCGAGAAAAACCAATCTAGTGGGCCAAACCAAACTGATAATTCGAAGAGACTTGCAAAGATAACCAATCACACATAAAAGAATTCAAAGAAGATTCAAATATTGTTCATAGATAAACTTGATCATAAACCCACAATTTATTGGTCTCAACAAACACACCGCAAAAAGAAGATTACATCGAATAGATCTCCACGAGAGAGGGGGAGAACATTGTATTGAGATCCAAAAAGAGAGAAGAAGCCATCTAGCTACTAACTATGGACCCGAAGGTCTGAGGTAAACTACTCACACTTCATCGGAGGGGCTATGGTGATGATGTAGAAGCCCTCCGTGGTGGATTCCCCTTCCGGCGGAGCTCTGGAGCAGGCCCAAAGATGGGATCTCGTGGGTATAGAAGGTGGCGGCGGTGGAATGAGGTTTATTGCTCCGTATCTGATCGTTTGGGGGTACGTAGGTATATATAGGAGGAAGGAGTACGTCGGTGGAGCAAAGGGGGGCCCATGAGGCAGGGGGCGCGCCCTAGGGGGGCGCCCTCCACCCTCGTGACCGCCTCCCACCTTTCTTAACGGAGGGTCCAAGTCTCCTGGATCATATTTGTTGAGGAAATCACGTTCCCGAAGGTTTCATTCCGTTTGGACTCCGTTTGATATTCCGTTTCTTCGAAACACTGAAATAGGCAAAAAACAGCAATTCTGGTCTGGCCCTCCGGTTAATAGGTTAGTCCCAAAAGTAATATAAAAGTGGAAAATAAAGCCCAATATGGTCCAAAACAGTAGATAATATAGCATGGAGCAATCAAAAATTATAGATACGTTAGAGACGTATCAGGCATCCCCAAGCTTAATTCCTGCTCGTCCTCGAGTAGGTAAATGATAAAAAGAGAAATTTTCATGCGGAGTGCTACTTGGCATAATTTCAGTGTAATTCTTCTTAATTGTGGTATGAATATTCAGATCCAAAAGATTCAAGACAAAAGTTCATATTGACATAAAAATAATAATACTTCAAGCATACTAACTAAGCAATTATGTCTTCTCAAAATAACATGGCCAAAGAAAGTTCATCCCTACAAAATCATATAGTTTAGTCATGCTCCATTTTTGTCACACAAGAATGCTCTCATCATGCACAACCCTGATTACAAGCCAAGCAATTGTTTCATACTTTAGTAATCTCAAACTTATAAACCTTTACACAATACATGAGCGTGAGCCATGGATATAGCACTATGGGTGGAATAGAATATGATGATGGGGGTTATGTGGAGAAGACAAAAAAAGGAGAAGATCTCACATCAACGAGGCTAATCAATAGGCTATGGAGATGCCCATCGACTGATGTTAATGCAAGGAGTAGGGATTGCCATGCAACGGATGCACTAGAGTTATAAATGTATGAAAGCTCAACAAAAGTAAATAAGTGGGTGTGCATCCAACTTGCTTTCTCACGAAGACCTAGGGCATTTGAGGAAGCCCATCATTGGAATATACAAGCCAAGTTCTATAATGAAAAATTCCCACTAGTATATGAAAGTGACAAAACAAGAGACTCTCTATCATGGAGATTATGGTGCTACTTTGAAGCACAAGTGTGGAAAAGGATAGTAGCATTGTCCCTTCTCTCTTTTTCTCTCATTTTTTTATATACGACCTTTTCTTTTTTTGATGGCCTTTCTTTTTTATGGCCTTTTTTTATTCCTCACTTGGGACAATGCTCTAGAAAATGATGATCATCACACCTCTATTTATTTACAACTCAATGATTAAAACTCGATACTAGAACAAAGTATGACTCTATATGAATGCCTCCGCGGTGTACCGGGATATGCAATGAACCAAGAGTGACATGTATGAAAAAATTATGAACGGGGGCTTTGCCACGAATACTATGCCAACTACATGATCATGCTAAGCAATATGACAATGATGAATGTGTCATGATGAACGGTATGGTGGAAAGTTGCATGGCAATATATCTGGAATGGCTATGGAGATGCCATAATAGGTAGGTATGGTGGCTGTTTTGAGAAAGATATAAGGAGGTTTATGTGTGAAAGAGCGTATCATATCACGGGGTATGGATGCACCGGCGAAGTTTGCACCAACTCTCAATGTGAGAAAGGGCAATGCACGGTACCGAAGAGGCTAGCAATGATGGAAGGGTGAGAGTGCGTATAATCCATGGACTCAACATTAGTCATAAAGAACTCATATACTTATTGCAAAAATCTACAAGCCATCAAAAACCAAAGCACTACGCGCATGCTCCTAGGGGATAGATTGGTAGGAAAAGACCATCGCTCGTCCCCAACCGCCACTCATAAGGAGGACAATGAAATAACACCTCATGTTTCAAAGTTGTGACATAACATTTACCATACGTGCATGCTACGGGACTTGCAAACTTCAACACAAGCATTTCCCAAATTCACAACTACTCAACTAGCATGACTTTGATATTATCACCTTCAAATCTCAAAACAATTATCAAGCATCAAACTTTTCTTAGTATGCAACGCACTCAAAAGAAAGTTTTACAAATCTTGAATACCAAGTATATTATTATTATTAAGCAAATTACCATGATATTTAAGACTCTCCAAATAATCTAAGTGAAGCATGAGAGATCAATAGTTTCTATAAAACAAATCCACCATCGTGCTCTAAAAGATATAAGTGAAGCACTAGAGCAAAGCTATATAGCTCAAAAGGTATAACTGAAGCACATAGAGTATTCTAACAAATTCCAGTTCATGTATGGCTCTCTCAAAAGGTGTGTACAGCAAAGATGATTGTGGTAAACTAAAAGGCAAAGACTCAAATCATACAATACGCTCCAAGCAAAACAAATATCATGTAGTGAATAAAAATATAGCTCCAAGTAAAGTTACCGATGGAAGTAGACGAAAGAGGGGATGCCTTCCGGGGCATCCCCGAGCTTTAAATTTTAGGTGTCCTTGGATTATTTTGGGGGTGCCATGGGAATCCCCAAGCTTAGGCTCTTTCCACTCCTTGTTCCATAATCCATCAAAAGATTTCACCCAAAACTTGAAAACTTCACAACACAAAACTCAACAGAAATCTCGTGAGCTCTGTTAGCGAAAGAAAACAAAAGACCACTTCAAGGTACTGTAATGAACTCATTATTTATTTATATTGGTGTTAAACCTACTGTATTCCAACTTCTCTATGGTTTATAAACTATTTTACTAGCCATAGATTCATCAAAATAAGCAAACAACACACGAAAAACAGAATCTGTCAAAAACAGAACAGTCTGTAGTAATCTGTAACTAACGCAAACTTCTGGAACTCCAAAAAATCAGCCAAAATATGAAGACCTAGGCAATTTTTCTATTGATCAACAGCAATTGGAATCACTATTTTATCACGTTCTGGTGATTTTTAATAATTGTTTTTGTGAACAGAAAGTTTCTGGAAATTACAGTAAGATCAAATAATTATCATCCAAGAAGATCCTATAGGTTTAACTTGGCACAAACACTATTAAAAGATAAAACCACATCTAAACATAAGGTATATGTATTATTTATTCCTAAACAGAAACAAAAACAAAAAAACTAAAATAAAATTGGGTTGTCTCCCAACAAGCGCTATCGTTTAACGCCCCTAGCTAGGCATAAAGCAAGGATAGATCTAGGTATTGCCATCTTTGGTAGGCAATCCATAAGTGGCCCTCATGATAGATTCATATGGTAATTTTATTTTATTCCTTGGGAAGTGTTCCATGCCCTTCTTTAATGGAAATTGGAATCTAATATTCCCTTCCTTCATATCAATAATTGCACCAATCGTTCTAAGGAAAGGTCTACCAAGAATAATAGGGCAAGAAGGATTGCAATCTATATAAAGAATGATAAAATCTACGGGCACATAATTCCTATTTGCAACAATAAGAACATCATTAATTCTTCCCATAGGTTTCTTAATAGTGGAATCCGCAAGGTGCAAGTTTAGAGAGCAATCATCAAAATCGCGGAAATCTAGTAAATCACACAAATTTTGGGAATAGTGGAAACACTAGCACCCAAATCACATAAAGCATAAAATTCATGATCCTTAATCTTAATTTTAATAGTTGGTTCCCACTCATCATAAAGTTTTCTAGGGATTGAAACTTCCAACCCAAGTTTTTCTTCATAAGATTGTATCAAGGCATCAACGATATGTTTAGTAAACGCTTTATTTTGACTATAAGCATGAGGAGAATTTAGCACGGATTGCAACAAGGAAATACAATCAATTAAAGAGCAACTTTCACAATTAAATTCCTTGAAATCCAATATAGAGGGTTTAGCAACATCTAGGGTTTTATTCTTTTCAATCCCACTATTATCAATTTCATCATCAAGATCTAAAAACTCGAAATTTTTGGAACGCCTTCTAGGTAAAGGTGGATCATATTCAGTTTCATCAAGATTCATATTGCAAAACAAAGATTTAATAGGGGACACAACAATAACTTTTAGATCTTCATCTTGATTTTCATAGGAATTGGAAGAACACGCTTTAATAAAGGCATCTTACGTAGCACACATCCTAGCGGTTCTTTCCTTGCACTCATCAATGGAAATTCTCATGGCTTTGGGAGACTCATTGATATCATGCTTAGGAGGAATAGATCTAAGCTTTAAATAATCAACATCAAGAGAAATCCTATCAACGTTCCTAGCCAATTCATCAACTTTAAGTAATTTCTTTTCAAGCAAAGAATTGAAATTCTTTTGTGAATTCATAAACTCCTTAACACTATTCTCAAATTCAGAGGGCATCTTATTAAAATTTCCATAAGAGTTGTTGTTGGAAGTTCCATAATTATTAGAAGGATTACTAGGATAAGGCCAAGGATTAAAATTCCCTCTATACGCATTGTTACCAAAATTATTCCTACCGACAAAATTCACATCCATAGATTCATTATTATTCTCAATCAAATTAGACAAAGGCAAATCATTAGGATCAGAAGAAACACTCTTAGTAGAAAATAATTTCATAAGTTCATCCATCTTTCCACTCAAAACATTAATTTCTTCTACCGCATGCACTTTTTTATTAGTAGATCTTTCAGTGTGCCATTGAGAATAATTAACCCCAATATTATCTAGGAGTTTAGTAGCATCTCCTAAAGTGATTTCCATAAAAGTGCCTCCCGCGGCCGAATGTAAAAGATTTCTAGAAGCAAAATTCAATCCGGCATAATTTTTTTGTATAATCATCCACAAATTCAAACCATGAGTAGGAAAATTACGTATCATTAGTTTCATTCTCTCCCAAGCTTGTGCAACATGTTCATGATCAAGTTGCTTAAAGTTCATAATATCGTTTCTAAGAGATATGATCTTAGCGGGAGGAAAATACTTAGAGACAAAAGCATCTTTGCACTTGTTCCAAGAATCAATACTATTTTTAGGCAAAGATGAAAACCAAGCTTTAGCACGATCTCTAAGCGAAAAAGGAAATAGCTTCAATTTAACAATATCATTATCGACATCTTTCTTCTTTTGTATATCACAAAAATCAACGAAGCTATTTAGATGAGTAGCGGCATCTTCACTAGGAAGGCCGGCGAATTGATATTTCATAACAAGATTCAACAAAGTAGTATTGATTTCACAAGATTTAGTATTGGTAAGAGGAGCAACCAGAGTGCTAAGGAAATCATTATTGTTGGTATTAGTAGAGTCACACAATTTGGTATTATCTTGAGCCATCGTGATAGACAAGCAATCCAACACACGAGCAAACAAAAAGGCGAGCGAGAAAAAGGCAAATGGAAAAGAGAGGGCGAATAAAACGGCAAGGGTGAAGTGGGGGAGAGGAAAACAAGAGGCAAATGGCAAATATTGTAATGCGAGATATAAGGGATTGTGATGGGTACTTGGTATGTTGACTTTTGCATAGACCTCCCCGGCAACGGCGCCAGAAATCTTCCTGCTACCTCTTGAGCACTGCGTTGGATTTCCTTGGAGAGGAAAGGGTGATGCAACAGAGTAGAGTAAGTATTTCCCTCAGTTTTTGAGAACCAAGGTATCAATATAGTAGGAGGCTACGCGCGAGTCCCTCGTACCTACACAAAACAAATAGCTCAACGCAACCAACGCGATTAGGGGTTGTCAATCCCTTCACAGTCACTTACGAGAGTGAGATCTGATAGAGATGATAGATAATATTTTGGGTATTTTTGATATAGAGATGCAAGGTAAAATAAAAGTCAAAGTAAAAAAGCAAAGCAATAATAAAGTATGGAGATTGATATGATGAGAATAGACCCGGGGGCCATAGATTTCACTAGTGGCTTCTCTCAAGAGCATAAGTATTCTACGGTGGGTGAACGAATTACTGTTGAGCAATTGACAGAATTGAGCATAGTTATGAGAATATCTAGGTATGATCATGTATATAGGCATCACATCCAAGACAAGTAGACCGACTCCTGCCTGCATCTACTACTATTACTCCACTCATCGACCGCTATCCAGCATGCATCTAGAGTATTAAGTTCAAGAAAATAGAGTAACGCCTTAAGTAAGACGACATGATGTAGAGGAATAAATTCATGCAATATGATAAATACCCCATCTTAAACAGAGTTATCCTCGATGGCAACAATACAATACGTGCCTTGCTGCCCCTACTGTCACTGGGAAAGGACACCGCAAGATTGAACCCAAAGCTAAGCACTTCTCCCATTGCAAGAAAAACCAATCTAGTAGGCCAAACTAAACTGATAATTCAAAGAGACTAGCAAAGATAACCAATCATACATAAATGAATTCAGAGAAGATTCAAATATTGTTCATAGATAAACTTGATCATAAACCCACAATTCATCGATCTCAACAAACACACCGCAAAAAGAAGATTACATCGAATAGATCTCCACGAGAGAGGGGGAGAACATTGTTTTGAGATCCAAAAAGAGAGAAGAAGCCATCTAGCTACTAACTATGGACCCGAAGGTCTGAGGTAAAATACTCACACTTCATCGGAGGGGCTATGGTGATGATGTAGAAGCCCTCCATGGTGGATTCCCCTTTCGGCAGAGCTCCGAAACAGGCCCCAAGATGGGATCTCGTGGGTACAGAAGGTTGCGGCGGTGGAATCAGGTTTTTGGCTCCGTATCTGATCGTTTGGGGGTACGTAGGTATATATAGGAGAAGGAGTACGTCGGTGGAGCGAAGGGGGGCCCACGAGGCAGGGGGCACGCCCTCCACCCTCGTGACCGCCTCCCTCCTTTCTTGACGGAGGGTCCAAGTCTCCTGGATCATATTTGTTGAGAAAATCATGTTCCCGAAGGTTTCATTCCGTTTGGACTCCGTTTTATATTCCGTTTCCTTGAAACACTGAAATAGGCAAAAAAACAGCAATTCTGGGCTGGGCCTCCGGTTAATAGGTTAGTCCCAAAAGTAATATAAAAGTGGAAAATAAAGCCCAATATAGTCCAAAACAGTAGATAATATAGCATGGAGCAATCAAAAATTATAGATATGTTGGAGACGTATCAATCCGCCGAAAGCGGGTTGCATGAAGCTTTTATGAGCCTGCTGAGAGGCTTTGAGGTACACAAAGTAGTATATATTTTTGATGGTACCGCACACGGTAGGTGTGCCCTATGCAGATAGTAGCCCCTGAGACTCTGGTTGCTGTCGAAAACGGCGGCCAACAGAGGATCATAGTCCCAGGTAATAATCATGTCGCCTTCATGTGTAGGTGGCTGAAGGTCCGGTGGCTAGCCGGACTGGTGAGTTTGCCGAGCTGAAGCGGCAACTTGATGCGGCAGATGCCGACATCGTGCTTGTAAACAAGTGGCTTGACGAGGCATGGGGTGTGTATTTTCTCCGGTGATCAACACATATTAAGAGGAGCATGATGCTAGTATCTTTAATATGTTGTGACTGCAGAAGGAGCTGCCGCCGTGGAGAGCCTTCGGGCGGAACTTGCCCGAGCCAAGGAACAAACCAGGAAGAGTGATGCAGCCGCTCTAAAGGCGGTCGAAGAGCTGAGAGCCGAACAGGCTGCGCATTGCCAAAGAAAAGAAAAAATAGCCAAGATGGCTGTTGAGTTGAAAGATGCCGCCGACCGTTACGAGCTTCTTGAAAAAGAAAGCTGAGCGAACACGGCGGACCTGGAGAAGGCCATGGTAGCAGCCAAGGAAGCCCGCTCTGAAATCAGAGCGGCGAAGGAGGAGCTACGTCAAGCCGAAGATAGCACGGCTGGGAAGCCCTTTTTGTTGCGGATGAAGTTCGGAGATCCTAAGTATGCCCCTCTTGATCAATTATGGAGTTCTGCGGACGCGTACCTGGATTTGGTAGCAAGTGCTGCTGATGCGACCAAGTTTTTCGAAGATTAAAAGGAACACGAAGTGGAAAAGTTGTTCTAGTCGCAGTTCAATGCTCCGGTGCGTCTGCTGCTATTAAATGAGCAAATGTCAAAGTGGGCCGAGCTCCATAGGTTGTCCGGGCTTGCCATGAGGTCTGTTGTGGATCATCTTTGGCCGGAAGGGCCAAATCCGAATAGTTATTTTTCTTAGTGCAACGATTCCTTGGTGCTGTGCCGCATATCGATGCTGTGAAGAGGTCGGCGTGCATAGAGGGTGCGCGGATGGCTCTTGCCCGTGTCAAGACACGCTGGGCAGAGATGGAAGCCACCGCTATTGCAACCCAGAGTTTGGCTATAGGCCGGATATCGGCCGAGCACTATTTTGAGGAAGTCTTAGAAGGCGGTCGTTTAATAGAGGCTCAGTGCTCGAAGAATATCTTGTTTTAGTGACATGTATCCCAATTGTAAGGACAATGTTTTTTGAATTATAAAGGTTGTGTTTATACTTTTGCCTCGAAGTATTATTATACCTCATGTGCGGTCGTTTATGTATATATGTATATATATCCTGAAAGTTTGCAGTCGTCGGCTTCAGCCCCCACGCATATAATGCTGGGGTGTTCGCAAAAGCACGTCTTCACACTTGATCCAATGTCTTGGTCCATTAAGGAGGTGGTAGCGCAGCGAACTAGGCAATCGGACTATATTGCTTTAACACTTTCACTTAACCATAGGAGTTTGATAGTGGGGCTAAGATATAGCCCCTGGTATTCGGTGCGCGTACGTACATGACCAGGAAAACCGGCCCTTCGTTAATGCGGAGGAATCCCGAAGATTCCGCTAAGTCATCGAGTGGTTGACCAGTCTCGCGCTTTATCACGACAGTCAGTTTTCGGCTTTCTCTACTGAGGTGCTCATCCGGATGAACCAGGGCATAATCGCAGTAGTTCTCCCGGTGCCACCTTAGCTGATAGAGCGGAACTTAAGGTAGCAAAACGCGGGAGCCGGGCAAACTCAACATTTGACCAAAGACATGATTCAGAGCTGATGCATATAAGGCCAAACTCGCTACGCCGAACACTCCCTAAGGTATTCGGTCTTTACAACATATACCGGGCTGAGTAACGCCCTTGAGAATGAACCCCGAGTGTCCAGGTACGTGCATTATTCTGAAGTGACGAAATGCCAATAACGTCAGCATCTCTCTCAGTTATACTGAGTATCCGGAGGATGTGAAGCAACAAGAGACAGTAAAAAAGGTTTACACAGGGTATTAATCTGAAAAGAAACCTTTGAGCGGGGCCCTCCTGCACGTCTGCGCCTGTGTCTCCATTGTGCCGTATCCTGGAAGGGTATAGCACGATTATCATCTGTAAAAGAGAAAAACTTAGGTGAAAGTTGTCATGCGAAAAATTGGTTATTCTCAATAAACTATTAAAATTTGAGATAAGTAAGGTCGAGCCGAACTGTTGTCCATTTTACATGCTGGAAGCCCCTGGTACCGCCTATGGGGGTATAACCATCAAGCCAATCACAGATTTATGTAAGCTGTTACAGCTAGTGATGCGCCGGACTCGTCGAGCCGTGTCCGCGGTCTTGACGACCGAACATTTATTCTGGTTGGAGAGGTTGTTTAGTGTTCGGCTGTTAAAGCCGCCATCCGTTCTTCCGCGCGTAAGGAACGCTCAATATTTCCTCTAACTGTGATGGTGCCCTGGGGACCGGGCATCTTAAGCTTAAGAGAAGCATAATGCAGTACTACCTTAAAGCGAGCGAAAGCTGTTCTTCCGAGTAGTGCTTGATAGCCGCTTCGGAATGGAGCGATGTCGAAGGTTAATTTTTCAATTTGGAAGTTGTCAGGAGAACCGAATACAACCTCTAATACTAGAGAGCCCGTATATCGGGCCTCTGGGCCTGGTATTACTCCTTTAAAGGTAGTATTACTTGGGCTAATTCTTGTCGGTTCTATCCCCATTTTGCGGACTGTGTCCAGATATATCAGATTAAGACTATTGCCGCCGTCCATGAGGACTTGGGTGAGATGGTATCCGTCGATAATTGGGTCTAGAACCAAGGCAGCCAATCCTCCGTGCCGGATACTTGTCAGGTGATCCCTATGATCAAAGGTGATTGGGCAGGCCGACCAAGGGTTGAACTTAGGGGTGACAGGCTCTACGGCGCATGTGTCTCGGAGTGCATGTTTGCTCCGTCATTCTGTTACGTGAATCATGTTCACTGTTTTGACCTCTGGTGGGAATTTTTTCTGTCCCCCAGTGCTTGGATGACGAGGCTCATCCTTGTCTTCACTTGGTGTCTCCCTCCACTTGTGTTCGGTGTTTAATTTGCCGACCTGCTTGAAGACCCAACATTCTCTGTGGGTGTGATTTGCAGGTTTATCGGAGGTCTCGTGGATCTGACATAATTTGTCTAGCATCTTGTTGAGGCTGGACAGTCCATCTCTGTTGCCTTTGAAGGGCTTTTTCCGTTGACCGGGTCGAGAGCCCCTGAATCCGGCGTTTACCGCCGTATTGTCCGGGTTGTCTTTGTTATTTCAACGCTTTCTTTTACTGCGTCATGGTTTTCCATTACCATCCCTGACTTGAGATGTTCCTGGGTCGCTGGTGCTACTACGGGCTAGCCACTTATCTTCGCCCACGCAAAAGCGGGTCATGAGGCTTGTTAGGGCTGCCATTGTCCTAGGTTTTTCTTGGCCGAGGTGTCTGGCGAGCCATTCGTCGCGAACGCTGTGTTTAAAAGCTGCTAAGGCTTCGGCGTCCGGGCAGTCGATGATTTGGTTCCTCTTAGTGAGAAATCTGTTCCAAAGCTTTCGGGCTGACTCTTTGGGCTGTTGAGTTATATGACCTAAATCGTCTCCGTCCGGAGGCCAGACATAAGTCCCTTCAAAATTAGCACTAAAAGCATCCTCAAGCTCCTCCGAACTTCCAATTGAATTTTCGGGGAGGCTCTTCAGCCAGTGCCGAGCTGGTCCTTTCAACTTGAGGGGCAGGTATTTAATGGCATGGAGATCGTCTCCACGAGCCATATGGATATGGAGGATGAAGTCCTCAATCCAGACCCCAGGGTATGTTGTTCCGTCGTACGCCTCTATGTTCATGAGTTTGAATCCCTCTGGAAATTCATGATCCTGTACCTCATCGGTAAAGCATAGGGGGTGTGCGGCTCCCCTGTATTTGGATGTATCGTGGCGTTTGGACGGTTGTAGTGTTCGGTTTTGATTTTGTGCCGGAGCGCACTTCCTAGAAACATAGATGGACCTGGTCATACCGGATTTTTGGCGCAAGTCCTCACGTAAATAGTGTGTTGACTTATGTGCGGCCTCGTCAGCCGCCCTATCGCGGCCACGAGGTGGTCGATCCGGCTGATCGGCCTTTTTATTCTTCGGCTGTGTAGGCTCTACGGCCTCATCATCGAATTCAGGCAACAGCTTGCGCTTTGGGTAGCTCTTTGTATGGCAACTACCACCATACTTTTCTTCAGTGTCGAGCACTTTGTTCCGTCTACTGTTGAGCGTATTCTGCGCGGTCTTAAGCCTTTTCTTTTGCTTCTTCAGACTCCTTGCGATGGCAATAAGCCTTCTACGGAGGTTCTCCTATTCCACGTTCATGTGTGCGTCGTCGTCTGGACTATTTTCCTCTTCGAAGAGAGGTTGATGAGCTTTATCCTCGTCGTCGACGTGATTGGACAGCGGCTCTGTACTATGTTCGCCGTTTGCTCGTTCATCCTGCTCTATCACTGGGTCAATGTGGTCGTTGTTTGCTCCGGAGTCGACTGGGGTGTTATTTTTTCCTGCGCTGTTATCGCTGTTTTTGCCGAGGCGGGATTTGGAGCGGCGCCTACGCCATCGCTTTGGTTGCTTCTCGAGGGAGCTATCCTTCAATGCATCCTTCTGTTCCTCGTCATTGTTTTCCTTGGGGGTATCCACCATGTATATATCATATGATGAGGTGGCGGTCCAGCGCCCTATGGGTGGTGGTTCCTGTTCGTCCCCTACATCGTCGTCCATACCGTCGATGTCTTTGGACTCGAAGTCGAGCATGTCGTTAAAATCGTCGATAGTGTCTATTAAGTGGGTGGTGGGTGGGGAGCGAATTTCTTCGTCGTCCGCATCCCATTCTAGCCGGACATAGTTCGGCCAAGGTTCTCCTGACAAGGAGAGAGACTTTAATGAGCTTAGCACGTCGCCAAAAGGCGAGTGCTGAAAGATATCCGCGGAGGTAAACTCCATGATGGGTGCCCAATTGGATTCGATAGACACAGATGTCAACGGCTTGGAGCCCATGGCCGGGGACGAATCCAATGGTTCGGCAACACGGCTCTCGTAGGAGGTAAGGTCAGTGTTCGGCTCTATCACCACTAAGAGTGCGGCCTCCGTGGTGGGGTCTATCTACCCGTCCTCAGATGGCGCAACCTGTTCCGGATTGAGGGCCAGAGTAGTTGCAGGTGTGATCTCCCAAACACTGTCCGACGGCAGAGTTAAGTCATGCTCGTCGTGATTGTGCGGTGCACCTGACATGGGCTTGAATCCATTGAAGATCAAGTCTCCACGGATGTCGGCAGTATAGTTCAAGTTTCCGAACCTGACCTGATGGCCAAGGGCGTAGCTCTCGATCTGCTCCAGATGGCCAAGCGAGTTGGCCCGCAGTACGAAGCCGCCGGATACGAAGATCTGTCTGGGGAGGAAAACCTCACCCTGGATCGCATCGTTGCCGATGATCGAAGGAGCCATCAAGCCTTATGGTGACGGCACAGTGGAACTCTCAATGAAAGCACCAATGTCGGTGTCAAAACCGGCGGATCTCGGGTAGGGGGTCCCGAACTGTGCGTCTAAGGCGGATGGTAACAGGAGCCAGGCGACATGATGTTCACCCAGGTTTGGGCCCTCTCGATGGAGGTAATACCCTACTTCCTTCTTGATTGATCTTGATGATATGAGTATTACAAGAGTTGATCTACCACGAGATCGTAGAGGCTAAACCCTAGAAGCTAGCCTATGGTATGATTGTTGTTGTCCTACGGACTAAACCCTCCAGTTTATATAGACACCGGAGGGGGCTAGGGTTACACAGAGTCGGTTACAAGGGAGGAGATCTACATATCCTTATTGCCAAGCTTGCCTTCCACGCCAAGGAGAGTCCCATTCGGACATGAGACGAAGTCTTCAATCTTGTATCTTCATAGTCCAACAGTCCGGCTAAAGTATATAGTCCGGCCATCCGAGGACCCCCTAATCCAGGAGTCCCACAACTAGGGTTACACAGAGTCGGTTACAAGGGAGGAGATCTACATATCCGATTTGCCAAGCTTTCCTTCCACACAAAGGAGAGTCCCATCCGGACACGGGACGAAAGTCTTCAGTATTGTATCTTCATAGTCCAACAGTCCAGCCAAAGGATATAGTCCGGCTGTCCGAGGACCCACTAATCCCGGACTCCCTCAGTAGCCCCTGAACCAGGCTTCAATGACGATGTAGTCCGGCGCGCAGATTGTCTTCGGCATTGCAAGGCGGGTTCCTCCTCCGAATACTCCATATAAGATTTCGAACACAAAGATCGTGTCCGGCTCTGCAAAAAAAATTCCACATACCACCATAGAGAGTATAATATTTCCACAAATCTAATCTGCTGACAACTTTTCATAACGTGACATCATGCCATGGCCTGGCCATTATTCGAACCGTTTTTCTCAACCAGCTGCTACACATATTGCGAGGCAGTTTTCTTGGCACGTCTTGTCGAAGCAGAGATCGTGTCCCCTTATCACGGGATTCTCATCAATACGGGTGTGGGTAACCCAACCGTGCCATCAATCACGGAGTTTGGGGAATAAGCGAGTTACCAGGCGAGTGGGGACGCGCACAGTTTCTACTGCCCTTATAAAGGGACAAGGACTCCTTCTTTTTACCCACGCCTTCTTCCTCCCTGCCCATCCATTCTCGCGCACTCGAGCTCCAGTGCCCAAGTTCGCATTTTCTCCGCAAAAACACTCCAAACATGTCCGGAGCAGGAGGCAAGTGGATGGTCTCCTCCGTTACGGAGGAGAACATTACGAAGCTCCGAGAAGCCGGATACCTAGCCGCAGATATCGCGCACCGGCTCCCAGATGCGGGGCAGATCGTTCCCACCCCCGAACCCCACGAAAGGGTGGTATTCCTCACCCACTTCGTCCGTGGGCTGGGATTTCCCCTTCACCCATTTGTTCGCGGGCTCATGTTCTACTACGGGCTGGATTTTCATGATCTGGCCCCTCCTCAACATCTCGGCGTTTATCGTCATGTGCGAGGCCTTCCTCCGCACCAAGCCCCACTTCGGCCTATGGCTGAAGACCTTCAACGTTAAACCGAAGTTGTTGGTCGGCCAGCAAGCGGAGTGCGGAGGCGCCATGGTGGGCAAAATGCCCAATGTCACCTTGCTCGAAGGCTCCTATGTGGAGACCGTGAAGGGGTGGCAATCGGGGTGGTTCTACATCACCGAGCCACATGACACCATCCGGGTGGCGGCCCCCAAATTTCAATCCGGCATCCCTGAGGGAGTCCTGGATTAGGGGGTGTTCGGGTAGCCGGACTATACCTTCGCCGGACTCCTGGATTATGAAGATACAAGATTGAAGACTTCGTCCCGTGTCCGGATGGGACTTTCCTTGGCGTGGAAGGCAAGCTAGGCGATGCGGATATTCAAGATCTCCTGCCAATGTAACCGACTCTGTGTAACCCTAACCCTATGCGGTGTCTATATAAACCGAAGGGTTGTAGTCCGTAGGACAGAACCATCATCATACACAATCATACCATAGGCTAGCTTCTAGGGATTAGCCTCCTTGATCTCGTGGTAGATCTACTCTTGTACTACCCATATCATCAATATTAATCAAGCAGGAGTAGGGTTTTACCTCCGTCGAGAGGGCCCGAACCAGGGTAAACTTCGTGTCCCTTGTCTCCTGTTACCATCCGGCCTTGACGCACAGTTCGGGACCCCCTCCCCGAGATCCGCCGGTTTTGACACCGACATTGGTGCTTACATTGAGAGTTCCTCTATGTCGTCGCCTTTAGGCCGAATGGCTCCTCTGATCATCAACAACGATGACGTCCAGGGTGAGACTTTTCTCCCTGGACAGATCTTCGTTTTCGGCGGCTTCGCTCTGCGGGCCAATTCGCTTGGTCATCTGGAGCAGATCGAAAGCTACGCCCCTGGCCATCAAGTCAGGTTTGGAAGCTTGAACTTCATGGCTGATATCCGCGGAGACTTGATCTTCGATGGGTTCGAGCCACAGCCAAGCGCGCCGCACTATCTCGAGGGGCATGATCTAGCTCTGCCTCCGAACAGTGTCCTGGAGGCCGCATACACACCGATTCCGACCCTTAACTCGGAGCCCGTTGCGCCAAGCGAGGATGAACAGTTGGACGTCACCTCGGGGGCGGCAATCTCAAAGGCGATCGAGCCAAACGCCAGCCCCGCACTCCGCGTGACCTGTGACCCCGAGGGTCCGGACTCCTCCCCGGACTCCGAACCCCCCGCGCCCCTGCCGGTCGAATCCGATTGGGCGCCGATAATGGCGTTCACCGTCGCGGACATCTTTCAGCACTCGCCTTTTGGCGACATCCTGAATTCTCTCAAGTCTCTCTCTTTATCAGGAGAGCCCTGGCCGGACTACGGTCAGCGAGGATGGGATACGGACGATGAAGAAATTCAAAGCCCACCCACCACCCACTTGGTAGCCACTGTCGACGATTTAACCGACATGCTTGACTTCGGCTCTGAAGACTTCGACGGTATGGACGATGAGGTAGGAAAAGAACAGGAACCAGCACCTGTAGGGCACTGGATAGCCACCTCGTCATATGACATATATATGGTGGATACTCCAAAAGATGGAGATGGCGAGGAAACAGCGGGGGATGACACCTCCAAAAAACAGCCAAAGCACCGGCGTCAGCGGCGCCGCTCTAAATCCCGCCAGAGTAAAAACGGTGATTCCGGCACCGGAGATAATAGTACCCCGGATAGCGCCGAAGAACACCATCCCCAGCAAGAT
Source organism: Aegilops umbellulata (assembly GCA_032464435.1). NCBI lineage: Eukaryota > Viridiplantae > Streptophyta > Magnoliopsida > Poales > Poaceae > Aegilops > Aegilops umbellulata. The sequence goes on along the minus strand of CP136055.1, from coordinate 307,337,143 downwards.
TCAGCGCAGGAAGATGGAGAAGCCAGCCCTCATGAGACAGCGGCAGACCGAGAGGTTGAGGATGATAACTATATGCGTCCCTCCGAAGACGAGGCCAGCCTCGATGACGACGAATTCGTCGTACCATCAGACCCCGCCGAACAAGAGCCTTTCAAACGCAGGCTTTTAGCCACGGTGAACAGCCTCAAGAAAAAGCAGCAACAGCTTAGAGCTGATCAAGATGCGCTAGCTGACAGATGGACTGAAGTCCTTGCGGCTGAAGAGTATGAACTCGAGCGACCCTCCAAGAAGTACCAAAAGCGCAGGCCGCTACCCCGATCAGAGGAGGAAGCGCCTACATCACCAGCGCCCTACATGGCAGACCGGCCACCTCGTGGCCGCGAAAGAGAGGCCTGTCGTACCTCCAACCAAGCCATGCCCCGACGCCGCTCAACCAAGGCACGGGAAAATGCGCCAGACCTGCGAGATGTACTGGAGGATAAAATAAGGCAAACAAGATCGATCTACGGATCGCGTAGGCGCCCGACGACACGTGACGATGATCTTCACTCCGGATACAACAAATCCGGCAGGGCCGAACACAACAGACATAGCTCTTCCGAGCTGCGTCGAGATATAGCCCAGTACAGGGGCACCGCACGCCCACTATGCTTCACAGATGAAGTAATGGATCATAAAATCCTAGAGGGTTTCAAACCCATAAACATCGAATCATACGATGGCACTACAGACCCGGCGGTATGGATCGAGGATTATCTCCTTCACATCCACATGGCACATGGCGATGATCGACACGCCATCGAATACCTCCCGCTCAAACTCAAAGGACTGGCCCGACATTGGCTTAACAGCCTGCCAGCGGACTCAATTGGTTCTTTGGAGGACCTGGAAGCCGCATTCCTCGACAACTTCTAGGGCACTTATGTGCGACCGCCGGACGCCGACGACCTAAGCCACATAATTCAGCAGCTAGAAGAATCGGCCAGACAATTCTGGACATGGTTCCTAACAAAGAAAAACCAGATAGTCGACTGTCCGGACGCAGAGGCCCTAGCAGCCTTCAATCATAACATCCGCGACGAGTGGCTTGCCCGGCACCTGGGACAGGAAAAGCCGAAATCTATGGCAGCCCTCACGACACTCATGACCCGCTTTTGCGCGGGCGAAGATAGCTGGCTAGCTCACAGCAACAGCTTATCAAAGAACCCTGGTAATTCGGATACCAAGGACAAAAGTGGCAGGACACGTCAAAATAAGCAAAAGTGCCGCGTTAGCAGCGACAGCAATGAAGATACGGCAGTCAACGCCAGATTTAGAGGCTATAAATCTGGTCAGCGTAAAAAGCCATTTAAAAAGAATACTCAGGGCCCGTCCAGTTTGGACCGAATACTCGACCGCTTGTGCCAGATCCATGGTACCCCCGAAAGGCCAGCCAATCACACCAACAGGGCTTGTTGGGTGTTCAAGCAGGCAGGCAAGTTAAGAGCTGAAAACAAAGACAAGGGGCTGCATAGCGATGACGAGGAGGAGCCCAGGCCACCGAACAACAATGGACAGAAGGGGTTTCCCCCACAAGTGCAGACGGTGAAGATGATATACGCAACCCACATTCCCAAGAAGGAGCGGAAGCGTGCGCTACGGGACGTATACGCAATGGAGCCAGTCGCCCCAAAGTTCAACCCATGGTCCTCTTGCCCGATCACCTTTGATTGAAGGGACCACCCCACTAGCATCCGTCATGGCGGCTTTGCCGCATTGGTTCTCGACCCAATCATCAATGAATTTCATCTCACAAGAGTCCTCATGGACGGCGGCAGTAGCCTGAACCTGCTTTACCAGGATACAGTGCGGAAAATGGGCATAGATCCATCAAGGATTAAGCCCACAAGGACGACCTTTAAAGGCGTTATACGAGGTGTAGAAGCCAACTGTACAGGCTCTGTAACACTTGACGTGGTCTTCGGATCTCCGGATAACTTCCGAAGCAAAGAGTTAATCTTCGACATAGTCCCGTTTCGACCTATCCTCTTCGGATGATTCTTTGGGCCCGGTGGATATGAACAACGATTCACTCCCGACCGCCTCCTCCCCCCGCCCTACGGACGACGTCGAGGTGTTGTCTCAAAGGGCACTGAACCAAGGGGAGACAGTTCCGGAGGCGCCCCAAGGCGACATTCCAAGCGCTGGGCGCACGAGGGGCAAGACTCCCATGGTCCCTAATGCCGGGGGCAGCAAGTCTAGCCCCAAGCCGAATACTGCGCCAGAACCTCCAGTGGTTCCGGATTCTGACAGGCGACCCCTCACCAAGGGGGCTAGCCATCTGTGCCGATGGCCTCTCTCCATCCAGAGGCATCGGACAATTTGCTGGAAGCGCTTCGTGGCGCTTCCATTGACGAAGAGCACCGCACTATCATGAGTGCGGTAGTCAAGAAGGTTCAGTCCGCCAAAAGCGGACTGACTGAAGCCTGTGCCAGCCTCCTAACAGGCTTTGAGGTAAGTAATCAATTGAGAAAATGTTACAGCATAGACAGTAGCCCCTGATGCTCTATTTGGTGTCCGCCAAGAAAGGCCGAACAGAGGATCAAATAATAATCACAGGAGTCTAATGAAAATATGTCTATGTGAATAAGCAGACTTCGCTGCTGGCCGCTGCCGCTCGCACAGCGGAGGTCGCCGCACTGAAGCGGGACCTTAAGCAGTCCAAGGAAGAGCTCGGCCTTACCAAGAGGTAGCTCGAAGAGAACAAAGGTAAGCAATACCCCGTCTGTTTATTGATAAAGAAAAAGGAAGGTGGTTTGTTAGATCATAGGATTGTCATGAATTCTGCTTAGGGGCCACGACCGAAGTGGCGGCCCTGAAGAAGGCATTGTCCGAGGCCGAAGGCAAAGCGGCCACGGAGCGCGCCGAGCGCGAGAAGCAAGACGCCCGAATCGGCAAGGTGTAGCAAGAGCTCCAGGTCTTTGCCAAGAAGTATGAGTCCTTGGAGCGTGACTCTAAGACGCGGGGGTCCGAGCTTGCGAAGGCCCTCGAGAACGCATAAAATGCCAAGGCCGAAGCCCAAAAGGCCCTCCAGGAAATTGAGGCGGTCAAGAATATAGCGGCGGGTAAGGCATTCATTATGCAAAGCAAGCATGTGAAGGAAACTTTCCTATTACTTACCCGAATTCAGAGCTCTCCAGGAGCGTTTGCAGATCTGCCCAGCAGTGTGTCGGATGCCGCGGAGTTCTACCGGGCCGAGGAAGGGAGCTCGACTGAGAAGTTGTTCTGGTCTCACTATACTCGGACCGAACATCCGATGCCCTTGAGCGACCAATTGAAGCAACTGGTCGAGCTTCACGAGGCGGCCGAACTGGCCATGAGGGGCCTCATAGTCCGGATGTGGCCTGGTGAGCCCCTGCCTGGCAGCTATTTCGGCCTGGTAAGGCGACTTGTGAACGCCTGCCCACGGCTTGAAGCCATAAAGTGGTTCGTCTGCATTGAGGGTGCGCGCAGGGCTTTTGCCCGGGCGAAAGTGCACTGGGCTAAGATGGACGCCGAAAAGCTGGTGAAGGAGGGGCCGCCGGAGGGCAAGGAGCATCGCCACCCCGAAAAGTATTATGACAGTGTCCTGAAGGGTGCTCGCCTTGTGGCAGAGGAATGTGCTAAGGATGTAATATTTGAATGAATGTACTTATGTGATCCTGTAATATGAAACGAGTTTATGTGCGCTATGTAACGCTTGCTAATTTAAAATATTACCTTATGTGCGGCCGTTTATACAATTTGAGAGTTGGCGAGTCGTCGGCTTCTACCCTCATGTAACTGGTACTGAGGTGTTCGGGATAAACCTTATCACTCTTTATCCCAATATTGGGTCCTTCGAAGGAGGTGCTCAGCACAACGAACCAGGCAATCAGACTATAAAGCTTTATCACTCTCACTTAGCCATAGAAGTCTACAATTTTAAATTTTGGCGAAGCCCCTAGTATTCAGAAGGCCGAACTTGGGGCGCTATGTACGCCTAAATCGAACAAGGCCGACTCCTCGCCTGAAGCGGAAAAAATCTTTAAGGATTTGAGACCTCTCGAACAGCGACCTTCTCTCGCCGCATCATGACAGCCAGTTTTCGGCTTTCTCTACTGAGGTGCTCGTCCGGAGGAACCGGGACACAATCGCAGTAGTTATCCCAGTGCTACCTTAGCCGATATAGCGGAACGTAAGGTACCAAAACATGGGAGCCGGGTAAACCCAACTATTGACCCAAGACATGATTCGGAGCTGATGCATATAATGCTATAAGTTCGGGGTGCAGCACTGTCGAAAGTCTTCAGACTTTTCATGCCGTGTGATGGGGTACACCGAAGCCCCTGGCGCACTGGTCGTATCAAAATGTACGGGCGCAATTTGTCGTAAATAAGCAGACAAGGAAAAAAGATAAAGGAAAGCAGTAATAAGCTAATGTTGTACATTGTTGTTTAAATGATACGTCGAAGCGTATGCATACATGTAGTGCAATAAGTAAAAATAGGACTATTTGACATGTCCTATCCAAGGGCAAGCTGCGTGTGGGTATGCAAAACAGGTATATCGATCGTTATCAGAGACCACCTGAGGATTCCCTTGTACGTCAAAGCTTCTTGCTTCCTTGGTGCTTCCTTCCCGTGACGGGTCCGATAATCAGTCGATCGGAGAAGGCATTCGTAGAATAGAGGCCTGAAAGGAAGAAAATGTTAAAGGTATACATGTCCTGAAGCGGTTGAGCCGCATTTTGGGCCATGCCATGGTTGTGCCTCCGCCTATGCCCATGGTATCTTGAGTGCGTAATTATGTACGCGCGGCGCAAATTTCACCGCTTGGCTGGGACCAGGACGGAGGCCGAATTGCTAGGCGAGCTCTAAACACGCCTGGCGATCCTCTTGCAGGGTACTTCGGACTCGCTTGAAGGTGTCCTGGGTCTTTTTCGCCGAATTGGCGGTTTGCCTCATAAGGCTGCTTTGCACCTCTGCTGCGAGGGTCGCAGTGTGCTCCTCCGTGCGGAGCGAGCGTTCTGTGTTTCCATTAACTGTTATAACCCCGCGATGTCCTGGCATTTTGAGCTTGAGGTATGCATAATGCGGTACTGCACTGAATCTGGCAAATGCAGTTCGTCCTTGCAGTGCATGATAGCCACTGCGGAAGGGGACGATATCAAAGATTAACTCCTCGCTTCAGATGTTGTCCGGAGATCCGAAGACCACTTCCAGTGTGATTGAGCCCATGCAATAGGCCTCCACACCTGGGGTGACACCTTTAAAGGTGGTTTTGGTGGGTTTGATCCTCGAGGGGTCTATGCCCATTTTGCGCACTGTGTCCTGATAGAGTAGGTTCAGGCTGCTGCCACCGTCCATGAGGACTCGAGTGAGGTGAAATCCATCAATGATGGGGTCAAGGACCAATGCGGCAGAACCGCCACGACGGATACTGGTGGGGTGGTCCCTGCGATCGAAGGTGATCGGACAAGAAGACCATGGGTTGAACTTTGGGGTGACTCGATCCATTGCATAGACGTGTTCCGTTCCTGCTTGGGAATATGGGTTGCGTATATCATGTTTACCATTTTCACTTGGGGAGGAAATTTCTTCTGTCCTCCTTTGTTCGGCGGCCGGGGCTCCTCCTCGTCGTCGCTATGCAGCCCCTTTTCCTTGTTTTTGGCATTCAACTTGCCGGCCTGTTTGAACACCCATTATTCTCTGTTCGTGTTGTTGGCTGGTTTATCGGGGGTGCCGTGAATTTGGCACGAACGATCGAGTATGCGGTCCAAGCTAGACGGGCCCGGATTGCTTCTTTTGAACGACTTTTTTCGCTGACCGGATTTAGAGCCACTGAATCCGGCATTGACTGCCGTGTCTTCGGCGTTGTCGCCGTTATTGCGGCGCTTGTGTCTGTTGCACCGTGGCCTGCCGTTGCTATCTTTGGCATCATAATTGCAAGGATCTCTTGATGTGTTGTTGTTGCGAGCCAGCCAGTTGTCCTCGCCCGCACAAAAGCGGGTCATGAGTGTCATGAGGGCTGCCATGGACTACGGTTATTCTTGGCCGAGGTGTCGGGTGAGCCACTCGTCGCAGATGTTATGCTTAAAGGCCGCTAAGGCCTCGGCATCCAGACTGTCGACAATTTGGTTCTTTTTTGTTAGGAACAGAGTCTAGAATTTCCTGGCTGATTCCCCTGGCTGTTGGGTTATGTGACTCAAGTCATCGGCATCCGATGGTCGCACATAAGTGCCCTAGAAGTTGTCAAGGAATGCATCCTCCAAATTCTCCCAACTGCCAATGGAGTTTGTCGGCAGGCTATTGAGCCAATGCCGAGCAGGTCCTTTGAGTTTTAATGGGAGGTACTTGATGGCATGTAGATCGTCACCGCGGGCCATGTGGATGTGGAGGAGGAAATCTTCAATCCATACCGCGGGGTCCGTTGTACCATCATATGATTCAATGTTCACGGGTTTAAAACCTTCTGGGAATTCGTGATCCATTACTTCATCAGTGAAGCAGAGGGGGTGTGCGGCGCCTCTGTGCCGGGCTATATCACGACGTAGTTCATACGAGTCTTGTCTGCTGTATTCGGCCTGGCCGGATTTGCTTTTAGTATATCTGGCGTGACGGTCGTCGTCACGCGTTGGGTGCCCGCATGAACCGTAGATCGATCTTGCGTGTCCTGCTTTGTTTTCCAATACGTCTCGCAGGTCCTGTGTGTTACCCCGGGCCTTGGTATTTTTGTTTGACTGGCGGCGGGGTGCGGGCTGGACTTCGGCCTGATATGCCGCTTTGTCTCGGCCACGAGGTGGCCGGTCAGCCACATCATACACTGAAAGCGTAGGCTTTAATGCTTCCTCCTCGAGTTGGGGTAGCAACATGCGCTTTGGGTAACTTTTGGTTGGGCGCTCGAGTTCGTATTCCTCGGCCGCCAGGACCTCAGTCCATCTATCTGCTAGCAAATCTTGGTCAGCTTGAAGCTGTTGTTGCTTTTTCTTCAGGCTTTTTGTTGTGGCTATGAGCCGGCGCTTGAAGCGCTCCTGTTCGACGGGATCCTCAGGCACGATAAATTCTTCGTCGCCAAGGCCCATCTCGTCTTCGGAGAGAGGCATGTGATTGTCATCCTCTGATTCTCCATCTGCTGACTGTTCCTTAGGGCTAGCTTGCCCATCCCCCCGCTCGAGGCCTGGCTGGAGGGGATTGTCTTCGTCTTTGGCACTATCCGCAATGTTATTGTCTCTTGTGCCGGTATCACCGCTTTTGCTATGGCGGGGCTTGGAGCGGCGCCGTTGACGCCGGTGCTTAGATTGCTTCTCGAGGGGATTATCCTCTGTTGCCTTATTGCCATCGCTTTCTTTGGGGGTGTCCACCATGTATATATCATATGATGAGGTGGCAGTCCAATGCCCTGTGGACGGTGGTTCCTGTTCTTCTCCTACATCGTCGTCCATACCGTCGATGACATCGGAGACGAAATCAAGCATGTCGGTTAAGTCGTCGACAGTGGCTATTAAGTGGGTGGTGGGTGGGGGACGAATTTCTTCGTCGTCGGCTTCCTAATCAAGTCAGACACAGTTCAGCCAAGGGCCTCCTGACAAGGAGAGAGACCTTAATGAATTTAGCACATCGCCCAGGGGCGAGTGCTCAAAGATATCCGCGGAGGAAAACTCCATGATCGGCGCCCAATCAGATTCGATAGGCACGGACGCGGGCGGTTCGGAGCCCGTGGCCGGGGACGAATCCAAGGATCCGTCAACACAGGTCTTGAGGGAGTCCTGGATTAGGGGGTCCTCGGACAGCCGGACTCTTGGACTATGAAGATACAAGATTGAAGACTTCGTCCCATGTCCGGATGGGACACACCTTGGCGTGGAAGGCAAGCTTGGCAATACGGATATGTAGATCTCCTCCCTTGTAACTGACTCTGTGTAACCCTAGCCCCCTCAAGTGTCTATATAAACCGGAGGGCTTAGTCCGTAGGACAACAACAATCATACCATAGGCTAGCTTCTAGGGTTTAACCTCTACGATCTTGTGGTAGATCAAATCTTGTAATACTCATATCGTCAAGATCAATCAAGCAGGAAGTAGGGTATTACCTCCATCAAGAGGGCCCGAACCTGGGTAAACATCGTGTCCCCCGCCTCCTGTTACCATACGCCTTAGACGCACAATTCGGGACCCCCTACCCGAGATCCACCGGTTTTGACACCGACATTTATGCTTTCATTGAGAGTTCCACCGTGCCATCACCGTAAGGCTTGATGGCTCATTCGATCATCGGCAACGATGCGATCCATGGTGAGGTTTTCCTCCTCGGACAGATCTTCGTATTCGGCGGCTTCGTACTGCGGCCAACTCGCTTGGCCATCTGGAGCAGATCGAGAGCTACGCCCCTGGCCATCAGGTCAGGTTTGGAAACTTTAACTATACCGCCGACATACGCGAAGACTTGATCTTCAACGGATTCGAGCCCATGTCAGGTGCCCCACACAATCACGACGAGCATGACTTAACTCTACCGTTGGACAGTGTTAGGGAAATCACACCTGCAACCACTCCGGCCCTCAATCCGGAACAAATTGCGCCATCTGAGGACGGGTGGATGGACCCCGCCACGGAGGCTGCACACTCAGTGGCGATAGAGCTGAATACTGACTTCACCTCCTACGAGACCCGTGTTGCCGAACCGTTGGATTCGTCCCCGACCATGGGCTCCGAGCCGCCTATGTCCGCGCCTATCGAACCCGATTGGGCACCGATCATGGAGTTTACCTCTGCGGATATCTTCCAACACTCGCCCTTTGGCGACGTGCTAAACTCGTTGAGATCTCTCTCTCTATCAGGAGACCCTTGGACAAACTATGTCCGGCTAAAATGGGATGCGGACGACGAAGAAATTCGCTCCCCACCCACCACCCACTTAGTAGCCACTGTCGACGATTTAACCGACATGTTCGATTTTGGCTCCGAAGACATCGACGGTATGGACGACAATGCAGAAGACGAACAGGAACCATCGCCCAAAGGGCGCTGGACAGCCACTTCATCACATGATATATACATGGTGGATACACCCAAAGAAGACAATGATGAGGAACGGGAGGAAGCAGCGAAGGATAATCCCCTCGAGAAGCAACCAAAGCGACGACGCAGACGCCGCTCCAAATCCCGCCTCGGCAAAAACAACGATAACAATGCAAGAAAGAATGAGACCCCAGTCGAATCCAAAGCAACAGAGCAGGACGAGCCAGCAGACGGCCAACATAGTACGAAGCCACTGTCCGATCATGGCGACGCCGAGGGTAGAAATCATCAACCTGTCTCTGGAGAGGAGAATAGTCCAGATGACGATGTACATATCATCCTGGAAAGGAACATGGAACAAGAGAACCTCCACATAAGGCTTATTGCCACCGCGAGGAGTCTTAAAGAGCAGAAACAAAGGCTTAAGGCCGCGCAAAATACACTCTTCAGTAGACGGAACAAAGTGCTGGACACTGTGGAAAAGTACGGCGTCAGTTGCCACACAAAGAGTTAGTCAAAGCGCAAGCTGCTGCCTGAATTCGATGACGAGGCCTTAGAACCTACACAGCCAAAAAATAAAATGGCCGACCGGTCAGATCGACCACCTCGTGGCCGTGATAGGGCGGCTAACGAGTCCGCACATAAGTCAGCACACGATTTATGTGAGGACTTGCATCAAAAAGCCGGCATTACCAGATCCATCTACGGATCTAGGAAACGCGCTCCAGCGCAGAATCAAAACCGAACACTACAACCGTCAGAATGCCATGATACATCCAAATACAGGGGTGCCGCACACCCCCTGTGCTTTACCGATGAGGTACAGGATCACGAATTTCCAGAAGGATTCAATCCCGTGAACATAGAGGCGTACGATGGAACGACAGACCCTGGGTCTGGATTGAGGACTTCATCCTCCATATCCATATGGCTCGTGGAGACGATCTCCACGCCATCAAATACTTGCCCCTCAAGTTGAAAGGACCATCTCGGCACTGGCCGAAGAGCCTCCTCGAAAATTCAATTGGAAGTTGGGAGGAGCTTGAGGATGCTTTTAGGGCCAACTTTCAAGGGACCTATGTCCGACCTCCGGACGCAGACGATTTAAGTCATATAAATCAACAGCCCGGAGATTCAGCCCGAAAGCTTTTGAACTGATTTCTCACTAAGAAGAATCAAATTGTCGTTTGCCCGGACGCTGAAGCCTTAGCAGCTTTCAAACATAGCGTCCGAGACAAGTGGCTCGCCAGACACCTCGGCCAAGAAAAGTCAAGGACAATTGCAGCCCTAACAAGCCTCATGACCGCTTTTGCGCGGGCGAAGATAGCTGGCTGGCCCATAGTAGCACCAGCGACCCAGGCACATCTGAGGTCAGGGATGGCAATGGAAAACCACGACGCATTAAAAGCAAGCATCGAAATAACGAAGACAGCCCACACAACACGGCGGTAAACGCCGGATTTAGGGGCTCTCGACCCGGTCAGCGGAAAAAGCCTTTCAAAGGCAACAGAGATGGACCGTCCAGCCTAAACAAGATTCTAGACAAATTATGTCATATCCATGGCACCTCCGATAAACCTGCAAATCACACCCACAGAGAATGCTGGGTCTTCAAGCAGGCCGACAAGTTAAACGCCGAACACAAGGGGAGGGAGACACCAAGTGAAGATGAGTATGAGCCTCGCCAGCAAGGCACTGGGGGACAGAAAAAATTCCCACCAGAGGTCAAAATAGTGAACATTATTCACGTAACAAAAAGGAGCAAACATGCACTCAAAGACATATGCGCAGTAGAGCCCGTCACCCCTAAGTTCAACCCTTGACTGGCCTGCCCGATCACTTTTGATCACAGGGATCACCTGACGAGTATCCGGCACGGAGGACTGGCTGGCTTGGTGCTAGACCCAATTATCGACGGATACCATCTCACGCAAGTCCTCATGGATGGCGACAGTAGTCTTAATCTGATATATCAGGACACAGTCCGCAAAATGGGGATAGACCCGACAAGAATCAACCAAAGCAATACTAGCTTTAAAGGAGTAATACAAGGCCCAGAGGCCCGTTGTACGGGCTCTCTAGTACTAGAGGTTGTATTCGGTTCTCCTGACAACTTCCGAAGTGAAAAGTTAACCTTCGACATCACTCCATTCCAAAGCGGCTATCAAGCACTACTCGGAAGAATAGCTTTCGCTCGTTTTAATGCAGTCCCGAATTACGCCTCTCTTAAGCTTAAGATGCCCGGTCCACGTGGCATCATCACAGTTAGCGGAAATGTTGAGCGTTACTTACGCGGAAGAAGGTGTGGCGGCTTTAGCAGCCGAACACTAAACGGCCACTCCAACCAGAATAAATGATCGGTCGTCAAGACCGCGGACATGGCTAGACGAGTCTGGCGCATCACTAGCTGTAACAACTTAGATAAACCTGAGATTGGTTTGACGGATATACCCCTATAGCCGGTACCAGGGGCTTCCTGCATGTAAAAAGGACTACAGTTTGGCTCGACCTTACTCATCTTGAATTTTAATGGTTTATTGAGAATAACCAATTTTCTGCACGACAACTTTCACATAATTTCTTCTCTTTTATAGATGATAATCGTGCTACACCCTTCTAGGACATGGCACAATGGAGACACAGGCGCAGACGTGCAGCAGGGCCCCGCTCAAAGGTTTCTTTTTAGATTAAGACCTGTGTAAACCTTTTTCATTGTCTCTTGTTGCTTCACATCCTCCGGATACTTAGTATAACCGAGAGGGATGCTGACGTTATTGGCATTTCACCATGTCAGAATAATGCACGTACCTGGACACTCGGGGTTCATTATCAAGGGCGTTACCCAGCCCGGTATATGTTGTAAAGACCGAATACCTTATGGAGTGTTCGGTGTCGCGAGTTTGGCCTTATATGCATCAGCTCCGAATCATGTCTTTGGTCAAATGTTGGGTTTGCCCGGCTCCCGCATTTTGCTACCTCACGTTCCGCTCTATAGGCTAAGGTGGCACCGGGAGAACTACTGCGATTGTGCCCTGGTTCATCCGGATGAGCACCTCAGTAGAGAAAGCCGAAAACTAACTATCATGATAAAGCGCGAGACTGGTCAACCACTCGATGACTTAGCGGAATCTTCGGGATTCCTCCGCATTAACGAATGGCCGGTTTTCCCGGTCATGTATGTACGCGCCCCGTATTCGAATGAGCGCGGAAGTACTAGGGGCTGTATAGTAGCCCCACTGTCAAACTCCTATGGTTAAGTGAAAGTGTTAAAGCAATATAGTCTGATTGCCTCGTTCGCGGCGCTATCACCTCCTTAATGGACCAAGATGTTGGATCAAGTGTGAACACGCGCTTTTGCGAACACCCCCGCATTATGTGCGTGGGGGCTGAAGCCGACGACTGCAAACTTTCAGGTTATATACATATATACATAAACGGCCGCAAAGGAGGCACCATAATACTTTCAGGCAAAAGTATAAACACAGCCTTTACAATTCAAATAGCATTGTTATTACAATCTAAATACATGTCGCTCGAACATGACACTCTTCAAGCACTGAGCCTCTATTAAACGAGCACCTTCCAGGACTTCTTCAAAATAGTGCTCGGCCGAAACCTGGCCTATGGCCAGATTCTGGGTTGCAATCGCAGTGGCCTGCATCTCCGCCCACTATGTCTTCACACGGGCAAGAGCCATCCGCGCACCCTCTATGCACGCCGACCTCTTCACAGCGTCGATATGCGGCACAGCACCAAGGAACCGTTGCACAAGACCAAAATAACTATTCGGCCTTGGTCCCTCCGGCCAGAGACGATCCACGACAGACCTCATGGCAAACCCGAAAAACCTATGGAGTTCGGCCCACTCGGCCATTTGCTCATTTAACAGCAGCGGACGCGCCAGACCATTGAACTGCGACCAGAAAATTTTTTCCACTTCGTGATCTTTTTGATCTTCAAAACACTTGGTCGCATCAGCAGCACTTGCTGCCAAATCCAGGTACGCGTCCGCATAACTCCATAATTGATCTAGAAGGGCATACTTAGGATCTCCGAACTTCGTCTGCAACAAAAAGGGCTTCCCAGCCGTGATATTTCCGGCTTGACGTAGCTCCTCCTTCGTCGCTCTGATTTTAGAGCGGGTTTCCTTAGCTGCTACCATGGCTTTCTCCAGGTCTGCCGTCTTCGTTTGACTTTCCCTTTCGAGAAGCTCATAACGGTCGGCGGAATCTTTCAACTCAACAGCCATCTTGGCTATTTTCTCTTTGCTCTCGCAATGCGTAGCCTGTTCGGCTCCTAACTCTTCGGCCGCCTTTAGGGCGGCCGCATCACTCCTCTTGGCTTGTTCCTGGGCTCGGACAAGTTCCGCCCGAAGGGTCCCCACGGCGGCAACTACATCTTCAGACACAACATATTATAGATACTAGCATTATGCTCCTCTTAATATATGTTGAGCACCGGAAAATACATACCCTGTGCCTCGTCAAGCCGCCTGTTTACAAGCATGATGTCGGCATCTGCCGCATCAAGTTGCCGCTTCAGTTCGGCAAACTCGTCAGTCCGGCTAGCCACCGGACCTTTAGCCACCTGCACATGAAGGCGGCATTATTATTACCTGGGACTATGATCCTCTGTTTGCCTCCTTTTTCGACAGCAACCAGAGTCTCAGGGGCTACTATCTACATAGGGCACACCTGGCGTGTGCGGTACCGTCAAAAATATACATATTACTTTGCGTACCTCAAAGCCTCTCAGCAGGCTCATAAAAGCTTCATGCAACCCGCTTTCAGCGGATGAAATCTTCTCAACCACCGTACCCATTCACGTACGGTGTGCTTCTGAGATAACCGCTTGCTCCAGAAGATTCCGCAGTAAGTCTGGTCGCACACCGAACAGTTCCGGACTCTTTTTGTTGCTCCCCTTAGGAGCCGAATACTCTGGACTCCGGGTGGCCGAAGGGTTACCTTCCGGCCTTGGCGGATCAGGAGAATCCCTTCGTGACGACACCTCAAGGTCGCCCGCCTCATGAGGCGGGGAGGCATGGGGAGGAGTTTCGCTCTCCATCATCTCTGGGAGAAGATCCCCCGAAGACGAACTCTGGCGAGAAGGGCTACAGGACATACGTCTCGGTTATTGTCCTCCAAACAAAGTAGGGTATGTTTACTACAAAGTACTCTTGTCTACTTACAGCTCAGTGGGGGGCTGATCCCCTTGCGGGCATTGTGCGGTAAGGATACCCTCCGGGGTAGGACCCTCTGGCAAAGATTTCTTCCCTTGTTTGGAAACCATTGTTTCCAAGTCTTTAGAGGCGGTTGTCAGTGTCAAAACTGGAGGATCTCGGGTAGGGGGTCCCAAACTGTGCGTCTAGGCGTATGGTAACAGGAGGCAGGGGACACGATGTTTTACCCAGGTTTGGGCCCTCTTGATGGAGGTAAAACCCTACGTCCTACTTGATTAATATTGATGATATGGGTAGTAAAAGAGTAGATCTACCACGAGATCAAGGAGGCTAAACCCTAGAAGCTAGCCTATGGTATGATTGTTGTTCTATCCTACGGACTAAAAACCCTCCGGTTTATATAGACACCGGAGAGGGTTAGGGTTACACAGAGTCGGTTACAATGGTAGGAGATCTACATATCCGTATCGCCAAGCTTGCCTTCCACGCCAAGGAAAGTCCCTTCCGGACACGGGACGAAGTCTTCAATCTTGTATCTTCATAGTCCAGGAGTCCGACCGAAGGTATAGTACGGCTATCTGGACACCCCCTAATCAAGGACTCCCTCAGTAGCCCCTGAACCAGGCTTCAATGACGATGAGTTCGGCACGCAGATTGTCTTCGGCATTGCAAGGCGGGTTCCTCCTCCAAGTACTTCATAGAAGATTTTGAACACAAAGTATAGTGTCCGGCTCTGCAAAATAAGTTTCCACATATTGCCATAGAGAGAATAATATTTACACAAATCTAATATGCTGACGTATTCTGTAGCGTGATATCACACTACGGCCAAGCCTTTATTCAAATCGTTTTTACTCCCCCACCTCAGCGCGTTTCGCGAGGCGGTTTCCTTGGCACGTCTTGTCAAAGCAGAGATCGTGTCCCCTTTATTCACGGGATTCTCATCAATACGAACGTGGGTAACCCAACCGCGCCATTGATTACGGCGCTTGGGAGATAAGCGAGTTTTATCAGGTTGGTGGGGATGCATAGCCGCATCTACCCATATAAGGGGATAAGGATCCACCTTTTTACCTACGCCTTCTTCCTCCTTTGCATATCCATCTTCCGCGCACTCGAGCTCTAGCGCCCAAGCCCGCATTCCCCACCTCGACCTTCTCCAGTCATGTCCGGAGCGGGAGGCAAGTGGATGGTCTCCTCCGTCACGGAGGGGCACATCAAAAAACTGAGGAAGGTCGGATACTTGTCTAACGACATCGCGCACCGGCTTCCCGAAGAGGGGCAGCTCCTCCCCGCTCCAAGGCCCCATGAGAGGGTAGTATTCCTTCCCCACTTCCTCCGCGGACTGGCTTTCCACTTCACCCATTCGTCCGGGGACTCATGTTCTACTACGGCCTGGATTTCCACGATCTGGC
The DNA here is from genome assembly GCA_032464435.1 of Aegilops umbellulata. Lineage (NCBI taxonomy): Eukaryota > Viridiplantae > Streptophyta > Magnoliopsida > Poales > Poaceae > Aegilops > Aegilops umbellulata. Next base: position 307,321,532 of record CP136055.1, on the reverse strand, counting down.
CCCGAACTTCATCCTCAACATCTCGGCGTTTATCGTCGTGTGCGAGGCTTTCCTCTGCATCCGCCCCCATTTCGGTCTATGGATCAAGACTTTCAATGTCAAGCCGAAGGTGGTGCGCGGCAACCAGGCGGAGTGCGGAGGCGCCATGGCGGGCAAGATGCCCAACGTTCTATGGCTCGAGGGCTCCTTTGTGGAGACCTTGAAGAGGTGGCAATCGGGATGGTTTTACATCACCGAGCCGCGTGACCCTAAGTGGGTCACAGCCCCCGAGTTCCGGTCCGGACCCCCTACGCGGCTCACGTCCTGGAAAGAGACGGTCCTGTCATGGGGCAGCAAAGAAGAGGTGACTGGACTGCAAAAATGCATCCAAACCCTGGTGAACAAGCAGCTCAAGCTTGTCAATGTAGTCTAGGTTATGCTCATCCGCCGGATCCTCCCGTGTCAACAACGGGCCTTCAATCTGTGGGAGTTCGACCCGGCGCAGCTCCGAACTCTGAACAGGCTCTTTGACACGACGTACGAAGATGCCTGGAAGGTGCTTTTCAAGGGCGCCGAGGCTCCCGCATCCGCTTCCGAGGATCGCGGATTCAGCACGCAGCGTCACGCTAGTGCGGTAAGCTATTTGTACCTTTTATAGGGTATTAGTTTTTCATAGTTTGACTCTATGCGGGATCTAAGCTCCCTTACCTTTGACAGGATTGGCAGGCGAAGTCCGGACAGATCGACTATCCGGCTCCTTTGCCCGAAGACCCAGCCGATGCTCGCTTGGCGAAGCTGCTGGTTCCGGCACCCTATGTGGTGCCGGAGATGAAGGCCAAGAAGAAGGCCACAGGGACTCGAAAGAGTGCCCGGCGCCTGGAGGTGTCGGATTCATCATCCGACGACTCCAAGACGCACTCCTCCCGTGAAAACGAGGAGGAGGAAGAAGAAACCTCTCCCCCCCCCAGCGGAGGGAGGAAAGAAGAGGAAGGCCGAGGCCGAAGGGTCCAAGAAGGGGAAGACCCTTCCTTCGGACTACTCCACCGACACCGACAACGGCGAAGAGGAGTGGCCGCACAGGGCCAGGCGCCCGGCAGGATCGTAAGTGTTCGGACACCAGAGTAACTCGTAGTGTTCCTTTATTGCACAGCTTTCCCTTATGTCGAATATATCTATGCAGTCCGCCCAAGGCCGGGCTCGACGAGTCGTCGAGCGGCTCCCTGGATTCGTCGGACATGAATTCACTTCCGCCCGCTACCTCCCCCCGCCCTGCGGACGATGCCGAGGTGGCGTCCCAACAGGTTCCAAGCCAGGAGAGGGTGGTCCTGGAGGAGCCGCAAGGCGAACTCCTGGACTCCAGGAGTAAAGGGGATAGATCCCCCCAGGGCTCCAAGTCCGGCCCTAGGCCGGACACTGCTCTGGAACCTTCAAAGGTTCCAGAGTCCGGCGGGCGACCTCCTTCCAAGAGGAGCAAGCCCACCGAGCCGGTGACCCCCGTCCAACCGGAGGCGCCAGACAATCTGTTGGAGGTGCTTAAAGGTGCCTCCATCGACGAGGAGCACCGCACCATTATGAGTGCGGTGGTCCAGAAGGTTCAGTCCGCCAAGAGCGGACTGACTGAAGCTTGTGCCAGCCTTTTAACAGGCTTTGAGGTAAGTAAAGAATGTGTAAAAATATTACCGCATAGACAGTAGCCCCTGATGCTCTGTTTGGCATTCGGGAAGAAAAGCCAAATAGAGGATCAAATAAAATTCGCAGGAGTCTAACAAAAAGGAGTCAATATGCGTATGCAGGCTTCTCTGCTGACGTCCGCCGCACTGACTGCGGAAGTGGACGCGCTAAAGCGGAACCTCGAGCAGTCCGAGCAAGAGCTCAGGCTTGCCAAGAAGCAGCTCGAGGACAAGGAAGGTAAGAAATACCTTGTTTAAATATATATATATATAAGTGCAATTGCAAAAAATGACAGGATTATCGTGGCTATTGTAGGGGCCACGTCTGAGGTGGCGACCCTTAAGCAAGCGCTGTCCAAGGCCGAGAAGAGGGCGGCCACGGAGCGCACCGAGCGGGAGAAGTATGAGGCCCAGATTCGCAAGGTGCGGCAAGAACTCCAGGCTCTCATGAAAAAACATGAGAGTTTGGAGCTTGACTCAGATACGCCGAATCCCAGAAGGCCGAATCCCAGAAGGACCTCCAGGAGTTAGATGCGGTGAAAAAGATAGCGGCGGGTAAGGCATTCTTTATGCAAAGCAAACATATAAAAGTGAGTTACTTGTTACTTACCCGAATCCGGAGCTCTCCAGGAGCATTCGCAGATCTTCCCCGCAGCGTGTCCGATGCCGCCGCATTCTACCGAGCCGAGGAGGGCAGCTCGACGGAGAAGGTGTTCTGGTCTCAGTATGCTGAGGCCGGAGACCCTGTGCCCCTGAGCGACCAGCTGAAGCAGCTGGTCGAGCTCCACAAGGTGGCCGAACAGGCCATGAAGGGCCTCATAGTTCGGCTGTGGCCTGGAGAGGCTCTGCCTGGGAGCTACTTTGGGCTGGTGCGGCGGCTGGTGGAGGCCTGTCCAAGGCTCGAAGTCATCAAGCGCTCCGTCTGCATCGAAGGTGCCCGTAGGGCCCTTGCCCGCGCTAAGGTGCACTGGGGCAAGCTGGATACTGAGAAGCTTGTGAAGGACGGGCCACCGCCGAGGAAAGAGCATCTCAAGCCCGAGAATTATTATAAGGACGTTCTGAAGGGTGCCCGCCTTATGGTGGATGAATGTTCCAGGGATGTAATTTTTGAGTAAATCTCGCTCGTTTTTTCCCGTGCACTGAAAACTTGTTCATATGCGCTAAGCAATGCTTTTTGAATTTAAAATATTACCTTCTGTGCAGCCGTTTATCAAATTTGAGAGATGGCGAGTCGTCGGCTTCTGCCCCCGTGCCACTAGTGCTGGGGTGTTCGGGATAAACCTGAGCGCTCTTTTTCCCATGTTTGGGTCCGTCGAGGGAGGCGCTCAGCACAATGAACAAGGCAATCGGACTATAATGCTTGAACACTCTCACTTAGCCATAGAATTCTATAATTTTAAATTTCGGTGAAGCCCCTTGTATTCGGAAGACCGAGTTCGGGGCACTATCCACGCCTTGGCTGGACAGAGCTGAGTCCTCGCTCTAAGAGGCATAAGTCTTTAGGGACTGGAAAAACCTCTCGAACAGCGACCAGCTCTCGCTTCATCATGACAGTCAGTTTTAGCTTTCTCTACTGAGGTTCTTAGCCCAGCTCAACTGGGGCACAATCGTAGTAGTTCTCCTAGTGCTACCTTAGCCGATATAGCAGAACATAAGGCACCAAAACATAGGAGTCGGGCAAACCCAACTATTGACCCAAGACATGATTTGGAGCCGATGCATATAATGCTATAAGTTCGGGGTGCCGCACTTGTTAAAGTGTTCGGGCTTCTCACACCACATTGAGGGGTACTAAAGCCCCTGGCGTATTTGGCTGTACCAAAGTGTACGGGTGCAACATGTCGTTAATGAACATATATTTGTAAAAAAGAGTAATGCAAAAATAGACAAAAGCTATGCATTGTTTATTAAAAAGGGTTGCGATCAAGGCAGAACGATACAAATAACGCGATAAGCAAAAGGTTGAACTATTTAACATGTCCGTTCCAGGGGCGGGCTGCAGAATGGTATGCGAAACA